>RCWM02000593.1:0-640382 GCA_003667255.2 Euschistus heros
GTCAGTACAATTTAAAGGTACGAAATATATATAGAGAGTATTATTAAAAAATATTATAAGGAAAATCTGTATAGTCTCTTATCTGACTTAGTCTTCAGGAGCACAAGATCCTTCAGCCTTGCAGTCTAGATAAACAGTGAATGAGCTTGGAGTCTTGTACACAGTTTTATTTACAAAAAAAGAAAAAATTCAATAATATTCACAATTTACACTAAATATAACCTAACCTAGGTACGCACTATATGATACCATATCACCATATATGTAAATTTTTAGATTTCACTCTTATTCCACATATTTTCGTTGTTTTTATAAAAAAATTAATTGAAAATCCATTGATTAATTGATCGATTAATTTAAAATGAAGTAGATTTTATTATATTTTAACGTCCCCGGAACTATAAAGGCGGTGCTGTTAAAATTTGGTACAGATTGGTTCCGTGGTTTTCGTGGTTAGTGATCACAAATCCCCTTTTATATGTGTTTTTACGTACACTCCAACCACCTAATATGTACAATTTTAACCTAGTTAAAAATTACTGCTATGTGTAAAAATATTAAATGAATAATGCTTAATTGCATAATTCAATACAGGATGTTTATCAATAAAGAAATAAAAATTCATTATTATTTAAAATTATCGATGTTCTTTACTTATGACAGCAGGCAAAGCCGCCATGAGGGAGTCTAGTATCCAATAATTTTATAGTAATGTGATTCATCACTCTTTTACATATTTAGTATGGTTTAAATGAATAATTTAATGGTAAAAATAAAATTAGTTGGCACAATAAGAATTTAAAATTGTATAGAGGGGTCACCTGTGGTGTAGTGGTTAGCATAGCAACCTACTAAACCAAAGATCGCGGGTTCGCAGCCCGGCAGATGACCTCAGGATTTTTTAAAGGGAGTAAAAAATCCTTAGCTATGCCGTCCTTCGGAGGGGACGTAAAATGGGGGTCACGAGCCTGTGCGATGTCAGGTACTCGTTAAAGATCCCTATCCTAATTATACCTGGATAGGCAAAATTTAGGACTCCCACCGCAGCATCGTCCGATTAGCCATAGCAGCATAAAGTGACGTTAAACGAAATAAACAAACAAAATTGTATAGAAACATATTAATATAAACAGCCTATGTATATAACAAAACATATTGGTATGTTGATGATCTCAACTAGTTGGATTGGATTGGATGGGTATGGATGCACAATTTACGCAAAATATTAATACTTTTATTTGACAATTAGGCGTATACATTAAGATATATTGTTTTATCTATATTATAAAAACACTCAACCATATATTTAAATGAAGTATCAAAACCTTTTAAAATTCAATGGTTTCAAATAATTGGAACATTTTAAGGAAAGTTATTTTTCCTAAAATTCATTGCTGATAATACTTGGGACTTAAATTTTAAACTCATGATAATTATAATAATACCTAACTAACAAGGAAACATTTTGACTTGTAACTCACAGATTTAAATGTCGATTTTCGTGTAGGTAGTAGGGACCTATAGTATTGCAAAACCATAGCCATACCTGGCCATAGCCGCCGTTGAGCATTATATATATATATATATATATATATATATATATATATATATATATATATATATATATATATATATATATATATATATATATATATAGTTATTGTTTACCTCGAATTTTTTTTATTTCAAATTAGTTTTTGTCCACTAAAATAACTGGCATAAACCCAATGTTATATACATAAATAGATACCAAAATGCACGTTAATTTTAGTGATGCCATTACTATTTTAATCGGTTGAACACAGCTAATGTTATAGCCGTTAGAAGTTGTCAATAAAATCTGTTTTATAGAAATGTTAACGTCCTCGAAAGGGGTTAAAAAATATATATATTATTTAATTTTGATAAAATTTTACATATAAGGTTTTTTTTTTTCAGTGCGTTGAATCGTAATTTGAGGTCAGTTTTTCCATGAAAAGAATTTCCACTGATTTACAGCGGATTTCATTGGAATTTTTGAGCACCCGGAAGCCGAGCCGTGTTTTAAACTTAACAAAAGTATTTTTATTTCAAAAAGCCAAACATAACTACAATTTTACGTGTAAAAAAACATTTCTCTCTTTTGACTGACAGCTGATAAACAAAATGAAACGTGATTTCATTTCCCCCCCCCCCCCGGCTCTTAATACTCATTGGCGGCTATAACTCTGGTTTTGCACTATTATAGGTCCCTACTACCCACACAAAAATCGGCATTCAAGTATTTGAGTTACAAGTCAAAACATCCCCTTGTAAGTATATTTTCCTAACTGTTTAATTTATAGCAAATTTTAAATTTTTGAACATTTGAAATAATTTTGTTATAAGTGTTTGTTATCAATAGCTCTATATAATACCGTAAATTTGTAAACTCTCTTGAATGGCGCATGCCACACCTGTTGGTCGATTTTCAAACTTCACTGGAATACACATATTTATCATACATACAAGAATTTAATTTAAAATCAGTAAATTATATTATTGCTAATCCATCCTTGAACTATAAAGATCATATAGTGAATATGTTGTACAAATTGGTTCAATGGTTCTCTTGGTTAGTGATCACAAACGAAAAATGGCTTGTCCTTTTATATAATAGTGTAGATTAAATATTCCAGAAAAACAAAAAAAAAAATTATAAAATTTTAATTATTTCATTTTAATGTTTGAATTCATACCTGGCTACTCGTTTTGGATTTCCAAAATATTGACTGCAGATAGTTAACCGCCAAACCAATAGAATGCGCCACAGGGCTACTGCGGCTCTTTCAACGCTTCCCGTATAATGTGTATATTAACGTTCGTTATTGTTATGTATTTGTTTTTGTTTTTTCCTGTTTTATGGAATCGTTTCTAGTTTCAGACATGGATTAGACATTTCAAAGATTTTAATATCGAGTTCCAAACATCGATTGAAGCGGTTGAAAAAAATTGAATCGATGCTGAAAATTATAGTAGTTTATTGTGTAAAATGCGAGAAAAAGTAAGCTGTGAGTATTTTTTTTAATTTACTCTTTATCAATTAATTTTTAGTATATTATTTGGTACTCTTACAGAATCGTGGCTCTAGCCCCTTCACGTATCCAGAATACCTTTTATCGATTCTAACCTTCTTCCGATTTATTTTGATCTTTTAGTCAATATTTTTCGAAGGGAAAGGTTATACTCCTTTATTTACGGAGAAACTCAAATTCCCTGTTCAAAGTAATATTAACTTCTGTTTACTTTCTAATATTAAAATAATAAATAAGAAAATAATGAAGTGGAAATTAAAAAAAATATCAAAATATATTACACTAAATCAATGATGAATTAATATCATATTAAACCAGAATTAATATAATGCTAAATCACAAGTAATGTTAACTTCTGATAAACTTTCTGGTGTCAGGGAAGTGGAAATAACAAATTATAAATATATAAAACACAGAATCCTAGTTGAAAGTTACGATGTTAATTTCTGCTAGATTTTCTCAAGGGATGTGGAAATAAGAAAATATGAAACTTGTGATGTACTTAAAATTATTTATGTTGCCCTAGATTACGATTCTGAACCACTGTGCGTAGCTTCCACTTTCAAATCCACTCCGTGAAAAAAAAAATATATTGTCAATCATATATATATCATATATATGTATATATATATATATTCATATATATATATGAATTGAACAAATACCAATCAATATGTTGACGAAGACAATCATTTTACAAAATAAACTCTTCACACGTGCTAAAATAAAGTATTCTTACCTTCAGACATTAATATTAAGCCGGCTCCACACATTCGTGTTATGTGATAACACGCAACACGAAACAGACATACTCGTCAAAGATTGGCGAATGTGTGGATGGGCACTCGGCTCGTGTTATGTGTTATAATATTGTTTTAGATCCTGTTATAACCGTATAGCCAGCTCCACACAATCGTGTTATGTCATAACACGCAACACGAAACAGACATGCTCGTTGAAGATGCCGAATGTGTGGATGGGCACTCGGCTCGTGTTATGTGTTATCAAGTTGTTTCTGCTCGTGTGATGGGTGTATCGCTATAGAAGGCGGTTTTAACACACATCAAAGGAAATTTGTTTTGCCATAACACAAGCCGAAACAGAGACAATCGATTATTCACAAATTTGCTTAGCAACAGTGAATAATCGTGAAGACCAGTAAATCATTGTTTTCAATAATAACTGTTTAAAAATGAAAAACTCTTAAATTTGATGATAAATAACGTTAAGTAAGCACTTAGCGATTTAAATTTTTTTAAATTTAAATCGGTAACTAATTTCATACATTTTAAATTGAACTGGACTATGTTAGGTATATTTTTTTTACGGTAGCATTTGTAATGGGAAACTAAGTTGTTGACAGAGTTTTTTTCGTCTATTCAATTAGTCAAGAAGAGATTTTCGTAGCTTATCTTCATTTTCGCTATTTTCAGTCTGAAAGTAAATAGATCATGGCGTAAATAAAGCTTATGCAAACTTTATTAACTTTATTAGAGCTGATTCTCAGGAGACGTAATAGACATAAGTAGCCTCGCATTAAAAAAAATGGTATTTGAGAGACTAAAGAGTCCTGAAACAATGGCAAAATAAAATATAAGATTTAAGAAAGGGGGAGACCGAAAGATAAAACTCAATTTCTCCTAAACAGGGAAAAACAATAAATCATAACCCAGACGATTTATACATCGAAGGATACCAGACTAAAATACATGTTTTTAAATACAGCAATAGATACTTGTACATGTTTTTAAATTGAAAAAGAAACAGGTAGATTCCTGCCTATTCTCTCACTCACTTTTAAAACCAGCAATGCAATTGTTTTCCTCTAATCCGATTTTGTAATCTTTTCCCGTTTCTAAAAAAAGTTTGTCTACAGGTACAGTTTAGATATGAAATTAAAGCTTATTAAATTTCCTTTAAATTCTTTCTTGAAGAAATTATTTTGAAACCAGTACTTTTGTTAGAATGCGGCTGAGAACTTGACTCAACGGAAAATTTATGAATATTGTGTAAAATCACTATTTTTTGGAGAACTGTATTTCCGCAACCAATTAATCTACATAGCTGCTGTTGGAATTAAATTGTCACACATTTAGTACTCTTTAATAAAGTAAATGCTGTGTCAAGCAAATTTTTTATATTTTAGAGATATAAATGAAAAACGAAAATAGTGCTACAATTCCGAGGATTATTGAGTACTACGAACAACCCACCTAATTTTGAGGTTTGAAAACTTGGATTTTAACTATACTCATGGGTCCTAACAACATATTAAAAAATAGTAGATACATGCATTTTGACGAACTTGGCTTATTTTAGTAGTTGTTGATATATTGTCATGACAACAGAGAACTGTTTCGTTATTGTTTCGTGTTATGTGTTATGCCATAACAGAGAACAGTTTGGGCTTGTTTCGTGTTATGTGTTATGTGTTAAGCCATAACAGAGAACTATTTCTTCATTGTTTCGTGTTATGTGTTATGCATTATCACATAACACGAAACAGTTTCGGCAAAGCTGTTTCGTGTTGCGTGTTATGACATAACACGAATGTGTGGAGCCGGCTTTAGTTGGTCGATGAATATATCGCATCACGTAACAATTAGATGAGGCGGGGTATGGCTGTCATTGGGAATGCGTGGCAGCGCTTATTGTCACTTGATACCCGTCATCCGACCCTCCTTCATGTCAGTGCTCAAACATCTGAGTTTACGGAAATATTCAGCTTGGAGATTCTATAGCAAAAAATATTTATGTAAATGCTGTACTTGTTTATAAAATAACTTTTTGTTATGCATTGAATTAAAATAGGGAGGCGAGGTAGCTCAGTGGGTAAGGCACTTGACAACCAAGCTCCCGGTCCCGAGTTCGAGACCGACTGAAGGAAGAAAATTTATTTTCTGTTATTTCGGTTGTAGCTCGATTTCGAGGTCGGGAGACCCTCCTGGGGCACACCCAGCGTCTACAAAGTGGGTAACCTTAAATGGGGAAAAACCTGGCGGTTGAGCGAGATTTAGGCCATATCTCCTCCTTTCACAACCGCTGGCCTAGTAACAGTACATCCTTACCTAAGTACTGAACCCAAGACCCTTCATCGGTTGTAGTGGTACAGGTTTAATTTTTCAAAATTTTAATTGAATATAATAATGTCGCATATATATTATTTTGTAAATAGTATAAAGACATATTTAACAAATTGGAGCCATTGACGGAAGTTTGTATTAACTCGGTTTTTTACAATATATTTTTTTTTAATGTTTATTCACGTTTTCTCACCTGCACATATCATTTTATAACACTAGAGTCTTAGTAGACAAGGTAAATAGCTATAGCTAAACAGCTTAAATTGCATATTAAAAGATGGATTAACTCAAAAGAATGAATTGCTTTCTTTAGCTACGAGATATCAACAGATTTATTTTAAAATAGTCCAATAAACCTGTCACAGGTAACCTTAACGTTAGCTATATGACCAAATCAAACAATGGATCATAAATTTAAAAAAAAATCCAAATAGAAAATCGTAGGTAAAAGTTCCAAATCTGTAACGCGAAAATGCTACGCCTGAACATTATAATAAATGTGAGTTAACACCTTCTTCAACCAAGATTGTTTTAAAAGTTCTAGTGCACGAACACTAGTAATTTCATCTCTCATGATTATTCCTGTAAGAATGTTTTTGTTTGATTTATATTTTATTTGAATAATCCTTTAATTCCTTGTGGTTTATGGTATACATTGACATTTTTAAATAGCATGTGCAATAACAGAAGAAAAAAATATCTTTAATAGTCTTAATCAGCTCAGAGAAATGCCTGTGTCAAATTTAAAACCATTTATCTTTGGAGTTTAGGAACTTTTGGATGATGGATGAGTTGGTTAAATTATTGATTTCTCTAAAAAAGGCTATACAAAAATAAACATAACTATGTTTACAATATAACGCTGATAGTGGGGGATTTTAACAGTTTGAACTATTGTTTATCTCAACCAAGCTAATAGCTGAAGACATTTGTGTTCAGAGAAAAGCTTATTTTATGAACAGCATCATAATTTAAGACAAGTAAATTTGTTGTAAATTTAAGTATTCAGTCTCTGTTAAACATTTTACAATTTTAATATTAGATTTTTATATGTTACTAGAAGTCATCACCTTTTTCTTTTCTCTATCTAGTTCGGAATAATAAAGGTTTTAATAAAAATCAAAACTACTTTGAAATTGTCATAATTAATTTATATAATATTATTGTTTAACATTGAAGAATACCTAAAAACAATGAACGCTTTTTCTACCTAGACAACCGCATATGCCCTTTATATTTGCATTTTTTCGGTACATTTTTAAAATAAACATAACATATAGATTCTCTTATCTAAGCAAAGGATAAGCATTTCGATTAGCCTTTTAATTTGTTTTTATACCTTAATTGAAGACTGAGTAAAGCAAGCTGTAGAAGTTATTAATGTAAGGGTTAGTACATAACCTCTGGGGCAAGGCTGTTTATATATATATATATTTTTTTTTTTTGTGTGTGTGTGTGTGTGTGTGTGTGTATGTATGCATGTGTGTGTATATATATATATATATATATATATGGCTAAAACCTCATTAGCTAAAAATATTAAAGCTGACCATTAAAACAATTTAAAAAAGAAAAAGAAAAATTATACCAACGTTTCGAAATAATTAGTGAATATCCTTTCCTTGTTTTTTTTTTTGTTCCCTGTTATGATCCCTCGCGGCTACATTAGGCTGCATGGGCCGAAACGTTGGCATGGATAACAAGTAAATGAGTTTTTTATTTTATTAATTATATATATATATATATATATATATATATATATATATATATATATATATATATATATATATAAAAGAGCTTTATTTCACGTAATTTTACAATTTACAATTTTGTAACATATTTATATAATACATGTTTTGGTAATTAAAACAATTCACACTATAATTTCTGTTTAGTAACGAAGTTAAACTTAGGATACATTTTTTAAAACTGTAGGAAAAACTGAAAAAAAAAAAAACCTACTAAAAAAAAAAAAAATAAATAAATAAGATAAAATAAAATAAAAAAAACAACTAATAAAATATAATAAAATAATAATAAATAAATAATAAATCTAATAAAGTTAAAATAGATAAATAACAGATGTATAAAACAAGCAAAAGTTTTAGCGTTAAAATAATTATAATAAAAGAATAAATGACCTTATACAATACTTTGATTTGTTAAATATATTTTTACTAAAACTAATAATTTCTAAGACTGTCTTATTAAGAAAATTTTATTCGAGTAGTATGTGTCTGGTACATTTGTGTACGTATCTTCTTAAGGTTAGTTTGTTATAATTGCCTATTGCTTGTATTATGGGATTGTATGAATTTATTGTTGAGTTAAAAAAGGTCTGGGTCAGGGCGTAAATAAATCGTTTAATTGATTGAAAATTTAGGTCGTGCAGCATATCTGTTATTTTTGTGTACCTTGGGTAATCGTTAATGATCCTCAAGCATAGGTTTTGAATCCTTTCTATTTTTTTGTAGTTGGAGTCACATGTGTAGCTCCATACTGGAGAGGTGTATGTTAATAATGGTCGAATGACTGATTTATATAAAATAATTTTGTTGCGGGTTGACAGTGGAGATTTTCTTCGGAAATATGGTGACATCGTACTAATAAGTTTTTTGGCTTTGCAGCATTTATTATTAATATGGGGTGTGAATGTCAAACGTTTATCTAATTCGAGTCCGAGGTAGGTAACAGTTTGAGCCCAAGGGATTCGAGTTTTATTAAGAATGATATGATCTACTATTTTAGGCCTTCTTTTTGTAAACATAATTGCTGCAGTTTTGTGTTCATTTATCTGTATTTTCCATTTGTTGTAATATTTATTGAATTTGGCGTATAATTATTTTAATCCGTTTTCTATTGTATCTATCCTGTAGGAACTAGTGTAAATGGCGGTGTCATCTGCGTAAAGTGATCTTTCAACTGAAGGAAGTGAAGGTAGGTCGGATATGTATAGGTTAAAGAGAGTAGGGGAAAGGCAGGATCCTTGAGGAAGACCTGCTGATAGGGAATGTTTAGGTGTTGTGGTGTTGTTAATTGTAATTTGAAAGGATCTATTAGAAATGAATGAATAGATAATATGAATAATGCATGGTGGGAATTGGTAAGTGATGAGCTTGTATATTAGTCCGTTATACCATATTGTGTCGAAAGCTTTTTTGATGTCCAGTAAGATCATCCCTGTGTGCTTTTTATCATTAAAACCTGCTGTGATAAAATCTGTCAATCTAGCTAATTGTGCCACTGAGGAATGGTGGTTTCTAAAACCGAATTGTTCATTAATCAAGATATTTTTGTCAGATATAAACTTGTTTAATCTCTTCAAGAATACTTTTTCAAATATTTTTGAAATAATGTTAAGAAGGCTAATTGGTCTATAGTTACATGCTTTACATAGTTACATTATTGATTTTTTACTAAGATTTTTAATTACTATTGTAGGAATATTTTAATTAATGTTTTATTGAGAAGTGACTAGTTTTATCCCTCTAAATACAACTTTATCACGAAGTTTCAGTTCCTATTCAAATATAGATTAATATATATAGTAACATTTATATATATATATATATATATATATATAATCCTTACAAAATTATTAACTAAAAATTAAAAAAAAAAAGTTAAAATTGCCCCAGAAAGTTTGAAAGAACCAAAGAAGAAAAAAGTAGGGTAGTTCCAGCTAAGATGCTAACTGCCAGCCTGTCGGGCCTAATGACCTCAAGGCACGTTCGATCGTGTTCTGGAATTTGCCAGTTGCTCGGAAAAAGGTGATAACCTGTTGAAAGCGATAAGAAAAGCCAGTGACTGCACGATAGGGAGGGGGGGGGGGAGCGGTAAGGAGAAACTGTAGGTTATAAAGGAGGCCGTGTAGGGCATTAGAGTTGTAGCCAGGCCGGTAATAGGGGCATTAGGGTTCCAGGGAGGGGGGTAGTATTGTAGTATAGTAGTATTTTCACTCTCCTTCTACCGTCTACCTTCTCTTTGTTGTATCTTTTTTGATGATTTTTTTTTTTTTTTTTTTTTTTTTAGATCTAGAGTTAAATTGAATTCTTCATCTAACTGCGCTATTTATATGAACAATTTAAAGTGTTTGTTATTATAAAATGCTGAGAAACTGTTCTTCGTTGTCGGCCATTATAACATTTACCAGACAGACGTTCTAAGGGCTCTATAAATTTTCCTATAACCCTCTATTTGAAATTCATAAGGTCATTTTTAAAAAAAAATGTATTCATATTTACAACTGTATACTTTATATGTTTTGAGGATTGAATTTGAGGAAAATTATTACAATGACTTGAAAAGAACTACTCTCTAATAGCACTTCAATAGTTCTACATTACAGATTTGGGGGTCACCTATAGTGTAGTAGTTAGCATAGCAACCTACTAAACCCATGATCGTGGGTTCGCTGCCCGGCAGATGACCTTATGATTTTTTAAAGGGAGTAAAAAACTCTTAGCTATGCCGTCCTTCGGAAGGGACGTAAAATGGGGATCCCGAGCCTGTGCGATGTCAGGTACTCGTTGAAGATCCCTATCCTAATTATACCTGGATAGGCAAAATTTAGGACTCCCGCCGTAGCATCGTCCGATTAGCCATAGCTGCATAAAGTGACGTTAAACGAAATAAACAAACAAATAGTTCTACATTAGAAAGTCTCTTGATCAACTTCTTTTCAGCCCCCCAACCCCCGGAAGATTATTTGGAATAGAATATGAAATTGTGATTGTGGTGATATCTTTTCCCCGGACCTTTTTCCTCTTTGGGCCCCGGACCCAACTTTATGGTTCAATCAGCTTGAGGCCCAGTTCGAACTCGCCCATGTGACAGCAGACAAAACTAAATATAACCATCTATTATCAGCACTGGACGGCAACATGCTGACCGTTATTGCCGATGTTATTAAGCGAGACCCCCCCCGTCTTATAACGAACTTAAAAAAGCTATAGTCTCCCGTTGCAGCGATTCTGAAGAACAACGCTTGCGAAAACTATTATCCGGCCTCGAGTTAGGAGATTTAAAACCTTCTATACTACTAAGGAATATGAAATCCTTAGCCTCTCCCAATACCGGCGAGGATATTATAAAGCAGCTATGGATCCAGAGGCTACCCGTAACTACACAATCCATACTACAAGTTATGCATACCGCTACTCTTGATGAATTAGCTACAGCCGCAGATAAAATTTTAGATGTATCTCAACCTCAGCCATCCGTATCCAATGTAGAACTACAAAGTCAAAACCACCCTATTTACACAGAAATCGCGGCATTAACACAAGAAATTCGAAATCTCACTAGATACCACCGCTCTCGCTCCTCTTCTAGATCACGCCGGCGTTCTCCCATCTTACGTCAGAGACCGTTGGAAGACGGCTTTTGTTGGTACCATTCCTCTTTCGGAGACAGGGCACGGAAATGTGTAGCTCCCTGCAAGTACATTTCAAAAAACTAAATAGCCAGGGTTCAGCGGCGACCTGTTCCTGCCACGGCCCCAATTGTCGCCTTTTCTTAACTGATACGACGACAAAACTTCGTTTTCTCATTGATACAGGAGCGGACGTCTCTCTCTTGCCTCCGAGATCTTCGGATCGCTTGAAACCCTGTTCAACAACACCTTTATGCAGCTAACGACTCCCGTATCAATGTCTACGGCAAACGAAAGTTGACGCTCACATTCGGCCCCGAAAAGCATTTCACCTACACTTTCCTTTTAGCCGATGTCCAGCAGCCGATTATCGGGTCGGACTTTTTAATTCATTTTAATCTTGTAGTTGACTTGCCCGGCCGACGACTTATAGACGGACTCAACATGACATGTGTTTCCACCATCCAGCACAGCTCACCACATAACCCAAGTACTCCTATCAGCAAATTCAACCCGACGTCACCTATAAGCTGCCTTCTTCACGAATTTGGTCAAATATCCGGTCATTTCCCGCCTCAGCTATCCCGTCCATTTTCCACGCAACACCACATAAAAACTATAGGACCTCCAATATATTCCAAACCCAGACGGATAGGACCAGATAAAATAACAGCAGCTAAGACAGTATTTGACAATATGCTCGACTTGGGGCTATGTCGACCTTCAGATAGTCCATGGGCCAGCCCACTACATTTAGTAAGGAAGAAAGATGGCACTTGGAGACCTTGTGGGACTACAGACAATTAAATGACATAACTATACCTGATAGGTATCCCCTACCTAATATTCAAGATTGTACTAATTTTTTAGAAAACAAAACCATCTTTTCAACCCTGGACCTGGCCCACGCTTACCAACAAATTCCAGTTGCACCAGAAGACGTTTGCAAAACTGCCATTACAACACCATTCGGCTCATTTGAATTTCCCTACATGCCATACGGATTACGTAACGCTGCACAAACCTTTCAAAGATTTATTAACGAAGTCCTCCGCGGGCTAAACTGCCAATTTACATATTTGGACGACGTCCTAGTCGCCTCGTCATCTATGGAAGAACATATAAACGATCTCCGTAGCATATTCCAGCGACTTACCGAACACAGTTTAAAGTTGAACATTTCCAAGTGTGTTTTCGCTCAGGAGGAAGTACACTTTTTAGGTCATAGAATAACAAAAGACGGTTGCGGGCCTCGTTTAGACAAAATTAAGGCTATATCCGATTTTCCTAAGCCGAGGACAGCAAAACAACTCCGTACCTTCCTAGGAATGGTGAACTTTTTATCGTCGGTTTTTGCCTCAGGCAGCGCAAACACAGGCCCCTCTACACCTACCTCATGACATAACCGACAATCAGTCTATAGAATGGACTCAATCGATGACAGACGCCTTTGAACGCACGAAAAGCGACCTTTGTAGAGCAACTCTTCTCGCACACCCTAGACAAGGTACACCGCTCACGGTCACAACAGACGCTTCGGATACAGCTATTGGCGGAGTAGTCCACCAGATCCACCATTCGACGTTGGAACCATTGGGTTTCTTCTCAAAGAAGCTTACACCCACGCAGCAGAGGTACTCTACTTATGACAGAGAGTTACTGGCCTTGTATGAAACCATAAAACATTTCAGATATCTATTGGAAGGCCGCCCCTTTACCTGTTATACCGACCACCGCCCGCTAACTTACGCGTTTCAACAAAAGACTGAGAAGGCTGCTCCAAGACAATCCAGACAACTCTCGTATATTTCTCAGTTCACCACGTCGGTCAAATATATCAAAGGCGTAGAGAATATAGTAGCCGACTGCTTGTCACGGATTGAAGCACTAGCGAGCAATAGTTTACTGAACGAAACTGACATCGCCAAGGCTCAAACGGAAGACCAGGAACTACCAAGGCTCCACGACTCATCGACCAACTTAGTCCTAGCACCAACCACACTGCCAGGCAACTTTTCACTCTACTGCGATACGTCCCTTGGATACTTACGACCTTATATTCCCAAATCCTTAAGATCGGCAGTTTGCGCTAAATTTCACAATCTTTCACACCCTGGCCGTAGAGCTACTCTTGATCAACTCCGAAAAAGATTCGTCTGGCCACATATGTCTAAATTTGTCACGGACTTTGTAAAGAACTGTGCTACATGTCAACAAACAAAGATACAGCGACACGAGAAATCCCCTCTTCAGCACTTCACACCGCCAGATGAACGCTTTGCCTTTATTCACATCGACATCGTTGGCCCCCTACCGTTGTCGAACGGCATGAAATACCTCTTGACATGCATCGACCGTTTCACTAAGTGGCCAGAAGCCATTCCAATTGCGGATCAATCTGCACTGACAGTCGCAAAAGCGTTCTGGACCCACTGGATCAGCCGTTTTGGGACGCCTGTTCAAGTTGTAACTGACCAAGGTCGGAATTTCGAATCCGAACTTTTCCGTTCCTTAGCAGCTATCTCAGGAATCAAACTGGTTCATACAACGGCATATCACCCGCAGTCCAACGGACTTATAGAGAGGTGGCATAGAACACTCAAGACAGCACTCACCTGTAAGCTTTTGGAGACGCAAGACAGTTGGACGGAACTTCTTCCCGTCGTACTCCTCGGCCTTCGGACAGCCATCAAAAGTGATCATAATGCCTCTCCAGCCGAGCTCGTTTACGGATCTTGGCTACGACTACCAGGCGACATCCATAGTCAACTGGCACCGAACAAGATGGAACCTCCTGACACCTACGCTCAACAGTTAGGACGGAGAATGAGATCACTACGGCCTTCTGCCCCGACCTGGCACACCCAACCAACAGTGTTCGCCCATCCAGACCTCAACGGTTGCAGCCACGTTTTCTTACGAGATGATCAGATTAGACCCCCATTAACTCCTCCATATACAGGCCCTCATCTAGTTATCTCCAGGGACGCCAAAACATTTATCATCAGCAAAAACGGCCGCAACATAGTCGTTTCAAGAGATCGAGTGAAACCTGCCCATATACTCTCGGAAAAGCCTAACACCCCTTCACTACCTTCAAGCATTATAAGAACACCGACAACGGACAGCAATAATTCAAAAAAATCCCATTCGTCAAAAGAAGCGCGTCACCTTTTACCTTCCTCCGGTTTGCACCAGAAGCGGACGTACCACAAGTGTACCTGAACGATATCGTTGACACTGGGGGGAGAGTGTGTGGTGATATCTTTTCCTTTAGTTTCTTGTTACTACCTCTTTGTAATTATTATTACCACATGATTATATTTATTAATAAAATATATAGTGTGCCTCGTTGCTTAACCTGGTCATACTAATTGAATACGTTCGTGTATAATTCAATCTTGTTGGTTTTATTTAATCTTATTTAAGATAACTATATGATATTAATGAATTTGAGTGGTTATGGAGTTTACTATTAAATAACAGGTATCTGGTTCGGGCTAAATCAGCAAGATATGGAACATTAAGATCTTTATGGGTAAATTCGCTTGTGACAAAGAAAGGAGCATTGAGGATTTTTCGAAGGATTTTGGATTGTAAGGATTGGATACGAGACGAATTAGATGATTTAATTGAGCCACAAAGCACAACTCCGTATAACCAAATAGATCTATTAATGTTATTTTATTGTGTAATTGCTGTCATGTAAATGTGCCTCTTGTAACTAATCGAAAGGTTTGAACGTTTGTCTAGTGAATGTTGAAGAAGTCGAAAACGACGAGCTGTTTCTTGTCGTTTTATTCTTGTATGTGGATTCCAAGTAAGCCGTTTATCCAGATGGAGTATCCTTTAATGAAATATCATTAAAGAATACTGTAGGACAAGAATTAATAAGTTTACAACGAATGGTTCGGTTTTTTGCTGTGATTTGTTAGGATTTTCTTTAATTCTCCATTTTTAACACAATTTGTGAAGGTTTATGATATGGGATTGGAGTGTTTGGTTTTTTTCAGCATACGTGGTGAGGATGGTGAGGTTTTGGATTAAATTGAATTCTTCATCTAGATTTGTATTACTATCTGCACAATTTATTAGAACAATTTAAATTGTTTGTTATAAAGAAACGCTAAGAAACTGTTTTACTTTTTCGATTACTTAAACATTTATTAGACAGACTTATGTTCTATAAACGCTCCATTGGGTTCTTTATCTGACTCTATAACCATCTCTTTTCGATTCATAATGTTTAAAGTTAAATTTTTAGATCAAAACGGCAAAAAAGCTGCTCGTTGTTTTCGATTACATCAATACTGCTATGTATCAAACCTATAGGGTTTAATTTAACAAAAATAATATTCGCGTGATACGCAATAAGCTAACCGCTTCATAGCTCCCCATGGGTGATCTAGAGAATTTACATCCTTTGGTAGGACCAAAGGACCTTTTCTCTACCTGCCTATCCCTTGCCGTATAATATTGGGGTAAACACGATATTTTAGTTTTTCTAAAATTCAAGAAAATGGGAAGTCAGGGGTCCAGGGGGGCGGAGCCTATTTATTAAAAAGGGCCGGAAAAATATCTGAGGATCAGTCTTGGAGATCAATCAGGCTTTTGGTCCGGCTTGTTCCTCCGGAGCTGGTTCCTTGAGGTCTTCGGAGCTTCAGAGCTCCCGGCTCACCACCATGAAGCCGCTTCTACCCACAAAATAGCATCGCCCTTAAGATAAGTCTCGGTTAAGTTTATTTGTTACATTTAAGATACTTGATTTGTATTACTTCCTGTATTCTTATTTCCTGTCTGTAATTTTATGTGTCAGCCTATAGTTGAACACATGTTGTTTTTTAGTTTAACCGTCATTCATTTACCATTTGCATGCCACTCATTAATTAATGTATTTTGTTTACTCTTATTTATAAATAACACATATAATTATCGACCGCACGATCACCTTCTGGAGAAGACTTAATTAAATTAATTAATTATTTATAATACTTATTCATATTTTGTCAGGAAATTAAGTCCTGACTGGCATCCTTAAATTAGATTAATGCTGATCCGGACTTCTCACAGAGACGGACATAGCAATACTTATCTTCGAAGCTTACAGGAAAATTATCATATACATGACCTTAATCAGACCTATTTGGACATACGGAGGGTGGTTCAACCAAAACAAATGGTTCTTCTCAGTGAACAATCCTAAATACTTCTTCAAATCCTCAATTATTTCACAAATAAACTTATCCATAATGTTCTTAATGCCCTATTTGTTGCTGAATTGGCCCAAACCAGATACCTATCTTTCCATGATAAGCTTCATACCCTCTCGAATCCACTTGTCTCTCAACTTGCTTCCCACTCTTTTCCCGTTTACCTCCGATGCGTCTGTTAGTATTTAAGTTTCTGTAGTTTGAAATTTTAATCTTATTTCTTCTTTTTTCAATGACAAATGCAAACTTTAAACAATTTAAAGCATTAGGAACGATCCGGATTGATTTGAAGAATATATATATATATATATATATATATATATATATATATATATATATATATACATTTTTTTTTTTGCATACAAATTTTTAATAGTGTACTAATAGTCCTTGTAGGCCGTGATTCCTAGTTCACGTTAAAAAGCGATAAAATCTTGTCTTTTTAGTTTTCATGGCAGAATAAAATACTTAAAACTAAATAGACCAAGCGGCAGCTACCGGAACTGCGTCTTATAATTAGGGGCGGATCCCTCACACCTCATAACAGTCTAGAAGAATAGCACGCCCATGCTACACGGGTCTTGTTTCCTGCAGTGGTCTCTATATTAAAGTTAAAGAGTTATGGCACCTAAAAGAAAACGCGTTTTATTAACTGTATCCGAAAAACTGTATTAGAACAGGTGAATCTCGGAAAAACATTGGCGGATGAGTTCTGTGTCGAAACATCCACTATTTCTGACTTGTTAACCTAACTTTGTTTTTACATAATTTTATAAACAGCCACATTTTTAATTATTCAATAAAATATATATTTAAAACATTACTTATGTCTGTATATTTTATTTCAGTAGTAAATCTGATTATCCGGATGCATGTAATTAACACATCCTTAATAAAATTTGTTGTTTTTCATGTAAATGTAAAGTTGTACAAATGTTATCACTGTGTTAATAATTATGAGTTATGTTATTTAAAAAGTACCATATGGTGTGAAGGTCTGAGTATTTTTGAATGTTACACTGCTATTTTAGAATATTATTTTATGAAGTGTGACTTTTTGGGAAACTCCCAAGTTATGCTGCCTAGGTCCGAAATAGGTTTCATTATTAAATAAATCCAGAATAAAAAGGGTCATATATTAATCTATACCCCTGCCTTCTAGATAATTCACTTTTACAGGCGGTGAAATTTGAACTAATTTTGCAAAGCTTAAGTTGAGTAGGCCGAGTTGGACTCGGGCCAAGATGGCCACCCTAGCTCCCACGCTATGACAATCCCACCCCTTCCGTCCATAAATTATTCACGCCACCACAAAAAAACCTTTGCAGGTTTTTGGAAAGAAAGATCCTTTTATTCCTTGAAAAATGTTTTAAAGGGTCCTTATCTATTTTAGAGTTGACCTGAGATCTATGTGCGGTTGGTTTCAACATCCATGTTTTTAAGAATTAAAATTACTGTCATAAGATTTTTTAATGCAAAAGTTTTAAGTAAATTTATTTATTTGTTTGGACCGTTCGATATCTTATCGATATTACTCTGTACTATTGTTTTTATGTTCTTTTAAATCTTAGGAAGCCTTTACATTTGTAAATAATATTAACCGTTTACCAAAGTATATTTGCATATGAGGAGGTGAGATGTAAAACTCGTTCGTTCCATTTTTTTGAAAAGTTGGATATTATTTATCTTTTAAAAACGACATCTCTCGAGAAGTCAACAGAAGGATAGCAACAGCGAGACGGTGCTACTTTGGCCTTGCGAAGCCAAGTCTGCATCCCCATACAGGCCAGCCAGTTCGACATTTCTTCTTCTTCTCCAAATTCCACCCTCTTTAACAGGACCAAGATCACCCTCTACAAAACCTTGGTCCGTCCTGTTTTAACTTATGGATCAGAAGCATGGGCCTTTAAAAAACAGGATGAAAATAGGCTTCTGATCTTTGAAAGATCAATTTTGAGGAAGATTGTTGGTCCTGTTAAAGAGGGTGGAATTTGGAGAAGAAGAAGAAATGTCGAACTGGCTGGCCTGTATGGGGATGCAGACTTGGTAAAGTTTATCAAGATAGGACGACTTCGATGGGCCGGGCACGTCGCACGCATGGATGACTCGGCGATACCCAGGAGGATACTGTCCGGAAAGTTGCATGGGAGAAGAAAAGTCGGCAGGCCAAATGTGAGATGGGAGGATTCAGTGATACTGGACGCACGGACTCCAGTCCGGGAGTCCGAAACTGGAGAGCTGCTGCGGCTGACAGGATTGACTGGCGAAAGCTTTTGAAGGAGGCCCAGTCTCGGTGACGGGATGTAGAGCCACCGATGTATGTATGTTAGAAAGAAAATATACATAAAGCTATTTATAGATATAAAGATATATTTATTATTATATTAGAAAGATAATATATATATATATATATATATATATATATATATATATATATATATATATATATATATATATATATAGATATTTATTGATAAATATATTAAGATAGTTAATATCTTTTAGAATCCACTGACATCTCTATTAAAAAAAAAAAAAAAAAAAAAATGGAACGAACGAGTTTTGCATCTCACCTCCTCATATGTATCTATTACAATAATAAAAAATTACAAATAATAAAATAAATTGTATAATTATTACAAGCTGTCTCACTCCAGGGCAATGATTAATATGAATATTAATGAATTCATTCATACTACATGTATAATGAAAGTATAATACAAGAAATAAAATAAAATGTAATAAAGCTATACTGTTATAGAAAAGGGGAAAACCATTTTTCGTTTATGATCACTAATCACGAAAACTACAGAACTAATCTGTATCAAATTATAACCACATCATTTTTGTAGTTCCAGGAAGGGTTAGAAATAATAAAATCTACTGATTTTGAAATAATTTGTTAACGAATTTGAAACGATTTGAATTAGAAACGATAATATGTGGGTAACAGTGAAGTTTAAAAATTGGGCGATATTTGGCGAGCACCATTCCATATGAAAGGTTACAAATGTTAATTGTTATATAGAGCTTTACATCGGTAATACAATTTAAAAAGGTTTTAAATTTGTGACATGTGGAATTTGAAAACCGACCGATTGTGGTTAGCACCATTCCGCAATAGAGTTAACAATGTTAAAACTATTTTTTATATTTTTTAGGAAGGTTGAGAAATAATAATTAAAAAAATAAAATCTTGAGTGGCAGAAATGAGGTTTTCTAAACTTTCATATACTTTTATGGATAGAAATAATGTCTCTGTTCATATAAATTACCTACTCAAACATTAAAATTAAAAATTGGATTGATTTTTTTCGATTTTATCGATAAACGAATAAAACTTAAATTATTAGTTAAAATTATCTAAGTTCTATACTTATGAGAGCGGGAGAAGCCGGGACGGGGGATGCTAGTCATCATACAAAATTAATTTTGGTAATAATTCTATAAACAATTACCTAATATAGTGGAAGACAAATAAAAATAATTTCAGTGGAGACTGACTGATCATTCTTGCTGGGCATGCCAGGAGAAAATTGATTACAAAGTTATGTTTTTATATGTTTCTGGTATCAAGCCCATTTACATGTTAGATATTTACACTTATCTTGTATTATTTCTTATCAGTAGGAAGAATAATATAAAACCAATGAAAAAAATAAAATAAATAAAATACAGATACATTGAAGAAAGCATTATGACGCATACAGCATTTATGTACATACAGTATGCGTCATCGCCAGGTTTTCAGATATTTATCAGTGCTATTCTCTCAGCTGCGTCATTAGCAGAATCCAGTGGAGAAATTGGTTATTTCCATAATTCCATTAATTACGATAGATCTTTAATCTTCCAGGTGGGTTATAAGGATGTGCGGAAATGGATAATGAATGGACCAGAGGGTTGGCATGGTTGTAAGGGTTTTGATGGAATTTTCGAGAATCTAAGGGGTGTCAGGTCAAGGATAAAAGGTATATTGAGGCCATTATGTTGGGTTTTGTTAGAGACATAATATGGAGCATTTACGATTGTACAAAGGACTTTGGATTAGAAGGATTGAATGCGTTTGATATTCGACTGTTTTTTCTGTTCCCCATAGCTGTAAATCATTATTTCATTTCTTATTATCTCTGGTGATATCGATAAAAATTAGTACAAAAAAGTAATTATAATAAAATAATTTGCTTAAAATTGTAATGGGGTGTATAAAAATAAATGACCGTTTTTGAAACATATATTTGTATTATTATTTCTTTGATATAAAATACAATCAATACTCGAAGTATAGTCCATTGTTATCTACCGTTATTACCAATCTGCTAGCCAATAGCTCGATGCCACGCTGATACCATTCCTTGGGATGGATGTCAAAGAACTCTTGGATAGCATTTTCAACTTTCGCAAAATTATCAAATTTTTACCTTGAAGAAAATGGGCCATAGATCGTAACAAATAGTAATCCGAAGGTGCGAGGTCTGGACTATATGGTGGATGAGGCAGGAGTTCAAACCCATGAAGTCCTGTAAACTTTTCTGCTGATTGTTGAGGAGTAAGTTCGTGAGGGACCAGTCTACAGGTCTTTTTCACCTTTCCCATCGATAGAAATGGCGACTAACAGTATTTTTCGACACTCCCTTGTAAGTTCGCGAGTACTTGTGGACGGATTTGACAGCTTCCTTCAGAACCTCCGGAGCCCTTCTTCCTTTCCAACGTCTTATCTCCACCATCCCCTTCATATTTAGTAATTTCACGAGTCGCTTCAGCGGCTGTGAAACTTTTTTTTTCCAGTAATTTCTTAAAATTAAGAGAATTTCATCGGGCACTGTCATGTTTCTTCTTTGAAATAAATAACTGAACTGCGGCTTTTGAGGAAGTCCAGTGTTAGTTAACAAGCTTTAGGGAATGCTCGTAAGGGATTATTAATTATGGGTAGTAATAAATAGCATTAAGATATTTACAGACTTTTGAACTGTGGAATTTGATAAAATGGTCATTTTTTAAAGCTCTTTTTATAAATGAAGATATTTCTATGTATGTTAATAAATATAATTATACCATGGCGTGATAATCTAACTCGTTCCGTGCCAGAGCTCTCCTTAATATCCTTATTGTTGAAGAGAGGCTTTATAGCGTGGGAGGGGAGAGGGTGAAAGGGAGTGAGAGGGTGGAGGGGAAGAGGGGAAGAGAGATAGAGGAGCCAAGGCGTGAATTGACCCCCTACCGGAGTTAATACGACCCAGGGCCGGGGGTGAACTAAAATTACGCGACTTTTCTCTCACCCCGGCGGCTGTGTCATACAAAACTAATTACTTTTCCCAGTTAGCGCTCGCTTTAGCTGTTATATAGTTGGCCGTGGAACTTGGCGAGGTGTATTGTGTGTGTGTCTCTCTGGTTTTTATCTCTCCTGCCTGGTTTCGAACCCCAACTCCCCTTTATATTTATTAATAACTAACCCGAGTGAATTGTGTTTCTCCTCAACGGCTAATCCGTTTATAAATTGTAATTTCCACTTTTCTCTCCCGGACAGTTTTCGTTGCGATTGTAATTTCGTAGTTCCCTGTATAACTGTTTGCTGGAATATTTAGATTAGTATTACGTTTTTAATGGGATTATTGTAATTTGTAACAGATACAAAGGCAATGTACCATCTTGATTGCGAAATTAATTTATTCTCATAGTTTTTGATTACTTCAACATTGGGCAAACGTTCCGATTAATTAAAAAAGACATACTTACCACTATACTACCGAGGAGTTTGAGTAAGGATCGTAAGATTAGAAGATCCTTCCTTCCCGATTGTTCTATTTTTTTTCTTTTTATATATTAATAAGTTTGGAGGTATAGAAAAAAAAAAAAATTCAACCTTTTGGTGTAGTAATAGGGTTGGACGATAGTCGATAGTTACTATCGATATATCGATAGGGCATGCCTATCGATGGTCACTATCGGTAGTGTAGACTATCGATGCTAGTTTTTCTTTCGGGAAATATGTGGCTCAAGGAGCACACTTGACTCTTGAAATTAACTATTTCGTTATTTCCCTTTTCTGAAGATTTGATTTGTTCATTGTTATTGTAACCATGTAAACTGTAAATACTTTTTTAAAAGTCGATTAAATTAGTTTTTTTCTCTCATCTTTATGATATAATCTTATAATTTATAATCCTGAAAAGTTCAAATAGTAAGTAAATAATTGAATTTAATTAAATTAGTTGAAATTTTTTATTGAATATCTTATAATACCTTTAGAAAAAACGAAGCTACTATCGGAAAACTATCGATAGCAATTGGTATTTCTCAACCGATAGTATCGGCCTATCGATAGTGCTAACTATCGACTATCGCCCAACCCTATGCAGTAAGGGCACTCGTTAAACTTATTCTTCTTCTTAGTACGGCTTCTCCTAACGAAGGTTGATGGTCCAAATGGCTATCCGTGTTTTGGAGACGACCACACGGAATGTGTTTAAGGAGTTGGAGCCATCGATAGCGACTAAGATCCTTCAGGTCCTAGAGTTCTGTGATTCTGCTTCCTTTCTACTAGGGTTCGGCGATAGTCGATAGTTAGCACTATCGATAGGCCGTTACTATCGATAGTTTTTCAATAGTTGCTTTCTTTTTTTTCCAATAAATTCAATAAAGAATTTCAACTAGTTTAAATTCAATTATCTACTTACTATTTGAAATTTGCAGGGTTATAAATTATAAGATTATATCATAGAGATGAGAGAAAAAAACTAATTTATTTGAATTTTATAAAATTATGTAAATTGTACATGGTTGAAATAATAATGAACAAATTAAATCTTTAGAAAAGATCAATAACGAAATAGTTAATTTCAAGTGTCAAGTGTGCTCCTTGAGCCACATATTTCCCGAAAGGAAAACTAGCATTTCTGCTTTCCTTTGGTCTAATCTTTGAGTGAACTCTTGAGCTCTAGGAATTCCGAATTCAATTTCAAAAGAACTCGACTCTGGACAGAGACAGATGAGCGTAATTCCAAGAGTTTCAAAACTTGGTGTTAAAGATATGCATGACCTATCGATAAATCGATAGTAACTATCGACTATCGCCCAAACCTACTTTCTACTGATCCCTTGCCTGGATTTTTTTCCTCAATAATCATTCTTAAATTCTCGTTCTTCTGTCTTCTCGTAATGCGTCCAAAAAACTTCTGTTTTTTTTGTTCTTTTATCTTCATTGTGTACAGTAATTCCTTTTGCTTGCACATTCTGTTCAGGACTTTTTTGTGGTCGGGTCGGGATATTTTGAGTATCCTCCTGCATACTTACATTTCGAAGGCCTCGATACGTTTCTCAGTATCTGGGCTGAGAGTCTAACTCTCACAGCAATATAACAGAATAGAAAATGCACAGCATATGGTCATGCGCATTTTTAATTCGATACTGATCTTTTGTAGTACATTTCTATGTTGATAAGTGTATTCCAGGCCTGTTCACAGTGTTTTTTCAGTTTTTGCATCACAGCGATCGCTTATGATGGCACCCAGATATCTGAAATACGACACCTGTTCAACCGCATTTGTAATAATTGTTGAAGGTGCACTTATTTTTTCCTTTTGAGAACACCATTACTTTTGTCTTAGCGTTATTTATAAATAAACCGAATGATTCGCTATTATAGAATAGAATTATAGAATTACCACACATTTCAAATTTGAGAGAAGCTTCTCTAGTTATAAGGTGAAGATGTGTAATTCTTGTATGGCCATTTGTTAATTGTGCTTGGATTACTTCTTCTCTGCGGGGGTCACCTGTGGTGTAGTGGTTAGCATAGCAACCTACTAAACCCAAGATTGCGGGTTCGCAGCCCGGCAGATGACCTTAGGATTTTTTAAAGGGAGTAAAAAATCCTTAGCTGTGCCGTCCTTCGGAAGAGACGTGAAATGGGGGTCCCGAGCCTGTGCGATGTCAGGTACTCGTTAAAGATCCCTATCCTAATTATACCTGGATAGGCAAAATTTAGGACTCCCACCCTAGGCATTGTCCTATTAGCCATATAAGCATAAAGTGACGTTATACGAAATAAACAAATAAACTTCTTCTCTGCGTTTAATACGGCAGGAACTAAAATTTATGTCTTTAGTTTACTAGAAGGGCTGTCATTCCACAAAGTCTCCTACTGTTGGGATATCGTCTCTCTATGTGGGCGTGCGAGTTCTGATACCCTTAGAAAGGTTTTGCCACGTCCTATGAAGGATAGAGCTTTTTTTTTTTTTTGCTGCTTTATCAGCCATTTGGTTACCGTAAAACGGCCTGACTTTGCACCACTTTTGTTGAACTTCCTTCTTTAACTACCTATCAATAATGTTTATAATGCATGTATTAAAATATTTGGTTTGAATAATTAGCTTAAAAAAGGTGTTGATTCATCACTTAATCTTAGAATTGCAAAATTTACAAAACTTAAATTAATTTTATTGTTTTTTGACTTTGGTACAAAGTCAACCGAGTACCCGTGACTTTGCAGCACCATATGTTTTCAATTTAAGAAGGCGTTAGAAATGTATTCAGTTTCAAAGCCAAAGCTCGATAGTAGTTAGTCAAACAATCTGCAATGGTTAAAAAAAAAAAATATTAAAATACAATAACGAACACAAGAGCTTTAAAAAATTTAAAGCTATAACTAGGAAAAAGTCAAACATTTGTCAATATACTTGCACATAGATGACAAAAAAGTTAAAAACAATTGGCTGAAGAGAAATGTCATCCCAAGTAATTTGCATTTTTACCAGCGTATTAACTCCTTAACTTCAAAATATCCTCGTTTACTGATTGGGTTAGGAGGAGCAATGCCGCCTAAGACTTTATCCCAACCATATTCTATTTCGCCTACATTCGATGGCCACTTCGAGGATTTGTTCATTCTTTGCATCGCTGAAACAACTACTTTGTCATTTATATGGTTTGTGATTTTTCCAGGGTATAGGACCCCTCATATATTACGACATGCTCACCAACCGTTTTCTTAATTTAGTTGAACGTTGGTCCCTCGGCATTTTCTTAATAAAACAAATATTACATAACTGTCGGTTATGTATGTTTAAAGGGGAAATAAGGTTCAAATAACTTTATTATAGTTGAATTAGTTTCTGGGAGGTGACTTTGTACCAAAATATACTTGGTGCAAAGTCATTCCTAATTCTTATCAAAAAGGTGATTCTATTTTATTTTCAAGTACCATGACTTTGGCAAACATTTTGAGCCAAATGAATATCATATATTGAAATTACAATAATCTACTATGTATTTGTCAAATACCACTCACTCATTTAACACGAAATCTCAGAAACCACCGAACGGATTGGAATGAAATCCGATATATAGCTTCCTTTAGGGCTGTAGGAGCTCGCTAAGAAAGGAATTAAAAAAAATCGGCCTGGATCGCGGCTAATTAGCGAAAAATGCGATTACAATTTTTATTGGGTGAATAATAATAGATTAATTGTCATATAGTATATGGAGATAAGATAAGTTAAAAAATAGGTTAGATGTTTAAGCCGCACAATTTGACCACAAGTTGCTGTCTTGATTGTTGGCCAGGTGTTTGAAAAGCGAGACATTGTTCTCCACAGCAAGAACAAAAAACTAATAAGACTAGAATCAGTGAATTCTATCAAGTGTACGATTCTCTACAGTATCGTCTCATGTTCTATCATGAGACAGAACATCTGAGAAGATGGGTACAGTATTAACATCCCAATGACCCAAACACCAACACACCACTTAAGAAAACTGCGTTTGCAGGTGATTTTTACGCCTAAATGTTGATGGAGCGAGGAAGTGAAGAACCTTATTTACTTTAATTTCGTAATCTCCTTAACCAATTTATGCTTGATATGTATGCAAAAATAGAAACAGAAAGACTAAACCTTATTCGAAAAAATCAAAAAAGAAGTTGAGACTATATTCACATAAAGTATGCCATAAGAAAAGCTGGGTAAGATGGTAGTGCTGCCTCGAAGCTTCACTGGAGGACTATCAAAATAATATAAATTTAACTTTTGCAAATAGCCAAATTTACTTATTGAAATCATTCTAAGAATTGAATTCTTTAGGTTTATTTAAGTAATAATAATTATCAACGTTAAGCTTAACTTTTACTAATTTAAGTTGTCCTTAATCCTAATGATATTAAACCGTAGCGGAGCAGGGTACTTTCAGCTAGTTATAGAATAAAATGCAAACCTTACTCGATTTGAGAAATATTTAGTAGTTAAAAGGACGACTTTCTCCCACAAAGGAATCACACCTGTTGAAACACTACAATCTACTAACTGTTATAAAACATGGGAGGTAACTAGGATTAACGTGATAATTCCTTGGACCTAATCAGTGTTGTCATAAGTAAGTAAGGAATATCAAATATCACTCATTTAGACAAAAACAAAACAATTTTTCTCCAACTGAAACTTTTGGTGCAAAAGTGAGCTTGGTGCAAAGTAAGTCTTTTTTACGGTACCTCTTATTCCGATATGACTAGGGTTGCCATCTCCTAAAATACAAAAGCCAGACTTGGCGCTGTATTAAGCCGGACATTATCTTTAAAAGCCGGATGTACGTTTTTAAAGTTGGAATTAACTTCAATAATAAAAAAGTCGGTAACGGTTCGGATCGGCGACACCACCAAACTAGGTTGACCCGCGCTACACCGACCAGTTCGATCCTTAGGCTTCACTTCATGTTTACATTTTTTGATAGTTCATTCCTATAACCTCACATGTAAACAATCACTTCTACAGTTTCAACTTGGATTGTGTTTTTTAGTTTGTTATATTGATATTTAGACTTCTTAAATGTAAATAAGTGAAACAGAAGTTAACAAAATGAGTTTCATAAATGATTAAGTGTTTTATGAATTCATGTTTTCTTATTTCATCTAAGCTTATGTTTAAAAGTGTTATAAAACTTAAGAAGATTTATTTGTACATGGATTTGGTGTTTTATATATTTGTATTTGTTGTTTCAATTTCAGTATACATATTTTGTGAATGGAATCTTTGTCATCCATATTACTTTTTGTTTTAAAGTGAGGCAGATTGTATAATTAATTCAATAAAACATATAAGTTTATAAATAAATGTGAGAAAGTATATCTCAGGTTTTTTATGTTTTCTTATTTCCACTTCCCATGAGAAAATATAGCAGAAATTAACATCATCACTTTCAACTAGGATTCTGTCTTATATTATATAATGGCTTATAACATCAAGAATTGACAATGTGAAAATAATCACAGATTAAGAGGTAAATGACACATTACTATATAATTGTATAACTATTGGTATAATGTTATAGATTAATGTGTTTTTAAAAAAAAATTAGAAGCCTGATGATGGAACATTATCTCTGAAACATGTACCAATTTTAAATAAATAGGAGTTATGCCAAATAAATACTTAAGGATTCTGTCTTTTTTATATCTATAATTTGTTATTTTCACTTCTCTGACAGAAAGTTCATCAGGAATTAACTTTACTGGTGGTTCAGTAGTATATTAATTGTTGATTAAATTAATATTAATTCAAAATTGATTTAGTGTCTTATATTTTGATATTTCCTTATTTCCACTTTAATATTTCCTTATTTCTCATTTTAATATTAGAAGGTAAACAGAAGTTAATATTACTTTGAACAGGGATTTAGAGTTTCACAGTAAATGTAAGAGAATAACCTTTCCCTTCTAAAAGCAGCGACTAGAACATCGATATAAATCGGAACAAGGTTAGAATCGATAAAAGGTATTCTGAGCACGTTTAGGGGTTGGTGTCGCCGATCCGAACCATTACCAAAAAGTCTGTCACGATAAGTTACATATAATTTTTAATCAATCAAAGCTATGTTACATAATTTATATTACAGGTTTAAGTTTTTAGTTATAACATTAACCACTTATTTATAGTCCTATCCTTGATCTTTTGAACTTTATGTATGACATTAAAATTAATAACTACCTGAAACATTTTCAGTCTTCTATAGACTTCACTTATATAAAACAAAAACAAAAATAAATAAATTACACCTCCACTTTGGCAGTAAACTAATAGTTTTGATCATACAAATATAAAAATATATGCACTATTCTAAAGAGAAAACAAAAAGATTTAAATTAAAAAGCCAATTATAAAGAAATCTCAAATGTTTCTAAATATAGTAAAAATCCATAAATTCTTAGTTGTATTTTGCTTTTTTTCACCTACTTTATCCAAAACGTTGTTTTCCTTAGAAATCATATGAAATTCTGCACATGTTAATTTTAAATTGCATAATATGAACATCATCTGTTCAATTGTTTCTGTTTGAAATTCATTGCGTTCCTTTGTCCGCTGGGCATTAATCAAAGAGAAAACTCTTTCAACGTTGGCGTTATGGCATAGAATCGCAAAATAGTATCCTTCCAATTTTAGTAGTTCAGAATTAAATCCTTCATTATGAAATAATCTTAAATAAGCAGTCCACTTTTTATCTGCCGAATGTTTTTTAAAATCTTTTATAAAATTCTGCCATTGGTCAAAACGTTTACTAAATCAGTCAAAAAGGTAAGAGAAGTGGGAGTTTCCAAGATCTGAACATAGTCGCATTTCCGTCACGCCATAACATTGCTACTTTCAACGAGACACAGAAATATTTGGCTGGACACGGCAACCCTAGATATAACTCGGCGACCAAATGAACTAAACCGATTTTCCTTCTTCATAAACCTTCTTGACCAGATCTAGAATGCAATGTATTCCTAAGTGATCTGAATAATTGTTCTTCATGGAGCTTAAAGCGCTGAGATTGAACATATTCAATGGGCGAGCTCAAGTTGGAGATTAATTTCAGCCGTACACAAACTAACTAATTGTTACTTCAAAAGATTGTGAGGTGCTTTAAAGGTAAGGTAGACAAAAGGTTAGGCTATAACCTTCACATACAACCTAAACCTTATTTTCTCTAGACGGGACTCGTATTATATCACCAATCTGTACCCGAGTGCTCTTCATGGTAAGGCTTTCCATTTAGCTGAGTGGTTTTGTTTTATAGGTCTAGTTTATTACTTGCCGGGTCACCTGTTCTATAGTTTAACGGCCATCGCTTGGGAGGCTTTAACTATCATGTTAACAGCTCATATAGCAGATTTAATCAGGTGCTGCTCTCTCGTAAAATAATTGTGAGGTTGAAATGGACTTCCCCGAGGGAGGGTGCCAGAGGACGGGGGGGGGGGGGGGGCATAAATCTCCTCCCTACCGAGCCGCCGCTCCTCTAGAAGTCGTTCTGGGTCCTTTGTCTCCTTTCTCCAGCTAGCGCGCTAGCCCTCACCTCTCATTTGCATAAGAGAAGGATTCCTTTTCAAATATTTACAGAGTTCTATCCTTTCTGCAAATATTTTATTCTCTTGAAAAGGGAACTGACCAAGGATATGATTTACCGCGTGATATATTAGGGACTTTGTTATTATAACTCGGCTTATAAAACCAAACAATTATATTCAATTTTGATTCTTGCTTGATATTGGGTTGTCTGATTTTTTTTTTTTTGCAACTTTTATTGTGACAAGTATCACAACCTTGGACACGTTGGCTCAAACGTGGCAGACACGTTGGAACACAACACACAAGGGAAGACATCTACATAATTCCAGACTTACGGACCTACATTAAATCGAACTCATAGACTAACTTTTACATTACACAATACAATCACAGGACATGGCGGCAGTAAATAGTTATTTCTATCGATTTAAAATAAGAGGTTCTTTCCTATGTCCTTGTGATTTCACTCAAGAACAAAATATACACCACCTCATATATGAATGCAGACTACTCACTGACTACAGAACTATTCTACAGACAAAAACAGGACAGAAACTAGGACATTGGCCGGTGGATGGTCAATGTTTGATGAACAATTTATTTTAAAATTTCAAAATATTCCTTAAAAATTCAATAATTAAAATAGAGGATATAAATATGAAATATCTTTAAACCACTAAATATTCATAAACGTTTCTCTGAATAACTTTGTTGCTTGATTTTATTGAATTTTGAATTATTTATGTTATACAACTTCTTGTTCTTTGTTTTATTTTATTTTTCTTGTTTATTTTTTATATTAACCTTTCAACACATGTAAAACTATAATAAAATGTAAATAATCATTACATGTACATTGTATACTTTGTACAAGTATGGTGTGTACAGAAAAATTAAATAAAATCCCTTCCAACAGGGTTACTGCTGGAAGGAAAACACTGAAAAGTATCACAACCTTATAAATTTGATGATAATTTATCCATTCATACAATATATAAAAGTACACACACTAACTTACACAACTAAGAACAACTAAAAATAAGGAAATAAGAATGAAAATGTATATTAATACGATGTGCTGAGGAATCAGCATATCAGGAGAAACTTTTAACTAGAAAGTTTAGAGAACCCTTTTTAAAATTAATACGAGGAATCTTGTATGATATAATAAAATAGTAAATTTAAGTATTTGAATATTAATTAAGGCTTACTGGCAGAAAAAGAAATACACTCCACTTATCATCAATAGTTTTTTTAAAATATCGAAAAATGCTAGACCTGGTTCATCCATCAAACAGATTACAACAATTCTCCGTTAACTTCGAAATGTTGTTCCAAAATTTTCACATAATATTAAATAGAAAAATTAACTCCCTATCGCATATTTTAGTTGCTCAGGAAATTAAAGCCTTTCTTTTAGACAAATTCCCAGATCACATTCATATCTACAGATGGGTCTAAAATTAATAATACTTCTAGCTGTGCAATTTACATTCCAAAATATGAATATAGAGCTAAATTCAAATTACCTTCCGGTTGTTCATCGTTCACCTCATAACTATATATATATATATATATATATATATATATATATATATATATATATATATATATATATATATATATATATATGAATATATTTCTTGACTGTTACTATTAAATTTTTGGTAAGGTTCTTGAGGTTCAGTCATAAAATAAAAAATCAACTATTTTGGCGACGTTTCGAGACTATATTGTTCTCATAATCATGCCCTGCATCTTAGTAGGAATGTCCTAGTGTTCTTCACGCTTGCTAATTTCCTGTTGGCTTTCTGAAGTTCCTTCATCACTGTAACTCCTTCAGGACCGTGGGTTGTCTTAATATCTTCATAAAACTCCATTTTTCACTATAGATATTTTCATTATTATGAGAACAATATAGTCTCGAAACGTCGCCAAAATAATTGTTTTTTTTATTTTATGACTGAACCTCAAGAACCTTACTAAACATTTAATAGTAACAGTCGAGAAATTTATCCATATTTACATATCGAGTCAATACTGGAAAATATCTATTGTGAAAAAATGGGATTTTATGAAGATATTAAGACAACCCACGGTCCTGAAGCAGTTACAGTGATGAAGGAACTCCAGAAAGCCAACAGGAAATTAGCAAGCGTGAAGAACACTAGGACATTCCTACTAAGATGCAGGGCATGATTATGAGAACAATATAGTCTCGAACGCCAAAATAGTTGTTTTTTGATTTTATGACTGAACCTCAAAAACCTTACTAAACATATATATATATCGATTTATTGACATTTACAAAAGTACAAAATATATACATCAAGTAAATGAGCTGATAACGATTACAATGACATGTAACAACTTGAAAAGAACTACTCATCTCTAGGCCATCTTCTTTTCAGGAATTATCTGGAATGAGGTGAGAAGCAAGTTGAAAAACTAATGGATTTGAGTGGTTTTGGAGCTTATAATAAAAGGATAGGTATCTGGTTTGGGCTGAATCAGCAACATATGGAACATTAAGGTCTTTATGGATAAGTTTATTGGTGACAAAGTAAGGAGCATTTTGGATATTTCGAAAGTTTTTGGATTGTAATGGTTTTGTGGAGCCCCAAAGCCCAACTCCCTACGTTCGAATAGGTCTAGTCACAGTCATGTAAATACGTCTTTTGTAATTAATTGGGAGCTTTGAACGTTTTTCTAGTAAATGTTGGTGAAATTTGTAACGACAAGCAGTTTCTTGTCGTTTTAGTCTTCTAATATTATTTATAATGAGATTTGGAATTAATGGTTCCACTAACGCACAAGGCTTTTTTTTTATAACCTAATAGATTTAGAAACTCTTGAAGATGTTATATACATTTATACTTTAAACAGTTTTCTAGGAAAGAAATCGCTATGAGTTAAAAAAAAAAAAAAAAAATAAATAGAATTATGAAATAAAAGCGAAATATGATAAGCAAAGAAACGAAATGTAAATTATAATTAAAGTTCCTCGGGGAGCGGATCACACCGAAGGGAAAAGGAGAACTGAGTAACGAACTGTTTACTGTTCTTGGGTCGTTCATGAATAACTACTGTTTGACATCCACTCAAAAATTTCAGACCAACTCTCCCTCCATTTATATAAAAGATGGAATGGAACCATCGCCACTGTTTGCACACCTCTTCCCTTTTATTTATTTAAAATTTATATTTAAATCAACAGTCGAATCTAAGCTGTAGATTACGTCGAGGATTAGACATCGCCTCGTTCGCTATCACCTCCAACAAAACCATATATACTGATCTTAATATAAATTCGGGACCCGGTTAACCGTCTAGTCTGGGAATATACAAGAAAAATTAGTGTTGTGCAATTGACGTAATACATAATATGTTACGTCAATTGCACAACTTATGTAATAAAAAATACTACTTCTTACGCATCCGGTAATAATATAAATTAGTAAAATTATTACATATGCAAATTCAAATAGTTTATGGTATGGAGTTATAGACAAGTGGAGGGGCTTACCTCTCAATAGCCAGGGCAGGCAGCCATTTTGGTGTGAACCGTATTATCAGTATATTAACCCCTTATCAGTACAAATTTTGGCTTCCTAGGCTTTATACTGCTGTTATTTTATTCTAGTGATTTATTTACTTCAGTGATTTACTTATTTCATTTATTACGAACCCTTTCAATTGCCCTTGCCCATATGGAATGCAAGTCGCCAGTTGGGCATAGTGGGCGTGGCCGGTTAGTGTTTTGGTCTCACCCCTCACGAAACAATATACCGGAAGGGCCTCTCCATAGTACTATAACTCCATGAGTTTATGGCTTGAAAAAATTCACTGATATTCTTTTGTTTTTTTAGTACCGACATTCTATCAGTAGCACGGTCTCTCCATTGTCTAAAAACCATCGTTTCAAAAATAGTGCATGGCATGTTTGGTGATTAAAAAAAAAAAATAATACACAATAAAATGAAATAAAAAAACAAAAATAAAAAAGTCAGCTGATCGAGACTCGGTTAATATACTTCCGATTGTATTATCTTCGAGTTCTTTATTTATTTTTATTAATTTTTTTTTAATATTATTTATATTTTTATCGTGCATATTGTTTGAATGGATCCATAAAGCCATTATTACTTTACTGCCCTCTTTAGAGATGTATTTTAAAACATACTCAATAAATTGTCTAATTATGAAAAAAAAAAAAAAATTGTCATCTACCTCTAGCCTTAAGATTGTTTTTTTTTCGAGTTATTTTATTGTAAAACATTTAGCCTTTGAATGCACCATTCAAATAAGCACATGCCGGCAGTGGCAGCCTTTGGCCGTTTAAACATGGTTCATTCGCAAAAGGTCCGAATTATCGAGATTTTTTTCTGAATTAACTTGTCAAATGCTTTTCGTTTTCCTTTTTTTTTATAACATTTAAAAATATACATTTTTACGATATTACCCCTCGTTGAAATCCTGGTAATGTATGGAACCATCCATTCCGACATCAGTCAGCCAATGAGATAAGGCGACAGACGGTTCTGAGGACTCACTCTGAGACAAGACCATTGATTGGCCGTGCATGGATAGGAGCTCCAATCAGCTGCGAGGAGAAGATAATGAAGTTCCAATCAGCTGCGGTGTCTCTTAGCCCAAGTGCCATCCATCAGTGTCAAATATTTGAGGAGTCTATAATGTCTATCTAGAAGCGGGAGAGGGGAGTGCTGTGATAGCATAATGTTCCTACTGGAGTGTCTCTTAGCTGTTATCAATCTTAATTCTATCGATGTATTACTTTATGTATTTTTGCTGTAAAATCAATAAAACAAAAGAATAAATAAATGAGAGACCAGTGGATTCGAGTGGGCGTGGAGCTTGTCATGAAAACTATTGATATCTGATTTTTACCAAATCTGCTACATATGGGACTTACTATGTGTATCATCATTTGTAACATAATAAGAAGAGTATAGAATATAACGTAGGATTTTAATTTTTAATGGTTGGATAATTATCGGGAATTGATGGTGAGGCAAGTTGAAAGACTAGTGGAATCGAGTGAATATGGAGTTTAATATGAAAGGAACTAGACTAAAAAGACAATAAACTGCCTGTCGTTACAGATTACTTCAACATTTACTAGACAAACGTTCAAAGCTCCCAATTAATTACAGAAGACTCATATACATGACTGTGATTAGACCTATTTGGACGTACCTAGTTGAGCTTTGGGGCTTGACTAAACCATCTAATTCATCTCGTATCCAATCCTTACAATCCAAAATTCTTCGAAAAATCCTCAATGCTCCTTACTTTGTCGGCAATAAACTTATCCATAAAGATCTTAATGTTCCATATGTTGCTGATTTAGCCCAAACCAAATATCTACCCTTTCATAGTAAGCTCCATAACCACTCAAATCCTCTAATTTCTCAACTTGCTTTCCAAACCATTCCCGATGATCCTCCGGGGCGTCTGAAAAGAAGATGGCCTGGAGATCTTCTAGTGTAGAATTTTTATTGAAGTGCTACTGATGAGTAGTTCTTTTCATGTTTTGTCATGTTATTGTAATACTTAACAACACATTTACCTGATGTTTATATTTTTTACAGTTGTAAATTTCAATAAACTAATATAATATATAAAATAAAAAAATAGAAAATATGAAAGGAAAGGTATCTGTTCGGGCCAGATTAGGAACATATGGAACATTGAGACCTTTATGGATAAGTTTATTTTTAGTTTAACGGAGCCCCAAAGCTAAATAAGTCTTTTGTAATTAATAGTTAGAGTGTTTAGTATGTGATTAATTAAATATGACCATCAGTTTGTTGTCGCTTTAGTCCTGTATGTGGATTGAAAATAATATATTTTGTTTTGTATGTATTTTTCACTATTGTGTTTTTAAATTATTACGAGTTACCTCCCTGCCACATTTCGATATGGAATAACCATTCCTTATACAATGATAATACTTCTTAATAATTTTTATAAATACTCGTTGGATATTGTTAATCCTATCTTGGTTATCTTTCGGAAGTACCTCATAGTCCCTTAAAGGAAGATCTGAGGGGAGAAAGAGGATAATTAATTACAGCTAATGGGAATTTTTGGAACTAATTATGAGAGGAGATGGCAGTAATAGGATGGCGGGAGAGGGGAAGGGTGCGCAATTTGATGGAGACCCCCCCCACCACCCACCACTCACTGGAGGGGAAATTAAAACCATTAAGAACAATTTGAATCTTCATTGGCAGGCTCTTATATCGATTGTTAATGAAGCCAGCTCTCTGACTTATTGCGTTCTGAATCTTCATATCTTATTATTATTTTTAATAAGTATATTATTATTATTATTTTAATTATTACCTGTTTACTTATTAACTTAATTAAAAGTTTCTTCAATTAGTTCATAACTTTTGATTATTCTCAAACATGGCCAGAGACGGAACAAAATTTGTTTCCTAATATTTAAGACTAAGTTATCCACATTTATACGAATGATCGAATTTGACAAACTGACTAATGATGGGCAGGGGAGGTAGTTTCTTGTTGGCTAGATGATTTCTTTTGTTTTTCTTTCTTTCTTTTTTTTCTTTATTTTTTTCTTCCTTTATTTAATATATGTTTTGTTATCTTATTACGTTATGTTTCAATAACCAATCGTGCTAAACTTTTTACTTTAAAGTGCAATGGAACATGTAAATATATAAATAAACAGTCCTTAAATAGGGGTACCATATAAGGGAAAAAATAAATAACTTTAAATTATAACTCTTGATTCATACCCGTTAATTATAGCGATGGCAATCAATGAATTCAATGGATCAATTGTTAATTAAATTTTACTGTTAATTTAAATAATTTGATACTTTCAATTGTAAAATGTACGTTGGGAAAAGCAGTAGATTATAGATTTAGTTCAGTCGATGAGTGCTGAAATGAGGGGCCTAAAGTGCATGAAATTTTGCGATGATTTTTGGCTTCATAGCTTCGTTAGGAATAGTTAGAAGGTACGCATACTATAAGTCCCCGCCTCTTGGGGTTGAGCTTAAGATAAGGGGTGTAGTCCCTTTTTTGGGTTTTTCGATTATATCTCGACAACGGTGGACTCTAGAAAAATTGACCGCAGATCAAAATTAAAGCTAATTACATTTCATATAAATTTGATTTTATACATATTTGTCGAACTTTCAACGGTTATCGATATATACGTTATTAAAACTCGATCATTGTAAAAAAAAAAAAAAAAAAAAAAAAGTTTACCTCACTTTTTTTGTCAAACTTTTACTTTAAGTCCCAGAAACGTATACCTATATGAAATTGAAGTAAATTTAATTTTCTAAACTTTTGATTTTGATATTTTTTTTTTTCTGAGAAACGATTGTGAGCGGCACTAGAAGTAAATGTTTGACAATAAAAAATAATTTTTAGAGAAAAAACAAAACCTACTTCAAGATTAAACCTACATATACGAAATTGAACTAAAAAATAAAAAACAATATTTTAATTGCTTCAAAACAAAAACCACTAAATGAAAATCAACGAAATTATCGATACTTATATACCTATTCACAATTTATGACCAGTTATCTTTGGAGTCGGTGCCAGCCAGGAAGGGCAGTTTAATCCTGCCTTTACAATAAACTTTCGAATGACCGGAGACAGCGGTGTGGCGGTGAAGAAACAGTGGGAGGATCTTTACGATTTCAATTTCTTTTCAAATTCTGTTTCCAAGAATAACTGATTATAAATTGTGAATAGGTATATAAGTATCGATAATTTCGTTGATTTTCATTTAATGGATTTTGTTTTGAAGCAATTAAAATATTATTTTTTATTTTTTAGTTCAAGTTTGTATATGTAGGTTTAATCTTGAATAATTTTTTCTCTAAAAAAATTTTTTTATTTTCACTTTTTAGTGGTGAGTGTATTTTTGTTTATACAGTCGATTCTCGATCTTCAAGCTTCTAATTATTCTAAAAACGTCATTGGCGTATCCTACAGGTTATTATGATATTATGATTCGAATATAATATAGTTATGTAATTATGATGGCTGTGAGCACAGGTTAGAGACGATCGCCCACAAACGATGTCTAGCTATATCTAGGAGGCGGTGGCCCCAGCGAGGAAGATATTAATGCCCAAAGTTAGACCCTTTAGAGTTAGCTCTATGGGATATCGCTTAGGGTCTTAAGTGGTCATTGTGGTCCTCTCTGTTATATAGAGGGCTAACGTCCCTCCCAAGGGATTAGCGTCAATAAACTGAAAACCATCTTCTAAGAGTTACTGTCCCTCGAGGTGCTAAACTGCGTGCGTGGACACAGTTTTGGACAGTTTTCAGTATGTCGCCACCAGTTTGTCTTTGAAAATAGTTTTATTATTTTTTTCTCCACGATGATCTGTATATTTTGTATTTATAGGAAGAAGGTGCGAGGTGAAGAGAGGTGCAGTAAAAAACCCAAAATAATAAAAAAAATAACATTTTATGGAGTACCGACAATCCCTTCCAGGTCTTCTTCTGGGCGACCGAACTAGTCAGGAAAAGAGAAACATATTGATCATTCAACAATTGTCTTCTCTCCTGACTTTCGCTCTGACTGACTCCTGATTGTCGCTCTGAAGAAGACCCGCCCTTCGAATTGTTTATTTTTTCTTTCTCATTTAAAAAAAATTAAAAAAAAAAACTACCCGCCTTGAGCCTTTCGACTAAAGAAAGAATAAGTTGTAACATACTTTAGGTGTTGCCGTCTTGACCGTCAATAATAGTCATATCGTCGGTGAAATTGCCAATTCCGTTATCTGCATTTTTTTTGATTTAGGTTTTTTTTTTTTGCCGGTTTCGTATCAAAATGAAAATCCGCCTCTAATGTAAAAACCCGAATACGATAATTCAGCTTGGATCAGGTTTGATGAAACCTTATGTTCTTTATTTTTTTTCGCTTACCTGTATAATTGTATTGTTTATTTCCCAAATAGAGTAATTTTTCATACACAGCCGAGAGGGATCGAGCAAGATCTATCAAATCCAAGATAAAATTTGTATTTCGCATTAGGAGAAACAAAGTTAAAAGGAGCTCACTCATTATTGAGGTAGTGTTACTCAATATTTGAGCTCCTAACTGTTTCTACTCTCCTAATATCAAACTATCAAATAACTTTCAGGCACTAAAGTCGAAAATTAATAAGGTTTATATTATATCCCTAGCATTAATTATTCGATAGGGTATTGAACAGGTCTAATGTGATTTTAAATGAATTCTTGAAAGATAAGCGTCATCTGATGCAGAACTGCAAGAAATCATATTAATTAAAAATTTCATAATTAATTTTGTTTTTAAATACTGCTTACTTTTATTTAATTAATCTTTTTAATAATATATTTCATACACCCGGTTAACATATTAGGACGTAAACACCTAAAATAAAATGGTACTTTCCGCCTAAAAAAATTAAAAAAAAAAAACATTCCTCTAAATCTATTTTTTTTTTTTTTTTACATCATTTTCTCTGTCCTCTAGATTCTATATTTAAAATCAATTTAAAAAAATTACAAAACCTTTCATCACTCGAGGTACATGCTGCGGTATAGCGGGGAAGATATAATAAGGATTAGTGAATTATTTGTTATTTGTATTGGATTTTTTATTGAAAGACTACTTCCGAATATTAAACAGTCATCATCAGTCAAGGAGGCAAAAAACGGGCCCCATTCCTAGATACTGGGGACCTGCTTTAAGAAGCCCTTTCGCCTTTTACTTCCTTAGTTAATGAATTATTAACATCCGAAATCAGTTTTATAATAAAAATCCCAACTGATGTGGCAAATAATGCAGGAATCCTTTTTGCATTGATCCTTCTATACCATCATGCGTGATAGTTATAATATACCATCATGTGATAACTATAAAAATGTAATTATATTAAAAATTAAAAATATAGTCATTCTCTTTATAAATTTCCTTATCCTGTGTTACATTTGTAATAAACAAAAGAACACATCAATCCTAATTGTGTTAATCCTTCTATACCATCATGCACACCTCAATTTAATTTCCGACCTAGTTAAGAATCATCGCTCACTCAGCTATAATTAAGCAAGAAATATATCTTCGGGAGCAATACCCCGGTCAGCGAGAACTACCCACAGACTAAGACAGATAGGAGACCATCTAATTGGATATAGTAGACTGGAAACAATCGGCCAGTTAGGGGGTCCAAGGAGTACAACAGTATGGGCCTATGGTCCAAGGACTATGGCGGTCCTGGGCCGGGGCGGTAATTGAAGCAGATGCCGGGAGGATGCTGTAGATTGCCCGCCCTGGGCTCCGCATTGCGGTGTCCCCTCGCCCTTTTTGTTAGCCGTTTTAATCAAACTTCTCTCTCCTCTCTTAGTTCAACTCTTCTTATGTCTCAATTCATTTTTTTTATTATTATGTACCTTATGACAGATTTATGTGATAGGGACGCTGCTAAGAGATGTGAGTATAGCGTAGATGATAAGGGGAAGGATCACATGTTCCACACGTGTCTTTACTAATTTTGACATTGCCCTTTCTTATTTTTACCAAAAATAAAAAAAATTCATTGCCTTCTCAACAAAATTTTTTCAATATAACCTGTTTTATTTATTAATAAATCATTCCAATATGCGGTCGATCCTTTTTTTCTTTTTTTTTAATGTAACATTTAAAAAAAAAAAATGATAATTGGGTCATTCCATTTAAAGCAATCCAAAAAGAAAAAAAAAAATTAAATTGGTTGCTTAACCATTTTTCAAAATTATAAGTTATTTTCGCTACATCTTAACACTTGTTTAAATTTACAACTCTACAAAATATATACATCAAGTAAATGTGTTGAAAACGATTACAATAACATGTCAAAACTTGAAAAAGAACTACTCATCAGCAGCACTTCAATATAAAGTCCACACTTCAAGATCTCTTTTCAGACGCCTCGGAGGATTATCGGGAATGGAGTGGCAATCATGTTGAGAAACTAAGGTATCTAGTATGGGCTAAATCTGCAACATATGGAACATTAAGGTATTTAAGGATAAGTTTATTGTTGACAAAGTTAGGAGCATTGAGGATTTTTCGAAGAATTTTGGATTATAAGGATTGGTTACGAGATGAATTCGATGGTTTTGTGGAACCTCAAAGCTCAACTCCGTACGTCTAAATAGGTCTAATCACAGTCATGTATATAAGTCTTTTGTAATTAATTGGGAGCTTTGAACATTTGTCCAGTAAATTTTGAAGTAGTATGTAACGACGAGCAGTTTCTTGTCGTTTTAGTCTTGTATGTGGATTCCAAGTAAGGTAATTGTCCAAGTGGAGTCCTAGGTAGGGATCTGTTCAACAGGAATTAGTGGAATATCATTAAAGGATACTGTAGGACAGGGGGTCGTGGGTTTACAAAGAAGGGGAAAGGTTATTTGGTAAGAATTTTTTGGATTTATTTTGATTCTCCATTTTGACACCATTCTTGAAGGGTTAGGATATGGGTTTACTAGAACATTTATAACTTTGAATGTATTTGAATGAATGAGGGACCGAACAGAAGCCATTTTGTTTATGATTTTTAAAGAAAAATTTAAGGTTCAGTAGTTTGTTTACCTATTTTTCTTTTTTTTATATGAAAATCTCAGGACTAATTGAATGGAAAATCCATCGAAATTTCACTTTTTATAATTTTTTTTTCAAGCAGGAAACATAGATAAAAATGTGACGTACTCAAATTATAGTTCATATTTTTATGTTTTAATAGATTAAAAAAAAAACTTGTTTATTTTACTAAAAAAAAAAAAAGTTATAATACCAGACAACTACGAAATATCAGTTCAGAACGATATTTTTTAACTCTTTTAGGTCACGGATAAAAAACTGTAACTTACACGAATTGTAGTTCTTACGTAAATGTTTCAAGAGAATAAAAAAAAAAATGTGATTCGTGTTTATCATGTTACATGCGTTGTTTCATGACTTCTGGGATACTCCCTCGGATCCTCGGATTATTTCAGTTTAAATCAAGGATCAATGGTACATGTTTTTCTACTAGGTATATATTTACATTATATTAAATTTCTGCTATGAAAACAGTCGTCAAATTTTCTATGAGGTCAACATCAACAAAGCTGTCAAACAGTTTTTTAAGGTGAAAAAACTTTACAACCCCCCCCCCCCCCGCCAAAAGACATGCCCATGTCAAAAATAATAATAAATCGATAACGTATGACGAAAGTTAAAATCGATAGTTGCTCCACTTCAAAGGACCAGGGGACAGGCTAGGGATTTATCTATATCTATTTCAAGGCCAGTCCTAGAGCAAGGTCAACCTTTGTGGGATAGGCAAAGGTAAAACGTATTAACTCGTTGAATTGTATTCATACTGATCTAAGTACAATTATATATTAAATTATATTTAATTTATACATATTATTCAAAATAATATAATAAAATATATTATATAAAATGAGAATGAGAGTGTGATGGTGGGGGATGGAAAGGGTAACGGAGAAAGAGAGACAAAACGAAAAAAGAAAAAGAAGTCAATTTCTCCCTGACTTGGAATAAGAATGAATCATGGATATGTCAATTCATGTATACAGAGTAGTTTTCTGGACTTTTTGAACCCATCAGTCATTTTAACATGACCAAATCAACTGTCGATTACATTTTAAAATCGTTCTCAACCGTTTTCCTTCTTTTGATATATTTAAATTTTACTATTAAAAGGATCAAATTACTTAAATTAATAATTAAATTAGATTAAAAATATATAAATATTCGATATAACAAAATTGAATTTTATATACAGGGTGTCCAGAATTTAAATGGCAATACTTCAGGAACTTATAGGGGACCGAAAAACTAAGACAAAAAGTCCTTTAGAGATTTGCTCGTTTTTACTTAGTTTTAGAAAATCGCAAAAAAAAAAAAATAAACAAAACAAAAATGTTACAGGTAGCGATTATCACCTTTAAATATTCGTCAGGCTAGGATATGTAAACACTTAATGTTATCCTTTACATTCTTTTATTTGTTTACATTTTGGCTTCCTTCTAGGATTATAATTCCTTAATCAGTATGATGCGCGCCGATTTCCAAAAATAGAAGAGAGCCTAATCGACGAGTCTTTTCGTTAACTTTTAATAGACTACGAGAGACTGGGTCATTCTTAATACGTAATGAAGGCGACCAATTTCAGGCAGCAATAAGAGCAGATTATCGGAGAAGAAATTGAGTCCAACGCCTCTTCGATAACAATCCTGAGACTATCATCCGAAGAGCATCTGCTGCATTAACAATATCGCGGCAAGCAATATGGCGAACTTTGAAAGGTGATAATCGCTACCCATACCATCTTCAGAAAGTTCAGAATTTATTACCTCAAGATTATGTCAAGAGATTAAATTTTAGTAACTGGTTTTGTGACAAAATTCGCGATGATAATTTATTTCCATTAAAAATTATATGGACCGATGAAGCTACCTTTACAATAGGAGGAATTGGTAATCAAAGAACTTATCGTGTATGGGCTCTTGAAAATCCCAGAGCTATCAGAGAGAATAGGTTTCAGCATGAATTTGCTATTAACGTTTGGCTTGGAATTTGGAACGGATTACTGGTGGGACCATATTTTTTACCTGGAAGATTGAATGGTAGCACATTTACACGTTTTTTGGAGAACGACTTTTCTAATTATTTAGATGACATTCCCTTACAGCAGCAAATTGAAATGTGGTTCCAACTCGATGGATGTCCAGCTCATTATTTTGCAGAGTTGCTCGAGCTTGGCTGGATATAAATTATCCACAACGATGGATTGGACGAAGAGGAGTAGTACCTTGGCCACACAGATAACTTGATATGACACCCATGGATTTCTTCGTATGGGGAACCTTGAAGGAGAAAGTTTATTCGGTGTCAATCAACTCAAGAGAGGAATTAAGAGATCGAATCATAGATGCAGTGCACCAAATATCACCAGAGCAATGTTTAGCTGCAATTTATCAAGTGAGTGCTAGATGTAATGCTTGCTTTGGTGCAAGGGGACAACATTTTGAGTAATATTTACTCTAAAACTAAGCAAAAACGAGCAAATCTCTAAAGGACTTTTTTCCTTAGTTTTTCGGCCCCCTATAAGTTCCTGAAGTTTTGCCATTTAAATTCGGGACATGTAGAAAACATTCATCCATCATATCGTCGACACTACGTAAAACTAACGAGTATGAAAAATTGCCTATTTTTATGTCGTTCGTTCACCGATGTATCCTACTGGCCTTATGGTAAAATTTTGAATTTGATCGGCAGTTTGAAGACTGAAATCAGTTATGTAATTTTTACGAATTTCTAGCATTTTGTCACAAGGTAGGCTTCGTAGAGTACAGTGGTAAATAAACAAAATATTAAAATGATTTTTTTCACATTCGTTAGGTTTACATAGTAGTGACGATATGCATGAATTATTTAAATATGAAATATTGCGACTGGGTCTTGTGTCTCAGTTTAAACATGCTCAGTTAGTACAGAACTGCTTCTCTACAAACCGCAAATACTCGACACAATGCCGCCTACGTAGCAGCCTCCAATGGCTTTAGGTTCCCTGCCTGGGATTCAGCCGAACAAACATCATTAAGTCAAACTCCCGCCTCCCAACTTCCAATCCCTTCCGTCCTGAGGCAGCAACTTGTTCAGTAGTTGACAGGTCTGGCGATAGATAGAGCTCTCTGCGGTCGTTATTCTTTTCTTTGTTTGTATATACTTCGTATTTAGGAATTATATTTTTTTAATATAAACAGGGAAAGGTGTAGATTTAATATTTATTTCATTTTATAAGTTTAATTAAATACATTTTTAAATATTTCGTACTGTAAGTTCTCAAGAACATTTTCTCAACAAATGAAGTTGCCCCGATTTTTTTTTCAAAGTATCTACTTGTGTACTAGAAATAAATTAATATGACAATTAATCGATAGTAAAGTAAATAAAAATATATATACGTGCATATATTATTTATTAATTGATATTTACAACTGTATGATGCATGTAATTCAGTGAATGTGTGGAAGTCCCTGGAAACTAGTTGAAGTTCTACTGTGTGTAATAAGATTTATTTTTTGTTATATCTGCCATGAATAAACTCTCAGATCGAGGTTGGCTGGCATTTATTAGTCAATATTATCCTTTGAAGTCGGTGTTTTTTTTGTTTTTTTTTGTTGTTTTTTTATATTTCTTAAAAATTCGTAATGACGTAGATTTAATAATGTTCAAAATCTTAATATAGGTGTTTGACGTTGAACCATCTGATAGGTTCTTACATTTGGAAACATTTTGCCCACACCTCTTTCCCCGAGTGTCTTCAGAGAACTTTCCATCACAAAAGATGCAACTTGTGATCTCTAACAAGAGATATGTCGAGGTCCCCAAAGAAATGTGGATCCATATTAACATAAGAATGGGTGTCTATATTTGCGCCAACTCTACCTAAGAAAGAAGGTCACTATCACATGCAACCTAAAAGCGTGCGTGACTAAAGGTGTGCTTCAAAAAGTAGCTTGAGATCTCCGCTTTCCAGATATCATTATGAAATTATTTTTAAATAAAGACAAGACCATGAAACGGAAACGGTTTCACATGCCTCTCAAACGTTTACAGTCCAGAATGAACACCAGTTCGCACAATAACTCAAGCTTGCATCCTAACTGGTTGAATGAATGGCTCCCTGCGATCTTATATTAGCAAATGGTTCCATAGACAGTCCTCGCCGCCAGTCTTCAATATCTCCCTTAGCCAGTGCCCGTTTTTACACTTTTTCTCCAAATAATTATTTTTGAGAATATAAGTTTATAAAAAATTTCCAATCTGCATAACTGTGAGTAAAAATACGTAGGAAAACTTGAAAACATTTTTTCTTTTTTTTAAGGGTAATAATAAATTTTGACATCCAAAAACAAATCTAAACAGCATAAGAAATAATCTATTAAGCAGAAGTAGCTTATTATGCAGCGGGGTAGGACCTTCATTAAAAAAATATTTAAATTGCCAAAAAATACTCCAAATTACATGATATACTTAGAAGCCAAAATTTCACCAATTCATGTTTTTACCTTTCAATTACTATATAAATACATATTAAAGACCCTAGATCTAGATGGAGGTCGTTTAACGAAATTGGTTGCAGAAGAAGTGATCAAAAGAAAAACTATTATGGTTTAAGGAATGGATAAATTGTTCCGAGAAAGTCAAAAGCAACTTTAACACATCTTTCAATACTGCAGAACAATTGGGGAAAGATTTAAAAGTCTTGAAATCTAGCCTATTTATCTATTATGAAACGTTTTATAGGGAAAGAGTTTTAAACGGCCAATATCACCAAATCTATAAACAATTGTCTTTTGACATTGATTATATTAGTTCAAATTTACCAATATCTGATATAGGCGTCATAATTAAAATAAAATATTTCGGTGTAGTTACTATGACTGAAATTGATATGGTCAAATACCTAAATGGTGAAGACTGGGCAGCTCTAGTGAGTTACTTGAAAGAAGCCTATTTCTACCGTTCCTTTCTTGTTAAAAATTTTAATTATTAATAACCTGATAATTCTTTGGATGTCATTGATTGATAGTATATGTTATAAATAAAAATGATAATAATTAGATATTATTGAATTGTATAATAATGGGTGGATATATATTATTATTTGAGATATAATGGAGATATTGTTATAGGATATATGATAATTATGATATTGTTGTGTAAGATATAATTAATGATAAATAATTGATTATATAATAGGTAATTAGATTGTATTGTATTTTTTTTTTTTTGGATTGTATTGTTTGTGAATAGATTATTTAATAAATCAATAAATATTTACATATTTAAAAATAAATAAACAATAATGATATAAAATCATTTTTAAACTAAGAGCGCTCCTGACAGACAGCCGTAGCTATGTCAGTAACATTACTTTAACACTTTTGTAAATACAAAATTCTGTAAATATTATTAATAAAAGTATTTTCTATCTATCTATCTATCTACAGCGGGGTAATGTAAAGAAAACAAGACGGCTTGTATTTTCTTTAAGTTAAAAGTTATTGAAATATTTCTATTAAATTGATTTCTTACTGTCTCCAACATTTACTAGACAAGCGCTCAAATCTCCCAATAAAGTACAAAAAGCTTATTAACATGACAGTGATTAGACCATTTTGGACATACGGAGTTGAGGTTTGGGGCTACACCAAGCATTCCAATTCTTCTCGTATCCAATCCTTATAATCCAAAGCCCTTCGTAAAATCTCCAATGCTCCTTACTATGTCACAAACAAACTTATACATATGGACAAACACAACTTCAACAAACACAGGCTATGGACAAAACACTCTTTGCTTAAAACCCTGATTTACTAATTTTGGATGGAACAAAGCTTGTTTTGATGGCTAATACTCATCATATATTGTAGGATTCTGAAAAACAATTCTAGTGATACCAAAAACTCAAAAAAAAAAGTTTTTTTTGTGACAAAACACGTTTTGAAAGTTACCTCCTCAATTATTTGTTACATCTATAGTATTAAATAGAAATAGGCTGACTATTTTTTTTTTTTTAATACAAAAAAATTATTATATATATAGGTAAATCAGGAAAAAAAAAAATCGTTCAAAGCTCCCAATTAATTACAAAAGACTTATTTACATGACTGTGATTAGACTTATTTCAACGTACAGAGTTGAGCTTTGAGGCTCCAATAAACCATCCAATTCATTTCGTATACAATCCTAACAATCCAAAATCCTCAATGCTCCCTACTTTATCGCCAATAAACTTATCCATAAAGACCTTAATGTTCCATATGTTGCAGATTTAGCCCAAACCAGATACCTATAATTTCGTAGTAAGCTCCATAACCACTCGAATCCTCTAGTCCCCCAACTTGTTTCATACTCAATTCCTGATAAACCTCCGAGTTGTCTGAAAAGTAGAACTTTTATTGAAGTTCTGCTAGTTAGTAGTTCTTAGCATGTTTAAAATTTTTTTTTACTGAATTATGCGTAGTTCAGAATTTTAATATTTCGAGCCTAATATAAGAGATAATTTATTCCTATAGCTAAAGATACAAGAGAATATTAGACTAGAGCTCCCACAATAACTATTTGGGATAAACATAAAACTTTTACTATCAAACTATCAAACTATGAAACTAATCAGGGGAACATAACGAAACGATATATTATGTATTATGTATTCTGTAGCCCGAAGGGGTGCGCTTAATTTGATACACCATCATTAGACTTAATTAGGCAAGTTGGGGAGTTGTGGGAGGGGGGGCTCACTCGTGCACAAATGGAACACTAAACGCAAAACCATTAGTGACCTCAATCCCCTGATTACCCCCACTCCTTCCCCTTCCCCTCCCCTAGTCTTCCCATCGCTTCCGAACCATCGGTCTGCAAAAAAGATGCTAAGGATTCATAATATTATCTGCCAAAGTTCAAAACCAAAAAAATATATAACATAATATAAATATATTATTAAACATAAATATATGAGGAGGTAACTTACAAACCGTGTTTTGTCGCAAAAATGTTTTTATTTTTGAGTTTTTGGTATCATTAGATTTGTTTTTCTGAACCCTACAATATGTGGATGAGTAGGGCTGTGAATTATATGCAATAAAAACTGAAAAATATGCACATATATATGCAGAGATATTGGGTAAAATATGCAATTAAATGCTGAAAATATGCAACTATCTGCACTATTAGAAAAACAAAAAAATCGCAAAAAATACCTATACTTAAATACAAACTCATTTTTAAATAACTAATTATTTTGAAAAGGGGAACATTAGGAAGAAAAACATTAAAAAGCTAATATTAACAAACAAAAACAAATGTTAAAAACCTTTATTAAAGATAAATAAAACACATTAAATGTATATTAAATAAAATGAAAAAAAAAATCAGGACATTAAATTTCAGAAAACTTAAACAACAATCACAACCAAAATACTTATACTTTAAAACTGAACAATGCTCATCCAAAACAATAAGCCACGGCCATAAAGAAACTCTCCCGACTTATTCATGCCACTTATTCACTGTTGTAGATTTGAATTGCAGAAAACCACTTTTTCAGGTTTTCGAACAAAATAGATCGTCTATTGGGCCTCAAAATAGATTTGAAACGCTCTACACTAAACGACTACTCCTTATCATATAAATATTTTTTTTTTTTTTTTTTTAAATTAATAATGCTTTATTGTCATATTTACAATTACAAATAATTTAGTATACATGTTCCGGTCTAAAGTCCTCTACATGATTAACATAGTTTTATAGTTTAGTTAATAGTTTTACACTTTACAGATTATCTGTCAACAGTGGGAAAATAAGAAAAACCCACATAAAAAAAAAAAAAAAAAAAAAGAAATGTAAAGAAAGTAAAATAATTACATGGTATAAAATAAAATATAGCATAAGAATTAAATACAATTAATAACTAAATACAAAACAATAATAATACATATAAATAATCTATACATAATAACCAGCATACATAAATGAATGACAATATGTACATAGCAGTTGAGTAATCAAAGGGAGGTCTATGTTAAGAGTACATGTTTGGTTCTTTTGTGCGTGTATCTTTTGAGGGAATTTTTATCGTAGTTACCAATTTCTTTTAATAGGGGATTTTCTGAATTTGTTTTTTTTTTTCAAAGTATGCTTTGGTTTGTTCAAAGACATACTGTTTTAGAGGGAGTAAGTTTAGGTCATGGAGCATGGTTGATATTTTAGTATAACGAGGGTAATCATTGATGATCCTCATGCAAATGTTTTGAACTCTTTCCAGTTTATTATAGTTAGTGGAGCAAGTTGAGCCAAACCGGAGAAGCATATGTGATTTGTGCGCGAATAACTGTTTTATATAGTATAAGTTTATTTTTAGGGCTTAATTTCGATTTTTTATTGAAGCAGGGAAACATTTTGTATAAAAGTTTTTAGCTTTGTCAATTTTATTGTTTATATGTTCGGTGTATGTTAATGATTTGTCTAGTGTTAAACCTAAATATTTTATTGATTTAGACCAAGGTATGTCTTCTGTGTTTTAAAATGATATGCAGGTCTACGTTTTGTAAAGATTATTGCCTCCGATTGCTAGTATTTACTTTCAGTTTCCATCTCCAGCAATATTTATTAATTTTTTTTGTAACTCTGTTGCAACCGATTTACAATTGTATCGATGCGGTATGAAGTTGTGTACAGTGCAGTGTCATCTGCGTACAGAGATATTGTTACGTTGGGGTGTTTCGGGAAGTCTGTTAGGAACAGGTTAAACAGAGTTGGAGGCAGGAACCTTGTGGGAGACCTGCAGGAAGGGTAAGTGCTTTGGAGGAGAAAGAGTTTATTTGTGTATAAAATTGTCTGTTAGATAGAAATGAATGAATAATATGAATTAAGTAAGGTGGAAATTTGTATATTATGAGTTTGTGAATATCATATAAATATAAAACATCTCCATCACTCTTGAAAGTCTTATTTGAAAGCTCACCTACGTACTTTCCAACGAGATCTTTTGTCTTTGAAGGAGTGATTTTCGGTATTTTAAGTTAACACAAAGAGCAGTTTACGAATGATATGTCTCGGTGAACACTGTGTGAGAGACTGTAATGGAATGATGGAAGGGAGAAGGGTGAGATGAAAAGCGAAGTCATAATATTCCACGTATTTGAGCGAAGTATAAACGAGAAATTAATCGGATTAAACAATTTTAAGAGAAGCAAATAGCGATCGAAAGTGCGCTTCGAATCAGCACTTCGACACATACTTTGACTAGGCGAAAAAAAAGAATGGTAGGAGTTCTTATAGCTATTTTGTTACTGCTTTTCTGCTCGTAAAGATAAAAAAATTCAAATCTCAAATGCTGATATGCCGGATATGTAGATAAATATGCATGTGTAGTTCAAAATATGTAAAAATTTGCAGTTATGGCAAAATATGCAAATTAATAGCTTAAATTCATCCCTATTGCCTCAAAACTCATATATTTTGATAATATTACATGTTGTAGTTACTTAGGAGAAATATACAAATGCATATATTTCATAGCCCTAGTGGTGAGTATTAGCCATTAAAACAAGCTTTTTCCCATACAAAATTAATGAACAAAATCAGGGTTTTAAGCAAAGAGTGTTTTGTCCATAGCCTGTTTTTTGTTCAAACCATTTAAACTGTTACAAGGTTGTACTTTTTGACTCTCCAAGTGTTGAAAATGTGGAAGAGGATGAAACTTGTGACTGTTTAGAAAATGAAAGATGTGAACTGCCTATTTAAAAACTAGAGACTATTAAGAAAATAAAAAGATTCCCCGAAAATTATGAGTTCCATTAACATACATCATCTATTATGCAATTACATTTTTTATTTTGTGTACTTTTGAGCAAACAATGGCTTCTGTAAAATAATACATAGCCACTTCAAACAGTGTTTGTCCCTTTGTTATTTCATCAAACCGTGTTTTGTCCACTGTGTTCCTTCAAAACGTGTTTTGTCCATATTTAAAATTAAAAATGCTAATTTTAGGAATAAAGAATATTTCTGATCCTTGTTGTAATGTGCTTTTTTAGATGGTACAAGTTTAATTAGGAAATGTTTGTTTTTGAAGTGTAATTACATCTCATAATATGCATTTTGTGTTATTGCTCAAATGTGGGATTGCTGTGACAAAACAAGTATTCAAAGTTACCTTCTCATATATTAAATAAAAATAGAATAATTATTAAATTTAGAGGAATAAATTCTTCTTTTGGTTAACAAAAATCTTTACTCTAACCCAATATCTATTTATTGCTGAAATCACGGAAAAAATCACGTTCATATACTGCGAAACAATTCAGATTCGGGAGGCAAAACTGAGTTTTAAAAGGTGATTTTACACGCGAGAATAGCTCTCCGCTGAAAACCCTGGGGAATTTTCATTTAAAACTTTTTACACAGCAGAGCAAATTTCCCTCTCGTCCACTCTCGGAAAGGTAATCGCCTAGGCAACACGTTAAAGCCATCTCACGTACAAACGCAAGTGAAGAATTGAGGGTTTGGTGGATGAAGGAGTTATGTAACAAAAGACAATTTTGAGTAATTTATGTTTAAAGTTTGTTTTTTTTTTTACATTTTCTTTCTCTGTTCATATATCATTTTCTATTTGTATTATTTAGATTTTATTCCCTACTATTTTTTTTTTTTAAATGTGTTATAACATCCTCATTTACCAAATTCCTTTGAGGAGGCGAGGTGCAAAACTCGTTCGTTCCATTTTTTTGAAAAACTGAGATGGCAATGGATTCTAAAATATATTATATCCTGTGCCATCTCAATTAAAAAAAAAAAAATGTACTACGAGTTGCACCTCACCTCTTCGATTGTATGATATTTGCTAGTTTAAAAAAGTCTAAGCTGGTCGAATAAATTATTTTTAAGATTTTCTTAATATATTAATATTTTCTTATTTCTGCTTCATCATGTTGAATGTTTTTTTAGAAGTTAACAAAATTTATTTGATGTCTTATTATTCTTTACACATCTTACACAGAGAATTGATAACTTATTCATCTTCAGTTTTTTTTTTTCTTTTTTTTTTACAACGAAATAAGTAAAAGTTGTATTGAAGCTTAGAACGATATTCCATAGTTTCTGAGAAGATGATCGTGAAAGTGGTAAATCGCGAGAAACAAAAGATGAAGAGAACATAGCAGATATCGGACCCGCAGCAACAGAGCAACCTCACTGACGAATGCCTCGGTAATTTCCGCCACTTGCGCTGTATTGTGCAATGGTGGCTTGATATAGCGGATACGGAGAGCCGCGCTAACAGTTACAATAAATAGCGCAACAGTGAGGCGTCCATGTTTAATGTATTTCCGGTTATAGAGGTTGGAGGAGGGGGAAACATGGGGCAGAAGAGGAACGGTTCGTCCACAATTCTCTATTGAGACTTCTCTATTTAACTGTTAATTATATGTTTCCATTTTTTTTTTTTTTTTTTCAATTGTTTCATTTTTTACTCTACTTTTTTTTACTAACCTTTTTTTTACCTTCTATGATATTTTATAATTCCAAATTTATAGTTATTGTTAATAGTCTGTGGTTCAGTCCAATATTATGTGAGTTTTTCGCTGGAATTTTTTAAGTTCCTAGTAGTCCAGTCATTGAGCGCTGAAAGGAGGGGTGTAGGGTGCATGGAATATCCGATTATTTTTTACCTCGCAGTGCTTTGTTAGGAGTAGTTTGAAGATGAACATATATGAACACACTCACCGCTGGGGGGTGAGCTAACAGTGGGGGAGAGGGGAGAAGGTCCCATTTTTGGGTTTTTCAATTATATCTCGCAAACGGTGGACTCTAGAAAAATATGTTTAAAATCAAAATTAAAGCTAATTAAATTTCCTATAATTCAATACATATTTATCGAACTTCCAACAGTTATTGAATTTTTTCATACATACATTTCTGGTATTTGAAGCAAATGTTTAACAAAAAGTGAGGTAAACATTTTTTTTTAATTTCTAAAATTATCGATTTTACAGAACGTATATCTCGAAAACTGTTGAAAGTTCGACAAATATGTATAGAATTAATTTTATAGGAAGTTTAATTAGATTTAATTTTGATTTGTAACATATTTTTCTAGAGTCCTCTGTTTTCGAGATATAGTCGAAAAACCCAAAAATGGGAACTTCTCCCCTTCCCCTCACCGTCAGCTCACCCCCCAGAGGTGTGGACTTTTAGTATGTGTTTACCTTTTAACTACTGCTAACGATGCTCTGAGGCCTAAAATAATCGCATATTTCACTTTATAGGATAATCTTTTTCTTTAATGATAAAAGTATGGTTGACTGGATGATGAATGGAGAAGAAGATAGTCAGGGATGCAGTCAAAGTAACACCACGTCAAAGAAGAATTCTTTATTAACGTTGGCACGTATTAAATAATTCTGCATTATTTAATCTGGATACTGCATCCCTGACTATCTTCTTCTCCATTCTTTTACTTTAAATTTATGCTTAGGAAAGATATTCTTTCTTTTTTATGATTACGACCCATTGTGTTTCTAATAGGGAAAAAAAAAAAAAAGAAAAAAAAAAAATTTAACTTCTATTGGAACTTCGTATTCAAAGACTAAAATTTTAAATGCCAAACACTCATCATCAGCTATGGAAACAAATAAAATATTTAAAATATAAGGTTTTTGTTATATATTCAGATTATACATACTATAAAAACATACAGACTAAATGTATCATTTTTAGAAATATAAGGCGAGATATCAGTTATGTTGGCAAAACGTTTTTAGGGCATCCTAAAACTATCAGTTGTTAGAGTATCCTGGGATGCAATAAAAAAGAAGTGGGTGAGCCGTCAGCTAAGTAATTAAATAAATGTACGATCTCTGAAGTTTTCCCTATGACTTGTCGGATTATCTGTTCTTACTGGAAATAAATTTATATGGCACTTAAAGAAATAAATAAATAAGGGATAGATTTTAAATAATGTATTAGTTTCACCTTCGAGCCTTTGTTAAATTTATGTTTATTTTCATTTAAAGGTATTATGAAGTTAAAATTGTTTGCGTCTTATTATTGCATGCATTTATTTATTATTTTAATCCTTGATTTAGTGATCTTCCTGTCTTATAATCCATCATCGAGAAATATTTTTGTTAAATTTATTTAAAAAATTCAAGTTGGCAAATGATTCATCAATCCTTATTGTATTGATGCTTCCATAACATCATTCGTATCTTAAATGACAAAAACTATGTTATTACAATGGCCTTAGTGAGAAGTGACAGACTTGTTAAAAAGAAAAAAAAAAAAAAAAAACCGGCACATTTTTCATGTAAGCTTATACTGAGGAAACAGATCTTAGGTCGGAAAGAAGACTTTACGGGTTGTTTCTCTTGATTATAGCAGTGTTTTCTATCAACAGTACTGATAATATCGTACAATAAACAGTATTTTATTGTTTGTATTGTACTTCCTGGTTTGTAGATAATCACAGGTATGGCGAGAAAACACAACTCAACAAATTGATTCAGTTAATCATTATATCAGCATCCTCTTTTTTTTTTTTTTTTTTTTTTTTTTTTTTTTTTAGCCAGATTTAATATCAACGTACAGCAACGAAGAAAATTATTATTTGAATTCACCAGCTCTGAGCTCATAAATGAACAAAAATTATAATAGCTTCTATTTCTCAGTATTATGTTGTTGTTTTTTTCAAATCTTAAATTATGGTAATTTTCGTTAGATTTATTAATTTAATACTTTGTTTTTTTCTCCTTATACTGCAAGAGATGCATTTTAATGAATTTATGTGTAATAGAATTTAAATTTGAAAAACCCATCCTCTTCACGGTGTATACAGCTGACATCCCGACTCATCCTACCACTGTCCTCACCACTTACGCCGATGACACTTGTGTGTTATCAGTAAATAATAATCCTTTCATTGCATCCCAATCACTACAATCTCATATTACTAACATTCAAGAATGGTGTCAAAATTGGAGAATAAAATAAATCCAAACAAATCCCATCAAATAACTTTTACCCTTCGTCGTAAACCTACGACATCCTGCCCTACAGTATCCTTTAATCATATTCCATTAGTCCCTGTTTAACAGATCCGCTACCTAGGACTCCACTTGGACAAACGTCTTACTTGGAATTCACATACAAGACTAAAACGACAAGAAACTGCTGGTCGTTACAGACTACTTCAACATTTACTAGACAAACGTTCTAAGCTTCCAATAAATTACAAAAGACTCATTTACATGACTGTGATAAGACCTATTTGGACATACGGAGTAGAGCTTTGGGGCTCCCCTAAACCATCCAATTCATCTCGTATCCAATCCTTACAATCCAAAATCCTTCGAAAAATCCTCAATGCTCCTTATTTTGTGACCAATAAACTTATCCATAAAGATCTTAATGTTCCATATGTTGCTGATTTAGCCCAAACCAGATACCTATCCTTCCATAGTAAGCTCCATAACCACTCAAATCCACTAGTCTCCCAACTTCCTTCCCTCTCCATTCCCGATAATCCTCCGAGGCGTCTGAAAAGAAGATGGCCTAGAGACCTTTTAGTGTAGATATTATTGAAGTGCTACTAGTGAGTAGTTCTTCACAAGTTATTTACATGCCAATGAATTCACTATCAACACATTTACTTAATGTATATTGTTTTGTACAGTTGTAAATATCAATAAATGAGAAAAAAAAAAAAAAAAAAATTGAAAAATTGTTGATTTAATTTAATTATTCTTAGATAACCGTGTCATTTTTTCTTTGAGTTTACCTAAACTTATAAGTAAAACTAAAAACGTAAATTTGTTTAAAATTAAATGTTTTAAGTTAATAATTAATGTTATGTTCTGTAATTGAAGCTCTTGATTAATTAACTTTTTATTTTTATTTTCAAAAGATGTTCCCTCTGATATTTTCTTATTATTCCATTTTTAACCGTTTAGTCATTGCCTTGTCTCGTTGAAGGAACTCCTAAGAATAATGTCTACATTAAAGCAAATCTCTATATCATGAGCTTTAGACGTAGTGAAAGACTCCTTGACAGTAGTGGGTTTTTGTAGGAATCTGTAGGGTTTTGTCCGTACAGATTTGATTTCTTTTCGAAATGGGCCAAAAAGTCATATATCTGTCAAAGTAAATGCAACATAATGATAATTTATTTAAACTTTTGTTTATTTATCAGTATAATTTAAAACTGATCGGAAAACTGAATTTGTTATTGAATCGATTTAAAAAATAATCTAGTTTTGACTGGATTTGTTGTGGCCTTTTCTAATACTAATTTAATAATAAAAACGTTTTAATTTTTAACATTTGGAGTAACTCACCTTCTTGAATATCAAATAATACAACTGAAACCAACAATGCGGGTCATTTATTATTTTTTATTTCGCTCCGTCGCCTACTGAAGCCAAAACAATTCCAGTTTCCGCTCATTCAATTTATATTTTGGCGAGCAGCCATTACAAATTGGGTCCTGGAAGGTTCTAGATTGTTCCTGGAAGCGATGAGCCGTTATTGAGCCGGTCTATCCCATATCGAAAAGTAGGAATTGTTATCTCGAAATAAAATATAATGGCCTATTAAAAAATAATGATTTAGCTTGGACATTAATTAACTTTGTATTAATTAATTATTTGTATTTAAAATACAAAACTATATATTTATATATAATCTATATAATATATAGATATATTTGTGAGTGTCCTTTAAATCATAATAAGTATAGAAGTAGCCAGATTTTTAAGTCTGTAAATCGTGTACGGTTCTAATTACTTCAACTGGTACTGGAATATCTTAGCATTGGCATGTTAAATAAAATTTATCCTACATATTTTGACATGGATAAATCTTTTGGCTGGATAATACTTTTTTGGTTTACAGTTTTTTTCACATCCAATGCAATACTTTGTTCACACTCAAAAATGTAACGTTTTGACAAAAAATCTAGCTCTGTTAGTCTTGCCCAGATCGAAAATTTATAGGTAGAAATATCTTCCCCTGTAAAAACAGACTTATCTGCCCATAAAATTCACCTCAAAAAGTAATATTTTTCAACTCAATCTGCATTCAGAAGCTAACGTCAAATGTGAGGTAAAATCATTGGATTTTAAACATTACATTGAAAATATAATAAAATAAATCCTAATAATAAATAAATAAATGTAATAACATAATAACCTCTGATCTGGTGTCGCTTTATTGACAGTTTTCCTTTATTTACTATTAAACAATATATTTTTTCTTTGCTTTTTATTCGAATGAAGAGTTTATTATGTTTAAAATGCACATTTTCATTAAGGGATTGTCAAAATGTTTAATTTACACAAGTAACTGATTTGAATGCCAAATGAGAACACCATGTTTGTTCGTTTCAAAAGTGAATTTCTCCATGAAATTGAATCAAAATCATTACGTTTAACATATCATTCGAAAGCTGATTAAATTTGCAAGTTTTTGTGAGATTTGACGTTTTGTGGATAGTTTTTTTTTTTCGAAAAACGGTGAGCGTTGAAGTAATATAAGACATTGTGACTTCCCCAAACAAACAAGTTTGTAAAATTAAAGGTTACGGTATTCAGCTGTTAAAGAAAATTTAATGCTAAATTCGAAAAATATTTAAACAAAATGGAGATATTACAATTTTTATGGAAAAAAACGTGGTTTCCTCAAAAAAATCTTTGATTATCCTATATCTGCAACGGATTGTAATAGATAATTGAGGTCTGCGGCATTTTGCTACATTTTTGATTTAGTTACACCCAATTTTTTTTTTTTTTACACTAAGAGATACTCACCCTGTATAAAGATTATGGAGACAATGCAAATTGCAGAGAGTATAAAAAAGTATGATATGAATAACTGTATGATAATAAGGACTATAACATGAAAGGCAATACATAAAGACTATTTTATTAACAATCAAATCGAAATTAATTACCATTTATTTTACTCATTATCTTTTAATTAATTAAAACTTATTTTCTTTTCAATGTAATTATTAATTTAATAGTCTTTATGTATTGCCTTTCATGTTATAGTCCTTATTATCATACAGTTATTCATATCATACTTTTTTATACTCTCTGCAATTTGTCATATCTTGTTGTTTGTTTTCTTTTTCTTCTAGCACTGATGAAGGCTTACAATGCAAGTCGAAACGCCGGCATTATAAATTAAAATTTATTTTTAATTGCTGTTTATCCATGACTGATTGCCCTAACTACCCACATCTTTAAATACTGACTTCATGTTGTCGATATTATAAAAGAAGTACCTACATCTTTCGAAATTATTTTATTTTATTGAAATAAAAGAGTTTCCTGCTGAAATCAATTTTTTTTTTTTTTTTCAAGTATAATTTACTGTGCTATAAATATTTTTTTTTTTTTTTTTAATTTATTTAATAGAAATTTACAAATGTATATACAATATATTATACATTAAGTAAATACGATGATAATGATGAAAATGACTTGTCACTTGTTTTTAAAGCAACTACCCATTGGTAGCACTTATAAAGGTTTTATATAATGAAGTACTGTATTAGAAGATACCGAGGCCATCTTCTTTTCAGACGCCTTATCTGGAATGGAGTGAGAAGCAAGCTGTGATACTAATGGGTTTGAATGATTGTGGAGTTTGCTATGAAAGGATTGATATCTGGTTTGAGCTAAGTCAGAAACGTAAGGTATATTAAGATCTTTGTGGATAAGTTTGTTTGTGACGAAGTAAGGAGCATTTAGGATTTTTCTAAGGATTTTGGATTGTAAGGATTGGATACGAGATGAATTGGATGGTTTAGTGGAGCCCCAAAGCTCAACTCCGTACGTCCAGATAGGTCTAATCACAGTTATGTATATTAGTCTTTCGTAATTAATTGAGAGCTTTGAACGTTTGTCGAGTAAATGCTGAAGTAGTCGAAAACGACGGGCAGTTTCTTGTCTTTTTAGTCTTGTGTGTGGATTCCAAGTAAGACGTTTGTCCAAGTGGAGTCCTAGGTAGCGGATCTGTTCAACAGGGATTAGTGGGACATCATTAAAGGATACTGAAGGACAGGAAGTCATAGGTTTACGACGAAGGGTAAAGGTTATTTGATGGGATTTATTTTGATTCTCCATTTTCGATACCATTCTTGAAGGTTTATGATATGGGATTGGAGTGTCTGGGAGTGCTATAAATATGAAATTGTTTCCTAATAAGATTTTTGTTTTCTTCCTCTGGCAGGGAATTCTCGGTTGTTTGACCCTCTCTCTCGCTCCACTATGAAGCCTAGAAGCTTTGACTTCGCGGAACTCCCCTCTATGCATAATTGGCCAGCGAGAGCTGTGGAGTGGAGTAGTCGAGGAGGCTATTAAATGCTGAAGAGGCGGCCGCAGCCACAGCCACCTTAGAACTCTACCAACCCCCCCCCCCACTACTGTGTACATATTTGACCAGGCGACCGTATGCTCTGCATGTCCCCCCTCTCTTTGCCACGGCCGGATTAAAAAGTTTCCCCTAATCCAGTTTCCTCTCCTCTGTAATTGACTTATTCAATTAGCCTTCCATCAGGAGGTGTTCCTTCATTTTTTTTTTTTTTTTTCTCTTTTGTTTTTCTGACGCTTCTTTTTAGCGCTTTGGAAGTTTTAGTTAATAAATCTAATTGGCTGAACGTGTAGATTATAAGTGATGGTTGTTTGTTTATTAATTAAACTAGATGGGCAGTGGGAAAAAACCACAGCGGTAAATCCATTTTTCATTTATTTTAAATAGATGCGGTTCGTTTAAATGTGGCTTCTTTGTAATATATTAAATTCGCGAAAATGGATGAAGAATTTTCTATGTATTGGTAAATTAAAAATTTAAAAAAGATTCAGAAGTAAAAACAAGTATAGTCCTCCCTTTCAAGTTCTTCCCATTGCCCAAACTATCGATCACATTTGCTCTTATCATCATCATTCAATTACACAGCCTCTCATGCATTTTCCACCAAGACACATAATTCCTTAACTGTTTTGTTGGGAAGAATGTACATGAATTCACAATTGAGACTTTTGATTTTGATGTAGACTTTTTATGTTGTTTTTTGTTTTTGATAAACTACTGCAGTTTACTGCAGCACATAAAAACAGCAAAGTACAAATAAAACAAACGTTTAAAAATTTGGCAAACAAACGTTAAAAATTAGAATTTGAAAAAATTTTTATTTACACAAATTGTCACTGGATCAGAAAATTCTGGTTTCGTTACTGGTTTTCGTCTGGCTGACATACCCTTCTATACGCGTTGACATTTTTAATATTCACAATGTCTTTCTGTTTTTTAAAATTAATAACTTAATAACAATACAATTAATAACTTAAACTTGAGTTTGTACTTATGAATAAGTACGTATTGCATTTTTTTTTCCAATTGTAGATAGTTGCTTATTTTTGGTATTTAATTGCATATTTTGCCCTATATATTTGCATATTTATCAATTTTTATTTCATATAATTCCCAGCCATGTTATGGAAGGACGGGTTATACTACAGGTTACTAACCTATTCCAGCCAGGGTGGGAAAGTAAAGATTTATTTGTGTCCTCTAAGAATTAAAATTTACCCGCATAGGTGGGGTGGGATTTGAACCTGCGATCTTCTGTACCGAGCTATAAAATATTAAAGAAGCCATGCGTTTTCCAGGGCCTCTTAAGAGAGACTGTGTAAAACAATCGTTCAACCAGTACTTACGTATGGCTCAAATTGTTGGACTACTAGAAAAGGCCGAGCAGGTTTTCCTTAGGTTCGAAAGTAATTTGGATTGATGAATTAATTGCCCCTTCTATTGGAATTGTTTTATTAGAAAACTAGTTTCGAATTATAAACCTAATAAATCTAAAACCTACAAAAACCTACATTTTGTTACACGAATTATATATACTAAAGTTTTCAAAAACGTAATACAAGAAATCAAATACATTGGTACTCACCTGAGGAGATCTAACCTAGTGGAAAGGGGAAGGTAGGTTTAATTTTTTTTTTTCGTTTTTTTCCTAGTGATTTACACTACAACTCATTGGATTTTTCCGTTCCTATTGGAAACAAATTTAAAATGGGGCTATTAGAAATATGTATTTGGCCATTTTAACAAAAGTTTGGATTAGTTTTATTGTTTCTATTGATTCATAAATGTTAAATATTAGAATATTTTCTACTTGATGTATTATTTTCACTCCCGAGTCTTTATTGAATTTAAGGTTTTTTTTTTCATTTTTATGGATAGGGAAGTTGGAATTTGGTGTATTATTATTGTATGATCTTAAATGTTCTTATACTCTTTGATTTACCAATCATCCAGTTTTTCTCCTGTATTGAGCTGCGAAGCTGAATATATTTAAGTGAGTACGAATACATATTAATGTAATCCATGTAGAAAATTGCTGATGTTTTAAAAATTGTGTATGTTTTAGAACTGAAGATGTATGTTTAGTATTCAAAACTAATTTTCTAATGTAATAATTCAAATAGAAGTGAGAATTATATTCATCAATCCTAATTGTATTTATGCTTGTATATCATCATAGTGTAGTTCAATTGGTTGGAGAAGGACGAAGTCGAGGTCGGTGCAATATTGAAGAGATGTGGATGTGGATTTATTCAAAAAGGTATCAAAACTTCGCTGGACTGGTCACGTTCACAGAACGGATCCGAACGAATTACCATCTAAAATTATTAACAGAGCGAATTTATGGTACCATATAAGAGAGACGACCAAGGGTTTGTTGAGGGGTTTGGTGATGCGAGATGTTTGCTAGATCTTCATAAACTGAAGGGCAAGGAGCACAGAGCAGAGATAACCGGCGGTCTATGCTTGAGCAGCCTAAGAGTCAACTAGTGGGTCGTAATGTGTAGATACTAGTTGTAGTAGCCCGTATAAATTGTTCTGCCGATCGGTGTCTAATACTCGTAATAACATGAACAGGACGGCAGGAGTGGTGGAGCAGCTACATTATGCAGCAGCTGGGCGGTGCCGTCCCCGGCCATAGTACAGTCCTCATTCATTCATAAAGCTACCAACTCTACTTTGTACATTTGTGAATTAACTGCATCATGCTTACAATTTCATTATCTATATCCATACTGTTATATAAAAGGACAAGCTAATTTTCTTTTGTGATCACTAACCGCGAAAAGTACTGAACTAACATTATCTTCGTTGTTCAAGGAAAATTTAGAACTAATAATATTTTTTAAAAAATCAATTAAATTACCATAAAAAAAAAAAACAACATAAATATTCACGGGTAAGCAATGAAGTTTGATTATCGACCGATAGGTTGCGATTACCATTCGATAAAGGTTACAAAGGTACGGTGTTATTTAGAGCAAGAAATTTAAGATAAAATTTACTTATTTTCAATTTAATTTTTTATTAAAAAGCTATAAATTTATGGAGCGGCATGTGGATCCCATCTCAATCAACCAATTTTACATTAGATTTAGACCTTGACCTATCGGTTTTTTATGATTTTTTTTTTATTTTTATATTTCTTTCTTTATTTTTTTTTATTTGAAGTATAATACAAATATTAATACAACTACAAATATTATGTACATTATAATACTCAACAGATAATAATTCAAATAATATACCAAAGAACTTTGAATAAACTAAGAATTAAATACAAATAATAAAAAATAAATAAATATTTTTCAATCTAAATAATAATAATGTTTTCCTGTAGTTCTTAACTGTGTAATTATTCTAGTGAAAATAATGTTTATAGGTATATTAATGTAAACAGGGATGGAACCGGTTGGATTATTGCTATTGTAGAACGTGCTAAAATTCGACTGCTGGCTAGAGGATAGATCCAAATTAAATAAATAAATTTTGTATTTTTTTTCTTATACAGTTTGACTTTTTTCTATCAGAGTAAGTATACTTAATTCGAAAACTATTTCCCCTTCTCCGATTGTATCCAGTAAATGTTTTAGTTGTAAACACTAATTATACTCGAGATTATCATTTCTACTTGAAGACAGCTTGATTAAGTTATAAAATTTATAAGATTTTATGATTTTTTGTATAGAAATTGTACATATCAAGAATAGTAAAAATGTAAAATATTACATTTTTCTGACTTTTGGTTTTCGAGTTATAAGCTTTTAAAAATTCAATAAATACCGTTTTTCCGTCCTCACTTACAATTAGTATATTCAAAATTATACCATTAAACAAATATTGCTCCTAGAGAGCTCAAATTTGGGGTATTCTTTTCCATTTGAAATGCCCTTTAATTTGATATTTGATATATCACTTGATATATTTTCCGTACATTTTAAATTTTTTCGAAACATCAAAAAATGGTTTTCGTAATTCCCAAAGTACGTACCCTTCGATTTTAAAATGATCTATTTCTATTATTACTTTAGTTTTTACACAATAAATTTCAAATAAGACCATTTAAAAACAATATACATATTTTTTAACCAAAACCTGATATATATTTTAGATTATTCATGAATCTTAGGATTTCTATACAATTTGAAATAAAAATATGTCATTTTAAAACGTCTTATTTATATAATATAGGTGAGGAAAATTTTTAAACTAAAAAATGATAGTATTTCCAGATTCCTCATCTCAAAAAACACGTAGAAACTTAATTTTGTCGAAATCAAAAAAAAAAAATTTTTTTTCCTTTAAAATTTTGTAGGATTTTAGAAGGCAAGGGGCTATCAATTTCTGAAAAAATGTAAATAATTTGTGCTATCTCACATATTTCGCAACCGATTAAGGCAAAATTTTAAGGTCATCTAGAAGCCTTAAAGCTGCATAGTTTAGCCCAAAGCAGGGTCGCAGGATTTCCCCTTATTGAAATATCTCAAGTTATAGCTGACCTTGGATTTTTTCATTCACATCAGTTTTTGTCTGGGAAAATCGGGAGTAAATCCAATGTTATACGCTTGGATAAAAAGTAGAATGTATGCTGGTTCTAGTGAGGCTATTACTGTTGTAATCGGTTCAACACAGCAGTGGTTATGGCCGGTAGAAAATGATTATGAAATCTCAACCTCCTCGAAAGGGGTAAAAAATCGATATTTTTTTATTTTGGTAAAATTTAACATATAAGGGTTTTATGGTGCGTTGAATTGAGATTTGAGGACAGTTGTTCATGAAAAAAAAATCCACTCATATACAGCGGATTTTCTTGGAATTTAGTCATTATGAATTAGGAATTTACTATGAAAAGATAGATATCTGGTTCGGCTAAATCAGGAACATATGGAACATTATTATTACAATATTTATCCCAGAACTAAGATTATTTATTCATTCATTCCCTATATCTTTCAGAAATGTAATAATTATTTTTTTTTTTTGTTTTATTGAATAAATATTATATGTTGCCTCTCTAAAGGGCAATGAATAATATAGATGACAAATAATCCACTTATACAATATGTAAAATTAAAACTTTTTTTTTTTATACATTTATTGAAATTTACAACTGTACAGAATATATACATCAAGTAAATTTGATGTATTGGTTTGGGCTAAATCAGCAACAAATGGAACATTATGATCTTAATGGTTAAGTTTATTGGTCACAAAGTAAGGAGCATTGAGCATTTTTCGAAGGATATTGGATTGTAAGGATTGGATAGGAGATGAATTGGATGGTTTAGTGGAGCCCCAAAGCTCAACTCTGTACGTCCAGATAGGTCTAATCACAGTCATGTATATGAGTCTTTTGTAATTAATTGGGAGCTATTAACGTTTGTCAAGTAAATGTTGAAGTATTCGATAACGACGGGCAGTTTCTTGTCGTTTTAGTCTTGTATGTGGATTCCAAGTCAGTCGTTTGTCCAAGTGGAGTCCTAGGTAGCGGATCTGTTCAACAAGGATTGATGGAATATTATTAAAAGTAACTTTAAATCAAAAACAAAAGAGGGTACTCGTATTTATACCTTTTCCTCTATGATTTTTATAGTTCTAGAATGTTTTTTTTTTTTTTTTTTTTATTATTAAAATTTTCAATGATAAAAATTATGCAATGTTGATTGGCAGAAACGAGGTTTGAAATTAAAACCCAGCAAGATGAAAACAATAAAATTATTTCTGCCGAATAAAAATGATTGAATCATGAATATACTGTGAAATAGTGTAACGACCATAATTCGGTTCGATGTTCATTCTTTTTCGTGAAATGAAATATTTTAGCATATACATTTAAAATAAATTATTTTTTCCCCGGAAATTAAATACTTAAATGAATCTGATATTTCAGATTAAAAAAAAAAAGTATGTGTAGAATTTATAATAAGGGCCTAAGTGAAAACCCTTGTTCAGAGGAAATGGAATCAGAGAATTGCTTTATGATTCCACGGCCCGAGAAGTGCGTGGGAAATTAATTCGTGATCCGAAAGTAACATGATATGGTTACTATGGTAATTGTAAGTAATGAAATATTACTTGCGTGGCAACTTCTCAAAGGGACCGCTCAGAATTTTATATGACGTGGCTATATAGTACTGTACCCCCCTCTCTCTCACCCCCCCTCCCTAGTGCTACCGGCTTAGTCTTGTTCAGTTTCACTTTTATCTCTCGACAATAGATTGCGCTGCGGAGGGGTGAGGGGAAAACTTTTTCAATGTCAGCCGAGAACTTTCAAACCATCGTCACGTCATTTTTCTTTTCATATCACAAACAATCAGTCTGCTTATGTATACTTCTTTTTTTTTTTATTTATACCAAAATTGGATTATTTATTTTAAATTATATTTTAACTGAAGTCATATTTTTCTTAATTAGCTTCATACTTTTACCTTGTAAGTTGACTTTATAAAAATTTAATATATTTTAGGATTAGGATTGATGAATTAATTGCCACTTCTATTGAGATTATTTTATTAGAAAACTAGTTTCGAATGCTAAACATTCATTAGCTTTAGTTACCTCTAAGGTGAGTTCCCATGTTTGATTTCTTGTCTTACCTTTTTAAAAACTTTAGTATATATAATCTATGTAACATAGAACTGATGTTTTGAAACATTTTTGTATGAATGTTTAGCATTCATAGTTTTCTAATAAAATAATCTCAATAGAAATGGCAATTGATTCATCAATCCTAATTGTATTGATCCTTCTATACCATCATGTGTACCTCAAGTGATAAAATATCCTGTTTTTATCTACAGATATGATATATGATAGAGGCAGATAAATATACTTTCATTTTTTTTTTTTTTAACACGAGTTGACCACTTAGGATCACGCTACAACTTAATTTCCTCTTATTCTTTTCCATTGCCTTTAGTTTCCTCTGCCACCAGTACTCTTTCATGCGTTCACTGGCCTGCTGCTTTCGATCTTCTGTCCACGTTTGTCCACCTTCTTTTAGGTCTTCCTTCAACCCCTCGACTATACTGCAATTCGGGACTCTGTGATGTTCAACTATTCCAGCTCTTTCCTAACTTCTTTAATCCACGCTGTAGTGGTCTTTTTCTTCCAGACGTAGTTAAATATCTGTTTTGTTATTCTTTCTTCGTTCATTCTGTATAAATGTCCAATAAACGTCAATCTCTTCTTCCGCATAGTCTTTCAGATTCTTTCCACATTCTGATAGACTTCTTTGTTGCTTCTCAGTTTCCATTCATCTTCAGCCTGTACTGCATCCATGATCTTTCACAAAATTCTTGAGGCTATAGTTCATCGATAGGCATTCACCGGCGTAGAGACATTCTTTTTTGACGACGGTGTTGTAGTGCCTTATTTTGGCATTACAAGAGATGCACTTCTTGTTGTAGATATTTTTTATCAATCCATGAGCTCTTTCTATTTTTAGAATGCGATCTCCAACAGCTACTCAACATACCGTACCATTCTCCTGCATCGTCTCACCAAGGTACTTGAACTTCTTGATCCGTTCAATTCTTCCTATCTCCGTTTCAAGAAATTTTGGTCCATATTTGTCATTTATCATAAATTCGGTCTTTTCTACTGTGTCTTGTTTTGCTGGAAATCTTTTCCAAGAGGTTGATTCGTAGAGTTGCTTTTTCTAGGCTTTCGGATAGTGCTGCAAAATCATCAGCAAACTCCAGGCAGTTAATTTTGATTCCTTCTGATTACTTTCCGTGGTAGATTGGGTTTATTCCCCGACTTTCCAGTTCCGAGGTCCGAATTCTTACAATCTTCTTACAATCACAGTTGAATAAGAGTGGCGACAGGACATCACCCTGTTTCACTCCTGTCTTAATTCTTTCATTTATTTATACTACAATATACTACCTGGGCAGGGCATGGATGTTATTTAAATTACATCATATTAATTTGCTTAGGTTTCAGGCACTCAATTAACATTTTTCTTTTAATTAGATTCATTACTAATTTCGTTTTGGTATCCTTGCGGAATCTCTAGGATGTTTGTCAAACCTTTTAGAGTACAGTTGCATAATTACCCTAATATTTTTGATTTTGGGGTTTTTTTCTCACTTTTTCAATTACGTGTCTATCAATCTACAGACACCCAGTTTTCTCCGATATAATTAGTTTGTTTATTTTTATACCGAATGTGGTTTAGAAAGATCAATGCAATTAGGATTCAAGAAATATTTGCCAGTTCTACCGATTTTTTTATATTCTAAGATTAGTTTCAAATGTTTAACTTTCATTATCAGTTCTAAAAACATACTAAAAATCCAAATCATCAGCAATTAAACAGGCAGATTATATGTAGAGGAAAAGGTGTTAATATGGGCACGCTATTTTGTTTTTTACTTTCAGCTTGAAAAATGTATTTTTGTGTTTCATTAACAACTATAACAAGTTGCTGAAATTCGAGAAGGCAAAACAATGATTAACATCAATTATTTAATTTCAAAAATGACAATTTACAAAAAGCTTTCAAAAGTCACCAAAAATAGTTTAAAACAGGATGAAACAATTCGAAACGGTAGAGAGTTTATTTATTACGGGAAAGTAGTTATGTACAGAAATCGCAATCATAACTGGGCTCTTTCAGCCCCGGCACGAACTAAGTTTCAAATATGGGAACATTTAACCCACACCTCTCTCTGCCCGAGTGTCTTCAAAGAACTTTCCACCACAAAAGATGCAAGTTCTGATCTCTAACAAGAGATATGTCGAAGTTCCCGAGGAAACGGGTTCCATATTTTACAATAAACTCAGCCTAAGAAAGATGGACACTATCACATGTAACCTAGAAGCGTTCGTGACTAAAAGCGTGCTTCAAAAATTAGCTTAAGATCTCCGCTTTCCAAATATCATTGTGAAATTATTTTTAAATAAACATAAGAAACACAAAACGATGATGGTTTCACATGTTTTTCAAATGTTTACAGTCCAGAATGAACATCAATTTGCACTATAATTCAAGCTGCATCCACACTATTTGAAAGAATGCTTACTGATATCTTATATTATCAAATGGTTTCTTAGGCAGTAGGGAGGGGTTCCCATATTTACACCAGTGCTCGTTTTTACACCTTTTCCTCTATATTAGTTTCAACAGCAATAAATCAATTATGTTGATACTTATCTTAGAAAACAAAGCAGAAAATATAATAAAAATGTTTTAAACCAATCTTTATACCTTGATTTCGACATGACAAGTTATTACAATATCGTGTAAACGTTGTTATTTCTACTCATATGATGTGTCGGGTTTAAAGTTGGTCTAGGGTGAATTATGCCCGGTCGACCTGCGAAATATGCTTACAGTACTAGATTTTCTCATTTCCCTGCGGTGTGAGCTGACAAGACAAAGAGTTGTGGGGAAAAAAAAGCGGCTGGGAGAGCATTATGGAGGAAGGGCTGACTCGACACGGGAAACAATGAGCCTTGGTGATCTGGACCTTCCTCCCTGCGATCCATCTTCACTCAGCTGTCAGCCCCGTCTTACCGCAACTCTCTCATATTAAAACCAACCTTTTTTTTTTTTTTAGTAAATTATATCAACAGTAGTTAAAATTTTATTCCTAACTCTTCTCTCCTTATACTTTCGCATTGTAGAAATCATATCGCTTAGTATTGCGTTTATCTAAAGGGATATTTCATTTTAAAATATACTTACCTTCTATGGAATAGGGTAAGTGCACTAGTAGTTGACACTTTCAGAAAGATATCACTCGTTTTTATCAATATTTCCTCGGTTGATCATGTGACTAATTTCTTTCCCCCCTCCTCGGATACGTGCGAATCCTGTCCGTTATCCTAATTTTTTAAATTTGAAATAGTATTAATAGAACGTTTAAAAAGTGTTAGTTTTCCAAATCACCTTTATGCATTAGTAGTTGGCACTGGATATTTTAGTAGTTGACAGGGTACTAGTTTTCGAGGTACTCCGTTGCTTCTTGCTGCCGCTGCAACTGAAACTCCCTCTTGACGTCATCAAGGGCCTTCTCCATTTGCTGAGGCTCATAACTGAGTTGTTTTTTTGGTGCTATTAAATAAAATTGGAAAAAAAAGAAAAAAGAGGGACCTAATTCCGTGATGTGCTAATAGTTGATAGATGCTGCATCAGTTGAAACCCCACCCCCTGTCAACTACTGAGTTTTGAGCTCTAAATTAGGCAAATCTGGTTCTTTACTCTACCCCTGATTTTTCCTTTGCAGAGAACGCACATTCAATAAAGAAGGCGAGAAATTAGAAATATCTAGCAGTTGACAGAGGTGTTGTAAATATGTTCTAGTAGTTGACACCCAATGAAATCCTCTTAATTTTCATCTATAAGCACAAGAATCTAGTAAAATGTAGAACAGATACCTACTATTCTAAAGTGTATTCATAAGTTGGACAGATAATAGCATTTGATAGAGAAAAAACAGAATACTTACCAGACCTCCTTTTCAGACGCCTCAGAGGATTTTCGGGAATGGCGTGGGATGGCTAGTGGCTTTGAGTGGTTATGGAGCTTGCTATGAAAGGATAGGAGTCTGTTTTGAGCTGAATCAGCTACACATGGAACATTAAGATCATTATGGCTAAGTTTATTGGAGACAAAGTGAGGAGCATTGAGGATTTTCCGAAGGATTTTAAATTCTTAGGATTTGATATGAAATGAATTAGATGGTTTATTGGATCACCAAAGCTCAATTCCATACTCCAAATAGGTCTAATCCAGACATGTAAATGAGTCTTTTGTAGTTAATTGGGAGCTTTGAACTAGTAAATGTTGAAGTAGTCTGTAACGAGGAGCAGTTTCTTGTCGTTTTAGTCTTGTATGTGGATTCCAAGTAAGACGTTTGTCCAAGTGGAGACCTAGGTTGCGGATCTATTCGACAGGGATTGTTGAAATTCAACTCTGTACGTCCAAATGGATCTAATCACGTCTATTAGCACGTTTTGAGTACTAGTTTTTTTTTTTTTTTTTTTTTTTTTTTTTTTTTTTTTTTTTTTTTTTTTTTTTTTTTTTTTTTTTTTTTTTTTTTTTTTTTTTTATTCTGTTTTACTTATATTATAATTTCGTTTTATTAAAAAAAAAATAGTCGGCCTATTTCTATTTAATACTGTAGATATCAAATAATTTTTAATCGAAATGGTTAAACATGGAGTTTTGCAAAATGACAATAATAAATAAAGGAGAACTGTTGTGATGAAAAATTCCTTTGAGGTATTCCCAGAGGGCAATTATTTGTGAAAGATCGTTTGAAACTCGAAACACGATACACTAAAGACATAGTGTATAGTGTATAGGGAGAAGGAGCGGTGGGGGGTGGTAGGGGGTTAAGGAGCGGTGAGGGACAAAGGTAACGACCCTCTAGCTCTAACAAGGCACCAGTTATTAGAGCTGGAGACGTTATTACAGCTTTCGGAGAGCACTCCACCTCCTATTGGTCCCCGATATAGGACGTCCTAGGAGGATCTGTACCGTGGGGGAGCATCTCACAGGCTACAATTAGAGATTGATTGGGAATCAGGCCCTTTATAACTTAGAAACCTTTTTTAAAAGAAATAAAAAAACTTTTTAACTAACATCAATATTTAGTTTTAGTACAAAAAAATAAAACAATTAGGATTGGAATAATTTTTGAATTCTACTAAAAAAAAAACAAAAAAAAAAAAAAAAAAAAAAAAAAACCTGTACCTGTACCCTACAACCCATGAAGGGTCTTGGGTTCAATACTAAGGTAAGGCTGTACAGTTTCAGGACCAACGGTTGTGAAAGGAGATTTTAAATACTCTCTCGACCGCCAGGTTTTACCAACTTAAACGAGACTTAAAGTGCCTTACCCGCTGTGCTACCTCAACGCGAGGTGTGCTACATTGACATGAATGGGATAGCGAAAATATAATTTTTTTTAAATTCTATGCAAAGCAGTAATAATCTAGTGCCTTAAAAATTATTCCCTTCTTAATTCGATGTAAATGTATCATTCAAAAGTGACACAACTCAAAAACCTGAATTCGGAGCTCCACCAAACCATTCAATTCATTCCGTCAATCCTTACAATCCAAAATCCTTCGAAAAATTCCAAAATGGTTCTAACTTTGTCACCAATAAACATATCCATAAAGACCTTAATGTTCCATATGTTGCTGATTTAATCCAAACCAGATACCTATCCTTTCATAGTAAGCTCCATAACTACTCAAATCCACTAGTGATTCTCAACTTGCTTCCCACTCCATTTCCGATAATCCTCTGACCTGGAGATCTTCTTGTGTAGAATATTTATTGAAGTGCTACTGATGAGTAGTTATTTTCAAGTTCTGTCATGTTATTGTAAACGTTTTTAACACATTTACTTGATGTATATTTGTACATTTGTACCAGTTGTAATTAATTTAATATATCACCAGGGTATAGATTAGATTAGTAATTAAATGAAAGACCTTCGTTGGTCCTTCTTCTCTTTTAATGATTTATATTATTTTTTTAGTTATCTTTTTTTCTATAATAATTAATTATTTTTAGAGTGTGAAGGGTTTTTCCTTTTTTGTAATATTTATCAACCCCTATTTTCTTTCCTTATTACTCAATGCGTTTGAGTGGAGATAAATATGAAGAGAAGTTAAGAAAATAGCTTCCTAAATTAAAGCGGTTCTTCTCGGCCTAATTAAATTTGAGTGGCGTTGGGGAGGGGGGTGGTTAGGGGGGGGGGGGCGCTTTTATTCAGTAAAGGCTCGTCGTTATCACTCATTTATTCCCAAACCACTTTTACTCCCCTGAGGGTTCCCCCTTTGAAATTATTCTCATCATAAAACTCACGTATCTTGCGGTTATTTTTTTACTTAATCTTCCCTTTGAGATTATAAATTTAAAAAATCCGTTATTATTTGGTTTGTTTAAATGATCCATTTCGTCTTTTTATGAAATTCAGAAGGAAATTTATTTTTTTTTTTTTTTTAGTTAAATCTTATATTGAGTAATTTTTACAATCTGCTATAAATGTGGGCAGTAAGTAATATAGATGGCGTATGATTACATTCTCACATTATGTACAATGAGAAAAAAAAATAATAATAAAATAAAGTACTCGTAAATAAGTAATATAAGAAAAGAAAAAGAGAGAAAAAAAAAGAACTATGCTATACATAAAAACATATTAAATATACTATATACAATATGAAATAGCAAAACTTAAAAAAAAGAAGTAAATAATACTAATAACAAAAGATAAAACAAAGGTAAAAATACAATTATACTCTATTTGCAATTTACACTCATCCTAGGGATCCCCCCACCAGACCCGTCCCTCCACATGTGAAGGAATAAGCCAGGCACAGAGAGATCCCAGCTCTTCTCTCTCAGCTGCAACACAGGTGTAAAAAACCCAGTGGAGGCTAAGTGAGAGTTCTATAACATTCACTCAGGGCATTTTTTTTTTCTCTTTTTTTTTTATTGAAATTTACAACTGTACAGAATTTATACATCAAGTAAATGTGCTGTTAACTATTACAATGACGTGACAAAAAATGAAAGGTACTACCCATCAGTAGCACATTAATAAAAATTCTAAACTAGGAAGGTCTCTGGGCCATCTTCTTTTCAGACGCCTTGGAGGATTATCAGGAATAGTGTGGAAAGCAAGTTGAGAAAGTAAAGGATTTGAGTGGTTATGGAGCTTACTATGAAAGGGTAGATATCTGGTTTGGACTAAATCAGCAATATATGGAACATTAAAATCTTTTTGGATAAGTTTATTGGTGACAAAATAAGGTGCATTGAGGATTTTTTGAATGATTTTGGATTGTAAGGATTGAATTTCGAGATGAATTGGATGGTTTAGTGGAGCCGCAAAGCTCAACTCCGTACGTCCAAATAGGTCTAATCACAGTCATGAGTATTTTGTAATTAATTGGGAGCTATTAACGTTTGTCAAGTAAATGTTGAAGTAATCTGTAACGACGGGCAGTTTCCTGTCGTTTTAGTCTTGTACGTGGATTCCAAGTAAGACGTTTGTCCAAGTGGAGTCTTAGGTAGCGGATCTGTTCAACAGGGATTAGTGGAATACCATTAAAGGATACATTAGGACAGGGGGTCGTGTGTTTACGAAGAAGGGGAAAGGTTATTTTGTAAGAATTTTTTGGATTTATTTTGATTCTCCATTTTGACACCATTCTTGAAGGGTTAGGATACGGGTTTGGAGTGTTTGGGAGGCAATGAAGGGATCATTGTTTACTGATAACACACATGTGTCATCAGCGTAAGTTGTGAGGACAGTGGATCTTACCTTAAGTTCTAAATTGTTCGCTGTGAAGTATACATCTTTGTGAAGTATACATCTATGTGAAGTATACATCTTTGTGAAGTATACATCTTTGTGAAGTATACATCTTTGTGATCACTTCTTGTTTTAAAAATCAAATGTTATCATCCATGCTAACAAAAAAGGAATCGAGACCTCTTTTCATTTAAAGACAGAATGGAAATCATTACGTGGCTAAAAAAAAAATTGAATCGGCTCAGACATTAGCTATCGATTTCAAGGTTAGTAAATTAACAATAACGGGAATCAGAAATAATTCTAAATCAATCATTAGGTACGAGATCGAAAAATGAACTGTTGTAAGATGCTGTTTACACATCAAAATTTTTTAAAATTTATTTTTTACACATAAAGAATTTCGATTATCCGAACCACCCCTGACAACATCAGTTCGGATGTATTTGAGTACTGTATTGGAGTGGAACGAGAACGAGATATTAATCCGATTAAAAACTTGCAAGAAAAGCAAATGCAATCGAAAGTTCGCTCAAAGTGAAGAATCAGCATGAAAAACACGAATTAATTTATTAATAAATATACCGCTGCAACCCATGAAGTACCTAAATGTTGGAAGAACAGCGATTTTTCTATGAGGTGATCTGGTCAGCAACAATGCTCAAATACCAGACTTATCTCCCGTTGATGAGTCCTCTCTGTACATAGGCTGAATGTGCCTCACGAAGATCACCTGTCCTGGTGAATCGAGCTCGTGTTAGGAAAAATGTATATAAATAATAATAAAAATCATTATAAAATTGATTTTTTATACTTATACTTGTATATTCTTTTATTAAAATGTCTACATTAAACTGATGCAGAACGCTTTGTAAAAAAATGTGGAACTGCATCGCTGAATAAATTGTTCCTCTCTTCTGCTATTGAAAAAAATATTTAAAACATTTTCAGTGAAACGCGGATGGTTCACACGTGAACTGAGTTTTTTGTATTCAGTCGACGAATCAATGCGCTTGACAAAAGGATGGAGGCATTTCTGTTGGAGGTGTTGGTGTTGTTGGATGGGCTGGTGGAATAATGCCTCTGTTGGAGCTCAATCTTGGACAGTTACAATTTGATGCCCACTCCATCAACCGCTCCGGATTGTTCCATTGGTTTTTATATTTGATGTTTTTTTTTTAATCAATTTTTTGATTATTTATTTTTTAAATTCATTTTACCATCCCAACAGACTCATATAAAACATGGCTACCGTAAATAAGTAGACAAAGACTAAAATGTTTTTGTTGTACTGAAATACGTATATATAAGTACAGTAGAAACTCGATAATTCGTCATGAGTGGGGGTGAGGGGATGACGAAATAACGGGAATGGCGAATTACAGAATTTTGATGGTAAAATAACGAAAAGCATTTTAAACTATATTATTGTAACTTTTTTTTGAAATTTATTGAATGTAATAACGAACAGATGAGCATTACCATATACACATTGGACGTGGGTGGCAATGACACAAAAGAAAAAAAAAAAAAAAAAAGCTTAACACTTGCCGCATCCCATGAGGTGTGAAATATCTGATTCACATTGATGCTCGAAACCACTCAATGCACATTTCCTCTACTTCTTTGCATGGAATAGTGGAAGGATTAGAAACGTCATCATCATTTTTTTCATCATTAGCTTCATTTTGAGCACTCAGCACTTGTTCTATAATTCCATTGTCATTTAAATTTTCATATCCTACATCCGTACTATCCATGTTTAACCAGCTGCTTACCTCTTGCTTATCTTTTCTCATTTTATAACCTGGAGCAGAAGTTGCTGAGCCAGATGCTAATGTTTTTGTAGGAAGAGCTTTGCAGTATTAACTGATACCGGAGATTCGTCAACTGCACTCATACTTCCTTATTTTTTAGTGACAAGCCAAATGATGCGGTTTAAAGATTAAATAAGTAGCAAGGGGGAAAAATGGATTACATGCGTATTTAGTTTGTTATTCATAATTACTAGTTAAAGAAAAAAAAAAAAAAAAAGACTGACGAATTACAGAATAAAACGAATTATCGAGTGACGAAATAACGAGTTCCCACTGTATAATGATTTATTTGTATTATTTTTTCACCGCATTCGCTTTTTATCTTCAGTTTGAAGATCAATAAAGTAAAAAAAAAGGAAACAAAATATATTTTACTTAAACGGGGTCTCAAGAATGTAACAACTTTCGTGACAATTATTATAACTTATTAATAACAAACGTTATTATTATAAATTGCACTAACCAACCCACAAGAATACCAATTTGAGATTGAAACTAAAATTAAATCTAAAGATCTACTTCTCTTTTCATATCTCTCTGTCCCTTGCCATTCTCCACCATAGTGGTCCAGCCTTCTTCTCTCTCTTCGCCTTTTGTAGTAATAGGGTGTCCAAACAATCACCTCCATTTACCTCCTTTTACCAGTTCTTCTCAAGATGTGCCCTGCCCGTTGCCATTTTTGTTTCTTGATATGAAATGAATGAAATGAAATGAAAATAAATTTTATTCTGGGGTCGTTGCCCCTTAAGAATAATTATAATGAACAATTAATGACGACCTAGCTGCCGTAGATATAATTAAGAAACATAGTAAATGCAAGAAAAATACAATTAAAATTAAATTGAGGAATTTAAAAGAAATTTAAATTACAATATAAATTAATAAAAGTAATATTACATGTTTTAAGATATAACACGAAAAACAAATTATATCTTAAGGTTAGAATTTAAAATAAGCTACGAAAACAAAAATAAAGAAATAAAAAATCAATGAAAAAATACAGTAAACAAAGCTGAGAAATTTAAATCATCCGGAAAAATAATGTATCTAGTCTGATAAAATAATATAAATTATGCCGAAACCAATTATGCAACTTCAGTGCAGTAGTACCATAATAATACTGTGCAAAATCAATATTATATTCTGAATATTCATATCTTATTTTAAAAAATATTTTCTTCATCTATATGACTATTAGATTGAATATCTAACAAGTAAACGAAAAGTCGGAATTTGAAGCTATTATGAGTGGAGGTATGGCGAAGGAACGTAGTTCCAGAAGTTAGAAGCTCTGGAAATAAAGGAACCTTTGAAGGATGTTGTGTTGAAGGGGAGTTAGGTAGAGGTCCGAGGGACGGGATCTGGTTTTGCGGGAACTCACTCATCATAGGGAGGTGATTGAGAGGAAAGTGATTTGTAAAGGAACGAACCAAGGAAGTATTGTCTTCGGAAGGAGGGAAATAACTATTTTAATCTAGTGTAGTGGTGAGATACATTATCATGGCGTGGTATCCCTAGAACGAATCTCAGGCAACAGTTCATAAGCTTCTTTAATCTTGCATCCTGAGATGCAGAGAGACCTATGGTATGGTGAATTATGTCTTTCAGGCCAGTCTTCTCTCTGATGACATAACTCCTAACCTTCTCTTTCCTCTTTATCTTAGTGATCCTTGTTTCAATTTTAGGGACCAAGTCCCTAAGGAGACGGCCGGAAGTATACAGGTGTTGAAAACTTTCTTTTTTATCTCTTTCGGAAAATCATTTTTCATTATTGCTTTCAATAAACAGTACTTTGCCGATCCCATGGATGTTCTTCTATCCACTTCCTTCAATGATTTATTTGTTAAAGACATCAACTACCCTAGGTATAGTCTTCTTCGTATTCTAAACTATGATTTCCAACTTTGATATCCACCTTTACCGCGTTCGTCATCGGCTTTATTTATGTACAGAAGTAGACCTTTCATCTAACTTTGATAAAACAAAAACAAAACAGTACATTATTTTTGCGGACTGCCCAATGTTTTCTCATAGCGGCAGGTATAAACTCACAATTTTTTAAAAAGCCCTCTAACATTTGCTAGAATTCTTTCCTAAGAAATGATGCTCAAAAGGGAAGATACGTTAAAAAACTGGGAGACTAACTGTGGCTAGGGGGTGCTGACCTCATCAGCTCCCTTCTTTATGGCCCTCGATGGGTCAAATGAGATTCCCTTGTTAATGAGAAGGACAGATGAATCAGCTGGGATTTAGCCCAGGAAGGCCTAACCTCATTTTTTCCTCGCTAATCTCCCTCTTAGCCAGCATCAAGGCCATGAATTCGTTAGATCAGCTGTTGTTAGTCCTCTAATTCTCTAAGAACACGCTCAGTTCCGTTTTAGTCCAGTCAAATTATACATTTATATGCAAAAGTGTGGGTGGTTTTGATTTTTGTATTGTACTTGTGTATAAAAATGCAAGTTTCTCTGTCAAAAAGCGTCTTTTCTGCATTTCACCGCAGTATCTGTTGAAGTGTTGAAAAAAATTACTTTTAGAACTCAAAATTAATATATATTATATTTGCAAATATTAGAGCAGAAAACAAGCTCTGTAGGTTAAAGGAGGACTGAGAAAACCGGCTTTCGATTTTTTTTTCGAATTTATTTTTAAAAAGACGTTATTTGTTTTCGAATTTTGTGTAATAGCAACGCTTAGAGCAATCTTTGAAATGATCAGTGCTATGTATCAAACCTATAGGGTTTAATTTAATAAGCATAATAGTCGAATGTTGCGTAAGAGGGTAGCTAGCCCCTTCACAGCCCCTCACGGGTGTCCGGAAATTCACATCCTTTGTTGGGTCATACAACAAAGGACCATTTCTCTACCTGCCTGTCCCTTGCCTTGTAATATTAGGGGTAGATATGATATTTTAAGTTTTTCTAAAATTCAAAAAGCTAGGAAGTCGGTGGGCGTGTCCAAGTACAGGGGTTGGAGCCTATTCTTTAAAAATGGCCTGAGAAGTATTTTCGAGAGCTGTTGTCCTGTCTTGTTTCTGCGTAGCTGGTTCCTTGAGGTCTTGGGTCTGGTCTCCCTGGTAGGCCATTACCACGATGTAGCCCATTAGACGCAGTCACCAATGACTTCCACTTCCGCCGATGACGCCTTACCCACATCATAACATATCACTCGTATTAAAGATAAGTCTAGGCTAGGTTTGTTATGCTAAATTTAAGGTACTAGATTTACTAATGATATATAGTATCAGTTTTAAAGATAAGTTGGTTTTCTATAACCCAAGCACAATATAATGTCACTACGGCCAATACTTTTACATATAAATATAGCTAGCTAAATAAAACATATCTATACAAACACATGAGTCCATAAAATTGTACGTTCTGGTGTGCAAAAGGTCGAGTAGTTTTAATTTTTGGGTATGTTGTTAGTATTGCGCTTGTGTACTAAAATTCAAGTTTTGCAATTTGCCGCGCTGCCGCTTGCTATTCGATTACGTCAAACCGTTAAAATAATCACTATTTCTGCTTCTATTTGAGAAAAAAATCCTAACATTTTTAAACCCGTACCTGAGTCCCCATTTAAGCTACTATCTTGCGTATAAAATTGATCATTATGAATTTTGACCTCTATATGTTTATTTAGGTCGTCAAAACCTAAAAAAGTTTCCGCTTCTATTAGGGAAAGTTAGGAAAATTTTTAGAACCTGTATCTGTGTTCGGTCAAGTTACAAAACTCATTTTTTTGTTATACTCGTAGTAAATTTGTTTTAATTTAATTTTTAAAAGTAACTTCTTCTTTTTTTTTTAAATTAACCGTTCAAAAGATATTTTGGTGAAATGTAGAAAAGGCATATAATTTATCAATTGATAGTTGTTTTTATCTTTCTCAGTCCGTGAATTCCTCAGCTGATTAAATGCTGGATGACTCTAGTAACAAAAAATACAGTACTTTTAGTGAAAGGAACGTCTTATCCATATCTGAAATAAGTTACAATTTTATCTTCTTTTCCTTTGTCAATACCAACTTGAGTTTTCTTGTCTGATAGTTTTAAATTAATATAAAGGAAAAGGTGTAAAAACGGACACTATTATAAATATGGGTACCCTCTCCACTGGCTAAGGGAGATATTGAAAACTGTCTTTTAAGTTATATGTAATAGTGGCCATCTTTCTTTGGTGGAGTTAATGTAAAATGGTTACCATTTCCCCGGCAACTTCGACATATCTCTTATTGGAGATCACAACTTGCCTATTTTGTGATGGAATGTTCTCTGAAGTCACTTAGGGAGAGGTATGGGTAAAATTTTCCCAAATGTGGGAACTTAAAATCATTGGGGTTTCTGTAAATAAATTTTTCCTGTAATAAATAAACCCTCTTATTTATTTATTGCTTGGCTCTACAGCCCTAGATGGGCCTTGGAATCACGCAGAAGAGATGACCATCGGAGTTTACCCATAGCTTACCTTCGCCATCCTGTTATTCCTAGATTTTTCAGGTCCGCCTCCACATTATCCTGCCACCTTATTCTAGGCCTTCCTCTTAATCTGGTACCATCCGGACTGTCATTCATCATCCTCTTCGGCAGCCCCTTGTCCGGCATCCGTTGGACATTTCCCAGCCCACCTTCCTTCCTTGGTGACCGCCAATATATTCGGTTCCCTGAATAGCTCTTTGAATTCTTTGTTCCTTCTTATTCTCCAATTTCCATGGTCGTTTACTGGGCCGAAAATTCTTCTGAGAACTTTCCTTTCCCAAACTTTAAGTATTGTCTCTTTCACTATTTTTTAGTGTCCAGCACTCACTTCCATACACTACTACATGCCTTATGACTGTTTTATACATGATAATTTTTGGAGCTCGTGATAATGCTTGGAAGTTCAGTATTTCCTTCAGAGCGTACAGGCATCTGCTACCTGGCTTTAATTTCCGTTCTTATTTAATTATTTTCCGTTATTAGTGAACCTAGGTACTTAAAGCTCTTGCACCATCGGAACTTATTTTCATTAATATGAATCTCCTCTTCTCTGGGAGGTTGGTTTCTTGCTGTAATCACAAACTCCGTCTTGCTCTGATTCAGCTTCAGTCCTCTATCCATTGCCGCTGCTTCAAACTCTTCTAGCACTACAGAAAGGGCTGGTAAAGTACGTGCTGTGATGACCACATCGTCAGGATATGCCATATGTTGAGTCATCCTGTTGTAAATATTTCCACCGGGGCTCGTTCTTATGGCCTATATCACTTAGGTTAAATATTATGGGTGAAAGCGGGTCACCTTGGCGTAGTCCTCTTCTAACGTCAAACTCTTCTGAGAGGAGTCCACCAATTCTTACCTGGAATTTAGTATCTTAGAGAAATAAACTCTCTACCGTTTCAAATTGCTTTGTCCTGTTCCAAAGTATTTTGGTGATTTTTTTGGATAGGGCCCATATTTACAAACCTATTTTTATGCTGCTATTTTGAAAGATTTTTTGAAATGAAATAATTGATGTTAGTTATTGTTTTGTCTTTTCGCATTAAAAAAACATGTTATAGTTGTTAATGGAAGACAAAAAAATACAAATTTTGTATTTAAAATTTGAATTTAAATAAAAAAACAAAGGTGCCGGTATTTACACCTTTTCCTCTACTAAATCTATTTTTCATATTATATTGCTGATGATGAATACTGAAGTTATTTAATAATATTCTGATAATTAACCTTATATCATAGAAGTGACGAGAATTCATTGATTCCTAACACTTACAGTATTGCCCTCATACTATGAAATTTTGAACTAGCCCCTCCTTGCTTAAACTTAACAATGTTGTATATGTTCTGTTCGATGCTTGACGCATCTTTTTACGATCTTCTTAGGAATTATATAAATAGCGAATCATTCCCTATTTTGAGCAAATTGTATCCTAGAAGACTTAAAGGGTAGTCAACTTGGCTTTATTTGCCTTTGGAGTAACAAATGGCTGCGTTTGTTTCTTGATAGTGCCTGTTTGAGTTAGGGGGTTTAAGCCTGCGATTGTTCAGGATGAATGATCGTACACAACTACTTAAGAAGTTGCTCCAGAGAGTGTTCTAAGGATGTTTGTCTTAGTAGGCATTCTGGTTGTCTCTTACTGTTTATAAAGCTTTAGGTTAACATGCTAGTTCCCTTTAGCTGTAATTAACTGCGCCTCGGAGAAGTCAGGAAGTTTAAATACTCTCAAGTGGTGCTAGCGCAAATACAGGAAGAAAATTCTCGGTACTATACTGGATGAGTTCCTCTTAGTGTAAAAAAAAAAAAAAAAATAAAAAGAATTAGGTGAAACTATGTCAAAAATAAAGAAAAATGTCGCAGAACTTACTTTTCTATTACAATCCCATGCAGATATACGGTAATTCAAACACTTTTTTGAGGAAACCACACACGTAAAAGCTGTAATATCTCCACTTAAAACATTTGTTCAAATTTTGACCACAAATTCCAATTTTTATATACAAGCCACCTTAACACTTCAACACAACCTCAACGAGATTTAAACTTGGTGTAAGAAATGGAAAATAAAACTTAATTATTCCAAACCACTTCATATTACATTTACACTACGACGCAAGACCTGCCCGCCTGTTTACATTGACAACCAACCTTTACATCAAACTGAAAAAGTGACATACTTAGGACTTACGCTTGATAGAAGACTGACATGGGGCCCACATGTCAAGACAAAAAGACAGACGTTAAAGTTAAGACTGTGACTTCTATACTCAGTACTTCACAGACGCTTAAAACCACCTTTAAAACAGAAACTTAACATTTACAGCTACTTGTTAAAACCCATCTGGACGTATGCATCCCAAATTTATGGACTGGCCAAAAAAACGCATATTTAGAAAATACAAACATTTCAATCCAAATTCCTAAGACTGATGACAGACTCCCCTCCTTATGTCTCAAACGATACGCTACACATAGAGTTACGTATTCCGACAATTAAGACCCATATTCATTAACTTTATCGACAATTTTATGAAAAACTACGTGGACACATTAACAAACACATACATAATATGGCATCAGTACAAATTCCTGGCATAACTTAACGGAGGCTGAAAAGGAAGTGGATGAGGGATCTCCTAGTCTGATTCCTAATAATAATTTAGTTTCATGTCTGGAGATTGTACCACTGGGGCTGACTCCCTCATGCCTGTTGTTTTAAATGTAACTTCACATTCACTGGTTGTCCATTGTGTACAGAGTTGTGAATAAAATTATTATGATAAAAAAAAATAATAATAAAAATTTCCAATAACAGATTTTAAGAAGGCGGAAGGACATCTTTGGACCACATATGTATTAGTTTCATTTTGAAATATTCTAGGATTCAACGGTTTTTAAGTTATCGGAAGGATATTCCGCCATTGTTGTCCTTTTTGTCTTTCTCCTTAAGGATACTATTTTGAAATATTCCAGGATTTAGCGATTTTAAGATGTAGGAAGGATATTCCGCCGTTGTAACGGATTCATCGGAAAGTTAGACAAAAGTGATGTCCTGTCTACATATCTTTGAATGCCTGCTAAAAGCAGAAAAAATATTTTCCGTTATTTCAGCTGTGGATAGGTCGTGGCGTGAGGAAAAACCTGGCAGTTGAGCGTGATTTCGTCGTAATTTTACACCTCTACCGAAATATTGAACCCAAAACCTTTCATGGGTTGAAGCGGTTTAGATTTATGGGAAAGTAAAGTTTTTTTTACTATTTGTTTGTTTTTTTCAGTAACTTTTTCAATAACTGAATCAAACTTGCTTATAATAATTATATTAACAATTATTATTTGTAAGAAAAATATTGAACTCACCAAAGGTAATTGTAAACATGAAGTAAGTTAAGTCGGAGGTTTGTATTCCAAGTCAACAGATGCCAGAATCATTATTGACTCACAAACTACTGGACCAACTGTGGAACTCTGAGATGGAATTCAAAGTGGCTCATACATATTGCTAACAGGGTCGGGTTCAAGACAAGTTTAAACTTCATGTTAAGTTCAAAATGGAAAATATCGAATTTTTAGTTTCAAGTTTTCTAAACACTAATTCCATTTCCTTTCCAAAATGGGAAACTTTTAAGGATTGACCCGGATAAAATAAAGGCTTCAAGAACGGAAAGCATTGCGAAATATGCTGGTACCGGGATATCTTGGAGGGCAGAGAGGCAAGAGGATTTCAAAAGGTAGAAATTAAGCGATTAATCCAAGGAAACAGAATGGATGAAGGGACTTGAAAAGAAGAAACTTCGAGAGGCCGGAAGGTTGTATAATTACAAGGGATCTACAAATAAAATGAAAGAAGTGAAAGAAGACAGGCAAGAAGGAATGACCGATACTTCTTTGCAAAGTTGTAAAAGAGACCAAAAAAGAAGACAAATATAATAAAAAAAAAAAATTGTTTTAACTTCAAAAAAACAGTTAAAGCTTTTTGAAGTAAAAAAATCTCTTCTAGGGGCCTAAATAAGGAAAATCGATTGATTTATTTCGAATGTAAGAATTATAAATAATCTTTACAATAATTAAACCTGGAAAACAGATATGGAAAATCTAAAAAAAGAAAAAAATTAGGAAACTTCCGGGACCAAGGATGACCGAAAATGGATATAGATTACAGAAAACGTCTAAAACTGAAGAATTTTCTAGCAGAGACAGGCATGAGGAAATGACGTTTTAAATTCTATGGCCACATAATGAACTTTCCCGATCTCATACCTACAAAAATAATAATAAAATACGTAGCATCTCTTGTTAATAGAGGGGAGTGGTTACTAAATGTTAAAAAATACATGGAATCAGAAAAAAGTACTAATGAAGGAATGGAATCAAGAAAAAATCCAACGATTTTTGATTTGAATCCGATGAGATTTAGTACCGTTTAACACTATTGACGTATTGTTATGGAATTTATCATGCCACGCTTTTATTGTATAATTTGTTTTTAATACGCTTTTATTAACTTCACCTGTTTGTAACGGAATCTTGCATCGTAATTTTCACCGATTTCCAACAATCTGATTAACTTAAAAATTTGCACACATATCAAGGACCAATGACAATACAATAATTGAACAACTTTGTTTTAATATTCTTACTTAGTCCAATCGAATAACTTAGCGAACCCGAAAAGGGGGTTTGCCTTGCAAAAGGCGGAGAAGTAGGTTTTATGATTCAGTATGGTCTGGATGGGTCCTGAGAATAAAATATAAGTTAAAATTTTAGGGCAAAAGAATCCAACATTTTTGCACTTTTATCAGATTTTTGCCAAAAGAAAAAAAATAAATAAATAAATTTAAAAAAACAAAAAAAAAACGTACAAAATTGCTTAAAATCGAAAAATGTATTATTTACAAAATTAAAGTTTATTAAATTGTGTGTCGAAAGACGTCTGTTAAGCTGAATTTAATTTAGGTGTTTCGCCACAATCGATTGTCAAAGAATTTCGCCAACTTTCTCAAAAAGTCATGTTTAAGAGTCTATGACACAAAAATGGCTAATCAATCAAAAAATGTTATATACCAATAGTCGTAGATCATTACATTTTGAGCAAGATAGGATTAATTCGGTTTGCTATTTAAGTGTGTTGTTTTAGTCTTTTAAACTATAATTTTTATTGAATTGTGAATTTGAAATGTAAAATTCTGAATTCGTATTGAAAAATCTATACAGACTTCAGTTGATGATAAATAGAAGATGAAGGCACCCGAGCCCTTTCTTCCGACCGAGGATATGACAGAGCTGCAAGATAAGACTGACTAAGAGGGTACTTGTTCCTCCCGACTCTAGTCCTGCTCTATTCGATCCCCGATGACCTGGAAGAGACAAAGCCAGTAGAGGTGCTGAGTGATCGCCTCGGTGTGTTGAAGAGGGAGAGGGGGACTGGGTGACTGATCGCCGGGGGAGGGAGGTGTCCCCTATAGTGGCCGGATCCCATGACTTCTCCATGTATCTTCTTCCATCTTCTTTCTTGTCTCTTCTTCTTGTAATCTTTTAATTCGGTATAAATCGAATCAAGGAAATAAAGTTCTTCTGTGCTAGCTCAAAGCAATGATCAGATTTTTTTTTTTTTAAATGTTATACAAATATTTATTTTCTGTAAAAAATAAGACAATAAAGACCTCTGGTTTTCGGTTTTTTAACATGTAACGTGTATTACCCATGGCCTAGTTGGTCAAAAGTGATAATTTTTTAGGGAATGCTAGGGCGTTACGTTCTGTTATTGCTCAAAACGAAATTTAGACGACAGTTTCTTGATTAGAAATGTAATGGAGAACATTTTTGTTATACAGGGTGTCCAAAAAGAGTATCGGGTATTTGTTACTTCGATAAAACAAAAACTACCAAAAAAAAAAAAAAAAAAAAAAAAAAAGGAAAAAGTTTATTGTTAATTATTACAATATAAAGTGTAAAAGTATTTGGAAAATATGATGTTATCTAAATGGTGACCGTTATGTTGCTGGCACTCTTCTAATCGGTAACGAAGATTGGCGATCACATGCTGACACATAGCTCTCGATATTGCTGCCATTTCTGACCTCATGTTTGTTCAATTGCGTCAGGTTCGTCGGATTATTCTCATAGACCTCACTGTTAAGGTATCCCATGCAAAATAGTCAAGTGGACTAAGGTAAGGGCTTCTGGGAGGCCAGTTGATGTTACCCTAAAGCGAAATGACCTTATTAGGAAATAATTTGTTTACAGCTTCCATTGCTTGATTTGATGTATGGCAAGTGGCCTCATCTTGTTGTAACCACGTTCTTGAGTTTTTGGGTGTCCAAAAAGAGTATCGAGTATTAGTTACTTCGATAAAACTAAAGCTACTTCAACAATTTTTGTAACATACTCTTCAGTGACGAAGCAAACTTTCATCTGAATGGTCATGTCAATATACAGAATGGGCAGAGGAAAATCCGAGACGAAAGCATGAACGACCCCTGTACATTCAAAAGTCGTCGTTGTTTGGGTCCCTATGACTGCTAGAGGCATAATCGGTCCTTATTTTCATGAAGATCGAAGAGGCCTACCAATCAATGTGAGTAGTGACCGTTATTGCGATATGCTGTGGAACTTTTTGGGTCCAGAGTTAAGGAATTTCAAGGTTTCAACTCAAGAACGTGGTTTCAACAAGATGGGCCACATGCCATACATCAAATCAAGCAATGGAAGCTGATAACGAATTATTCCCTAATAAGGTCATTTCGCTTTGGGGTAACATCAACTGGCCTCCCAGAAGCCCCGACCTTAGTCCACTTGACTATTTTGCATGGAGATGCCTTAAAAGTAAGGTCTATCAGAATATTCCGATCAACCTGACGCAATAAACAAACATAAGGTCAGAAATGGCAGCAATATCGAGTGCTATGTGTCAGCAAGTGATCGCCAATCTTCGTTCCCAATTAGAAGAGTGCCAGCAACATAACACTAACCATTTAGATAACATCATCTTTTCCAAATAATTTTCCACTTTATATTGTACTAGCTGAAAGTATCATGCTCCGCTACGGTTTAATATCATTAGGATTTAGGACAACTTTAGTTTAGTAAAAGTTAAGCTTGACGTTGATAATTATTATTACTTAAATAAACCTAAAAAAGTATTCCATTCTTAGAATAATTTAATAAGTAAATTTGACAACTTGCAAAAGTTGATTTTATATTATTTTAACAGTGCTCCAGCGAATATTCGAGGCTGCACTACCATCTTACTCAGCTCTGATACCAGACCATCAGCTTTTCTTATGGCATACTTTGAGTGAATATAGTCTCACCTTCTCAATTTTTTGATTTTTTTTTTAATAAACATTAGTATTTTTGCTTCGATTTTTGTGTACATATAAAGCATAAATTGGTTGAGGAAATTACGAAATTAAAGTAAATAAGGTTCTTCACCTCCTCCCTCCATCAACATTTAGGCGTAAAAATCAGCTGCAGACACAGTTTTCTTAATTGGTGTAATGGTGTTTGGGTCACCCTGAGGGATGTTAATACTGTACCCATGAACATCCAACTGGTCTTACACGTCATCAGAGAACATACTTCTTTTAACCCCCTCTTTAACATAAGTCTTTTAATAGCTTCTCGTCAAGATACAACTCAAACTTGTAAGGGTATTCCTATGCAGACACCATGAGTTCACAGAAAGTACCATACAATAGGGTTTCGACATCGATCATCTTTTGTTTGTTTATAACTATAAGGAACTTAATTTGTGGTCAAAGTATGCGGCGTAAGCATCTAACCTATTTTTTAACTTAGCTTATCTCATTATACCATATGACTATTAATCTATTATTATTCACCCAATAAAAATTGTAATCGCATTTTTCGCGAATTAGCCGCAATCCAGGGCGGTTTTTTAAAATTCCTTTCTTAGCGAGCACCTAGGGCCCTAGAGGAATCTACATATAGAATTTCATTCCAATCCGTTCGGTGGTTTCTGAGATTTCGTGTTAAATGAGTGAGTGGTATTTGACAAATATATAGTAGATTAATTAACAATATTTTTTATTTTAAGTAGTTTTTGTTTTATCGAAGTAACAAATACCCGATACTCTTTTTGGACACCCTGTATAACATTTGTCAATAAGACATACCGTTTAGAAGCTATGTTGGTTTGAATGAAAAAATCACTATGTATAGTATTGTATTTTAAAGTGACGGTCAAATAGGGGCTTTATTGTCAGGTATTAGCTCTGTTGGAAGAACAGAATATAAGGGCATAGGCGGTCAGCAGGATTGAGCTATTCAATTTGAATATTTTTTCTTACAGAGCGTAAAACTGTGGTACAAATTACAGGTAAGAGAAAAAAAAAAAAAGGAAACAAGAAAACATGTGAGCATCGACGGTCTAGGGAGCGACCCCTAAAACATGTTCCGTGTTATTAAAAGAAAATTTTATAGAGTTTTTGTTTTAAGAAAAAAAAAAAAAAAAAGAATTTACCTCAATCAAAGAGAATAAGTAATTGTGCTCTGAAGTACAAATTTACCGTTTATTTACTAATAAATAATAAAATGAATATAAATCAATTAGATTAAAAGGAATCTTGGTTTGTGGTAATATAAAGCATAGCTTTTAGGAACTATATTGTTTGGAATGAAAAAAGTCATGTTTGAAAGTCAGATTTTTAATCATATCGAAAATTTACCAACAGTTTCGCTATCAGAAATTAAATGGAGAAAATGTTTTGTTATTTTATTTTTCGGTAGGTTCTACCTTTTATGAGATATCTGTTTTTTGTTTTTTTTTTAAATCTTTTTATATTCCAACTCATCCTACCACTGTCCTCGCGACTTACGCTGATTACACATGAGTGTTTTCAGTAAACAATGATCCCTTCACTGCCTCCCAAACACTCCAATCCCATATCCTAACCCTTCAAGAATGGTGTCAAAAATGGAGAATCAAAATAAATAAAAATCTCACCAAATAACCTTTACCCTTCGTCGTAAGCCCACGCCTTCCTGCCCTACAGTATCCTTTAATGATTTTCCACTAATTACTAGAAGTATTTTTATTTTATTGTAAACAGTTGTAAAGCTGAATAAATATCTAAACAAATTATTTTCAATCATATATTTATCTTAAGAATTAAAAGGATCAAATTACTTAAATCTTAAATTAAATTAACAATAAATGATTATTCGAAATAAACTACGTTGAGAGAAAATAGGGATTTTAAATAATTAATAAATTTTATATTTTTTCATTCAAACCATTAAACCACCTAAACGGTAGGTACTATATTCTCCTTTAAATTTCTGATAACTTAACTAACTGCAAATTTGCCAGCTACACCAACAAAGCTAAAACGTGTTAAACATTATACATTTTGGAGGGGAAAAAAAAGTTACAAAAAACAAAAAAACAAAAACTATAGACGCCTAACCAAACGACATATCATGTCAAAAAAAAAAAAAAAAAAAAAAAAAAAAAAAAAAAATCTCTTTTTAAAAACTTAATAACAATAAAAAAAAGGTAATATTTCCCATTATAATCATTTTAAAAACAAATTCAAATCGCTATTAGGTATATTTGCATACTAATCTCCAGTACATTAAAAAAAAAAAAAAAAAAAAAAATGAAACTGAGCACAAAACAAAAAAAAAAAAAAAAAGAATAAATTAAAAATCTGATGACTGGATGAGAAGAGCGGACTCCAAACCTAATTGAGACGGCATGATGCTCGGCGGATTGGATGGCGGTTCCAATCTAAAAATCCGGTTCGTTCCGGCTTGTTCCGCCCTCATCCAGATAGGAAAAATATTGCATTACACAATTCCCAAATGAACTTTTGCTGAAGGCAGTTACTCTTGGGGGCTCTTTCTATTTCAGTGTCGTTATATGTCTCAGTAGTTGTACGGGAAAAGTTCATGCGTTTATGTAACCCAATTTTTTAAGGCAGTAGCTTTAAATTTTTAAAGGGCAAAATATATTATTGTTAATATACAACTATATAAAAGGACAAGCCATTTTTCATTTTTGATCACTAACTAAGTTAAACTATTGAACCATTCTGTACCGAATTGTAACTAAACAATCTATATATTTAAAGGAAGGTTTAGCAATAATAGAATTAAAAGATTTTAAATTATATTCTCATAAAAAAGCGATAAATATGTGGTGCGCAGTGATAAATTAGATATAAATTAGTTGAAACTAATAAATAAAAAATAAAATTACTGTTAAGGAAGAGAAGAAAGAATCATAACTACATTCATACTTTATATACAATACTTAAAAACATTCCTAGAAACACCCCGATTCAAATAATTGTCTGTAGGATCTACCGTTTAGGAGTTATCTGTTTGAATGAAAAATAAAAAAAATAAAAAATAACGCATGAAACTCCTATTTTTAAGTTTAGGGATCAAGGGAGCAACCTCTAAAACATGTTCCATGTAGGTATTTCTTTAGCCGATATGCTAAAGGGGGCGTTTAATGTTTATAATCGATTGCACAAGACAAACTGCCCGTTGTTGCAGACTACTTCAACATTTACTAGACAAATGTTGAATCAGAGCTCCCGATTAATTACAAAAGACTCATATGTATGACTGTGATTAGACCTATTTGGAAGTACAGAGTTGAGCTATGGGGCTCTACTAAACCATCCAATTCATCTCGTATTCCATCCTTATAATTCAAAATAATTAAATCGTCAATGCTTCTTACTTTATCACCATAAAGTTTTTTTTTTTTTTTTTTTTTTTTTTTCTCTTTCAGATTTTAATTCACACCTGTTTATTATTAAAGTAATAAATAATAAAGTAATAAAGTTGTGATTACCGATGATTAGTTCTTGGCATGTTATTATAATTGTTATCAACACAATTTTGCTACTAGCTTCTGAATGCAGATGATATCCCCTGTAAAAACAGTCTCATCTGCCCACAAAATTCACCGCAAAAAGTGGTATTGTTTAATATCATCTGCATTCAGAAGCTTATAGCAAAACTGAGGTCTATGATCATTATCATTGAGTTTTAAACCTTACATTGAAAATCTAATAAAATAAATCCTAAATTAAAGTAATAAATAAGTAAATGTAATAACATAAGATCCTCTGATATGGTGTCGCTTTATTGACAGTTTTCTTTTCTTTTCTGTTAAACAATAATTTTTTTCTTTGCTTTTTATTCCAATGAAGAGTTTATTATGTTTAAAATGCACATTTCCATTATGGGATTGTCATAATGTTTTATTTACACAAGTAACTGATTTGTATGCCAAATGAGAACACCATGTTTTTTCGGTTTCAAAAGTTAATTTCTCCATTAAATTGAACAAAATTATTACATTTAACATATTATTCGAAAGCTGATTAAATTTGCAATTTTTTGTAAAATTTGATGTTTTGTGGATAGTTTTTTCGGAAAACGGTGAGCGTTAAATTAAATACGACATTGTGACTTCCCAAATAAGGTGAAGATAAGGTGTTTCTTTAGATACCAAAATTCAAGGTTACAGGTACTTAGTTATTATAGAAAATTTAATGCTAAATCCGAAAATGTCAAAACTTGAAACATATTTAAGCAAAGTGGTGATATTACAGCTTTTATAGAAAAAAAACGTGGTTTCCTCAAAAAAGTCCTTGATTTATCGTACATCTGCAACGGATTGGAATAGAAAGGTAAGGTCTGCGGCATTTTGCTACATTTTTGATCTAGTTTCACCCAATTTTTTTTTTTTACACTAAGAGATACTCACCCTGTATATATTTTGTACAGTTATAAATTTCAATAATTTTTTTTTTCTTTTTTCAGGTAATTGAATGAAGTTTTTGTTACGTAATGCTGTAAGTACCATACTAGAATGTACATCTTGTATTCATATTTTTATAATGTTCTCCCTTCTTTTAACGTAATTCATCATATTGGTCTTATATTTGTGTGTTCACCAGGAATAATTTAACAGATTCAGATAAAATTATCTTTATGATTCTGTTTTTGAATTTCTTTGATCAAAAAAACTTTCAAACAAACTATTTATCATGAATATCATGAATTGTTGTTAAACAGAGTTTTGCTATCTTTAATTAGGCAGATTGGTATGATGTATATTTTGCAACCTGATAAAGTTGGGAAACTATATGTTTTTTGTATCAATAAAGCATATCTCTCTCTCTCTCTTATTCTTATATAGTTGATACATTTTAAGCTTATCCAGTTTTTGTGTTTTTGAAAAATATCTTATTCTAAAAAATATTGATTACTTTATTACTAATTACTTTATTACTTTAAATAACTGACATCCCCGTCTCGGCTTCGCCTGCTTTTATAAATAAAGAACTTAGATTATTGTAACTAATGATTGAATTTCATTTGTTATCGAGAGATATCTTGTGTTAAAGTATGGAATATAGCATTATTTCTTCAATAATACTTTCACGCAGTAATTTTAACCCGGGTAAAATCGCATTGATTAGGTGTTTGAAGAGTACGTAAAAGCATAATTAGACATCCACTTTGGCAGAAATAATTTTATCAACCCATCTGGTTGCGTTTTAATTTCTAACCATAAAAGTATTTAATAGTTTAGCAAACCTCGTTTCTAGCACTCAAGACTATACATTTTAATTATTATTATTGTGGAATTCGTTATTATAAACCTTCCAAGAACTATCGAGTTGTTGTAGTTAAAATTTGGTATATTTAGGTTTAATAGTTTTACCATTGCAATCTCTGTTGCAGAACGACCACAAATGAGTCGATTTTTAAACTGCACCACATGTCGCTCCATATATTTATAGCTTTTTTTAATAAGAATTAAATTGAAGATAAATAATTTTTATCATAAATTTCTAATTCTATATAAGACTGTATCTTTGTAACCTCTCTCGAATAATGCTCGCCACCTGTCGGTAGATTATAAAACTTCACTGCGCACCAAATATTTATCGCTTTTTTATGACAATATAATTTAAAATCTTTTAATTTTATTATTGCTAAACCTTCCTTTAACTATATAGATTGTGTAGTTACAATTCGGTACAGAATGGTTCAAATGTTTAACTTAGTGATCAAAAATGAAAAATGGCTTGTCCTTTTATATAGTTGTATATTAACAATAATATATTTTGCCCTTTAAAAATTCAAAGCTACTGCCTTAAAAAATTGGGTTACATAAACGCATGAACTTTTCCCGTACAACAACAGAGACATATAACGACACTGAAATAGAAAGAGCCCCCAAGAGTAACTGCCTTCAGAAAAAGTTCATTTGGGAATTGTGTAATGCAATATTTTTCCTATCTGGATGAGGGCGGAACAAGCCGGAACGAACCGGATTTTTAGATTGGAACCGCCATCCAATCCGCCGAGCATCATGCCGTCTCAATTAGGTTCGGAGTCCGCTCTTCTCCTCATCCAGTCATCAGATTTTTAATTCATTCTTTTTTTTTTTTTTTTTTTTTGTTCTCAATTTCAATTTTTTTTTTTTTTTTTAATGTACTGGAGATTAGTATGCAAATATACCTAATAGCGATTTGAATTTGTTTTTAAAATGATTATAATGGGAAATATTACCTTTTTTTATTGTTATTAAGTTTTTAAAATGATTTTTTTTTTTTTTTTTTTTTTTTTTTTTTTTTTTTTGACATGATATGTCGTTTGGTTAGGCGTCTATAGTTTTTGTTTTTGTTTTTGTTTTTTTGTTTTTTGTTTTTGTTTTTTGTAACTTTTTTTTTTTCCTCAAAAATGTATAATGTTTAACACGTTTTAGCTTTGTTGGTGTAGCTGGCAAATTTGCAGTTAGTTAAGTTATCAGAAATTTAAAGGAGAATATAGTACCTACCGTTTAAGTGCTTTATTAGTTTGAATGAAAAAATATAAAATTTATTAATTATTTAAAATCCCTATTTTCTCTCAATGTAGTTTATTTCGAATAATCATTTATTGTTAATTTAATTTAAGATTTAAGTAATTTGATCCTTTTAATTCTTAAATTAAATATATGATTGAAAATAATTTGTTTAGATATTTATTCATCTTTACAACTGTTTACAATAAAATAGAAATACATCTAGTAATTGTGAATAAAGTACATTGCTATGTATCAAACCTTTAGGGTTTGATTTAATAAGCTTAATATTCGCGTGTTGCGTAATAGGGTGGCTGGCCCCTTCACAGCCTCTTGCGGGTGGTCCAGCAGTTCACACCCTTTGTTGGTGTGCCATATGTCTCTACCTGCCTATCCCTTACCGGCATAATATTTTCAAAGGGAGTTAGAGTCGAGAGTCGGTCATGGAGAGAGTCTAGGAGAAGGTCTAGGAGAGAGAGGCTTGGAGAGCTGTCTGGGGAGAGGAGTTTGTCGGAGATGTCTGGTTCCTGGAGATCGGGGGCCTGGCCTTCCAGCCAGCCTGGGGATTCTCGCCATGTAGCCGCCCGCTTCCCCCCACAACATAGCATTGTCCTTAAGATAAGTCTAGATTAAGTTCTTTGTTTACCATATAAGTTTTTTGATTAACTAATGATTCTTATTTCCTATCTGTAATTGTATGTGTCAACACCTGGTTTAAATATATCTCTGGATTTTTATTTAACAATAGTAAAATTCATTTACCAAGTTGCATGTCACTCATATAATTAATCTACTTTGATTACTCTTATTTACAATTAACAAATCTTAATTTCTGACCCCACGATAACCTTCTGGAGAAGATATTAGATTAATGATTAGTACTTAATTAGTTAAAAATATCAATTATAAATTGTCAGGAAAATAAGTCCTGGCTGGCATCCCTGTATTTAGATAAATGCATGATCCGGACTGGACACACACAGAGGACATAGCAACATATAATGCCATGTCGATTTTTTTCAAAAGCAACTACCCATGGTAGCTAAGTAAATGTTCTATATTAAAGTTCCCGAGGCCATCTTCTTTTTAGACTCCTTTGAGGTTTATTCGAAATAATAGGGTATTATTTGATTTTAATGGTTATGGAGTTATCTATGAAATTTTTTCTCAAAAATTATTGATTCCTAATAACGTATATCTCGAAAACCGTTGAAACTTCAACAAGTATACCAAGAAACAATTTTATAGGAAATTTAATTAGCTTTAATTTTAAATTGTATCATAGTTTTCTAGAGTTTACCGTTTTCGAAATATAATCGAAAAACCCAAAAATGGGACCTTCCCCCCTCCCCCTACCTTTAGCGCTCACCCTCCAGGGGCGGAGAGCTATTTCAGTATGTTTACCTTCCAACTATTCCTAACGAAGCTATGAAGTCAAAAATTATCGCATATTCCATGCACTCTACATCGCATATTCCATGCACTCTACAACCCTCATTTCAACACTCATTGATTGGACTATGACCTGAGGCCCGTTACATCACAGTTTTTGAAAAAATTGAAACCCTGTATCTCAGCCCCTGTTCACGCTACAAAAATTATTTTCTGATCTGATTGTGTCAAATTTAGTCTTTTTTACAAATTTTGAATGTCCAACTTTTTCTTTTATCCAACCCTTTAACAGATGTTTTGCACCTTAACACCTTTTGCGCACCAAAATATATTAGTTAACTAGACTATTGGTAATTCACGATTTGTCTAAAGATTATCAAAGGAGAGATAATGATTTCAGAGGTTTGTTATAACCTATTTCATGTTTATATAAGTAATCTAATCGCATGTATGTTTAATATAATACAAGTGACGATTTTATTAGTATAATTTTAATATTCAAAGTAAACGAGCAAAGTAATGTGATATATTTATTAATGGTTCATATTCTAAAGGTACAGCTCCGAGCTATAGATTACACTGAAAGGACTACCCGACCCCCTAGGCCTTCAGCTTATAATTCCTATTAATATTCCAGTAAACACCCTCATTCAGGGCTCGCCTTTGATCCAGATTGGCTCGCACATTCAGTTTATTAACGGCCCTCGTAATTCCGATGCATAGCTAATGCCGAACCTCATTCAATGCCCTTCTTTGACTAGTTATGCCCTTCATAGAGGACGTTCAATTAACTTGAAATTGTATTACTTTGTAAAGAACGAATTGAATGAGGGTCCTTGAAGGAGAAGAGGGGGGAGGAGGTATACCGTAGATTATAACCAGGTATATTATACCAAGGTATATTGTATATTCCACAAAGTGTGCAAACAGCTTCATATTGAAGGCTTTGCGATGCCTCTCTTTATGGCTTTGGATTAAGCTTTGAGATTGGTCACTTTTATTAAAAAATGAACCTTTTTTTTTTTCTTTAACTGAAATCCCTCTGATATTAGAATTCATAAATCACTTACTGCTTCTGTTGGATTTTTTTATATTCTAATACTAGTTTCAAATAAAATTATTATAAATTAAACTAGCATCCCCAGTCACGGCTTCGCCCGGTCTTATAAGGAACGAACTTAGATAGGTTCAACTAATAACTGAAGTTTTATTTTTTAACATAAAAATCTTATAGTGCAGTTGAGAATTATATTCAAAGCCTACAATATTTCAAAGCCGTAGCCCTGTATTATTGCAGTGATTTACTCTATAGCATTTGATATTCCATCCTTAAATGTAATCTATGAATTGGTAATTTAGATGGACAGAGACGTTTTAGGAAGAAACTCTGGCGAATAATGGACTGCATTATCAGTGCTTACAACCCTATCAATAGAGATATTCTCTATGTCACAATTTACTTTTTCAATAATAATGTTGTTAATATTCTCTGCTATAGTATTTGTTAGTAATATTACTGCTCTTTGACACAACCAATGGTACAATTTATTAAATAAACCTGAAACAATAAAATGAATTTGAAATCAATGAAATTTTTTTTTCTTAAAACCTTCATCGGGTTTTTGCAAAGCTATGTTAGGCCGCCCATTTTTTAAACAGTTTAATATCGAAAAATAATCGATATTACTTTGATAAGGCAATAATTTTTTAGTTAAGCAAAAAAATTTCAATATTGATTTCATTTGGTTGGATTAACATTTCTACACTAACATTTAAAGTTACATTTAAGAGTGAAAAACTTCTTTACATAACTACACTGTGTTTTAATACAATATACCTTATAGTAATACAACAACCTATATTTAATACTACATACTATATTAAACTTAACTACTAATACAAACTACTAATACAACTACTAATACAAACTACTAATACAAAATACTATATTAAAATTAACTACATACTAACTATAAAACTATAATACATAATAATAACTACATTTTTTTTTTTTTTTTTTTTTTTAATTTTAACGTTTATATAGGCTTTATTCGGTGATGGGGGTTGTCGTCAGCATCATTCCTGTCCAGGATTCTTTCTGGGGCGTGGCCCCTTCTTCCTAGGTTGAAGTGCTCTACCCCCACTTCAGTTTTCCAACCATACACAAAACTTTTGTAATACGGGTAGTTGTCAGCTGATACTAGTTGAGGGAAATCACTCTCCGTTAGAACATACAGCCCTGTTTCTCTCTGTAGCTTGGCTCTCAATGCCTCAAAGGCAGTGCATGAAATTACCACATGTTCAGCGGTTTCCGGTACACCACAGCTGGGACAAAGCGGGTCAATATTTTTTACCATGTTTCTGGAGCTTGGCTCGAAAGCCCCCGTGCCCTGTGAGAAACTGTGAGATCCAGTAATCCGGGAGTACCCAAGTTGCTTGAAGACGTGACCTAACAATGGGGAAATATTTTCTAAGAGTAGCCCCTTTCGGGGTTGTTACCCACCGCAGGTTCCATTCTTCTATCGTGTACTCTCGGATTATCTCCAACCATTTCCTTGGATTTGCGTCGATCAGAGACCGGAGATTATTTGGTAGTCCCACCGAGCCTTCCCTTTTCATTCTAAATTTAAAACCATCTTCTTGCAGTACAAGATCAAGAGGTACCCCTCCTGCTAAGACCTGGACCCCTTCATGAGACACTGATCAATACGCCCTGGTGACTCGCAGCAGAGAGTTACGCTGAATTGTTGCCAGCCTACTCATCTGTCTGCGTGACAGATTTTGGTACCAGGCGGGAGATGCATACCGTAGGATACCAAGTATCACTCCTTTATATATCGCCATCGTAGCTGGGTATCTGAGGCCCCACAAGGCGCCCCCTAACCTACTGAGACAGTTCAATGATAAGGCCGTCCTATTGGCAAGGTATTCTAAATGAGGCGTTTACATCAAAATTTCTTCTTATTTTCACACCCAGGTAGGTGACAGTCTCATAATTTTTTTTTTCAAAAACCTTCCCGGGGAAATACCTAATAATTTCCCAAATTTTCACCGTGAATGGATATACGGTTTTTGAATCTATCGAGTACAGACATACACAATTTCATTTACGGTTTTTATATCTATATATATATATATATATATATATATATATATATATATATATATATATATATATATATAGAGAGAGAGAGAGAGAGAGAGATATGAAATAAAATATTATGTTTGTATAATATATATCTGAAATTTTTAACCAATTACATCTATTTACAATAAAAAAAAACTTATATAAGCAGTGTATAAAAAAATATTTCAAAATTCCTTTAATATACTTGAAAAATTAAAACATCAAAAAGATATTCCATCTGCACAAACTGAATACATTGAAACGATTAAATGAAAACTTTATTTAACCCTAACAGAAAATTATTTTTATATGCAATAAATCAATTTGAATATAATAAAACCATTTAAAGCCAATCTGAAATAATTTTTTATATCAAATTGCTAATAATATATGATATACGCCAAGATAAGCCATAAGTTGATCAAATAGATCCCAACTCTTGAGGATCCCAATGCATTTCAGCAGCCTGGCTGGTGCAAAAACCCAAAAAGGTGTTTGAAAGCGCTGTATTATATCAATAAATTTCATATGTATTAATTCTTACTACTTATTACTAAATTCCTTATATGAATGTTTTTGTTACCTTTTTACCTCTTTTGTCAATGTAAATTCCTTGTGACGAATTGGCTTTTTGAGGTCATTTAAATTTAAAAAGTTTAAGCGCAAAGGCAGCGCCGAATATTATTTTCTCCTCTCTCTCTTTCCCTCTCTCTCTGTCTCTCTCTCTCTCTATCTATCTATATCTATCTATCTATCTATTCCCCTCTCTCGCCCCCTCTCACTCTGTCTTTCTCTCTCCTGTATAATTATAACCACTATATCGCATATTTATTATAATCTTGGGCAGAAATTATTGTAGCCAGGCTTTGGTGATATCTTACCACATATTTTAATTATTCTCAGGTTACAATATTTATTCCAGAACTAAGATTATTTATTCATTCATTCCCTATATCTTTCAGAAATGTAATAAATATTTTTTTTTTTTTTTGTTTTATTGAATAAATATTATATGTTGCCTCTCTAAAGGGCAATGAATAATATAGATTACAAAGAATCCACTTATACAATATGTAAAATTAAAACTTTTTTTTTTTATATATTTATTGAAATTTACAACAGTACAGAATAGATACATCAAGTAAATTTGATGTATTGGTTTGGGCTAAATCAGCAACATATGGAACATTTAGATCTTTATGGATAAGTTTATTGGTGACAAAGTAAGCACCATTGAGGATTTTACAAAGTATTTTGGATTGTAAGGATTAAATACAAGATGAATTGGATGGTTTAGTGGAGCCCCAAAGCTCAACTCCGTAAGTCCAAATAGGTCTAATCACAGTCATGTATATAAATAAGTCTTTTGTAATTAATTGGGAGCTTTGAACGTTTGTCTAGTAAATGTTGAAGTAGTCTGAAATGACGGGCAGTTTCTTCTCGTTTTAGTCTTGTATGTGGATTCCAAGTTAGCCGTTTGCCCAAGTGGAGTCCTAGGTAGCGTATCTGTTTAACAGGAATTAGTGGAATATCATTAATAATTAAAATTAAATAAAAATCTGTAACTATACAAGATATACAATATTGTAAATATTAATATAAAATAAATCAGGAAATAAAATAATAAAAACTTTAATAAAGACAAAAAAAAAATAACCATTAAAATAAATAAATAATAATAATAAAAAACTAAAAAAAAAAAGTACTATCACACTACATATACAATGTACACAAACATGCCAGGGAAATCCCAGACCTTGCTTGTCCCCCAACTTATGGTAGGGCAAGCCAGGCTCACAGTAATCTCAGGCTGTTCTCTCAGCCCGCTAGTGTCAAAATCCAGCGGAGGCTGAGAGAGAACGCCACATCCGCTCACGACTTGAGTGGAGAAGAATTGACAGAATTTTTTAAATATATATTTATTACAATAGGTCTCGGATTTTATTATTAATCCCATTATTTAATTAATTATTATAAATCAGTAACATTATACTATTTTTACTGTTTCATTGATTTTTCAGCTTATGGTATTGCCAAGCGATGTGCTGATAATTCGATTACCAGCTTAATTGCGGATTTCAGTTGCGGTCTACCACAAATTATTCCACCTGAGGCCCTTCGATCAGTTCACTCAGTTCGGTTACCGTGTGCTGTTTGTGTGTGTGTAGTTTTCAGTATGTTTGTGTCAGTGTGCGTATGACCCGCAAAGTATCACATTACCTATCTCCCCCCCAGGAGGCGCTGGACCAGAGCCACACCTCCCCCCCCCCCCCCCGAATAGAGTTAATTAATTTCTGAACCATTAGCGACGGAGCCGCGCTAATTTATAAGCGCCCCGATATCTGGGAGGCCCCGGCGGCTGCTAATCCTCCTGATTGATACGCTTCAATATCCGGCCCAAATTGATAGCGATATCCGGTCAGAGCCGGCCGATCCTCGCGAGGGGTCGATAAGCGCTGTTTGACTGCGAGCCTCTGGTCCAGTGGGGGAGGGGTTGATTGAATGTGATCGCTTATATAAATTATGATGGATTGGATTAAAAAAAAAGTACGACATAATTTTTATATTGAATATGTTTTATATGAATTTCCACTAAAACTTTCCTAGTACGAAACTGAGAAAGTTACATAGGGATAAAGTAGTTAAAAGTTTTTTTTTTTTTTTTTTTTTTTTTTTTTTTTTTTTTTTTTTTTATTTTTTTTTTTTTTTTTTTTTTTTTTTTTTTGGAAGATTTTGTTATACTTTCGAAATTATTAACTGAACTTTTTATGTTATTTTTTTTTATTATATCTTTTTTTATACCTGATCTTTATTTCTTCTCAATTCGCCTTGTATTATTTTATTTCTTTATTTCTTTCATTTACATTTAATTAATTAAACAGTATGTTTAATGAGGTTCTTGCCGTCGGTCAGTCAATAAAATAACAACTTATTTTGGCTACGTTTCAAAACTAAATTGTTCTCACAATCATGCCCTACAGTGAAAAAATGGGTTACAATACGATTATATAAGTTATACAAGTTATTTAAAATTAAAAGCTATTATTTATTTATTTATTAAAATAAAAGCTAACCAAAATATAAATATTCAAAAACATGCAAGCGAATATATATATACGTAACTATATTGGTGTGTATGCTATCTACTACTGAACAAGAGTGTACAAACTGATCTGGGGAATTTCGGGAGTAAAAAATTTTTTTGTATTTCCAAAACTTACAAGGGGAGGACACACTCAGTCTCTCACGGATCTTGTTGGCAATGTTTTTGGAGGTTCCTGGTCAAGAAATATTAGACACGTGTTTTGCCGTTCCGACCAATGGGCTCTAGAAGCTGAGAAAACTAAATAAAATAGCATTACATTAAAATATTTTATATCTCGAGTTTAAAAAATGATATCTACATGATTCTTGCACCAAGATTTTTATTTTTGATTGCAAATTTATGTGAAAATGCAGCTGCTCCATAGATTTTGGTTTAGGTTAATTAAATTCTTCAAAAATTATTAGATTTTCAAACTACCTTTATATTTTTTTTTTTCTAATTCAGCACCCTCAAAAAGATTTTTAAAAAATACAAAAAATAGCATTTTTTAATTGAACTCTGCTCAATATACTTCACAAGAACCGACATCGGATTCGAATTCAGCATTAAAAAGAACCCTTAAATACCAAATTTCATCCAAAAATACAAATAAAAATTCTTAAGCTTCAAAATGTCCCTGACCAAATGTAGGCAATTTTTGTTTAAATTGACAAACACATGAATTACGCTTAGACGGTTTAACGTACTTCATATTTTTATACAAAATATAGGGTGGTAATACTCTTGAAATGTCTTTAGTTTCATTTTCCTATCTGGTTTCAAACTCAAGTTAAAAATAAATATGTTTTTCGGATTTGTCAATTTTTTTAATAGGTTTTTGTTGATCGAAAGTTGCATTAATACACATCAAAAGAAAACTGAGGCTCTCCTCTTTCCAGCGATACCAATGAATGAATTGCGTGACTAATTATTAGCTATTTAAAAGAAAGTAACCAATAATCGTTTTAAAAATGACTGACGGTAACTTTTGTTTTAAGAAATCTATAGAGGTATTTGCTTGAAAATCTAATCGTTTTTTTAGAATTGAATTAACCTAACCTAAAATCTATGGAATGGCTGTATTTTTTCTTAAATCCGCAATCAAAAATAAAAATCTTGGTGCAAGAATCATGCCCATATAATTTTTTAGACGCGAGATGTAAAATAAATTAATTTAATGCTATTTTTTTTTTTCGGGTTCTAGGGCATATTGGCCGGAACGGCAAAATAAGTGCCTAATATTTTTGGACCAGAAACCTCAAAAAAAATTGCCAACAAAATCTGTGAGAGACTGAGTGTGTCCTCCCCTTGTTAGTGGTATTCCCAGGCATAGGCAGATGAAATTTAATACGTTATTATTTTATTGACTGAACCTGAAGAACCTTAATAAACATCTAATATAATATATATATTTCCATTACTTCTTTATTCACACCTGTCTATTGCAATAAAGGCAGACAGCGAATTTGTGGTTTGAACCCAGTGGCAGCTCCTCCTGTCTTTTTTTTATTAAGATGTTCACATAAAAAAAAAAAATAAATTAAAAGATTACTGTTGAAGTATGATATAACGGTTAAAAGGTATGGTCAAGGATGCATGCATGTTTATCAACTACACATCCAATTTTAAAATTACTTTATATAAGCAGTTCCGACGTTTCGACTTGCCTTGGCAGGCTTTCTTCAGGGCGATTGTTGCCAGGGTAAGACATAACAGGCAAAACTGATTGTCGTGTTTTCTTTTAACAGTATTCCAGTATGTCAGGCGTAGCTATCTTTTGTATGAGTATGTTATTATGTCCATGAAGTTTCTTATAAAATCGTCCATAAATGTTATGTATATGTTCTTTTACTGTGAGTGCATGTTTAAAGCTGAGTGGTGTATTTTTAGTGATGTATAGTATAGTAGGCGTAGCTGGAGAAGGCGAGTTGGTGAGTCGGTACGCTACTTACATTTTTATGAAACGACTTGAAATGCCATTCTAAATACATTTAGGGCGAAGCTTTCTTTAACACCTCTGCAAATTTTAAATATTTGTTAAATTTATTTTATTAAAATATAGATTTAGTACGAAATGATTAATAATAATAAATTATTAATTAATTTATTCTACCCTATAAATGTGGTTTTGTCGTTCGGTTTTTTATTTGGGATTTAAGTCCTTTATGTATTCCAACTAGGGTAGGAAGGACGGGTAACCTACAGGATACCTATTCTAACCAGGATAGGAAAGCAAAGATTCATTTCGTGGGTCCGCCTCGAAATAAATCATAACCCGCCCAGGTGGTATTCAAACCCACGACCTTCAGTACCGGTGATTTTTTGTGATTGGTCTATTTATTTTCCATTTAACATTTAAAATATTTTTTTTTTTTTTTAAGCTCGTATTTTTTGTAGTCCCGAATATTTATGTCAAGTTTGTCAATTCGGGTTTATGTAAATAAGTATATACAAGTAAATTAATAAATAAATAAAAAATGTAATAACTGCCTTCTGGTTGAAGTACGGCGCTGTGACTACAGTACGACACGACGTTACAGTATTACGGGCTTTGCCTACACGGCCCCTTCACGATCTGTTCTGGTCACTGCTCATCATCAGTATTCATAGCCAATTAGTCTCATTTGTAAAACATGATTCGATACTAAGGTAGACCAAATAGGTATCGATTATTTGTACATGCGATCCTTTTGGTAGCTTAGACAAAATTAAAATAAAATAAATAAATATTGATATTACAAGCTTGTTACCCACGGCTTTGACATCTCCCCCAATTTAGCGGTCGGGGGAAATCTTTTTTAAATTCAACCCGGAGGGAATAATAAATCAGACAATTAACTCGAAGAGGAATTGACTTTATTTGAGCTCTACCCCCTCCCTCTTCAATCCTGATATATTAATTACTTAATCTTTCCTTAAATTAATTACACAATCTCTCTTTAAATTAATTGGGAAGAATTCTCTGTATTCCTCTTTCTATTCGGTGGAATAGATTCAATTTAGAGGGATTTGAATATATTTAAGAGCTATTTTAACTTTTTATAATTTAGCTATGATTATATTGCTTCTGGTATATTAAATTAAACGAAAATAACAGGAAAAAATAAAAAAATTACAAAGTGCGATAAAAAGGGAAAAAAAGACCATATCAGAAACCACTTTCGTGATATTTTTGATTAAATATAATAAAAATGTTAGTTTGTGTCTTAAATTAAAAATTGAAGGAAAATTTCTAAATTGTGTAAATTTAAAATAAGAAATTAACTTATTTTTTACTCTTTACTTACTCCAGAACCGTTGCACTGTATTACCGGACCTAAGCTTAAGATCGATATGTGCTCAACAGTACATACTCCTGGCTTGAAGATATCTATTAATAAATAAAATAATACCTTATTTCGTAGTGATTTCAGTTAAAGGATGTCTGGCTGTCTGTTCTATTTTCTTTACTACTAATGATTAATATGATTGTAAAATGAAACATTAATTTTTTTTTTTTTAATTAAAACAAGACTAAAACGACAAGAAACTGCCCGTCGTTACAGAGTAATTCAACATTTACTAGGCAAACGTTCAAAGCTCCCAATTAATTACAAAAGACTCATATACATGAATGTGTTTAGACCAATTTTGACGTACGGAGTTGAGCTTTGGGGCTCCACTAAACCATCCAATTCATCTCGTATTTAATCCTTACAATCCGAAATCCTTTGAAAAATATTCAATGCTCCTTACTTTGTCACCAATATTCTTATTCATAAATATCTCAATGTTCCATATGTTGCTGATTCAGCCCACACCAGATACCTATCCTTTCATAGTAATCTCCATAACCACTCAAATCCACTAGTTTCTCAACTTGCTTTTCACTCCATTCCTGATAATCCTCCGATTTGTTTTCATTGCATTAATTATAAACGAAGATATAATGGAAATCTGCTGGTTACGTTTAAATATTAAAACATTTTCTAACGAAAAACAATCTAGTATTTGTATTTTACTGTTATACGTACTATATATTTTGACGAAAAAGAACGTCTTTGAGTGAATAATGTATTTACTATTTAAATAACAATATTTACAATTTATTTCTTTATTATTTTTTTTAATTATGCCACTGACCTCAAGTAAAAGACTTTAGTAAGTTCCTAGTGTAATAGTATTTATGCCAACTGTTTGTTATTCATTACTTAACGTCAGAGTATAGTAAGGACCAATATATTGGTAAGATACCATTCTTCATTTAACTTCACACCTCACCTCCTTCAAGGATTTTATTCCCGCAGTTAGAATATATTTTACGTCTTGATAATGTTCTTCAGCGCAATCTTTGCGCGTGATACTGATATGAATCCCAGAACATATAATATATATGGAAAGATGCGATGGGATGAAAGGTGGAGTTATACGGGAAGCTCATATATCCCTCTCTTCCATTCCTGCTGTGGGGAACACCCCTCGGATATTGAAATACCTATATAATATAATAGCTTTATCAATGTCAGGGTTCAATAGATCGGGTTTATGGAGCTAATTTGATAATTTAATGATGATAACCAATTAAATTAATGCTACATGTGTATAAAGGCACATTAAAGAGAAACCGCTTGATTTTCTACCTTTCCTGCATTTAACTTACTTCATTGCTTAAAGTTTGACGAAAAAATGTATATTCTCAATATTTTTTATTTATTTATTTTTTTGTTTTTCGATCAAGAAAAAAATGCAGAGCGCATATAAAAACATAGTTTTATTCTTTGGTAATAGTTTTACACTTTCAGATTACCTGTAAACAGTAGAAAAATAAGGAAAAAAACACATAAAGAAAAAAAAAGGTAAAGCATAAAAAGAAAATAGAAATGTATAATATTTTTATAGGTTGCTAAAATCCGTAATCAATCCTAGTATACATGATGAGTTTGTATACCTAGCAGCTGCGTGATTTTTAGAAGGTTTATGTCGGCTTACATGTTTATTCTTATGCCGGGTATCTTTTGAGAGATTTTTATCATAGTTTCCAATTTCTTTTACTTGGGAATTTTCCGAATTTGTTTTTATTATTATTATTTTTTTTTTTTTTTTTTGGAAAGTAAATGAAAAATGAAAATGAAAAATAAACTTTATTCTGGGACAGACTGTCCCCTAAGAATATTAAAGTGCACAATAAAAGGTACAATTGTCTGGCTGAGATTAGTTAAATCAGCACATCAGTAGTATAACTAATTAGGAGAAAAAGTAGAAATAAGAAATAATAAAAAATAATAAAAAAATTAAAATTAAAGTTAATAAAAAAAAAAGAAAAAATTAAAATACTAAAATAGATAGAAAATAAAAAAAAAAAAAAATAAAAACAATCAACTGTAAACATTTTGAACACTTATGTACATTTACATATTATTTACAATTTTGTGGAAGACTGAAAATCGAGGAGATGGATAAATAAAAGATGTTTAAAGGAAGTTAAGGATGAGGCTTTGCGAAGTATGGATAGGTAAGGAAAAATTCCAAAAAGAGGTAGCACGGATAACGAAGGATTTTTTCAAAGAAGGCGTTCTATGTGAGGGGGTATATAGGTGGAAGGTTGGGATCTTGTATTCAGGTGGTCATGGAGGACGCAGAGTAAGTAGGTCTAGGATTAGGAAGGTTTATTGGTTTTTAATGACTGGAATTAAAGTGCCGAGGAATTATTACCGTCGAAAATCGGGGAAAAGCCACCCTAGCTCTTTGTAATCGGATACCATTGACCGCGAAGATAATCTTGAGAAAAAGTGTAGAAATTGGCTCAATTGGCGGTCAGTCCCACTCCTCCCAGAAGAAATTCGGGGAAAGGAGTATGTCTTTGGAGCTGTTTAGGATTTTTTGTCTAACTCCGAAAATATTTCTTCAAAATTCAAGATTCAAAATTACTTTTTTCTTATCTAAAAGCATTGTTGATATAACTAGTGAAATAATTTTCATAGAAGTGGCAGATAATTCTTCAACTGACAAAAATTATTTGTTTTTGTTGCCTCATTAAGAATAAGAAATTATCTCAAATAGCCCAATGGGAATCTTCCACCGAGACAAGAGGCGCCATTAGGAAGATGAATTGTAAATTTTAAAGATGTCCGGCCGAAGGCTCGGAAGACGAGACGGGACGGAAAGTTTTTCAATTTGTCCTAAATGAGACAAACAAGAGGGGTATAATTGTCCCTGCTGGTAACCTTCCATTTTCTTTTATCGTCGCCTGTTTAGTGCGTCAGCGCTCCTAGTGGCCGCTTTCTTAACTTCATCGGAACTTATAAGAACTTTCCTAAACATTTCTATTGAGATCATAAAAATAATCTGAGGTACATTATGACCTTATCTAGACTTGTTTATCCTAAATAAGTAATAATGTCTTGTTAATTTTAACATGGTGATGGTTTTACGGGGACTATCTCGGTTTCAAGACTTCCGTCCGTTAACTCTTGTAACAATTGTTTTATTTTTGCTCATTAATAAAAATTAATTTATTAATTACCTTCAGGTAACTAATAATTTTTTATTTAAATTTATTTGTTTATTAATCCATTATCCACTTTTATATTGTTAGAATTAATTACATATTGAAGTAACCAGAGAAGATAGACTTGAATAGAAGCCATTGGTCTGAGAGAACAAGATCGGTTGAGAACCAATACCACCGCTACGAGGACACCGCCTTGTAAATATCTACTCGGCCTCCTTAATTTGAACCCTCCCCCCCGGCAGCAGGCATAGGCCCCGCCCCAACCTAGGTATACCGTGGTATATTGTACCTTGGTCTATTCTCTTTAGGGCAAAATTAGTAGTACGTCTGTAGGCTGATTAAATTCTCGTCACTCATATTTTTTTTTTTTTCATTTGACCACACATATATGTACGATAAAACAAAAAGTTATTATAATAAAATCTTGCTTACCTCGTAAATTTTCGTAATTCGTAAAATAAATTGTACTCGCCTTCCAACTCACTGTAAACATGCAGAACAAAAGTTCCTCTTGGAATGCAAAAATTAGACATTATGACACAATAAACTAGATGTCAACTGAGAAATGAGTATTTGATTTCAAAAATAACAAGCCCTTGTCAAATTAATTTGATAAGCTCTATATAAATGTTTAAAAAAGTTCTTCTAGTTTTCCCTGAACTTGAGAGAGGGGCCACTAAGCGGACGACAATAAAAGAAAATGGAAGGTTACCAACAGCCGGGAAAATTAGGCCTAATGTATGCAGGTGAAACTCTGTCTATCACCAACCGTGGTCCAATGGAAAAAAATTAGAAATCAAAGAAAGGTAGATTTTAAGAAAAATTCTAGGCACTAAATTTAATAACAACAAAACTAATCCATATCATAAATTAAAACTCTTTACAAAACACTGAAAAACTCTTAAAAACAATTATAAAAATAAGCATTGAATTTTATAGACACCTCCTTGTAATGAACCCAAAAAGACTGACTAAACAAATGTTTGACTACCTCCGCAACAAAGAAAACCTAACCAGGCTGGTTTGAGGAAATAGAGAAAAAACTTAAAGTAACTCCAAATAACAGAAAATATACTTTTAGATGTAAATGAAAAAACAATAAATAAAAATTAAAAAAAAAAAAAAAAAAAAAAAAAACAGGTTCCAGTTCAATAACAAAATAAAGCGAACTATTCAAATTTCTGATGAGGAAAGAAAAGCAAGATTCGAATGTATGAAAACAACACAAGACTAAAAGAATGTCATAGCTTGCTTAAAATTGATTGATCTAACTGACATATTTGAATGAAACGAAAATGGAAGTCAATCGTTTTTGTCTGGTTGTATTTTTTTCTTGTGCTTCAGCTTTGATCGTTTGTAATTCTAATCCTATTTATTTATTTCCCAATAACAGGACTAACTGTCTTCGGCTTGCTGTAGCGAAGCTGATTCATGAAAAGCATTGTTTTCAATTCTGTATCAGGAATCATTGATCGCTCATGTCTGCTGTACTGATCAGTTCCCTTGTTTCATCGTCTCTCGATACTCTTACTTTTCTCAAGAATCAAGAACTGACATTTCGACAGTCGAAACATTCCTAATATATGATACTAGCACCTTCCGTTACGACTTCACCAGCTCTCTTAAGAATAATTAATAAAATAATAATTGAAGTTTTGTTTATCGATTAAAAACTTGTATTAAAAAATATGCGATTGAGGATTAATTCTTCAGTGATATTTTCACGTATAGGAGTAATCTTTAACCTGGTTAAAATTGCACTGATTAGGTGTTTGAAGATTATTTAAAAGCATAATTGGACATCTAATTTATAATTTTAATGTATGAGTTGCTAATCTAGATGGACTGAGGCTATTAAGAAACTGGTAAATGATGGACTGAATTATAATTGCATACTACTAAAGGCCGATGGATTCATATTTTTACGAACAATATAAAAAAAAAAAAAGGAAAGGGTCGACATTTTGATCTGGTATTAAGTTATATTCATCAGATATTATTTTAATGATTTCATCTTGTTGGATGTTATTTTCTAAACATAAAAGTTTTATAGGATAACAATATAAAATATAACTATACTAAATAAATATAGAGCTTTTAGAATTATGTATGGTTACTATTTTTAATTATTTTTATTTATAAATATAAATATATAAAATAATATATAATGATAATTGGTTTCTCTTTGCTAATGAAATAAAGACTTTCGTTTCTCTCTGTAACAATAGGTTTTATTTACACTATATATTTACTTTAATTACAAGCTGTTAGATTATAATAAAAGACATTCACTCATCTGTAACAAAACAAGCTATATTTAAAGCCCTTATTCCGATCTTTATTAAATATATTCAGAATATATAATTAATATTAATCAAAGCTAATATTAATGTAGACATGTAACACACTTGGCGTATTTTTCCGATCGGATTTTTTCCTGTCGACGCTGAAACAAGATTGTAGCATTACATCCTGGAAGGTAAAATATCCGTCCCCACCACGCCACCTCCACCAGTCGATCACTGACCACCCTGCAGCAAGTGGCTATTGTCGTTTTGTCATATTGTGCTATGTATTAACATGAACAGGGAACAACTTCTCGCATTATTGCTATTTCGTCGTTGATTGAAGTGGGAGCGAAAAAATAGACTTATTTGGGTGGAGCCGATTAGTCAAAGAAAAGAGGAAGTTGGAGTCTTCTACACTTTGTTTCCTGATCTCAGAAACGAGAAAGAATTTTTTTAAAAATTATTTCAGGATGTCGTTTTCGTCATTCGATGAACTTCAGAAGAAGCTGCAAAATAATACTATCGTGTTAATGGCGATCGCAGACAGATCGTACCGATTTACTTTCGTGAACATTTGAAGCTATGGAAAAGACTGTGACTCGTCTATTTTCAAAGATACTAAGATGTGGAAATCAATTCTAAGTGGTTATGATAACCTACCGGAAGAGATGTGCCTATCAGAAACAGAAAGCCCGAAAGTACCTTATTTCTTTGTTTCTGAGGCAGCATTTGGCATACATAAACATTTGTTGAGACCATACGCTGGTACCCACTTGACTGTTGAAAAGATGGTATTTAACTATAGATTGTGTAGAGCAAGAAGATACATAAAATGCGCTTTCGGAATACTCACCAATAAATGACGAATTTTCCACCGTCCCTTGACTGTACAACATGATTTTTCTACAGATATTTTGAGATTTTGACTGTCGGTAAAAAAAGTGACGAATGAGGTGGCAGTGGGTGGCAGCATTTCTACCGTCGGCGTTGAAATCGTCCATTTTTCCGCTGAATGTGTACGTCGCTAAAAGATTCCACCCGCCACTACTGGTACGGCGTCACGGCAAAAAATCCGATCGGAAAAAAAAGCCAAGTGTGTTCCCGGCCATACAGGATAAAAATAACAATCCATATTTATCATTCACTGCTGTTTATTGTCACTTGTAATAAGGTGGTCGTATTGCATCTTGGGTGACTTAAGAAAAGCACTTGTAGGTATATGATAAATCCAAAATCCTCCGAACTATTGTAAATGCTCCTTATTATGTCTCCAACAAAACCCTACATAATGATCTCAATATACCATACGTCCTTGACCTCGTACCGCTTAAATTTTCGAAATTCCATAGCAATTTTTCCTTTCATCCTAACCCTCTGGCTCAATCACTATCCGCTTCCACACATCCTGATAACCCCCACGCAGACTAAAACGGCAGTGGCCCCGAGATCTTTTGTAAAATTTATTTATGTTGGAGTTCTGGCAAAGGCCAGCTTCTTCACTCATGCCCTGAGTGAATGTGTATAGCGCTCTTACTCAGCCTCCACTGGTTTTTTTTTTTTTTTTTAACTTCAGTGACGCAGCTGAGAGAGAAGAGCTGGGAATTCTCTGTGCCTGGCTTGTCATTCCATAAGTGGAGGGACGGGTCTGTTCGGGGGATCTCTAGAATGGATGTAAATTGTAAATAAAGTATAATTGTATTTTTAACCTTTAATTTAATTTTGTCTTATTTTCACTTGTTTATATTTAATTTAATTTTATTTTTTTTAATTTATATATTTCACCCAGATGTATATTTTATATTATTTATGTACAGCATAGCTTTTTTATTTTATTTTATTTTTTTTTTATTATTTATTTATTTTTATTTTATTATTATCTTTATTTTTTATCTCGCTTTTTGCGGTTTCTGAACTGAGGCGGGGGACAAGTACAGCCAACTTCAGCTTAGGTTTACTTTTTATTATTATTATTTTTATTATATTTTTTTTGTTATTATTATTTTTTTTTTTTAGTTTTTAGTTGTTTTTTTTTTTTTTTTACTGTAAATAATGTGTAAATGTAACACTAAGCCATCTATATTACTTATTGCCCACATGTGTGGCAGATTGTAATAATAACTCAATAAAAAATTAAAAAAAAAAAAAATTACACTGGTCAACAGTATTTTTGTTAAATGGGTAAATTTGGCTGTCTCATATGCATTTTGCTATGGTTTTTCCGAATATGAGCATCAAAGTTGTACATAGGGCTCAGATTTTTGTAATTTTAAATTCCGTCACAAAAAAAAAAAAAAATTAAAATTAAAAAAATAAATAAAATAAAATATAAAAAAAAAAAAAAAAAAAAGTGATCCTTCATATCTGTGAACGTGTATTGATTAATATATTCTATTTATTTGCTCTACATAAGGCTCACCACCAATGCACGATAATATTAGATGCAATAGAGCCAACAAGTTTCAACAGGCTCAGTCAAAACACTGGCCTCCGGACACGGGTCCTGACATGAGTCCCCTCTGGACTCCTCTCATCAGTCTACATCTGTGAGCAGGTCTAGTTAGGTGCCTCTATTAATTTAGTCCCAACAGAAACTATTAGCATCTTCAATTGTGAAAGCCATTCAAACAATTTTTGTTATGTTATGTTATGGGAAGCATTACTCCCTTAGTAAAAAAGGCATATAGTCTTTATTTTAGGTGCTAAGTCGGTGACCAGGACAAATCAGGTGTATTTGTTGGTCCACAAATAAGTGAACTTATGAAGCATCAAAACTTACAGGAATGTTTGATTGGAGCCGTGGGGGGGGGGGGGGGGGGGGGGGGGGGGGGGGTGGTGGGGGGGGGGGGGGGGGGGGGGGGGGGTGGGGGGGGGGGGGGGGGGGGGGGGGGGGGGGGGGGGGGGGGGGGAGGGTGGGTTGGGGGTGGGGGGGGGGGGGGGGGGGGTGGGGGGGGGGGGGGGGGGGGGGGGGGGGGGGGGGGGGGGGGGGGGGGGGGGGGGGGGGGGGGGGGGGGGGGGGGGGGGGGGGGGGGGGGGGGGGGGGGGGGGGGGGGGGGGGGGGGGGGGGGGGGTGGGGGGGGGTGGGGGGGGGGGGGGGGGGGGGGGGGGGGGTGTTAGGGGGGGGGGGGGGGGGGGGGGGGGGGTGGGGGGGGGGGGGGGGGGGGGGGGGGGGGGGGGGGGGGGGGGGGGGGGGGGGGGGGGGGGGGGGTGGGGGGGGGGGGGGGGGGGGGGGGGGGGGGGGGGGGGGGGGGGGGGGGGGGGGGGGGGGGGGGGGGGGGGGGGGGGGGGGGGGGGGGGGGGGGGGGGGGGGGGGGGGGGGGGGGGGGGGGGGTGGGGGGGCCACGGGGGGGGGGGGGGGGGGGGGGGGGGGGGGGGGGGGGGGGGGGGGGGGGGGGGGGGGGGGGGGGGGGGGGGGGGGGGGGGGGGGGGGGGGGGGGGGGGGGGGGGGGGGGGGGGGTGGGGGGGGGGGGGGGGGGGGGCGGGGGGGGGGGGGGGGGGGGGGGGGGGGGGGGGGGGGGGGGGTATGACTAATCAAATCACAACTTAAATATTAAACACTAATTTATTTACAACTTAATAAATACAAATAGGTCCCTTAAGCTACTTAATCTAATAACAATTATACTTAGATCTAATTACACTAATATGTATATTACACTATACTTATCTTTAATAACTTAATACTAGATGTCACAATTATACATAAGAATCTATTACACTGACACAGAGACTGTTACTACATTCACTGACACTGTTTTATCACTGTCACTAACTCACAGACTGAATTGTCACTGACACTTGACTGATTGATCGTTACTTGATCACTGACACATGGATACTCCCTCAGGATATCACAGACTCCTGACTGACACTTGCCCGACCGATCACTCACTGACCCCTGTCACCTCAAGACTGACTCACTGGGCTAGGAGTCGGCCTATTTAAAGGTACGCCGAGCATTCTAGATCGTTCTAGCCAGATTACAGGTCTCGGCCCTTCTGGCCCGCCGTGACCCTTCTAGGCCACCCTGGCGGCCTTTCTCGGCTACCTGCTCGCCCATGCCCACGGCACCACCAAATCTAGGCCACCCTGGCGGCCTTTCCAGCTACCTGCCCCCGGGCCGCCCAGGGTACCCTCAACCTCACCAGACCGTAACACTGCCCCCTTCTTAAAAGTGCTCTGCCCCAGAGCACGGTTTGGAGCAATTAAATGCGATGAACTTCTTTCGAAGTAGTCGCCGTTTGACCTCCAGGGGTTTAAATGTGCACACCAATATGACTATCCAGAGTTGGCAAATGTCTCTTCAAGCATGTTTCTTACGGTCTTCCATTCCAGGCCGTCATATCCACAGCCCAACTTGGGGATGGCGAGCTTAGTGAAATGCAGTCTTAAAAGCTGGCTGCGCAGGTCGTTGAGGCTTCGCTGTAGTGCGCCGTACGTTGATTTCTGACGGGAGGCACGCTTGGTAACCAAGTAAAACAGATGCTGGCCTCCGTGCGTTTGGTGAAGCGCCCTTCCAACACTGGGTCCTTGCTGTTCTAATTCTTCAGTTCCGGCAAACTTCTTCCTGAAAACAGTTGCGATCCCTCGAGAGTTTCTCAGATCTTCAGGGACGCAATGGGCCAGAGCATAGTCCACTGGTAGAGAAAAGATGTCTCTGTAGGTTACTTGGGTCACTCCACGGGCATCCAGAACTTCAGGACGCGCAACTGAGTCGTTCGTTGTCACGGTAGAGAGATATCTCACTTGCTGTTCTTTTGCTCGGCCATGGTCGCCTTTTCTTCACAGCAATAATCATTTCCTCTCCTTTTAAAATTGCCATCATCACTGCTCCTTCCAGAATGGTCACCATTTCCCCTTCTCCTGCCATATCTATCATCCTCTCCTATCCGCCTCCAAGCAGGAGCAGCTGGAAGATTTGATCCATTTTCTTTTTGATTCATGATGGCTTCTTCTTCACGTTTCCTCTGTTCTTCAAGTTTCCTGATTCTCTCCGTCCCTGCCTTTCCTTTACGAAGAAAGAGCTCTCCACACCTCTCGACATATCAAGCTTAAGCCCGTATTTGACCATCAGGTCCGTGCCCAGTATGACGTCTTCATCTACTTCGGCAACGAGAGCGCGGTGCTTCAGAAATTGGCCTCTGACGAGGAAGGTGGCAACTGTCTCCCCGCAGACCTGGGCTGGCTGTCCTGTGGCCGTGCGCAGTGCCCAAGTACTTGGTGAGATCTTCTCAGCGGGAACCGCCGTTGGGCTCAGGATCGTCATCGTTGCGCCGGTGTCCAGTAAAAGGCTTCGCAGCTGCCCGTTCACCATCCCATCCACATAGAATCTGTTCGCCCTGCTTCCAATTAACGCTACTCGGATGGTCTTCTTGGAGCCTTCCACATCACGGGTTGGCACCTGCCTCTTCCCTCCAACCCTCCTTGATTTTCCTTTGGCTTCTTGTTTCATGTACTGGCACTTGTTTCTTCGGTGTCCCAGTTGCCCCGCAGCTCCAGCAACGTATCTCCTTGCGGTTCCCGAGGGCCTCCAAAACCTTTCTCACTATCTCCTCGACGCTGGGGACCGCAGCAGGCTCTGCTTCTGCTGCGCAAACTCGTGCATGGACCCTTACTGACTGCTTGACAGCCTCAAACTCCATGGCCTGAAGTAAAGCATCGCCTAAAGTCTTTGGCCGGGCGAGTTTCACAGCTTGTTGTGTCTCCGGGTCCCGAAGTCCGTCCAGAAATTTGTCTACCGCCAGGCTCTCGTACACATCATCGGTGACCGATGGGTAGGCATTCCTCACAAGCCGGGCGATATCAGCCTCGAATTCCTGTAGCGTCTCAGTGTTCTTTCGGATCCGGTTTCTTAGTTGTGAGCGATATAGCTGGTCCATGTGGCGGTGGCCGAACCGCATCTCCAATCTTCTCACCAGCTCCCCGTAGTTGGACCGCTCCGTCATTGGCATCCCCTGGAGTACTCCCAAGGCGTCTCCACGCAAGGCTAGGCACAACGTTGAAGCCTGGGTCTCTTGAGACCATCCATGGATCGAAGCCGCTGTCTCGAAGAGAGTCATATAATCCTCCCACGGTGTCTTTCCGTCGAACACTGGAATGATGTTGTGTGTTGGTGGGCGTCCCAGCATTGGCAAGCCGAATGGTGTTGTGAGAGCTGCTCTCGGAGGATCTGTCGCTGTCGTCCTTCGGTGGGTTGCTCATGCGTTCCTCAAGGGCTTCTACTCTTGACCTAAATGAACTTAGGTCATTTTCAATCGAGCAAACCTTCTCTCCTAACCTACACTCTACATCGGCTAACTTTTTGTCCACAGTCTCCATCAACTTATTTTCTACAGTACTTAGCTTACATTCTAGTGTACTTAAATTAGCTTTAACATTACTTAACTCATTACCTAATTCATTTCTTACATTACCTAACTCTTACCTAATTCATTTCTTACATTACCTAACTCATTTTGTACATTACCTAATTCATTTCTTACATTACCTAACTCATTACCTAATTCATTTCTTACATTGCTTAATTCAGTTTTAAAAGTTGCAGATAATCTGCTCAATCGGTCTCAAAATTAACGCTATCTGGGTTTTCCCCAGAGTCTATAAAAACTGGCGCAAAACGCTGCTGCAACACAGTTTTTAATCCGGAGGTATCCAGATCGCGCTCCTCCAATTCCCGTCTCAAATCTGCAACTTTTAAATCATTTAATCTAACGCTTTGAGTAGCCATTTTCCAGTAGCCCAAGAAATACGAAACAAATAAAAGACAAACAATAGCAATTAAACTGTTATCCCACTTCTGACACCAAATTGTTACGGGCCACTGGGGGTATGACTAATTAAATCACAACTTAAATATTAAACACTAATTTATTTACAACTTAATAAATACAAATAGGTCCCTTAAGCTACTTAATCTAATAACAATTATACTTAGGCCTAATTACACTAATATGTATATTACTCTATACTTATCTTTAATAACTTAATACTAGATGTCACAATTATACATAAGAATCTATTACACTGACACAGAGACTGTTACTACATTCACTGACACTGTTTATCACTGTCACTAACTCACAGACTGAACTGTCACTGACACTTGACTGATTGATCGTTACTTGATCACTGACACATGGATACTCCCTCAGGATATCACAGACTCCTGACTGACACTTGCCCGACCGATCACTCACTGACCACTGTCATCTCAATACTGACTCACGGGCTAGGAGTCAGCCTATTTAAAGCTACGCCGAACATTCTAGATCGTTCTAGCCAGATTACAGGTCTCGGCCCTTCTGGCCCGCCGTGACCCTTCTAGGCCACCCTGGCGGCCCTTCCAGCTACCTGCTCGCCCATGCCCACGGCACCACCGTGTCTAGGCCACCCTGGCGGCCTTTCCAGCTACCTGCCCCCGGGCCGCCCAGGGTACCCTCAACCTCACCAGACCGTAACAAGCCGAAAAATCACCTTGGATTTATTTTAAAAATGTTGTGAAAGGATTTCTTGGAAATAAAAAAAAACCCAGAAAACTACTGAGAACTATTCTGATTGATCTTCTACAAATTATAAGGCTGTAGTATGTAATAAGTCTCTAAAAATACATTTTCTTTACTCGCATTGGATTTCTTTCCTGAAAATCTTGGGGCTGTGAGTGATGATCTGATCACGATGAGCGATTCCATCAAGAAATATCCACTCTGCAGAAACGATACCAGGGAAAGTGGAATCCAAATATATTGGCAGACTATTCTTTGAAAAGAGATGTACCAGCCGCAAAATACAGCAGGAAATCATCAAAGGCTACATTTTGATTTAAATTAGGGTATGAAAGCTGGTTAAATAAAATTGCTTGTTTTAACACTATAGTATTTTTTATTTTGAAATTACACAAAATCCTTGCCCCTGAGACAAAAATGCTTTTCAAATTTGCATCCAGAGCATCAAATTCTAAAAGAAACAGCCATTGTAATTCATTGTCCAACAGACAAAAAGTTAAATTTGGTTGTGCAGTGTTATTATTGTTATTTTATTATAATACTATTTATACCGTTATTATTATTTATTATTTTATTCACAACTGTAGAATTACATATCACCTTCCTATTTATTTTAATTGCTAAAAAATATGATAATTTAAATACATTTCCTTGGAGGAAAAAAAAAAAACACAATAAAAATAATCAAAAGTAAAGTTGAAGAAAGACGGAAACAATGTTTCTTTTTTTCTTTTTTTTCTTATTTAATTTAATCAAACTTGTATTAAATTAATATTCATTTTATCTTTACCTCTAGAAATGAAATGTTATTTTAAAAATTACATTGGCCCCAGAGCGCTGGCTTGTAATTTCCTCCCTAAAATAGGACCATCCGTTCCATTTCCTTTCCCAGCATTAAATCAATCCTTGAAGCATCGCCTCGCTCTACAAATTTGTGAGGGCTCGAATATTGAAACAAACGCCCTTAAATTCACTGAGGGGGGAGGCGAGTGTTAGTGAGAGTGAGAGAGAGAGAGAGTGTGAGAGAGGGTCTCAACTTACTTAATTAGCCCTCTTCCTCCCTGCTTATTGAGCTTTGATAAATTATTGCAACTCAGCTTCGGCCTAAAATTCCGTATTGAATTTGAAGCACTGGTTTGAAAAGTTTTCAAAGTTAAACACTTGCGATATCTCGCTAATTATGTTGATGATGTGTGGTTGATAATCAAACGACATAGCCCGAGAATTCAAATGAAATACGTCATAGCGAGGAAGAGTGAACCAACATTTGGAATATTTTTTTTATAAAAAAAAAAAAAATAAAAAAAAAATAAAAAAAAAATAAAATAAAAAAAAAATAAAAAAAAAAAAAAATAAATAAAAAAAAAATCCGGAAAGTAAACAGCAGTTGGCCTTTCACAAAGGATAGCTTTAGATACATATTCCTTATTTTATAATATTCTAGGTAAACACTTAGGCCCCAGAAATTGATAATTCTCTTAACCTAACTAACAAGGGGAGGCACACTCAATCTCTCACGGATCTTGTTGACAATTTTTTGAAGGTTCCTGATCAAAAAATATTAGACACGTATTTTGCCGTTCCAACCAATATGCACTAGAAGCCACGAAAATAAACAAAAAAACATTAAACTAATTTATTTTATATCTCATAACATATGGCTTATGCTGATGATGTACTCATCACAGGGAGAACCAAAACAGCACTAGCCGGTGCTGTAGAAGAATTTAAAGAGAGCAGCACAAGATTTGGGACTGAAAATAAATCACTGAAAAGACTAAGTATATGAAAATCTCTAGACAGACTGGAGAGAGAAGAGATTTCGTGGATGTAGGGGGAAAACACGTTTAACAGCTGCAGCACATTTAAATACCTGGGAGGAGTTGTGACGGAGAACATAATTTAGAAGTTGAAATAAAGGGCAGAATGGTAGCAGGAACCAGATGTTTCTATGCTCTGCAAAAAGCTCTCCGATACAAAGTCTCTCCAGGAAGGCAAAGCTTTTGTTATACAAAACAATAATTAGGCCAGTAGCAATGTATGGCAGTGAAACGTGGACTCTAACCAAGGAAAACAAAAGAGCTCTACTGGTTTGGGAGAGAAGAGTCCTTAGAAAGATCTTTGGAGCCGTTTAAAGAAGAACACAGATGGAGAATCAGAAGCAATGCCGAATTAGCTGAATTGTACGGAGAGCCTGATATCCTCTGTGCTATTAAGTAGAGCAGGCTTAGATGGTTAGGGCATGTAGAAAGGATGAAGCCCTGTAGGCTGCCTAAAATGATGCTAAATGGGTGCACCAGGAGGAAAAAGGAAAAAGGGGCAGACCCAGGCGGCGGTGGATTGAGGACGTGGAGGAGGATATAAGAAGGATGGGAATAGGAAACTGGAGGAGTCTCGCTGGAGACCGCGAGGCATGGAGAAGAACGGTGGCAGAGACCCAGGTCCTGCAAGGACTGCAGCGCCCAACAGTGTGTGAATTTTATATCTCGAGTTTAAAAAATGATATCAACCTGATTCTTACACCAAGATTTTTATTTTTGATTGCGGATTTAAGGAAGAATACAGACGCTCCATATATTTCGGTTTAGGTTAATTCAATTCTTAAAAAAATGATTAGATTTTAAAGCAAACTGTTTCTATAGATTTTTTTTACAAAAATTGAAGTCAGATTCTAATTTAGCATCCTCAAAAAACATTAAAAAACGTTTATTCAATAAAAAAAAAATATCATTTTTCTCGTTGTTTCCGACCACTATAACATTTACTAGAGAAGCGTTCGAAGCTACAAATAAATTATAAAAGATTTATTTACCTGACAGTTATTAGACCCATTTGGACGTACGCAGTTCGGGGCTCCGCTAAACCTTCCAATTCTTCTCGTATCAAATCCTTACAGATCCGAAATCCTTCGTAAAATCCTAAATGCGCGTTATGTTACAAATAAACTTATCCATAAAGATCTTAATGTTTCATATGTCGCTGATCTGGCCCTAACCAGATACCTCCTTTCATAGTATAAACCTATACCAGTGATGGGCAAACTACGGCCCGCGGGGCAAGTCCGGCCCTTCGGGCTAGTCAATTGTGGTCACACACAATTATACAGAAGGCAAAATTTATATTATGCAAATCTAGAATAGAATTGAATGGATCCTTCGAAAACGTTCTAAGCGACAAAAGAAATTTTGAGTAATCAGTGAAAGATAATCATAATCTAAAGATCTTTTTAGTTTTGTAAGTTAGATTTTTTTTTCACCTTGTAATTTGTTATATTTACATGTTTAATGACATAATGGAGTACTATATCATACAATGATGTACTATTTATTATACATTTAAAAACCTTTAAAATCGCCACTTCGGAAATTTTGTCGCTTAGAACGTTTTTCGGCGGACCCATTCATTTATTGTTTTCTTCTCGTTGCATTCCGGATCTTCTTCTACCGTTGTACTATATAAGTTGAGTGTAATGAGATAAAGTCAAAAATAAAGTTTATTAGTAGTAAAACTTTGTTTTGTCATCGTTTTTTTTCGGCCCGCCTAGATTTTTTTTTTCTATTTCATTTGGCCCTGCCTTTAAAACGTTTTCCCATCTCTGCCCTATACCCACTCGAATCCATTAGTCTCCTAACTTACCTCACGCTGTATTCCCGATAATCCTCCGAGGCGCCTGAAAATAATATACAAGAGATCTAAGAACTTTTATTGAAGTGCTACTAGTGAGCAGTGCTTCCCATATTATTTTAATAATTTTTCTCAAATTTAGTTGTTGTTTATAATGTATACAGTTGTAAATATCAATAAAAAACATTATAATTAAAATTATCAAAGGCTATGTAAGGTGATGAGCTGTTAACGTGTTATTCTTCACTGTCATTTGTCTTGCTCTAATGTCCTCTTAAGATTCCTTTCTTATGCTGCTTTATAGCTTTTAGCACTTTACGGGGCATTACCCTCTAGTTCTTTTTTGTTTTTTTTACAGACCTTTTCTTTTTTAAACCCCTTTTTTTCTTAAGGATTTTATATTAAGGATGAAGGGTCCAAGCGATGATCCTAAGTTATTTTATTTTTGAAATTATTATTTATTGAATAAGCGTTACGCTTGTTACCATAGAGCTTGGCCAATCTAGTTACATTATACAGCAAAATACACATACTCCAGTCAATAAACACATTGTAGAGTGCTTGGAATATGCGATAATTTTTTACTTCATAGCTTCGTTAGGAATAGTTAGAAGGTAAACATTTTAAAAGTCCCCGCCCCTGGGGGGTGAGCTAACGGTGGGGGGGAGGGGAGAAGTTCCATTTTTTTTGATTTTTCCATAATATCTTGAAAACTGTTGAGTCTAGAAAAATATGTTTCAAATAAACATAAAAGCTAATTAAATTTACTATAAAAGTTATGATATATAAATTGGTCGTAATTCTAAACCGTTTAAGAGATATACTTTATTAAAAATAGGTGATTTTAGAGAAAAAACAATTGGCACCTCACTTTTTGTCATACGTTTGCTTCTATTACGTTCCATAATCGTTTCTCAGAAAAAATGTCAGAATCAAAATTGTAGAGCATTAAATTTACTTCAATTTATATACATAGTTTTCTGGTATTTGCTTAAAATGTTTAACGAAAAAAGAGGTAACATTTTTTTTTTTTTAAAGTTGTCGATTTTTAATAAAGTATATCTCGAAAACCGTTGGAATTTCTACGAATATGTATATAATTAATTTTATAGGAAATTTAATGAGCTTTAATTTTGATCTGCTACGTATTTTTCTAGAGTCCACCGTTTTCGAGATATAATCGAAAAACGAAATTGGGACCTTCTCCCCTCCCCCCACCTTTAGCTCACCCCCCAGGGGCGGGGACTTTTAAAATGTTTACCTTTTAACTATTTCTAACAAAGCTGTGAAGTCAAAAATTATCGCATATTCCATGCACTCTAAACCCCTCATTTCGGCACTCTTTATCTGGGCCGTACTTCTCTGAAAATGCACGTTTATTGTTACTCATTCGGAAACTAATTGTGTGCGATCAAAAATTTATATTTTTTTATCTGGAAGCTCCTTAAATTTAGTATAAGAACCTATGAAAGAAATGTTGATCGAATCCCTTTAAATACCCATACCAGGGACGTTAAAAATCGCTTACTATTTTAAGTCCAAGTTTTTTTGGCATAGTTTTCACCATAACGCCGAAACTATTTGTCAGATCTGAAATTTATTTTTTTTAAAAAAATCTGGTTAAATTTACCATCAGGTCCTATATAGAAAAATTTTGATTATGTCACGTAATACACCCAAACCTGAACGCTAATATGTAGGTTTTGACAATTATGACGATATTCACAATTCAGTGGGCTGGTTTGAGTGTATAACGTGACATAATAAAAAAATTTCATATATAGGTTCATATAGTAAATTTAAGGAGAATTCAGATAAAAATAGAAATTTCGGATCGAACAATTAGTTTCGGAATGAGTATGAATAAACGTGTTTTTTTCAGAGAAGTACGACCCCAGATAAAGAGTGCCGAAATGAGGGGTGTAGAGTGCATGAAATATGCGATAATTTTTGACTTCACAGCTTTATTAGAAATAGTTAGAAGGTAAACATAATAAAGTCCCCGTCCCTGGGGGGTGAGCTAAAGGTGGGGGAGGGGGAGAAGGTCCCAATTTTGTTTTTCGATTATATCTCGAAAACGGTGGACTCTAGAAAAATACGTAGCAGATCAAATGAAAACTCATTAAATTTCCTATAAAATTACTTATATATACGTATTCGTAGAATGCCAACGGTTTTCGAGATATACGTTATTAAAAATAAAAAAAATGTTTACCTCTTTTTTCGTTAAACATTTTAAGCAAATACCAGAAACGTATATATGAAATTGAAGTAAATTTTATGCTCTACAATTTTGATTCTGACGTTTTTTCTTAGAAAACGATTGTGGAACGTAATAGACGCAAAAGCTAGATGAAAAGTGAGGTGACATTTGTTTTTTCCCGAAAATCACCTATTTTCAATAACGTATATCTCGTAAACTGTTAGAATTAAGAAAAAATTATATATATAATCAATTTTATATGAAACTTAATTAGCTTTTATGTTTATTTGAAACATATTTTTCTAGACTCAACAGTTTTCGAGATATTATGGAAAAACCAAAAAAATGGAACTTCTCCCCTCCCCCCACCGTTAGCTCACCCCCCAGTGGTGGGGACTTTTAGTATGTTTACCTTCTAACTATTCCTAACGAAGCTACGAAGTCAAAAATTATCGGATATTCCATGCACTCTACACTCCTCATTTCAGCACTCATTGACTGGACTAACATGTGTAGTTACATATTTACAAGAAAATAAAAGATAGATAGATTTTAGACACATAAGATAAAATCTTAATTAAAGATTTTTTTTGGTATAGCATAATTTCCTGCTTATTTAGTGGTTTTATTATGTACAAGTAAACAATTTAAATTATAACAACAAATCGAAAACTAAAATAAAAACAAAAAATTACATCTTATTATTGTTACTAATCCTCTTGGGTGTTATGTCATTATTCGTTCAAAAGGAATGTTCTAAGTTTAATAACATTTGTAATGAAATTATATAATACGTTAATTTTTTGTTCATCTTCAATTGTTAAAATCGTGGCTATATTATGGGGGACGTTTTTTATTTTATTATTAATTTAAAAAATCCGCCTGAATATTAGGTATTGGGGGCAGTTGAATAGAATATGATTTAAACTTTCATTTTCATTTTGATTACATGAGTTGCGTATTGTTTCGGAGTCTTATTTTGTACATATGATTTTTATAATAAATCTGTATTTTTTTATCTGAGGCAAGCCTGAGTTGTGACATTATTCTTATTTTGTAAAATGGGGCATTTAAAAGGAGATATTTGGCACCAGTAACGTGTGTTGGTTTTTATTTCCTTATCGTAGGGATTAAAGGTAGAATTGTTAACTCTTTCTAAATCCTGAGCTATTAGCATGTTTTTATATTCTCCAGCCGCTTTTACTAAATTCTTCTTTATTAGGACAGGATCCTGATTTTCCCATAAATAAGTATTGTTTGATATCAGTAGTAAATTTTTTAGTTGGCCAACCTAGTTATCTTTTATTTCTTGAGGATGTACGATTTGAAGTTCATATAATTTATTGTATAGGATACGGGGGATTCTATTAGCTGGCACGTTAGAATACTAATCCACAATTTTATATGACATGTAAATATTTTTAAACTTATTTTCACGTGTCCTGTTTCGAGTCTTTCGTAATGGCCTTGAGTTATCATTTTATTTTTGATTGACGTAAAAGTTTATATCGCTTTTGCAGTGTTTTTTTTTTTTTTTTTTTTTTCTTGTTTTATACTTTTTTTATCGATAATGCCTTATGTATTTTAACATTAATAATAATTGTTTTTATTATTTTTCCTTAAGCATGGTTTGTTATAATAGTCGACCGATTCCTTACTATAATAATTAATTATCATGAAATCCAATCTCATATCACAACCTTTAAGGAATGGTGTCCAAAAAAAAAAAAAGAATTAAAATAAATTCAAACAAATCTCATCAAATAAGCTTTGACCTTCGTCGCCAAGGGCTACCCTTCCTGTCCTACAGTATCCTTTAATGATATTCCACTAATTTTCGTTGAAAAACAGATCTGCTACCTAGGATTCCATCTGAACAATCGTGTTACTTGGAAACCTCATACGAGACTTAAAAGACAAAAACTGTCGTCGTTTTCGACGAAGGTCAAAAGGTATAAAGATAAAGGTGCGTTTACACTGCCCGAACATCCTCGAGCTTCGAGCATCGAGCATTCGCCGGTTTTCAACGAGCACGAACGCAAACGAGCCCTCTGTTTACACTGCACGAGCATTTCTGACGATTCGCAGCGAATAGATGGCAACCGGGCTATCCAAAATTGCGGTTTCTGCGGCTTCTATTCTCATTCTAGAACATCTAGTGGAGGAAAAGCGAGGAAAGAAAAGGCGTCGCATGTGGGAGTCGTAATTTTAAAGAAATGAAATTACTCCCTATTGCTGAAGGATTTGAAGGAGGATAATTGTGGGCTCTTAAGGAATTTTATTTATTTTATTTTACAAATTTAAAATAAATATAAACAATTGAGCGAATAAACGTAAACAGAAAATTAATAGACGATTATTAAACTTAAAATAATAGAACAAATCACCTTGAATAAACATACTTTTAAAACAAACAATAGCTACCACACTCAAAATTGGAGGAGACGTGTACCCTTAACAGCTAGGCTAGAACTAGATTCGGCGAACACCTACACAGAGCGAGCGGCGAACGAGCGTCCCTTTGACGATTCGCCGGAAAACCGACATCGAGTGGATCAGGGCCGATCATGAACAAGCATTCGTTTGGACCTTGTTCGGCTCGCGGCGACAGTTTACACTGTCTGAGCCTTGAAAGAATGCTCGTTCGTCACCCCTGTTTGCGACGAATGTTCGGCCAATGTAAACAGGCCATAATAATGTATTCATTCATACCATTTAATATATAGAAGGTTTATTTGTTTATCGATGAAAATCTTGTAATGAAGTATGCAATTGGGCATTATTTCTTCAAATTATATTTTGACGCAAAGCATTTATTTTTAACCTGGTTAAAATTGCACTGAGTAGGTGTTTGAAGATCAGCTAAAAACATAATTGGTCATTACATTTTTAATTTTAATGTATGAGGTGGTAATCCTGATGGACAGAGGCTATCAAGAAACTCTTGCAGATAATGGACTGCATTATCAGTGCTTACAACTAAAGACCCATGAATTATATTTTTACACAAAATATCAAAAAGCAAAGAATCGACATTTTGATTTGGTAATCATTTTTATACGACAGAAACGATTTTATTGATTTCATCTGGTTAGACTTTAATTTCTAATGCCAGTGGGGCAAACCTCGTTTCTACCACTTAGTATTGCATATTTAAATTATTATTATTGCTAAACCTTCCTAGAACGAATTTAAAATTGGTACAGGTAGTTTCAGAAGTTTTATCGTTGTAAACTGTATTGCGGAATGGCACTTGCCATTGGTTGGTTTTCAAACTTCACTGAGATCCACATGCTGCATGACATATTTAATATTTTTTAATAATTGAGTGGTTTAGATGCGAAGGGGTACCAGTAACAAAACCTCATTGTAGAGTAAAAGCCAATCAAAAGTATCCGTTTTCCTCAAACGCTTTCAGGATTTTCGGTAAGTAGTTAGATTTCTTCTCTATAGATGACATCACCTAACTTGTATCTCTTTGCCACAGAATTATTTGTAATTTATTTAGAATTAAAGTTTCACAATAAGCACTTACTCCCTTTGCCACTTGTACTCCTTTGCATCTGAACCACTCAATTTAATTGAATTTAAGTATATTTTATTATCAATTTCGATCTCTATATAACACCGTACCTCTCGTGTGGAATGGCGTTCGCCGCCTATCGGACAATTTCCAAACTTCACTGTCATCCACATATTATCGCTTTTTCAATAACAAATTAACTGAACATCAGTTGATTTTTTTTATTGATTAACCTTTCTGGAACTCTAAAGATGGTGTGGTTATAATTTGGTTCAGTAGTTTTCGTGGTTAGTAATCAAAAATTATAAATGGCTTGTCTTTTTATATAACAGTACAGATCAGAATTACTACAGAATATAGTATAAAAAAATATCTAGATAATATTAACAAGGCACAATACTGTCTTTTGGTCCGTATAATTGAAAATACGTGATGATATACGCCATAACTCTTCATGAAGAGTGACGTACCTCAGCTTCCAATGTCTTTAGCCACACTGATTGTCTCGAGGACAGTGCTGCCATACCCTAATCAAAAATTTCTCGTCACCTAGCATAAAAAATCCCGTTTTTTACCGAGGAATACCCGCCAGTGCTTAAAGTGACTCCAACGTTTGGGATATTATCTTTTTTGACCATCTCAATTCCTTAAACTTTTTTAATTAATCAACCTTTTAAGTTTAATTTCAAGATTTTGAATATTTTCCACACCTTCAAGTGAACATCGAGGAAAGGACAGCAGCGCTGGTGGCGGTGCCTAACGTTCACGTGGACGTCTGAGGAACTGCGCTGGCTTTCATCCCTTTGATTGTCGTCAAGTCTGAATGACCTTTTCGATTCTTCCTTCATCGAAATATATTACAATCGCTATTGAACTATAATATAATTGTTTTTATCAATTCAGGAAAATATAGCGATGTAGTAGGTCTTGATATAATCAGTTAAGGAAAGCAAAAATAATACCCGAAAATTATCCGTTTTCGGAGAAACCCTTTCAATCTCCGCCTATAAAAAACATTTACCGATTTCGGAAAAAAATACCCCGCATTGGCAGCACTGCTGAAGGAGGAAATGTGTCACTTGATACCACCGAATGTGACCGAAAAGTTCCGAACCCCCTCTCATTAACGATTAATTATTTAGGCACCATGAATGATCCTATGTGACTTTTATAAAATCCTATCTACATAATGAGCACATATTAAAATTAAACACAATATGAATATAGCATATAGCATAAATATCAAAAAAATTTATATAAACATAAACAATATATAAATAAAAATACTGCCGTCCTTCACAATTATCCACTACCTGTACGTTTACCTAATGCTTTCTTGATAACAGTTGTGTAAGGAGATTTCGTCATAAATCGTGCTTTTTTTCCCACTTAAAAACTTGATTGTCCCAAAGTCGATCTTGGGCTGATATTACAGAATAATTTTAGGAGTAAATGCCCTACACTTATAGCGTAAGATTTGCTATGTTGTTTCACAGCTTGGAGGTTACCTTTGTTTTCAAAAACATTCGGTGGATGCTCATTAGTTCAGTTAATAAAGGATTATAGAGAGCGTTTTCTGTAATCCAAGTTTTTCTTCGGATAGGTTAAAGATAAAACGGCATACTCGTATATATGTGAATTTAGAAGGAAATTTAATCTTCTACGATATTATTTATTAAGACTTTTGTCGTAGGATGGACGTTAATAGAAAACGTGAACATTTGCTAGGCGTATATCTCGGAAACGGTACAGAATTATGAAAAATTTGTATAATGTAAAAGTTGTAGAGAATTTAACTAAACATTAATTTAGTAATCAGCCATGTTTTACATACGACGCACCGTTTTCGAAATATGAGCACAAAACCAAAAATAGCGACATTTTCGAGCCCCCTTTCCTGTTCCCCTGCCCGAAAATTCCAGGACTTTTAGTAAGTTACTTCCTGACTACTCTGAACATGTTTCCGAAAAAAACATGGATTACAGAAAACGCAATCTACATCCCATTTCAGGCCTTCATTGATTGGACAGTGATGGGCTATGTACGGCCCGCGGACCAAGTGCGGCCCTTCGGGCTAGTCAACCCAGCCCGCAAGATAACATACACAAGACAAAATATATTTTCTACAATGCTAGAAGAGAATGATTGTCTTTTTCTCGTTTCGTCTTAATTAATGTATACTTGAGTTCATGGAGTTCAGCTTTTTGCAAGTTTTCTACCATTGTACCATATAAGTTGAGTGTAATGAGAAAAAGTCATTTTTTTTTTTTCTTTTTCTATATATTAATTTATTGAAATTTACAACTGTTCAAATATACACACATTAAGTAAATGAGCTGATAACGATTACAATAATATGGTCAATACTTAAAAAAAAAAAAAAAAAAAAAAACAACTCATCAGTAGAACTTCAATAGAAATTCTACACTCTCTAGGTCATCTTCTTTTCAGACACCTTGGAGGATTATCGGATGTGGACTGGGAAGCAAGTTGAGAAACTAATGGATTTGAGTGGTTATGAAGTTTACTATGAAACGAAAAAGGTATCTGGTTTGGACTAAATCAACAACATATGTTACATTAAGATCTTTATGGATAAGTTTATTGTTGACAAGTAAGGAGCATTTAGGACTTTTCGAAGGATTTTGGATTATGAGGATTGGATACAGGATGAATTGGATGGTTTTAGTAGAGCCCCAAAGCTCAACTCCGTACGTCCAAAAGGGTTAATCAGTTATGTAAATAAGTGTTTGTGTCATGAATTGGGAGGTTTGATCTTTTGTCTAATAAATGTTGGAGTACTCTGCAACGACGAGCAGTTTCTGGTCGCTTTGGTCTTGTTAAATTCAAAAATAAACTTCATCATTTGTAAAACATTTTTTTGTTCATTTTTTTTCGGCCCGCCTAGATTTTTTCTATTTCATCCGGCCCTTCCCTTAAATTGTTTGCCTCATGTCTGGACTGGACTATATGTAGAAACTATAACATGTTAACCTTTCCACCATGAAGGTGTTTATAATGTATTTATAAAAGGTTGTTAGGAGAGAAATTTTTTTTTTTAAAGTTACGCTTGGGGTATTTTTCTTAGTATTTTTAATATAATCCGCTTTTGCTATTAAGTTTCCATTTTCAGTAATACCTGGACCTTCACAATAGGGAACCCACTAAAGAAAAAAAAAAAAAAAAAAAAAAAAAGAATGAATTAGGGAAAAAAAACCCTCGGATGATGAAAGGGGAAGCATCAAAGGGCTCCTAATTAGAGCCATTACACGAGGGCAAAAAGAGAACAAGAGACGCTCTCCCTCCACGGCTTCCTGTATTAACTTGTCAGCGGCAGTCCATTAATAAATTAATTTGGCAGTGGTGGCAGCGGGGGGGGGGGGGGCGGCTGACATATTGTATCACCTTTTTGTATCACCTCTAACAAATTGTCCATCATGGCCCCTCCTCCACTCTCAGACATCCGCAGGGTAACATCTGTCAGGGAATGATTTTTTGTTTTTTAAAACGTTGTAGAGATTTCTTGTCGATAAACTGAACCTTATTCGTATTAGTCCAGTCAATAAGTGCTGAAATGAGGAGTGTTGAGTGCATGAAATGTGCGAATATTTTTACTTCACAGCTTCGTTAGGAGTAGTTAGAAGGTAAACATACTAAAAGTTCCCGCCCCTGGAGGATGAGTTAACGGTGTGGGAGGAGAGAACGTCCCAATTTTGTATTTTTCGATTATATCTCGAAAACGGTTGCCTCTAGAAAAATATGCTTCAATCAAAATTAAATCTCATTAAATTTCCTATAAAATTAATCATATACATATTCGTCGAAATTCCAACGGTTTTCGAGATATACGTTATGAAAATCGATAATATTAGAAATAAAAAAATGTTTTTTTTTTTAAAACACTTTTGTTAAACATTTCCTTCAAATACCAGAAACGTATATATGAAATTAAAGTAAATTTAATGCTCTACAATTTTAATTCTGACATTTTTCTGGGAAACGGTCGTGGAAGGTAATAGAAACAAAAGTTTAACAAATAGTGAGGTAACCTTTGTTTTTTTCCCGAAAAATCACCGATTTTATATAACGAATATTTCGAAAACGGTTAGAATTACGAAAAATTTATATATATATAGTCAATTTTATAGGAAATTTTATAAACATACTTAAGGTAAACATACTAAACGTCCCCGCTCGTGGGGGGTGAGCTAGCGGTGGGGGGGTGAGAGAAGTTTATTTTTGATTATATCATGAAAACGGTTCAAATAAACAGTAAAGCTTATTAAATGTCCGTATAAAATTGATTCTATATAAATTTGTTGTAATTCTAACCGTTTTAGAGATATACGAGGTGTGATCAAAAAGTTCCAGGACTGAATTTTTATACATTTATTATACAACATACAGGTTATTCAAATTTGTCTCCTTCGAAGTACTCCCCCCTGGGAAGCTACACACTTTTCCCACCGGTGTTTCCACTGATCAAAGGCCCAGAAAACTCTTCTTTTGTAAAGGCGTTTAGAAGCTCCGTTGTTTTTTTCTTTAATTTCGTCAACTGTTTGAAATCTTCGTCCTTTCAGGTGTCTCTTGAGCTTCGGGAAAAGAAAAAAGTCGGTTGGAGCCAGGTCAGGTGAGTAGGGGGGCTGAGGAATGACAGTCATGTGCGTTTTTTTACACAAAAAAGGCCATCTTTAAACCTCTTGAACCACTGATGGCAGCATGATCGGCTTAGACATTCTTCACCAAAAGCCTCTTGTAACATCAAAAAGGTTTCAGAAAACGTTTTATTCAGTTTCACACAAACACGTTGCTCTTCTTTCACATTCATTTTCATAAAATAGCCAAACTCTATAAAACTAACCTCAAACAAACTGTTGCTAATGTTACTTTCAGTGATGTTCTGATTGATCTGCAAACACAGCTGTGTTCCTGTTGAGTCAGGCAATACAATGCTGCCAACCACATCGCTGTGAGACATTGCATACCCATAGTATATAAAAAGTCCTGGAACTTTTTGATCACACCTCGTACGTTATTGAAAATCAGTGATTTTCAGGAAAAAAAACAAATGTCGCCTCACTTTTTGCTAAACGTTTGCTTCTAGTACCTTCCACGGTCGTTTTTTTTCCGATAAAATGTCAGAGTCAAAATTGTAGAGCATTAAATTAAAATTGTAGAGCATTAAATTAAATTGTAGAGCATTAAATTAAAATTGTAGAGCATTAAATTAAAATTGTAGAGGATTAAATTTACTTTAATTTCATATATACTTTTCTGGTATTTGAAGCAATGTTTAAAAAATGTGTGAGGTTAACATTTTTTTTTTTTTTTATTTCTAATATCGATTTTTAATAACGTATATCTCGAAAACAGTTGGAATTTCGACAAATATGTATATAAATCATTTTTATAGGAAATTTAATTAGCTTTAATTTTGAATTGTAGCATATTTTCCTAGAGTCAACTGTTTTCGAGATATAATCGAAAAACACAAAATTGGGACGTTCTCCCCCCCCCCCAACGTCAACTCATCTCCCAGGGGCGGGGACTTTAGTATGTTTACCTCCTTACTATAAGCTATGGAATAAAAAATTATCGCATATTTTATGCACTCTACAATTTGTTTATTGACTGGACTATATATCTTACATAAGGATATGTACATTTACAATTTATTCACAGCTCTGTTCTTCCCTCTTTACCCAATCTGCCAGTGCTCCTCAAGGTATTATCCTGGGCCCCATCCTCTACACGGTGTATACAGCTGATATCCCAACTCATCCTACCACTGTCTTCAAAATAAATTTTAACAAGTCTTACCAGATAGCCTTACCCTTCGTCGTAAACTCACGACTTCCTGTCCTACAGTATTCTTTAATTATATTCCACTAATCCCTGTTAAACAGATCCGCTACCTAGGACTCCACTTGGACAAACGCCTTACTTGGAATCCGCATACAAGACTAAAACTACAAGAAACTGCTCGTCGTTACAGATTACTTCACATTTACTAGACAAAGCTCCCAATTAATTACAAAAGACTTATTTACAACGACTGTGATTAGACCTATTTAGACGTTCGGAGTTGAGCTTTAGGGCCCCACTAAACCATCTAATTCATCTCGTATCCAATCCTTACAATCTAAAATCCTTCGAAAAAATCCTTAATGCTCCTTACTTTGTTACCAATAACTAATCCATAAAGATCTTTTCCATATATTGTTTAGTTAGCCCCAACCAGATACCTATCCTCTCATAGTAAGCTCCATAAGGCCTGGAGAACTTCTTGTGTAGAATAGAAATAATAGAAATGCTGCTGATGTGTAGTTCTATTCAAATTTTGACATGTTATTGTAATCGTTATCAACACATTTTCTTGATGTATATATCAGTACAGTTGTAAATTTCAATATATTTATATTTAGGAGAAGTAGATAGTTAAAACTTATTTTTTAATTGCTTGTATGTTTATGAGTGCATACCCCAACTATCTACTTCTCCTAATACTTAACAGTCAACTACACCTCATCAATATTTATATTTTTAAAAAAAATTCACAGCTCAAGCAGTTTGTCCGCATATGTCGCATTCCGCATATATGCCCAGATTAGTTAGATGGAATACCTAAAGTACATTCCCCGCATTATTCGGCCGACTACCCCCTACCCCACAGTCTGTCTTTTAAATCAAAATTTACTTTAGGAACTGGTAGCTTTATGAATCCCTTTCTCTGGTGGTCCTCTTAGATATATATGAACATTTCTGATTTCTTGTCTTACATTTTGAAAATTAATAAAAATATTCTTTGTTCCAAAGTGCTGATGTTTGGAGAATAATTATAAAGGTTTTATATTCAAAACTACCGACTAGATTACTATACTCTATTCTTCACAAACAATCGACTCTAAAAATCAGAGAGCGATTAAATACTTATACTTACTCAACCTTTATGGACATATGCATCACAAATTTTTGGGGCAGCAAAAAAAGACTCACATTCAAAAATTAAAAACTGTTCAGTCTAAAGTTTTAAGAATCATAAACTCGCTGACCCTGGTACGTCAGTAACAGAACATTGCATACAGACTTGAACATACCCACTATACAGGACCATATTGACACATCATACAAACGATTTCATGACGAAGTTCCAGGACACTAAAACAAACTAATACAAAACGTGGCGACTTTGGATATGCCAGAGACAACACGACGAAGACTGAATAGGAGCTGGTTAAGAGATCTCCTAAGATAAATCTTTTTTAAAAAATGCGACTGGAGTAGGTACCGCTGAGTGCTGAACTCCCACATGCCTGTCACATCCGCTTAATGTCATGAATTGAGTGACAGGTGTGGATATAATAAATAATGTGAAAAAAAAAATAGTCAAAACTAGTATTCGAATGAAAATCCAATGGAAGTGGGAAATAATACATCAATCCTAGTGGTATCGATCCTTCTTTGGTATCGATCCTCCTTTGGTATTGATATGTACACTTCTATGAATTTACGATTTGTTGGAGTCGGAAAGGAAAAATCGATTTTTTTTCTTCTTACATAAAATGATATAGCTCTCACATTCTTTAATAATATAATGTTACATATTTATGTCAATGACGTAATCAGTATATTCCCCTTAAAGTCATATATAAAACCATATCTAGCCTTACCTCTTGCAATAATGCAGTTTTAACAGCGCACTAAACTGGCAAATATTTCCCGCTTTATGAGATTCCATAAAATGGAGAGAGCTATACCGTGTATGCGGGGTTTTTTTTCTCCCACCCTATCCCGTGATGTGGGTTATCAAAGTCCTTAATGACTTTCAAGTCTCCTCTAGGAGCTCGGAGGTTAGTAGTTACAGTATTAGTAATCCTACTTACCAGCTGATTATTTAATTGCAGTTTGATAGTAATTTTTTCTCGTTTATTTGATATTTACAACTGTACAAAAACATATACATCAAGTAAATGTGTTGATAGAGAATACAATGGCATGTATATAACTTGTGAAGAACAACTCAGTAGTAGCACTTCAATAAAAATTTACACTAAAGGTCTATCTAGGCCATCTTCTTTTCAGACGCCTCGGAGGATTATCGGGAATGGAGTGGGAAGCAAGTTGGGAGACTAGTGGATTGCAGTGGTTATGGAGCTTACTATGGAAGGATAGGTATCTCCTGTGAGCTATATCAGCAACATAGGAACATTAAGATCTTTATGGATAAGTTTATTGGTCACAAAGTAAGGAGCATTGAGGATTTTTCAAGGATTTTGGATTGTAAGGAATTGGATACGAGATGAATTGGATGGTTTTAGTAGAGCTTAAAGCTCACTCCGTACGTCCAAATAGGTCTAATCACAGTCATGTAAATGAGTCTTTTGAATTAATTGGAAGCTTTGATCGTTTGTCTAGTAAATGTGAAGTAGTCTGTAACGAAGAGCAGGTTTCTTGTCGTTTTAGTCTTGTATGTGGATTGGAAAAAAGTAAAGTTTATGGTATTGTAGGGGAAGGTGCTGTACAGTTGTACAAGTGGACATTTGTAAGAGAGGGTGGGAGGAGGTAAATCAAAATTGGTAGATTAGTAGTGCTGCAAGCATCTCCCTGCAGTTGCACGTGTATGTTTCAAGATTGTCAGATTTCAACAGTATAGTAGAAATTATTTTTTTTAAGTTTTTTTCTTCGAAATCCTAACCAATCCAACCAGTGAAATTTTTAGGCAGTAATATTTCATTTTTGTCCTATAATTAATATCATCACTTCACATGTTTTCATATCTGTTATCACTTACGGGTTTTGTAAAACAGAGCTTTCCGCACAACATGGCACTCAGTTGTACCTGTGGACACCATTGCCAGCTGAACCTGTGGACAGATAGTTAAAAAGTGTCCACAAGTAAAACAGATTTTCTTTTTGTTAATTATTCATTATTGCAGAAAAGTTTGTAGGCATTCCGCGTGATATAGAACGCCTAAATTTGGATACCTACTATCGTATAACCTTTGTTTTTCAGAGGAGAAAACTCGCCACTACTCACAATTTATAACAAACTATTCAACTAGTGAAGATAATGATTCCACAAATCTGATCTTGGCTGATCCATCAAGCGAAGATTGAGTTTTTTGGATTAAGTCATGAATGATTATGAACAGGTAAAGAAATTGAACATGAAGAAATATATGTTGGCAGCTACGTTTTGTGTTGTAAAGCATTTATAGCTTTGGTAAAAAAAAAAAGTATACTCGTTGACGTTCAATATTTGCTACTTGAAGAAAATTTTTTCATCAAATGATAGAACCCCAAAATTTATGCTTCCTGACATCGCTACTGATTATGAAATTGAAATAAGAGATATCAAAAGAAATTACCACCGCCATCTTTTATAACGCACTGGGATTATATATTACTCGTATAACATATGATTATATAACAATTCATTTCCCTACATCTTTCATGGATACATCTCTAATGATTCGATTTTTTCCTTAAAAAAAGGTCTGGGCCTCGTTAATAATAATTATAGGTACATAAATATTCATTTTTGTTAAAAGGTTTAAAAATAAGTTTCTATTTACTTTCATACGCTAAATTTATTGTTGTCACCTTTCTAGTCGGCCTTCTAGTTTAATAATCAAGTTGACTTTTCTTGTTTAAATATTCTATTTTGTTTAGTACATTTTATAAAAAATTATTTCTGATGTGTTTCTCTAAATGTCATTACAGTTATCCCTATAAACCTATAAAGAAAATGAATGTCCATTGGTACAAGCACTAGTGTCCACAAGTACAAAGGGGGAAGGTACCTATGGACACTAATCAGTAAGTTACAAAACATTATTTTCTGTAAAATAAATTATTTTTCGAATTAAAGACACCAGGGTTCGATAGCCCCTTAAATTACTTATCTAATGGTACAATAACCACTCAGATAAATAAAGCACCGAAAAGTAGAAAAATTTATAAGTGAAAATTGTCCACAGGTACAGCACCTTCCCCTACATCTATTACCAATTAACAATGATAAAAAACGAATTAATTAATTAGTATGTGTTTTTTTTTGATTTTTATCAAAAGAAATATTTCCCGGTTTCGAAACTTCCCATTCACTAAAACATTTCACTCTTCAAAGAACCGAACTGAATAAAATGAGACAGAAATAAATTAGTGAATGGGAGAGGACTAATGGTTTCCTTTTTTTTTTTTGCCGCCAGAGGGAACTTCCAGTCGGTTTTATTGGACATTGAAAGCGCATTTGACTCAGCTTGGAGTATGTTTTAAAACGTTCCAGGATTCTGTGGTCATTTCTATTGTATTACTTATTATTTTCTTCTCCATACAGAGTAAACATTTTTTTTTTTTTTTTTAATATCATCAATTATTTTTTCAATCCAGAATTTATTTTACGAATAAAACAAACAAAAAACTTTTTAACTTCATCAACAAATGTTACATTGGTCTCTCCAATATATGGATTGATTAGGAAGAGATACTGGAAATATCAAAAAATCATGGGGAAAATAATAATGATATGTACGAAAAATAAAGAATTTATTTATATTTGAAATATAGAATAAAGAATTATTGCATGACTATAAATTCATAAAACTATCGCCATTGTCAGTTGTATCGATCGGTTGCTAGGAATCGAAATGGTTCATAGGATTCTCAGTACTGATTTTTTTTATTTAAGGATTAGTGCCGCTGGGAATTAATATTTTGGAATTAATTTATCCCTAACGTGAAGTAAATAAAAAATTAAGAATTTCATTTGATTTATTAAAATATTTAACTTTAAACCGTATTCAGGATTTATTGCAACATTTAATCACTTCAATTAGATTGATGAATTAATTGCCACTTCTATTTGAGATTATTTTATTAGAAAACTAATTTCGAATGCTAAACTTCATCTTCAGTTCTAAAAACATACAAATGTTTTCATCACATCAGTACTTATATTATATATACTAAAGTTTTTAAAAAGGTAAGACAAGAAATCAAACATGGGCACCCACCTTAGAGGTAACTAAAACAGAAATGGACTTCTCACTGAATTCGTGAGAAGTAGAAGGGAGCAGGTAGGTTAGACTTTGTAGTTAGTAAAATTTTGTATGTTTTATAGCTGAAGATGCATGTTTAGCATTCGAAACTAGTTTTCTAATAAAATAATCTCAATAGAAGTGGAAATTAATTCATCAATCCTAATTTTATTGATCCTTCTATACCATCATGGTGTACCTCAGTTGATTCAATCACTTTTAAATAAATTGTACAGAACTACTCATTAGTAGCACTATAATAAAGTTCTACATTTAGAAGGTCTCTGGGTCATCTCCTTTTCAGAGGCTACAGAGATTTATAGGAATTAAGAGTGAATCAAGTTTAGAGGCTAGTGGATTCGAGTGGATGTGGCGTTAACTAGAAATAAGAGGTATCTGGTTTGAACTAAATCAGCAAAAAATTGAACAATTTTGAATTTTAATATAGAAGCTTGTATGTGACATAATTAGGATCAAATATATACATTAAGTAAATGAGCTAATAATGATTACAGTAACATGTTAAAACTTGAAAAGAACTACTCAGCTGGACATCCTTGGCCACTCTCTCATCCACAATTAGAATTAGCTTTTTCGTCCTTAAGGATTGCTGTTTTAACGGTTTTTTTTAAGTTATCCGAAGCATCTTGTTCGGGGGCACTGTGCTACCAAATGAGCCACCTTCCCACAGCCGTGGCACTTTCTCTCTTCTCTCCTCGAATTTTTCTTCTCAGCTTCATACCTCTTCTCCCGAGCTGACGTTCGGGATTTTTATTATACTAGAATAAAGATTATTTTTTCATTTCATTAAATGTTCATACTCATTTTGGAACAGTAATACATTATTAAAATTTATAACCAGAGAAATATCAGTGCATCTTTTTATCTACAGTGTTTACTGAATTGTTTCGTTTGAATGTTTCCGCTCCCTTTGTCTAATAAATATGGATAATAAATGATATTTGCTGTTTACTAATTTATTTCTTGGGGTTTATTATTGTTCTTTTAATAAGAAGTGGTTAGCTTTTTTTAGTCCTCATGTCGATTATTTTGTGTAATAACAATTTTTTCTACCGAGGTATTAGAAACGATAATCGAGATAGCAAAGCACTTAAATAAAAATTCTACTTTAGAAATTCTTTATTGAATTTGTAGGTACAAATATACTTTATTGAAGTAAATGCGTTTACAATAACTGTCCAAACTTGAAAATATACATACATTAAGAGTAAATGCGTTAAAAACGCTTACAATACCTTTCATCCAACTTGATAAACAACTACTCATCTCAGTAGTAGCACTTCATAAAAAATCTACGCAAGAAGATCTCTAAGCCATCTTTTTTTCGGACGCCTCGGAGGATTATCGGGAATGGTGTTGGAAGCAAGTTGAGAAACTAATGGATTTGGGTGGTTATGGAGCTTACGATGAAAGGATAGGTATCTGGTTTGGGCTAAATCAGCAACATATAGAAGATTAAGGTCTATATAGATAAGTTTATTGGTGACAAAGTAAGGGCATTTAGGATTTTTTGAAGGATTTTAGATTGTAAGGATTGGATACGAAATGAGTTGGAATGTTAGTAGAGCCCAAAGCTCAACTCCGTAATTATGTCTATTGTAATGAATTGGGAGCTTTGATCGTTTTTCTAGTAAATGTTGAAGTAGTCTGTAATTCTAAAATGTAAATTCTATTGTTTTGTTTTTTCAGTCAGGGAGAAATTAAGTTTATTTTTTCCTTTTTCCTCTCAAATTATGAAGGGATTTGATCGTTGATAATTTATTCAATGGCAAAATATGATGATGGTCCATCAGAGCTAATTATTTCTAAAATATAAGTCCCTCTTGTTGATTGGGAGATCATTATTGAGTTTGACGTTGCTCGAAGAAGATAATACGATGAAGATGAAGAATATCAAGAAGAGGCTCGAAGAAGAGCTTTCAAACAGAAATAAGAGACTTATTAAGCCCTTCTCTCTAGAGCTCTTATAACTTTTTAAAAGAGGATCCCAATCAGTCCTCTCTAAGAAGATTAAATAATTCAATAACTAATTAATATTTTCTTAAAACAATATTAAATAAAAAGAAAACTCGTTTAAAATAATAACATGTAAAGTATATAAAAACATATTATGTAAATAGAACATGTAAGGTTGTATGAAGAATAAAATAAAAAAATAAAAAGATGACCTTAGGTTTTTTTTTAAAGGGAGTAAAAAACCCTTAGCTATGCCGTCCTTCGGAAGGGACGTAAATCGGGGTCCCGAGCCTGTGCGATGTCAGGTACTCATTAAAGATCCTTATCCTAATTATACCTGGATAGGCAAAATTGAGGACTCCCACCGCAGCATCGTCCGATTAGCAGCCATAGCAGCATAAAGTGACGTTAAACGAAATAGAAATTCAAAAAAAAAAAAAAAAAAAAAAATTACATGGAATATGATTTAGGGATTGTCGTCTTGACTGCCAATGATAGTATATGTTCGGTCGGATTACCCATTCAGATTATGTGCATTTTTTTCGATTTAGGTGCTGTTTTTTTTTGTAGGTTTTATTTTAAAATGAAATTCCGCGTCTAATATTAAATCCCGAATACGCAAATTCAGCTTGGATCAGGTTTATACAAAACACTTTTGTATTTTAGCCTGAAAAATATTACAATAAATAAGTTCTAATCAACCGCACCTTTTCGATTTAAGCGGCACCAAACATGACGATGAAAAAAAATAACAAAATATTAAAATTTTTTTAACAGGATCTTTAATTTTTTTGTATGTGTCCATTGGTTCAGGAGTAAGAAGAATGTCCCGGAAATCATTGAACGATAAAATACAGGTACAAAAACTCCCCAATTTTGAACTAAAATTAGATAAAATTAAGACATCTTTTAACTATTGGGAACTATTTTAGTGACCAGTTTAAAGGACACGAAGTACCTATTTCCTGTTTAAAATATAAATTTAATCAGAGATGGAAGAAAGTTTTGATAAAATGGAAAAAAAAAACCTTTAAAGAAGACGATTGGTTGCTAAAAACATTTGAAATATTACTTTAATTCATTAAATTTATAAATAGCACCTTATTCACAATGAAAAACAATTGTTATACTGTGAAACATATTTCACTTTGATTGACGCAAATGTGTGTAATGCCGTCAAATTAATGTCAACCATGAGATCCTATATTTGTGGCGTAACCTTTTTGATTTGATAAAAAAAAAAAAAAATAATATAATTATGTTTATGCCAATGCTCTTTGATTTGGTTTATCTATATCGCACGCCAGGATTCATATGTTCAAAAGCATATTGTATCTCTCATACTAGCTTCCTGAAAAATTGTAGTAGCTTTGTACAGTCAAAAGGAGCTCACACATTAGTGAGCTAGTGTTATTAAGTATAAGGAGGGTTGAGCTCTTTTCTGTTCCTACTCTCATATTATTTAACTGCACGTAACGCACTCACGTTTCTCAAAAACGTATTACTTTTGACCAGGTAGGTTAGCGGTTAAATATGTTCCATTTTAATAATAATTGTTTTAGCTTAAAACAAACCAACTTATATAAAACTAGCATTCACTATCGCGGCTTTACACGATATCATAAAATAAGGGACTAATAATTAAAGTACTATTTGTTAATCGGTAAATGTGTATATATATATATATATATATATATATATATATATATATATATATATATAATATATACAGGGTGTCCCAGACATAGTGTAAATGGTGGAATGGCGCAAAAACGAGTGTCCTATCTCAATTTTTGAGGAGATAGACCTTCGTTTTTTTTTTTTCGTTTTTATTTTTAAAATCTTACTTTTTCTGAAAAATTACAGTTTTCTCTGCTTTGTTTTAGCGTAGAAACTAAAACGATGATATTTTTTTCTTAATCAGCATTAAATTTTCTAAAAGATTAAATAGGTCTAGTTAATTTAAATTCACTTTAAGGAGCCTTTTAATGCGCAAAACACAAAACATTTATTAAAACTTAATTTTAATATTTTTTGAAAATTCCTCACTCCTCACTGGAGAACCCTAGAAGCCGTCAAATTTCTCAAAACTGCAGAATTTAGTTAGCTTTTTATTGATACCATTGCACTTCACCTTTGAGTCTAACAGACGTTTTTTCTGATGAAAAACACGCTAGAGAATAAATACTTGATTGCGCCTTATATATATATATATATATATATATATATATATATATATATATATATATATATATAATATATATTTAATCTAATTTCTCACAACAATGGATGGGACTGGTGCAGACATCAATCAAATTTTCAATCAATTCCTTCACTCGTCTCATGCCCAGGTCTACCCCTCCTCAACTCTCAGCCATCCATCAATCCAAACTTCCAATTTTTTTTTTTTTTTTTTTTCCCAAACTAGATTCTCGTACTAAAGTATCTTTAAATCTTTCTCTTGGCTAAAGTTCTATTGGTAAATAGAGATTGAACGATATACCGTCACTTGTTTATATTGATGGCGAATCACAATTTAAACATTGTGTCCTTTGACTCAACGAAGATCGATTCTTACCGTTGCATTATTTCGATTTGGCAATTTTATTTGTCCTATGCTTGTAATATTATGGAATTGTAATAAATAAATAATTATATTTTTATGAGCTGTGTTAAACGACTGAATGAGTTGTATAAAGTAGATTGTTGAGAGAGATGAGTATACAAATAAGCTATGTTAAGATTTAAAAAAGCATATTTTTATTTCGCCAATGTTTCGGCCATATCTTTGATAGCCATCATCAGAATAGATTAAAATTAAGATAACCGAATTAAATTGTAGAGGAAAGGTGTAAATGTGGGCCCCCTTTTGTTTTTTATATTTTTTTTTTTATTTTTTATTTTATTTATTTTTTTTTTTTTTAAGAATTTATTGAAATTTGTTTTTTTTTACATGTGTTAAAAACGCTTACAATAACATGCCAGAAATTGAAAAGAACTACTCATAAGTAGCACTTCAATAAAAAATCTACACAAGAAGATCTCTAAACCATCTTCTTTTCAGACGACTCGGAGGATTATCGGGAATTGAGTAGGAAGCAAGTTGAGAAACTAGTGGGTTTGAGTGGTTATGGAGCTTACTTTGAAAGGATTGGTATCCGATCTGGGCTGAATAAGGAACATTTAAGATCTTTATGGATAAGTTTATTGGTGACACAGTAAGGAGCATTGAGGATTTTTCGAAGGATTTTAAATTGTAAGGATTGGATACGGGAGGAATTCGATGATTTAGTTGAGCCCTATAGTTCAACTCCGTACGTCTGTTTTTTATTTAAAGTTACTTTTATCTTGAAAAATACTAGTTTTTTGTCTTTCATTATAACAAACTATAACAAGTTTCTTAAACGTGAGAAGGTAAATGACGATTTACAAAAATCTTTCAAAATAGCACCGGATAAAAATAAAGTTAGGGTGTAAATATAGGCTCTCTTAAAAAAAAATCACCATAAATAGGTTAAAAAAAGATAAAAACAATTCGATACGGCAGAGAATTTATTTATTAAAAAAAAAAAAAAAAAAAAAAAAAAAAAATACAGAAATCGTAATCATGAATCTTTCAGCCCCGCACGATCTAAGTTCCTACATTTGAAAACATTTTCCCCACACCTCTCCCCGAGTGGCTTCATAGAACTTTCCATCACAAAAGATGCAAGTTGTGATCTCTAACAAGAGATATATACTGAAGTCCCCGAGGAAATGGGGGTCTATATTTACACCAACTCCACCTAAGAAAGATGGCCACTATCACATGTAACCTAAAAGCGTGGGTGACCAAAGGTGTGCTTCAAAAAGTAGCTTAAGATCTCCGCTTTCCAGATATCATTGTGAAATTATTTTTAAATAAACATAAGAACATGAAAAGAAAACGATTTCACATATCTCTCAAAAGTTTACAGTCCAGAATGAACACCAATTTTCACAATAACTTAAGCTGCATCCAGACTAGTTGGAAGAATGGTTCCAACTGCTGACTGCTATCTTATATTAGGAAATGGCTCCATAGACATTCCTCGCCGCCAGTCTTCAATATCTGTCTTAGCCAGTAGAGAGGGGTGCCCATATTTACACTAGTGTCCGTTTTTACACCTTTTCCTCTATTGATTGTATTACAGTTAGGTAGGTTAATTTTTTTTTGGAGGGGGGGGGGGTGGAAAAATCCAATTAGTTCCCTTTTGAATTTGTATCCAATAGGAACTGAAAAATTCAATTAGTCATAGGGAAAACCCAAGCAATAACCCCAATAATTTAACCTATTATTAACCCTTTTTCTTCCACTGTAGATATATTTCAGAAATCCGTTTGATCTCCTCAAGAGAGTACCAATATATTTGATTTACTGTGTTACATTTTTTATAACATTAATATATATAATCCATGTAACAAATCGCTGAAGTTTTGAAAGTTTTTGTATCTCTTAAAACTGAAGATGAATGTTTAACATTCGAAACCAGTATTAAAAGATAATAATTTCAATGAAAGTGGCAATTATTTCATCAATCAGTATTTTGATGCCTTTTTTTTGTACAACCAAAAATCTTATAAACATTATTTTAAACGGGTTTCATTATATACGTGTACAGAGTTGGGCAAAACGTAATCTTAGTTAAAAATTAATCAAAATTCAATCATAGCTATTTGACAACTAATTTTATGGACTCCAGCACATATTTTAATAATTATTAAATCTTTCAGTCATTTTTTAAGTGAACTAATGATAATTTGACTGGAAGATTTAACCATTATAAAATTAGGTAATTGATTCCAGGAAATTAGTTTTAAAAATAGCTATGATAAAAGTTTGATTATATTTCAGCTGTGATTAAATTTTGCCTTCAATCAGCCTCTGAAACTCAGCCTTAAAAAGTGGTAACGATCCCCTCTTTGTGGTCCCGTAGATATAAGAACTACAGGCTGCAAATTAGAACGGATGCCCCAAAATAAGCAGAGGTGGAAAGCCAGGCTGGATAAGGGTCACCAAGGATCTATAAGGTCTGCAGAGCCCAACAGAAAAAAAAAATAATAACAACAAATAAATAAATAAAAAAAAAAAATAAATAAATTTGCCCAGCTGTGTGTGTGTATGAAGTAAGTTGAAGTTTTAACTTGGATTGTCATCTGAGCAATTGTACAATCTTGAATAAAAACCAATTTTTCAGTGCCTAAGGTTTGCTAACAAGGTGTTCTAGTCTTCTAAAAGGAGATGAGAATACTGAAATTTAGTTCCAGACCAATCCCAGACACTCCAGTCACATATCATTTCCCTTGAAGAATGGTGTCATAACTGGAGAGTTAAGATAAATCCCAGCAAATAACCTTTACCCTACGTCGAAAACCTACCTCATCCTGTCCTCCTGTATCCTTTAATGGAGTACCATTAAATAATGTAGAACAGATAAGATACCTTGGATTTGATTTGGACAAAAGACTTACCTGGATCCCCCAAACAAGATTGAAAAGACAATAATCTGCACGTAGATTTCGACTGCTACAAAACTTACTTGACAAACGTTCAAATCTCCCGATTCACTATAAGAAACTTGCCTATATGACGATTATCAGACCTATTTGGACTTACGATATAGAATTGTGGGGATCCACTACACCATCGAATCCTTTCCGCATCCAATCACTCCAATCGAAAATCCTTCGAAAAATCCTTAATGCTCCTTATTTTGTCACAAATGAATTAATCTATAATGACCTTAATATCCAATATGTCGCCGATTTGGCACGAACCAGATACCTCTCCTCTCATAATAAACTTAACACTCATCCAAATCTACTTGTTGCACAGCTTTCCATTCCATTCCTGGCAATCCTCCAAGGCGTCTGAAAAGAAGATGGCCTCGTGATCTTCTTTTGTAAATATTCATTAGAGTACTATCAATGGGTAGTTCCTCTACAAGTTTTAATCATGTCATTATATTGCATTGTATACCGCATATTTACTAGATGTGTTTTCTAATACAGTTGTAAATCTATATTAGTAAAAGAATAAATAAAAAAAAAAAAAAAAAGAGTTCCAGAGGACATGTAAATATTGAACAAGCTGCAGAATAGAAGGTGATTACTGGGAGGTTACAGTAGCACAATAGGAATCTGATGTAGCAACCGGCTGGGGTAAGTCCAGGTCCCTGTGGGGTTTTAGGAAAATAAGTTCTCGAATGCTGACTTTATGCGGTAATTTCATGCTTTGCCAACTTCTACCCATCTTCTCTTTTATATCTTATTCTTGTTTATTTTTATTATTTTTAAAGTAATGAATTTCGCATTTTTATTGTTTTTTTTTAATAAGTAAAATTGCTAGTTTGAATTAAAAAAAAGTATTTTAATTACAGTAAGACCTCTATAATCCGGCACGCTCGTGGATCCGACAATGCCGGATTATCGAGGTCTTCCTTTAAAATGGTTTAAACTGGGAATAAACTATAAATAAACCCACATAAAATATATTTATAATCATAAGGTATAGTTGACTGTGGTTGACTGTGATGTATATAGGAGATGTAGATAATTAGGGTAGGCAGTCATAGATATTCAGCAGATCAAAATAAAATGTTTATTTTATTCTAATTCTTAAAGCCAACGTTTCGACTTGCAATGCAAGTCTTCATCAGGGATATCATAAATATATGTTCACCAATTATTTTGTCGAGATTACTCATTAGCATTTAAGTAACTATCACCCATTTTAGCCTCAATTCAATAGTCTTTACTGGCCTTATGGCCTTTATATATTGCCTTTAAGTTACTATCCTTACTCTTATACAGTTATTTATGTTTATTTGTTTGTTTATGTTTATTTTCTTTCTCACTCATTCCTATATGTTCTGGTGTGTGTTTATTCATATAATTTTACAATGTAGTCATACCTCTTTGCTTGTTTTCTCTTTTTCTAGCCCTGATGAAGACTTGCATTGCAAGTCGAAACGTTGGCTTTAAGAATTAGAATAAAATAAACATTTTATTTTGATCTGCCGAATATCTTTGACTGCCTACCCTAATTATCTACATCTCCCAAAATATATTTATGTATCTGTGGCCCCTGTGCATAGTGGGCTAAGTCGAATTTTGTGAATTTAGAGCCATCTACATCTCCAGAATCGTAATTTTTTTCTCTTTTCTTTTGTCTCACGGGCTAAGTGTTCCGTCCATTGCAATGAAGGATATTCCTTTGTGAATCGTGGGCTGATATTCAAATCTTGAACTTTTACTTGTGAAAAGCGAGTCAAGTTTACTAAGCCCCACAACTTTTCACAATTAAAATTTTTCGTCCCCTTTAAAAACCGCCTTGGTCCATAGAAAAAAGATAATGAAAAAGGTACTATGCATTGGGGGAAGGTAAGATGGCTTAACTATAACAAAGATAGCTGCAGTGTTCTCTACTACAAGTCGACTTTCGATATAAATGTTAATTTTAAAACTGTAAGTTTTTTGATAAAGGGCAGGCAACAAAAATTAGAGCGATGTTGAATCCGATGTTGAATGTGCTTCCGATTGCGGCAGAAAAGAAGAAAGATCTTGTTCCCTACATAAATCCAACATTTAGACGATTCTATGAAGAGCTGAAATCTACATCTAAGCAGGATCTGTACCCAGATTTAGGTGAAGAAGAAGACGGATGAAAGAAAATTATAAATGATATAAGAAGTGGATACGAGAATAATTAAAAGCTTTAGTTGAGCCCCAGAGCTCATCTCCGTATGTCCAAATAGGTCTGATAACTGTCATGTAAATGAGTCTTTCACAGTAAGTCCCAGAATAAAGTTATTTTTTCATTTCATAATAGGCAAGAGTGATATTGGACGATATGAAAATGCGAGTTCGCCCCATATTTTTAAATTTAAATTTGAGTCAATAATAGAAAGGAAGTTCCATTTCAATGAAATTTTATTATTTTATGTGGTACTTACAGTATTTTCAAATTAAACTCCACAATTATTTAACTGTTTTGGTATGAATTATTTCAATATTTTTAATTTTTTTTTTTTTTTTTTTTTCTGTTCCAGGTAAGAGAAAGTGACAACAATGAAATATAATTTGTAAGTAATATAGGCTTATATTTGTTCTGAATTATTTCTGTCTGAAGATCAATACTAAATCTATAGAATCATTTAGGTCGCTGTGTTGAAGATTAGGTTAGCTCTGTTCTGTAAGTTACCTTAACCTTACTGATAATCGAACTTATTAAACCTGTCTTACATTGGAAAATTAAAATAAATAGGAGCAACGCGTTATTCTTGGACATTCGACCACAGTTGGGATGTTGCTAGAATGAAGGAATAGTCCAGTAGAGTTTTTTCATTTTGTTTTAAAATTAATATGTTGTTAGGATTGTGATTGTTTATTTAATTCAAAGTTTTGGAGTTACAACGCCACAGTTCGGTAATTGGTAACTTATAATTTTCGAAAATTTTGATCTACTCCTCGCTTCACCAAAATATCTGTTAAAATGATGACTGAAAAAAAAAAATGTGAATTTCAAAATTAAACTACATTAAATTATATTTTCAGCATAAAATGGCCTCTGTAGATTACAAATGGAAACTGAAATACAGGCATTCAATTTTTCTCAAAAAGTGGCTAGGATTTAATTACGAATCTTTGGAAGCCTTTATCTCTGTTCCCATTTAAGCTACATTTCATACTATCCTAAATGTTCCACAAATGAAATAAACCAAACCACACCTTATATTATTACATAATTAAATAGCCTCACAAAACATAAAACTATTAATTTTTATTGAAAAATATCACTCGAATCCATTATCCAACGATCAGTACTCTTTTACAATCCCCAAAAATACTCAATAGCATTTTAAAATAAAATATCCCCATGTAATAGTAATATCGCAGTTAAGGCTGCATTTATGAGCTTTGGAGCTTCACTAAACTATCTAATTCATCTCGTATCCAATCCTTGCAATCTAAAATCCTTCAAAAAATCCTTAATGCCCCATACTTAGTTTCAAATAAACTTATCTATAAGGGTGATTCTCAAACTAAAGGAAAATTTCTAGCTACCAAAATCCTAAATTTTAATGTTGATAAATCTTGCTGCAAACATTTGATACTTCCTGGAGGCTACCTGTGAGGATTTTAGTTGGTGCTGCAACACATGAATCACTTTACTTTTTTAAAAATTTCAGTTTATAATTTTAACACATGACCATGTGAATGCCCCGACACCAATTAGTTTTATGTATGCAAGTTTAAAATTTCGTTTATTTTTAAAAACGTCACTTTTAAATGCTGCTATAATATATTTTATTGCAAAGTACTGACCCTCGCTTTTCTACTAACATTTTGTCCCTCTCTCGGGCAATATATGGGATACCATTTAAAAAGAATGCTTCATCTTTATTTGAAATCCATTCATCGAGCCATTTTCGTACGTTTTTCGAAATTGTTTGAAGTGTTGCTCCGCCAATGAGTGTCCCATCGATGAGAATAGGTGATAATCAGAAGGCGCCAGGTCAGGTGAATACGGCGGGTGGGGTAGGAGTTCCCAACCAAGCGAAGAAATCGTTTCCTTAGTCAATCTGGCTGAATGTGCAGGATATCATGCTGAATAATGACTTTGGCGTGCCTGTGAGCCCATTCTGGGCGTTTTTCGATCATGCGTGACTCAAATTGATCATTTGTTGTCGGTAGCGCTCGGGTATTGACTGTTTCGCCGGGTTTGAGAAGCTCGTAGTAGACTACTCCCTTCGAAGACCACATACACACACAGCATTGTCTTCTTCCCTTTAAAAACGATCCGGTCTTGCCGGGTGGATGGTTGTCCTGGCGTTACCCATGGATTTTTTTTTTTTTCGTTTGGATTCTGAAAATAAATCCATTTTTCATCGCCAGTTACACTCGATGCAAAAAACCCTTTCTTTCGTGGCGTAAAAGCAGCATTTTTCGCACACAGTTTTTGTTTTTCCATCTGTCGTTCGTCCAATTCATGTGGAACCCATTTTCCAACCTTTTGAATCTTTCCCATAGCTCTCAGGCGATCGGAAATGGCTTGCCTAGTGACATTCAAACTGTTCTGCCATCATTTGTTGGGTTTGGGTATTGTCTTCGTCTAATAAAGATTGCAATTCGCAGTGCTCAAACTTTTTGGTCGATTTTCCTCGTTTTTGATCAGTAACATCAAATCACCACGTTTGAAACTTTGAAACCACGTTCACATGTCCTGACGGTTGGAGCAACATCGCCCATAAGTCTCAACAAGAATTCAATGACATTCAGATGCCTTTTTTCTTTTGATTAAATAGGAAAAAATCATGACATGCCGCAAATGCTCTTTATTTGGCTTAAAATTAGACATTTTTAACACGGGAACTTAGTTGTTAAAGGTTCCATAGTAAAAAAATAAATAAAACATGAAACATTCCTGCTTTATAACGAATATCAGTCTTTATTTAACGCTAAAGCATTTTTTTCATCACATAATTTAAATAATATCACTGCAAATATCACATCAATTCACTTTTAATATCAATATAACACTCAATTTCGGCCACAGTATTCCTAAAATTATTTAAAAATGAATTTTTTTAACATTGCCATAGTGTCTTTAACATCTGCATGGAATATAAAGATACCATGACAATGTGAAAATAAGGTTAAAGATATTACCAACGAAACACTATTCATTTACTTCCCATTTTCTCGGGAGTATATTATGAGGGCCGTAGCCAAGTATTAGAACGCATGAGGCCCGTTAAAAATAAGTATTTGGTTTAACTGATTTATAGTGGACATGACAATGTGAACTATGAATGTACTTACAGTCTGAGGTGATATTTACACTAGGATATTCCGACGTATAATGGTTGCGTGGTTACGAACTGATGCGTCCACGAGAAACAGCTGCCTGCCTCTGCAAATAAAAACTCAAAATTCCAGAAATTCGTTCCGAATACGTTTCTATCACTTATTAATATCACTATAATGAAACGCCAATATTAAGGAGTCACAGAGACAAAAATAAAATAAGTAGGGAGTTGGTTACTTAGGCATTATAATCCTGAAAAACACATTTTCGCTTTCTTCTACTATTTTATTTTAATATTACTATCTGTTAGTTGAGTTAGTGTCACCCTATCCAGTAATAATTATTTGCATTATCGTAAATCCAAGCATAGGGACAATCCATGACAATGTTAATCGACATAGAATAACCTAAAAATTATAACCCTAAAACACTAAAATCCCAAATAAATTCAATTAGCATCATTAATTCACATAACATAAATCGATTTGGAAACAATATTTTTAACGAAGTTTACTTAATTGAATTTTAATGGGTGGGGGACACAAATTTTCCTGTAGTTTGGGAATCAGCCATAAAGACAATGTTCCATATGTTGATTTTTAGCACAAACCTAGTACCTATCCTTTCATAGTAAATCCCATAACTATTCAAATCCAGTAGTCTCTCAGCTTGCTTCCCGTTCTATTCCAGACAACCTACCGAGGCGTCAGAAAAAAACAATATTCATCTTATTATATACATGATATCACATTTACTGGATTTTTGTTTTATGTACAGTTGTAAATTTCAATAAATGGATATATAAATACAAAAAAAGGTATTAATTTCCAGTTTGCTCGGTAATATCCTTTAAGAAACCATTCCTTCCACTTTCGCCCTTGGTTAATATTGTTGACCATATCCTGCATTCAGACGCCCTCCCAGAACAGAGGAGGAGGCAGAAGAGATGATAAAGCAGCTGGAGGAGGACCCAAGTTTAATATCAGCTGGGGCTCTTTCCCTGATTAACTCTTCTTTTCCCCCCTCTCCTCTTTGATATATTTTCTTTCTTCTTTTCTTTGCCAGCTCGACCTCTCCCCCTCCCTCACACCCTTCTCAACGCCAATGGAATTATTTTAAAGATAGCGTGTTTTTTTTTTTCAAATTCAGGGAAAAGGGAGACAGTTTTAATAGAATCTATGTTTATAAATATAAAATATATTTTTAATTTTTTTTTTGTTTATTTTATTACGTAACCCTGTTTTGAAGTTTATTTTGTTTTTATGATTTTTTTCTATCCGTGCTTTGTTAAGTCCTTCTCATTCTTCAGACGGTATGGTTCTTTTTTTTGTAATTTAACCCGTTGTGCATATTTAGTCCTCATCTGTTTATTTTTTACCTTTATTTTATTATATTTCAATAACTGACGCTGATTTGCCGCCAGTATTTATTAGTAAATAAATATCTTTTTATTGCATCTCAATGTCAATGTCACTTCAGGGACATGTCACGAATCTACATAAATAGTGTCGAAATTGTAAAATTAAAATAAATCCAAACTAATCTAATCAAATAATACCCTTTGTCGTAAAGCATTTACTTCCTATCCTGCAGTCTCTTTTAATGGCGAAGATACTTCCCATAGTCCAGTCAATGAAGGCCTAAAATTGGGTGTTTTCTCTAATCCAAGGTTTTTCTTCGGAAACATGTTCTAGGTAGTTAAAAAGTAAACTTACTAAAAATCCTGCAGTTTTTGGGCTTATGTTTTTAAGAAGATTAATAAAACATAAAATAATAACAACGAATGAAAATCCAATTTATACGCGTAATTACCGTTACCCGGAACAATTTAAAAAACAAATTAACGATGAAGTTCAAAAACTATTAAAAAGTAATATAATAAGACCTAGCAAATCGCCGTATAATGCTCCGCTTTGGATCGTACCAAAAAAATCACTGTTTTACAGATCTGCCAGGATCTGACGTTTTTTCGAGGCCGAGGAAGGACATCCTTGGCCACTCTCTCCATCCACAATTAGAATTAGCTTTTTCGTCCTTAAGGATTGCTGTTTTAACTGTTTTTAAGGACACTGTTTTACAGATCTGCCAGGATCTGACGTTTTTTCGAGGCCGAAGGACATCCTTGGCCACTCTCTACATTCGCAATTAGAATTAGTTTTTTCGTCCTTAAGGATTGCTGTTTTAAACTGTTTTTAAGGACACTGTTTTACAGATCTGCCAGGATCTGACGTTTTTTTTTTCGAGGCCGAGGAAGGACATCCTTGGCCACTCTCTCCATCCACAATTAGAATTAGCTTTTTCGTCCTTAAGGATTGCTGTTTTTAACTGTTTTTAAGGACACTGTTTTACAGATCTGCCAGGATCTGACGTTTTTTTCGAGGCCGAAGGACATCCTTGGCCACTCTCTACATTCGCAATTAGAATTAGTTTTTTCGTCCTTAAGGATTGCTGTTTTAACTGTTTTTAAGGACACTGTTTTACAGATCTGCCAGGATCTGACGTTTTTTCGAGGCCGAGGAAGGACATCCTTGGCCACTCTCTCCATCCACAATTAGAATTAGCTTTTTCGTCCTTAAGGATTGCTGTTTTAACTGTTTTTAAGGACACTGTTTTACAGATCTGCCAGGATCTGACGTTTTTTTCGAGGCCGAAGGACATCCTTGGCCACTCTCTACATTCGCAATTAGAATTAGTTTTTTCGTCCTTAAGGATTGCTGTTTTAACTGTTTTTTTTTAAGGACACTGTTTTACAGATCTGCCAGGATCTGACGTTTTTTTTTCGAGGCCGAGGAAGGACATCCTTGGCCACTCTCTCCATCCACAATTAGAATTAGCTTTTTCGTCCTTAAGGATTGCTGTTTTAACTGTTTTTTAAGGACACTGTTTTACAGATCTGCCAGGATCTGACGTTTTTTCGAGGCCGAAGGACATCCTTGGCCACTCTCTACATTCGCAATTAGAATTAGTTTTTTCGTCCTTAAGGATTGCTGTTTTAACTGTTTTTAAGGACACTGTTTTACAGATCTGCCAGGATCTGACGTTTTTTCGAGGCCGAAGGACATCCTTGGCCACTCTCTACATTCACAATTAGAATTAGTTTTTTCGTCCCTAGGGATTGCTGTTTTAACGGTTTTTAAGGACACTGTTTTACAGATCTGCCAGGATCTGACAATTTTTCGAGGCCGAAGGACATCCTTGGCCACTCTGTCCATCCACTATTAGAATTAGCTTTCTCGTCCTTAAGGATTGCTAATAAAACCGTTAAATATTTTAAATCAATATTTTAAATCAGACGCGTCGGGACAGAAAAAAATTAGGATGGTCATAGACTATAGGAAACTAAATCAGGCTGCAGTAAAAGACAAATTTCCCCTACCGAATATTGGAGATTTATTAAATAGACTAAAGGGATCGAAAATATTTTCCACCATAGACCTCGCGTCGGGATTTCATCAAATTAAAATGGATAAAGATTCAATAGCTAAAACCGCGTTCTCCACCGAAAATAAACATTTTGAGTTTTTGCGTATGACTTTTGGCCTGTGTAATGCACCCCCAACCTTTCAAAGAGCGATAACGATGATGATACAAAATATCCCCAATTCTAAGGGGGGCGCGAATTGGTTTTTTGGTTTTGCGCTCATATCTCGAAAACGGTGCGTCGTATCCAAAACATGACTATTTACTAAATTAAATTTTCTACAAAATTTATTATATACACATTTTTCATATTCTCTACCGTTTCCGAGATATACGCTTGGCAAATGTGAACATTTACGAAAAAAAAAAAACAATTTTCAATTCACGTTTTCTGTTAAACTTCGCTCCATGAATAGTTTTATCACATTTGTTTTCGGAACCCCGAGACTTTCCCTTGTTTCGCACCTCTTCACTGCCTTGGAGTGGCTCTATCCATCCTCCCGTAAACAATATTTCCGGGGCACTTTCCTGTACCATGTCATTAATAATCATCGCCGGGGTCACCTGTGGTGTAGTGGTTAGCATAGCAACCTACTAAACCCAAGATTGCGGGTTCGCAGCCGGCCAGATGACCTTAGGATTTTTTAAAGGAATTAAAAAATCCTTAGCTATGCCGTCATTCGGAAGGGACGTAAAATCGGGGTCCTGAGCCTGTGCGATGTCAGGTACTCGTTAAAGATCCCTATCCTAATTATACCTGGATTGGCAAAATTTAGGACTCCCACCGTAGCATCGTCCGTTTAGCAATAGCAGCATAAAGTGACGTTAAACGAAATAAACAAACAATTATCATTGCCCACCCTACATCTATAACCTATTAAAATTCAAGTCCTCCGTCCACTTCCATTTATATATATATATATATATATATATATATATATATATATATATATATATATATATATATATATTTTTTATTTTTTTTTTTTTTTATTTTTTTTTTTATTTATTTTTTTTTTTTTGAAGAGAAAAGATTTGACCCCGGTTGGGATTCAAACCCAAGTCTCCACCTCTCTAGCGTGGTGCCTTATCCACTAGAGAGATGGAGACTTGGGTTCGAATCCCAACCGGGGTCAAATCTTTTCTCTTTAAAAAATAAAAAATATATTTAAAAAATATTTAATAATCAAGAATTATTTCATAATTTTTATATATATATATATATATATATATATATATATATATATATATATATATATATATATATCAATTCTATATAATAAAGTGCTGTTATTTTGAACTCAACATACTTGAAATACTAGGAATAAAAAGAGCTTTCAACAAGTATTCTAAGGGTAATAATGGTTAACTATTTGGTGAGTTCACTAAGTAAAGTTTTAAGTTATAGTAGTTTAGTTATTATTTATCTTTATATAGAGACTGCTTTATATAAAGTGATATAGCTGCCCGATATCAGAATAAAGCGATAAAAAGTAATGCAGCGGGCCCACCACTAAGCCGTGAAGAGATAAGGCTTATAAAAAAAAATGAGTAGCAGATAAAGAACAATTTCCTATCACCATTGAGCCATGTACTCATAATGTATTTATTTTTATCAAAGTAGACATCCTTTATAAGAGTACTTCATCATTAATAAAATAAATAATTAAATAAATATAAAATACATACTATGTCAACGAAGAATAATTAATTAATACTTAAGCAAAAATTATTAGATGATTTCTTCTACTGAACATTATTACAGGAAGGACAAATTAATAGAACGACGGGAACATTAATTTTAGTCTTCTCACGCCAGTTTAATCTTTAGCCTAATATTTTAATTTGGCGGAATGAAATTAAAATCTCCATCAACAATAGTAGTAGCTGGCTAATTGAATTGATGAAGAAAAATTAATCATAGAAATTAGAGATTTCATTAAAATGTCAGTGATTCTTGTATCATTAACAAACTAGCAATAAACTATGAGATAATAAATATTAATAAAATATAAAGGGCATTAATTGCTCTTTTATGATTGTTTTTTTATTTTATTTATTTCTTATAATCTATCGCTGTTGTTTGTTTGTGGTTAACGGTAACTTCAACTAGGGCAGGAAGGACGGATTATTCTTCAGGTTACCGATATATTCTATTCAGAGTGAGAAGGTCAAGATTTATTCCTGGGTTCCCCTCGAAATAAATTTTAATCCTCCCAGGTGGGATTTGAACCCACAACCTTCAGTAGCGATCGCTGAGATCCTTGCCCCAATTCACTCGGCCTACGAGCCCCCTTATTATCTATTTATTAATGCCTAAAACTGTACACAAAAAATACAATAAATGTAGGGAAAACGATTGTGATAACAGCAAAAACTTAAAGCAATTACCAAATGCTAGCACACTTCAAAAGTTCTATGTTAGAAGAAACAGAGGTAATTTTATTTTAATACGCCTCATATCAGAGCGTCGTCGATAAATGAACAGAAAGCAAGTTGGTAGACTAGTGGATTTCAATAGGTAGGAAGCTTTTGATTGAAGGATAAGTATCCGGTTTGGGCTGAAGACCGCACCGAATGCCGCAACAAAATAAAAAAATGCAAACTTAGAAATACAAGTATGACGCGACAACCTAGGAAAAAATTGACAGATAAACGGAAGAAAAATCATTAAGAGAAGATGAGGAGTTTTTGGGAGATGATGAGAAAGGGCGAAAAGATAGTGAACTCATGAGTTTAAGTTCGAACGCTATCCTGAAGGGAAACAATCGCAATAGTATATATATATATATATATATATATATATATATATATATATATATATATATATATATATTTTTTTTTTTTTTTTTTTTTTTGTTCTCTTCCATAGTAACGCTATGAAAGAGTCTTCTATTGAAAAAATGAGCACATCCCATGCATGCAAGCATATTGTGTGCTTAGCTTATTACAAATGCAAAATTTAATTAATTACATCATGGTCAATTATTTTGAAGGAATGAAAATACTAAAAAAAAAAAAAAAAAAAAAAAAAAAAAGAAAAGATACTAAATTAATGAAATAACTAAATAAAAAAAAAATGAAATAAAAATAAAACGAAACAAAATAAAAATGAAAATAAAATAAAAATACACCAAAAGTTGATGTTTAAGTATGCCCTGTGATCTTCTTTTTAAAGTTCAATGCTTTGAACAAATTTCTTAAATTCATTACTATAGTTTTTGATGAGATTCTTTTCTGACATTGGCCATTGTTCTCCACTGATTATAATATGTTTGATTAAAAAAAATCTGTCCTTGTCAAAAAGTGGGCAGTTATATAATATATGATTAAATGTTTGTGTTGTCTGTCCGTCACAGTGGCAAGTTTCGTTGTCCGAAAGGTTAAAACGTTTCAAATAGTATTTGGTTGGTCCATGCTCTGTTAGAAATTGTGTAAGTTTGTAATGTGTACTTTTTAGTTTGTTGTAGTTTCCTAAATTAACGTCTGGTATAAACTTGTGAACTGGTCGTCCTTTGTTTGATTGTTGCCAGTGTAAGTTCCAGTTACTTATTGTGTCGTTTCTTAAAGTTTTCTTGATGTATGAAATAGGCGTTTGAGAGTATTCAAAAGGTAAAGAATTGTTAGTCGATGCGAATTTAGCTAGTTCGTCAGCCAGTTCATTTCCATAAATCCCACCATGCCCCTTGATCCATGTTAATTTAACTGAGATTTCCTCATTTATTAATTGATGGAAATTCTGTTTAATTTTGTTTAGGAGTGGGTCATGTATGTTGGGGTTTTTTATAGAGTCTGTCAGTATTTTGTTGTCTGTAAATATGTTGAAAGATTTTGTCATGTTTTTAGTTCGTTGAATGAATTCGGTGGCTTTCAAAACAGCTAATTTTTCTGCTTGATTGTTTGAGCAGTTTGGTCCTAATCGATATTGTTCGTCGTGTCGTTTTTCTTGTTTCTCTAATGTTATTAAGGCACAGCCTGTATTCTGCTCAGTTTTGCTACCGTCTGTGTATATGTCTGTGCTGTTCATATCGTTTAGTTCTATTTCGTCTAAGTATTGTACCAATTTTGCATGAGATGATGGATGTAGCCAAAATTTTGGTGTCAGTTCCAGTTCAATGTTGTCAGCCTGAATATTTCTAAAAGATAGTCCTTGTTTTTTAATCTTATAAATTGTTGATGTCTCGGTTATTTTAAACTCAATGGGTATCAGCCCTGCAAGTACACATGCAGCGTCATATGATACAGTATGAAAAGCTTTGATAATTCTTAGTGCAATTAGCCTTTGAACTCTCTGTAATTTTCTCAAATTAATCGGTTTTAAGGCGGCTGCTTCCCATACTGGAATACCATAAAGAAGTCTGGGCAATATGGCCCCATCGTGAATAACCCTTAGAGCTTTAGAGCCGAGACCCCAGGTCATTTTTGCTGCGTTAGTTAGTGCGTGTATAGTTTTTAAATTTTTGGAAGTTGCTACTTCAATATGCGTTTTCCAATTCAGGTTCTTGTCAAAGTGCAAACCTAAGAAAGTCAATATAGGAGTCTTTTTTAATTTGGTTGAACTTAATTGAATGTTTAATTCCGGAATTTTTCTTTTTTTTTGTGAATATGATGTAATTAGTTTTATCTAAGTTAAAAGTAAGTCTGTTTCTTTTTGCCCAGTTATTTAAAAATATTAGTGTCTGGTTTGTCGAAGATTGAAGTTCTGTAAATAATTTGTTAGTAACTAGAAGTATGATGTCGTCCGCGTAAGTGATGATTTGTGTATTTTTAGGTATCTGTATGTCAAAAATGGTGTTAATCAGAATATTCCACAAGGTCGGTGAGAGACAGGAACCTTGAGGAGTACCTATAGTCAATTGCCTGGAGGTTGTATAACAGTTGGTTTGAAATTCAACAGACCTGTCTTTGAAGAAATTAGAAATTAATCGATAAATGTCATTAGGGCATCTGTATAGTCTCAGATTTTCTAGGATTATAGGCCACCAAGCACTATCGAACGCGCCCGAAATATCAAGTTTAAGCATTAAAATGTTGGATTTAGATTTCAGAGAAGAATCTATATGATTGGTTATTTTATAAAGTGCGTCGATGGTGCTTTTTTGTGGCAGGAATCCAAATTGTTGGTCATGTATGGTTTCCGATGACATTAAAAAATGTGTTAGTCGTGTATTAATCAGTTTGTCTAGTACTTTGGCCATTATAGGGAGAATAGTTATCGGTCTGAGTTTGTTTGAGTCTTGTTTAGGTATAATTTTAATAAGTCCCTTTTTCCATATTTTCGGTATGCTTCCATTTAGCCAAATTAATTGGTAAATGTTCGATATCAAATTTGGATAACGAGCGGTCACATGTTGTAGTATGTCTGTTGTGATTCTGTCATGTCCTGGTGTTTTTTTTTCCTGTTTAATTGTGTTATAATGTTTAAAATTTCCCACTTTTCTAATGTACCATCGTCTCCAGTCTTTGGTGACATATTCAATCTGTTACGGATTTCGCTTTGTTCCTTAGTGTCTCTTTTTGGGTCGTCTTGGTAAATTAACGAGTCCATTAAATAGTCAACTGTTTCTTTAAAGTCTGAAGTAAGTTCGTTTCCTTGGATTTTAACTGTTTTTAGTGCCTCTTGTGTTTTATTTTTTCCCGCTGCAGATTTGTAAATGGAACTCCAAGGGTTATTTTCATTTGAGCAGTATTCCTTCCAGGTATCTAATTTAGATTTTTTTAACAAAGCTTGATATTTGTGTCTACTGTTTAAATACTCTGTTTTACGTAGCAGTATATATATATATACTATATATATATATATATATATATATATATATATATATATATATATATATATTATTTTTGAAGAGAAAAGATTTGACCCCGGTTGGGATTCGAACCCAAGTCTCCACTTCTCTAGCGTGGTGCCTTATCCACTAGGCCACCGAGCTCGATAAGGCACCACGCTAGAGAAGTGGAGACTTGGGTTCGAATCCCAACCGGGGTCAAATCTTTTCTCTTCAAAAATAAAAAATATATTTAAAAAATATTTATCAACCAAGAATTATTTCATAATATATATATATATATATATATATATATATATATATATATATATATATATATATATATATATATATATATATACTAGGTTCTTGAAGACAGACTAAAGCGTATCATGAACTGTTTCATAAGATTTGTTTTTGGAACCTCGAGACGCTCTCATGTGTCCCATCTTTACACCGAGTTAAATTGGCTTTCGCCTTCCTTCCGTAGAGATTACTTCCTCGATTCATTCCTCTTCCAAGTTATTAACACACATCACCCTCCGTCTATTCACAGTATCCTACATTTCAAGTCCTCAATCCAATCATTGCATACAAGATCCCGCCTCTCCGATCTCTACACCCCATCCTACAGAACTACTGCTTTCCAACGTTCCTTTCTTGCCCGCTCCGCTATTCTTTGGAATTCTCTTCCTCCTTCTATTCGTAATGCATCCTCCCTGGGAAGTTTAAAATCACTCCTCTTCCACCACCTTTCCTCCCTCCAGTCGGATGCTATCTAATTTTATAGATACTTTAATAAATTTCACCCAAGGATTTCAGATATAAAAGTTTAGCCTGTTTAAACAATCTTCATATGATAATGTTTTGTCTGTCGTTGAAATAATTTTCATTTTTACTCTTTTTTCATAATTTTATTTTCTTCATCCTTTACTGGATTCAACATCAAAAATATATTGTTTAATCAATCTCTTATATAATATTTTTTCTTTCACGGATTGTAAATATAGTTTTATGTATGTATGTAGTGTGTATGTGTTTATATATGCGTATAGATTTTTGTTTCATTTTATTACTTATTTTATTCTAAAATTGTATTTACTTTTAATTATTTTATTTTATTATCTAATTTATCATCTCTAGGCCAGATATAACTTAAGTTATGTCATGTAACTATTATTCTTAAGGGACTTTGTCCCAGAATAAAATTTTTGTTTTTCTATTCTATTCTCTCTCTCTCTCTCTCTCTCTCTCTCTCTCCTCTCTCTCTCTCTCTCTCTCTCTCTCTCTCTCTATATATATATATATATATATATATATATATATATATATATATATATATATATATATATATCGTAACTGCTCGATCTTAGCAATTATGCAATTATATATATAAGATTGAGTAGTACCGAAACATTAGAAATAATAAAACCGTTTAAAATTAATCCAGATTAGATCCATAAATGACCAGATAATATTTCCGATAGTATTGTGTTTGCAATAGGAACAGAAAAACCGACTAGCCTTTGGGAAATCCTTAAAGCTTCCTGACCAGTAAATTTAGTGTAAAGTCTCTGGTCCTGGTGGCTTTTAGAAGACAAAAATGGAAGATATTCTAAAAAATATTAGGACTAGAACAGACGAAAAGGACAAGTTGGTTAGGTAAATAAATTTTAGTCCCTACGTTGATTTGCCAGGTAAATAGGCAGTCTTGTAAATTTTCCCTATGACTACTCGGTTTTTCTGTTGCTATGAGTAACACATTTAAAATTGACTCTAGGAAATTTATATCTGGTAATTTAAACAATTTCAGGTCTTATTTTTGTATGCTCTTATATGTTCTTTTAATATTATGATATACCAATCGTCCAGTTTTTCCTAAGTATTTTGCTTAGCAGTCATTACATTTTAGAACATATACACTACTTTTTTGGAAAGGGGCTATTTTGTTTTTAGCTGAAGGGAAATACGAAGACAATGCTTTATTAATAAACTTTCTTTAACTTTACCTGTATTTAACGGAATCTTTTATCCTAATTTTCACCAATTTCTAGCAATCTGATTAATTTGAAAATTTGAACACGTTTCAAGAACCAGTTTAATATGGCGTATACAGGTTTAATGTAGCGTTTTTATATCTTCCAGATGGCCCTGAGAATAAAATAAGAGGTGTGATCAAACAGTTCCAGGACTGAATTTTCATACATTTATTCATACAACATACAGGTTATTCAAATTTGTCTCCTTCGAAGTATTCCCCTTGGGAAGCTACACACTTTTTCACCGGTGTTTCCACTGATCAAAGACCCCAGAAAACTCTTCTTTTGTAAAGGTGTTTAGCAGCTCCGTTGTTTTTTTTCTTTAATTTCGTCAACTGTTTGAAATCTTCGTCCTTTCAGGTGTCTCTTGAGCTTCGGGAAAAGAAGAAAGTTGGCTGGAGCCAGGTCAGGTGAGTAAGGGGGCTGAGGAATGACAGTCATTGCGTTTTTTACACAAAAGTTACGGATAACTAATGCAGAGTGAACAGGAGCATTGTCATGGTGAAGGACCCAATCACCACTTTGCCACAGCTCAGGTCTCTTTCTTCTCACAGCATTACGCAATTTTCTGAGGGTTTCGAGATAAACAAAACGATTAATTGTTTGACCTTGTGGAAGGAATTCATAGTAGACAACACCTTTACAGTCAAAGAAAACCGTAAGCATGACCTTCACATTCGATTTGACTTGGCATGCTTTCTTTAAACCTCTTGAACCACTGATGGCAGTATGATCGGCTTAGACATTCTTCACCAAAAGCCTCTTGTAACATCAAAAAGGTTTCAGAAAACGTTTTGTTCAGTTTCACACAAAACTTCACATAAACACGTTGCTCTTATTTCGCATTCATTTTCATAAAATAGCCAACTCTATAAAACTAACCTCAAACAAACTGTGCTAATATTACTTTCAGTGATGTTATGATTGATCTGCAAACACAGCTGTGTTCCTGTTGAATCAGGCAATACAATGCTGCCAACTGCATCGCTGTGAGACATTGCATTCCCATAGTATATAAAAAGTCCTGGAACTTTTTGATCACACCTCGTATCAAAAATGAAACATTTTGATTAGAGAAAAATGTTTGAGGGGCAAAAAAAAATTTTTTTTTTTCCTTTTTTTCAGATTATGGAAAAGAAAACAGGAAAATTCTTTCAAACGAAAAACGTTTTATTTACAAAATTAAAGGTTATTAAATTGTGCGTCTAAAGACATCCCTCAAGCTGAATTTGGTTTAGCCATCTAGCCGCAATCGGTTCTCAAACATCGTAGAATTTTGCCAACTTTAAAATGTTAGTTTCGAACATGTGTAAGAGTCTATAACGCATAATTGGCTAATTCAATCAAAAAATGTTATATTCTTAAAGTTGTAGATCATTACTTTTTGTGCAAGATAGGATTTTTAAAGTAAAATTTGCTCATTCCTACTCTGAGATATGTGAAAAAAAGAAAAATTGTTGGTTGATTTTAGATAAACTGCGTTAAAAATGCAAAAAAATCACGAATAGTACAGGAAAATTATCTTCAGACCTTGATCTCTGAATTAAATTAAAAGTTCAGACTGCTGCAAATTGGTCACCACGCTTAGCTGTTTGTTTGGTTTGCTATAAAAGTGTGTTTTTCTATTTTTTTTTTTTTTAACTGAAATTTTTATTTGGTTTTGTGCTCATATCTCGAAAACTGTGCGTCTTATCTAAAACATGACTATTTACTAAATTGATGCTAATTAAATTTTTAAACATTTATCATATACATATTTTCCATATTCTGTACCGTTTCCGAGATATACGCTTGGCAAATTTGAACATTTTCGAAAAAACAATTTTCACCTCACTTTTTCTTTTAAACTTTCCTCCATATCTTCTAAAACATTTATCCTACGACATAAATTTTCTACAATAATATTTATGAAGACTTAATTTCCTTCAAAGTAGAAGAAGAAGAAGAAGAAGAAGAAAATGAACTTTATTCTGGGACTACTTGTCCCCTAAGAATAACATATGATTACAGTACATAGGACAATCATCTGGCTTTGATAATTAATTATAATAAATAATAACAATGGATAATAATAAAAATTGATAAATAATTAAATTATATGTTACAAGATAACTGTGACATCTTGTAAAATGATACATCTTATGTATACTATTATAATGTATATTACATAAGTATTCACGTTTTACATTAGCTCGGAAGATTGAAAATGAAGGAGGTAAAAGAATAAATGATGTTTAAAGGAAGTAAGAGTGGATCTTTTTCGAATTGTGATGGGCAATGAATTCCATAACGAGGAAGCACGCATAATAAAGGATTTCTCGAAGGATGCAGTTCGATGCGCCGGAGTGTATAGGTTGATAGGTTGGGTTCTAGTATTTAAGAGGTGAATGGAGGAGCGCAGAGTAAGGAGGTCATGGATATAGGTGGGTTTTTTGGTTTTCAATGTTTGAAATATGAGAGCACCCAGGAAGTATTGACGTCGAAAACCGGGGTACAGCCACCCGATTTCAGAATACCTAAGTAAACATATATATGCCAATTTATCTGCAACCTGTCAAAAGTTACATTAAATTTTAACTTTTCTTGGTAATACTAATATACTAAAGGTCATCCTTCATATTTGCCAAGCGTACCAGATAAATTTTCCTCACTTGCTTTTCCTCGGAAATCCGGTTAGTTTTCCCGTACCATCTTGATCTGTTCCTGATCTGCCATTTCACGTTCCCTTCATACTTATACATCCTTTCCAAAACTTTTCCTTCATATATATCAAATCGTTCAGCTGGTTCATGAAACATGTTTTGCTTCTATTGATCACATTGTGGGCCTTACTTAGTTCGGTTTAATGTAAAATTGGCTGATTCCTATTCTGAGATATGTCAAAAAAACCTAAATTGTTGGTTGATTTTGGATAAACTGGAGTATGATTACAGGGAAATTAGCTTCAAATCTTGAACTCATAAAATTAAAACGTCGGACTGCTGCAAATTGTTCACCACACTTCGCTGTTTGGTTAGCTTTGCTATAAAAGCACGTTTTTCTAGTTTTTATAAACTATGATTTTTATCTATTTTAAAAGCGGGATTTGAACCTAATTTTCTTAATTCCTTTCCGACTTGGTTGTTTAGCCGTAATATCGGATCAAGATATATGTCTTGGAGAAAAGTTTGACCTGTGGTGGTGTTAATTATCTATTGTTACAGAGAAACTAGGTACCTAACATTCTAGATTTAAGGGTTTTTATTTTGTTTAAAAGAGAAAGAAAGATTCTTTTTTACTATTTTGCCTTTGTAATATAATCTTATAGGTGGGTTGATACCTTAAACCGTTTTAGTATTCTCGGCCCATTCTTCCCCGGTGACATTTATTGCCACCGGAGGAGCTGGAAATAAGTGTCCTTCTGGAATATTTGGAGGCCATAATGGAGAATACCGCATTGCTGGAGGTGACCCCTCCCCAACCTCTGGGATCCCGAAATGAGGGAAATTTTCTCGCTATCCTGCTATCTGCTCTTAGGGTGCGATCCTGTTTTGCCTTGCCTTCTCCTGGCTTTGTCTTCTACAGATTACCTTTGAGTTTATAATAGAAGTACAAGAGTTTAGTGATATTATAACCTTTTTTACATTAATGGATTCACAGCGGACTGGATTACAATTTTAACTGGTAACGGAATATTTACATGTGAAATGTATATTTAACTAGCATCCCCAGTCACGGCTTCGCCCTCTCTTATAAGTAACGAACTTAAATAGGTTTAACTAATAACAGAAGTTTTATTTTTTAACAATAAAAATCTTATAATGCAGTTGAGAATTGTTTTCTCACAATATTTCTATATATTTTCACTCAAAGCTGTAACCCGGTATTATTGCAATGATTTACTCAAAAGCATTATTGGATATTCAATCCTTAAATCTAATCTATGAGTTAGTAATTTAGATGGACAGAGACGTTTTAGGAAGAAACTCTGGCGGATAATGGACTGCATTATCAATGCTTACAACCCTATCAATAGAGATATTCTCTATGTCACAATTTACTTTTTCAATAATAATGTTAATATTCTCTGCTATAGTATTTGTTGGTAATATACTGCTGTTTCACACAACCAATGGTACAATTTATTAAATAAACCTGAAACATTAAAATGAATTTGAAATCAATGAAATATTATTTTTCTTAAAACCTTCATCAAAAGCTATGGTCAGGTCGCCCATTTTTTAAACACAATATCAAAAAATAATCGATATTTTGATAAGGCAATAATGTTTAGTGCAGCAAAAATAATTTTATTGATTTCATTTGATTGGATTTTAATTTCAATCTAACTACATAAGTTAATGACGGAGTGACAAAACACTGTGAATTTAAATTATTATTATAGTAAACTAAACTATTTAAAATCTTCCTAGAAATATGAAGATTTTGTAGTTAAAATTTGGTACAGAGGGGCTTAATAATTTTACCATTATAATCTCTGGTGTAGAATGCTGCTAACCACATATGGTTCGATTATTAATATCCCTAGGATCCACACGTCACACTAAATATTTTTATAGCAATTTTTTTTATAACAATTATATTTGTATCAACCCAATATTTATATTTCTAGCTCTATATAATATTGTACCGTTATAAACATATATATATATATATATATATATATAAATAGATTCAACTCAATCAATATTTCCTACTATTGCAATTATTCATTTTACTATCATAGAGGAAGAGAGAAAAAATATTGTGGATTGTGAACCTTAGCTGGTTTTTTGGAATTTAACAACTCAAGTCAAAGGCGTTGTACATGTATATTTTAGAATACTTTAATTTTAGAAGTTTGCTCCATACATGTATAGTTTTGCTGCATTTTTCTGAATGCAAGAATTCAGTTATTGACATATCAGTCATTGACAAGAAAAGTGACACAACTCAAAAACATCAACTTGTTTAGGAGAATCAAAAGAAGTTTTAGAAGTCATTATAATAATATCGCTCATGGAAAAGAAAACCATCCCAACTCAAAATATGACAGTCCTTAACTCTTACATGTTACCTTTGTGAAAGTTAAGACAACTGAAATGTGTCACTGTTCCTGCTCCCACCTTTTCCCATCCTAACTTTGGATAAATCACACATAACGCAATTTTGCGCCCACCTCTGAGACACCTTTATGTAACTTTTCCTGTTGCAAGGCAAACAAAAAACGATCATTATTCTGAAATAAAACATAGATGAATTTTTTTTGAGTTGTGTCACTTTCCTTACCCATGAGCGATATATTCTTAAATATAGAGTCTTAGCAAGGGTTCAAACGGTAGTGGTTCGATTCTCTTTTTTTTTTTTTTTTTTTTTTTTTTTATTATTAAGAGAGGAAAAGGTGTAGAATTGGGCACTGGTTTAAATATAGGCACTCTTCTCTACTGGCTAAAGGAGCCCATATTTTGAAGAATGACGGCGATGGGACTTATGCATTTAGGAAACTACGTTAATGAAAGCCATTTGATAATATAAGATAGCGGTGAGCAGTTGGAACCATTCATTCAACTAGTGTGGATACATCTTGATCTTTATTGTGCAAATTGGTGTTCATTCTGGTCTGTAAACTTTTGAGAGACATGTGAAATCGTTTTCGTTTCATGTTCTTATGTTTATTTAAAAATAATTTCACAATGATATCTGGAAAGCAGAGATCTTAAGCTATCTTTTGAAGCACACCTTGAGTCAGGCACTCTTTTAGGTTACATGTGATAGCGGCCATCTTTCTTAGGTGGAGTTGGTCTAAATATGGGCGCTCTTTTTTGGTGTAAATATGGACTCCCATTTCCCTTGTTAGAGATCACAACTTGCATCTTTTGTGATGAAACGTTCTCTGAAGACACTCAAGGAGAGGATTTGGGTAAAATGTTCACAAATGGGCCGGGGCTGAAAGACCTATGATTGCGATTTCTGTAAATATTTTTATTAAATATTTTATTGAAGGAGATTAATTTTAATTGTTTCATATTAAAGGCATAACTTCTAATTCTTAATTAATATTTTATTGTCTTCTACATGTTGCGGAGTACCATTTCTCCATCTTCATAACTCCTAATTATTAATTAATCTTTTATTTTCGTCTACATTCTAAAATCACTGATATCCTGAAGATGGAGAAAAGGTACTCCAAAACATGTAGAAAAAAAAATAAAAGATTAATTAAGAATTAGAAGTTATGCCTTTACTATGAAATAAGTAAATCTTTTTTTTTTTCCTGTAATAAATAAACTCTCTACCGTTAAGAAGGCCCATATTTAGAATTCAATTTTGTTGGTGCTATTTTGAAAGCTTTTTGTAAATCTTCGTTTTTGAAATGAAATAATGGATTTAATTATTGTTTTGCCTTATCGCATTTAGGAAACTTGTTACAGTTGTTAATGAAAGACAAAAATCTAGAAATTTTTCAAGCAACAGTAACATTAAATCAAATCCAAAGAAGGTTCCCATATTTACACCTTTTCCTCTATTTATTTACAGCCGTATTAAGAAATGAAATTTAACCATCCATTTTTTTTTTTTTTTTTTATTTATTTATTTATTTTTTTTTTTATTTATTTTTTTTTTTTTTTATAGAACTTTTATTGAGTAATTATTACAATCTGCCACAAATGTGGGTAATAAGTAATATACATGGGATATGATTACATTCACACATTATGTACAAAGATAAAAAAAAAATTTGATATATAAAATAAAATAAATAAAAAGATAACAGAAAGAACTAACCTTCTATTATATATTAGATTTGTTAAGGAACATCAAGTTAACAAGTCAAGGATTGGCGAATGGACCAATCGGGCCACTTATTACAATAATTCCTCGACCAATAGGAATGCCTCGACTGTGGTTAATAGTTTATCAATTTGTAACTTATGATGGTAATTTAGCAAACTTGAACTTCCGTCTAAGTAATAATCAATTGAACACGTAACTGAGAGCATCAGTAATAGCCTTGATATGTATAGGCATCTACTGAATTCGGTAACCGATTGCTTCTAGGCATATGGACTACATCTGAAGAGAAATAACAGTATAATATAAATTTAGCTGTTTAATATTAGGTGTTTTTAATATTTAGTTTAACGTTATATTTATTAAATATATATTTATTTAAGAAAAATAAGACCTTTGTCATGGAAACGTCTTGTCCATACTTTTAGTGTAATCTTTTTATCACCCTTAAAAATGTAGCATTTGGTACATTTTTAATTCTGTTGGTATATTGAATCGAAAGTTTCCTTATCAAACTATGGAGAATGTGTGGAGTAATGTTTAATGGAGAAAATGTTTTGTATATAACATTTGTAGCTAGGCAAAAATTAACGTTTGAAACCAACCCCTATTTTAGCTCAATTATTTGAAATCATACAGATAAGTGAGAAAATTCTCAATTATATACAGTAGATGATAAGCCTTAGCGGAAAATAATATATTCGGGTGCGTTTTCAAAACTGGCACGTTCAAACCACTTCATCAGTCATTTCTCCGCGAAAACAAGTATAACTCCGGAACTATTAGTTCAATGGATAACATATTTTATCCATCTGAAAGCTGGGTTAATTTAATATTAGTTAGACCCTACATACGAAATTTTGATCAAATCCCGTAAAATTCACATGCCAGGGCGAGTGAACGAGTGAGGATCTAGAAGACAAAAATATACAGAAAAACATGAGTTAAAAACAATTTTTTCGGAAATTAAAACTTTTCCGGAGCCGGTATCACGAAAACGGTACAGTTGTTACACATTGTAAAAATGTTTATGACCAAACTTGTAGAAAATTTATTAAGCTTTAATTTTGTACTAAAGAACTTTTTCAATGAAACGCACCGTTTTCGAGTTATAAGCGAAAAACTTACAAATAGAACATCTAAAGCCCCCTCTCCCCTCAGCGGCACTAAAATTTGGAGGGACTTTATTTGTTCTTGTTCAGAGGACCGTCCCCTACACATTCCTGAAATAAGTGGAACCAGTATTTTTAGTTTCTCTGATTGCCCGTTTTTTTGGTTTAGATTGACTGGACTGACTGTGGATTAGAGTAATTAATTTTAAACAACGAAAACGGTTTGTTAAATGAATTGGTCCGCCGAAAAACGTTCTAAGCGACGAAATTTCCGAAGTGGCGATTTTAAAGGTTTTTAAATGTATAATAAATAGTACGCCATAGTATGATATAGCAATCCATTATGTTATTATACATGTAAATATAACAAATTACAAGGTGAAAAAAAAATCTAACTTACAAAACTAACAAGAACTTTAGATTATGATTTTCTTTCACTGATTACTCAAAATTTGTTTTGTCGCTTAGAACGTTTTTCGGTGGACCCATTCAAATGTTTAAGGGGAAAGGGGTTCACTTTGACTTATCGAATTTTTCGACATATCGAGTTTTGACTGTAACTAATCATTATTAGCACTTCAATAAAAGTCCTATATTTTAGGGTTATAGGGTTATATAGATAGACATTTGTTACAACATGTACTTGTACAAGTAGGACAGTAAGTGTCAGGCTAGCTAATGGAGAAGGGGGTGGGGAGAATTAGTCAGGAAATGAGAATGAGCCAAAAAAAAAAAAAAGAGAACCCAAAAAAAAAAAACACACCAAAAATATTGTTGAGCGCCACGTCGTTTATTAATGGTAAAACGACGAAAACCTAAGATAAAAAAAATATAAGAGACAAAATAAAATAAGATTAAATAAATCAATAAAATAGCCCCAAGAAAAAATATTTTAAACTGTAAAATCTTCGAAGAAAGGTAAGGAAAACAATAGATAGTTTAACTCTTAAATATACTTCCACCAATTAATTGCGATAATTAATCAAAACCAAAAACCCATTAATGTTGAAAACATAAAAATAAAATAAAATTATTTTATTAATAATTTTGTGATTCTCACCTCTGAATTCAAAATTCACCACCATGCACTCAATCCTTAGAAATGACCCTTGACCATTTCCATAAATCTGAATGTATAATCATTAAATGGTAACACTTATATTTTTTATTATTTTTACTCAATAATCAAAATTATCTCTCCTTCGATATTGGTCACCACTTTTCCTGGTTTTTGTTTTTAATTGATCTGAGACCAAGATGCAAAAGGAAATTAAAAAAATAATAATAATAATTTTCAAACGGGAAGGAAAGAAAAAAAAAAAATAACACCAATTTTGTTAATAAGAAAATTGGACCATATTTATTTACTGTTAACGAAAATTATTTTTACATATTATGATTATCAAAATTCAATTTAACAAAATTTACAAATTAATTAAACAAACAATATCTAATATTGCTTTGTAAATAGGTGGTCCAAAAATATAAAATATTTGCGAGCTCGCTTTCAAAAAAAAAAAATATTACAAAATAAACAAACAAACAAAAGTTAAACAATTTCTCTCTTTTAATACTAATTAACCAAATTCAGCAACCATTAAATAATTTATTGTTTGATTTATTCTGGTACCAGCACAAATAAACTTAAAATAAAATAAAACTTATCTGGGTGCACCCTTCGGCGTTAACGAGCGATGTATTGGTATCAAGGGACGGCCACAATTTCTTCTTCTCCAATTTTGTTGTTGAGTCCACTTAGAGCTGTAGATGACGTTGACTCATAAATTTTTCTTCGATGAATAAATCCCCTGTCGGGTAAGAATCCAAAATTCCAATATTTGGGGTCCAATTTCAAAGAAAGAAATGAAAATCCGGCTTTGCCGTTTAATGAGCGTCTGTCTCCTAACTCAACACAATGACTTCTCCCCGTTGAGACCTGTCTATCTTCTTTTGTTTTGGCTTTTGTTTTCGTTCCGTCGCCTATTATTATCACTCTTAATCCGTCGACGTATTTTATCAAACTTTTAATTCTGGTCTATTTTACCATCACAATTCATTTACCTTAATAAAATTAACAATATTAATTATTTCTGTAATGAAAATTATTATTAAAAAAAAAATGGAAAAATTTATTGGCAAAAGAAATTTAGAATTTAATAATTCGTGGATAGGGGCATCACCAACATTGTTTTATTTAACATTCAGCTTTCACTATTCATCTTTCTTATTAAAGCAATTGAAAAAAAAAAGGAAAACTAACATGAAATCGAAATCAGAAAAAAAAATAATGTTAAAAAGAAATTAACATTAAAAAAAAATTAACGTTAAAACTTGACTTCCAAACTCCTCCTATAAACTTTTTCTTTTTTTTTTTTCTTTTTATTTCCCACCTTTATCGAAGTGTAACACATTATATAGATAGACACGCCCTGGTAATTTTGAGGAATGAGAAACAAGTTGGGAGACTAATGGATTCGAGTGGGTGTGAAGCTTCATCATGGAAGGACTGCCTCATCATCTGGTTTGGGCTTATTTAGCAACATAGGGACCTTTATATCAATCATTCATCAAAAATACTATATAAAGAGAACGAGTAAATACGGTATTTCTTTTTTACGAGTGGCACGTAATCATTTAAGATAATCTTTTGAATATCTAAACTGGAATAGTATAATTCAGTTTTAAATTTTTTTTTTTTTTAAAAAAAGGACAGTAACAATTTTTGTTTACCTTTTGGAGGGAGGAGCAATGAATCAGTGCTAAAACCTTTATGAGAGCGATTTAAATTGTTTATGGAGCTCCATAAAGAAACCGGTCCAATTTAAGCCCTAACTACCTTCCCCCACCCTTCTCGCTTTTCCAAACCCCCCGCTCCCGGCCCTTAACAAACTCCCGCTGGTCATTAAAACTGCGCAGCTGAAAAGTTTTTAATTTTCTTTTGTCCTTAATTTCGCATGCTTTATCTTCTCCCATAATAGATAATAGCCATAAGCTGAGGGGCTAATGTGTTCGAGTTCAATTATTGTAGCGATAAGAAGGTATAAACTGCGATACCTGATGTGGAGAAAAATTAATTAAAGATTTTATATTATTGTTTCGATTTCGATGATTGTTCGGGGGTGGGGAAAAGAAAAACAAAAAAACAACTGTACCACTACAAACCATGAAGTGTCTTGGGTACAGTACTGTTGCTGGGCCAACGGTTGTGAAAGGGTGAGATTTGACCGGGTACATGCTCAACCGCCAGGTTTTTTTTCCCCACTTAAGAATATCATCCTGTCCTACTTCTTCTTCTTCTACTGGCTCAACAGGCGCTGATGCTACCCTTGGCCTGCTGAACGATTGCCGTCCATTTTCCTCGATCAGCCGCTTCTGAGATAGGGATCCTCAGCTGCCGTAGATTCTTTCCTACGCCATCCTTCCATCCTTTGGCCTACCGCGTGGGCGCTGGCCATCTGGCACATTTCTGTCGACCCTACTGGTCACTCTATTTTCATTCATCCTCCTCACGTGGCCCAACCATTTTAGCCTCTGTATCCTGATGTGAGAGGAGATACTAATATCTTGGTAGATCTGTCCTACAATATCATTTAATGATATTCCATTGATCCCAGTTGAACAGATCCGCTACCGAGGACTCCATCTGGACAAGTGTTTTGATTGGAACCTACATTCAAGACTAAAACTATAAGAAACCGCTCTTTACAGACTACTTCAATATTTATTAGACAAACTTTCAAAGCTCCCAATAAATTACAAAAGACTCATTTAAATTACAGTAATCTAATCTATTTATAAATACAGAGTTGAGGTTTAGGGTTCCACTAAACCATCTAATTCATCTCGCACCCAATCCTTGCAACCCAAAATCCTTAGAAAAATCCTTAATGCTCAATGAGGGTAGCATCTTCACAAGTTATTGACATGTGATTTTAATCATGTTACCTCACATTTACTTGATGTATATATTGTATATCGTTGTTAATATCAATAAATAAATAGGGATAAATAATTCGTGTTGTTTATTGTTTGTGGAGATTTCTATGTCTAAAAAGTTTAAAGTTTTATTGTTTTCTAACTCCAGTGTGAATTTAATTGAAGGGTGGATTTCGTTTATTTCGTTTAAGAAACTTTTGATTTGTCTGGTCGTCCCAGACCATAGGCAAACTATGTCATCAACATACTGATACCAGTATATGATGTGTTGAGCTAATTTTGAATGAAGGATTTTAAATTTAAAGCTCAACACATCATATACGAAGGACAAAATAGACCCTTTCCAAAAAAGCGGCGTATACGAATTAAAATGTAATGACTGTGAAGCAAAATACACGGGAAAAACCGGACGATCAGTAAATCAAAGAGTAAATGAATATATAAGAGCATACACTAATAAGACCCAAAATTCTAATTTCGCTATCCATCAAAATGAAAATAACCACAAATTTAATAAAGACTCGGGAGTAAAAATATTACATCAAGTAGAAAATAGCCTAAAATTAAATACTTTTGAATCACTAGAAATAATAAAATCGTTTAAAACCGATCCAGATTTTTGTTTAAATGATCAGATTAACATATCCAATAGCTCTATTTTAAATTTGTTTGCCATAGGAACGGAAAAACCCAATGAGTCATAAGGGAAACCCCGTTGTAAATCTAAAACTTAACCTACCTGCCCCCTTTTACTTCTCACAAATTCAGTGTTTTAGTTACCTCGAAGGTGAGTGCCTATGATTGATTTCTTGTCTTATCTTTTTAAAAAACTTTAGTATATATAATCTATGTAACATAGTACTGATGTGTTGAAAATTTTATTGTATGTTTTAGAACTGAAGATGAATGTTTAGCATTCGAAACTAGTTTTCAAATAAAATAATCTCAATAGAAGTGGCATTTAATTCATCAATCCTAATTGTATTTATTCTATGGAGAACGCCAATAAAACATTGAATGATACAGCAAATTTAAAATACATCTAAGAAAAAATGGAATATTTATTGAAGTTACCAATAAACTATAATCCATAAAGATCTTTTCCATATGTTGCTGATTTAGCCCACACCAGATACCTATCCTTTCATATTAAGCTCCATAACCACTCAAGCCCACTAGTTTCTCAACTTGTTTCCCACTCAATTCCCGATCATCCTCCGAGGCGTTCGAAAAAATGGCCGATAAACCTTCTAGTGTAGAATTTTTAATGAAGGACTAATGAGTAGTCCTTTTAAGTTTTGAAATGCTTTTGTAATCGTTATCAACACATATTGATGTATATATTTTATATAGTTTCGAATTTCAATAAATTGATATATAAAAAAAAAAAAAAAAGAATCATACTTAATTGACTTTATGTAACCATAAACTCAAAATGTCTTAAGGCGTAAGGTCGGGTGACCGAGCCTGGGACAACAGTATTGATATGCATTTAACCTTCGCAGAAAGTTATCCTTACATGATAAGCTTTATACTCAGTTTAACCCACTAGTCACCCAACTTGCTTCCCACACGATTCTCGATAATTCTCGGAGGCATCTGAAAAGAAGATGGCTTCGAGACCTTCTAATGTAGAGCTTTTATTGAAGTGCTACTAATGGGTAGTTTCTTTACAAATTATTTACAAGTCATTTTAATCATATATCCACATATTTACTTATTGATATTGTACACTTTCGTAAACATTAATTAAAAATTAGAAAATAAATTATTACTTGACTGAATAATAACTAGGGATCGGATTCGTATGTATTTACATTTTTTTTTCTAGACAATTTTCAAACGTTTTTCAACTAGAAGAGTTCATACTGACACTTTTCAAGCCGTTTGAGCCTACTTTTATTTCACATATTTGGATGTTATTGCATATTTATACATATTTGATCGAAATAAATACATATCTCCACATATTAAATCAAAATAAGTACATATTTTCACACATTTTTCATTTTGGGCATATGTTCATAATTTGGAGGTGGTTAACAGGGACTATGAACCACAGACTGGGTAGAATAGTTCAGTAAAATAAGGCTCCAAAAGGACGTTTTCAAGAAAAAACTGCCGATCTTTTATTCTTAACGAATCTTCATGTTTTTTGGGCTGCTGGATCCGAATCTGAACTTAGCTACCACGGCAGCGATCGGCTGATTATTCAAAATCGCAAAAAAATCCCAAAATACCGGTTAATTTCGTTTTTGCATATAACACGAAAACGAAGTTTTTTTTTCGAAAAAATTCTGCAAATATTAAATATTGCTGGAACCAGAACCTACAAAATGAATAAACAACTCCAAAATCGTACCATTTTTCGCTGTTGTGGTTTCGGGAAAAATTGTAGAAATTTGCCAACTTGCGGCTTAATTCCGCCAATATTTGTCCGATCCCAAATTTTTTTTTTTTTTTTATCTCAAAGCTGGTTAAATTTACTATTAGATACTATATATTTATATTCAATCTCGTGAAATTCCCACGCCTAGCAAGTTAAATGTTTGTGTTTTGACAATTATGATACGTTCAGTCGGTTGGCTTGGGTATTTCTTGGGATTTGATATAAATTACATATATATGACTAAATTGTAAATTTAATCAACTTTGAGATGAAAAAAAGAAATTTGATATCGGACAAATAGTTTTGGAGTTATAGTGAAGAATATCCTTAAAAAACGTGATTCACAAAAGAACGGGATTGTAGCTTTCTGGTGTGTGTATTTTATAAGACCTAATTTAAACTTGGTATATGACGCCTAATAGTATATTTTACTAGCTTTTAGAAGAAACAAGTAATTTTAGATCTGACTAATAGTTTTGGAGATATAGCCTAAAGAGTACGACAGATCATCGTCGCTTTACGTTCCGACATTTGAAATTCCTTGTTCCTTGAAATTTCGCAGAGAGAAGTTTTCAAAATTGAAAATTTAACAAATCTTTTACTATTACATACTGTAAACATTGTTCTTTTGTTGTATATATCATTATAACGAAAACAAAAAAAAAAATCCATTTTTTCATTCATTGTTCCACTGCTAATTGTAGTGAGATTTATTATTGTTTTTCGGAACACCTCTCTATCCAAACAGTCGGTTTCTGACATTTTAAGGTTCTTTAATTCTTCTTGCATTTGATTTGTATATCCACCTACGCTTTTATAGCTACAAATTTTATCGAATATCTCTTTATTTAGTCTTTCCTTCATCCTTTTCATATGTCCATAGAACATCACCCTTCGGATTCTTATTTCGGTCTTCAGGTCTTTCAGTTCTCTGTAGATTTCTTCGTTAGATCTTAGCCTGTAACCTTCCTGTGTTTTCCTGGGCCCATAGATCTTTCTCAGGATCCTCCTTTCTATTCTTAATAGCCTTTCTAGGCTGGGTAAGCAAGTGGTCTCCATCCCATATAAAATCACAGGCCTTATCACAACATTGTAATGCCTTTATTTCGCATTGGAGGAGAGATTCTTCTTATTGTATATTTTACCTGTTTGGAAGCTCAAATGTTCCAATTTTCTTATTTTCTCCTGGATGTCCTCCTTCCCCGAACAATTGCAACATATTATTTCCCCCAAGTACTTAAACCTTTTCGTTACTTTAATTTTACCATACTTGGTGTTAACTTTTTTTTTCTTGAACTTTACTCCAGTAGTCATAAATTCTGTTTTTTTATATGATATTTGTAGCCCTGCTTTTTCCGCTATTGTTTGTATGGTATTTAGTTGACTTATGGCCTCCTCTTCTGATTCTGCCAAAAGTGCGAGATCGTCTGCAAACGCCAAACAACTCACTTTTATATGTTTGTTCTTCCTCCCTACTATGGCTCCTGCGCCATTCTCCTTGCAGAATTCCTTCATAATTTTATCCAGGACTATGTTGAAAAGTATGGGGGACAATCCATCACCTTGTCTTAGTCCTGTTTTTATATGGAAAGGTTTGCTTATAAGACCCCGAAACTTTAGCTTTTGTATCAGTCAGAGTCAGTTTTATCAGATTTATGGTTTTCTGGTCTACTCCATATTCTTCCATGATTTCCAGTAAGGTTTCCCTATCCACGGAATCGTAGGCCTTTTTAAAGCCAACAAAGGAAATGTAAAGATTTTTCTTTCGCGTAGTGTAGCATTTTATCAGCAGTTTAAGGCTTAGAATTTGTTGCTGACAAGACCTTCCTTTTCGAAAGCCCCCCTGGTATTCTCCTATTTTGTGGTCTATTTGTGGTTCCAATCTATTCAGCAACGTCTATTTTACTTAAATATTTCTGAAAATATTTTAAGAAAATCACATATTTAACGAAAATAACTGCATATTTTAATTAAATATTTGGCATTTATAAATACATAAAAATCGAATCCCTAATAATAACTGAGTTATTCTTGATTTAGTTTCTTGAGTTATATTGTTTTAGTTTTTAATTTGTTTTCCCTGTTGATAGCCATCAAAGTTGTCTAATAATTATGTGTGTTTTTATTAAACATTGCCTTCTTTTTTTTAATAACTAATCCCAACTACATACTACATACACATTTCATCCATTCTACCAACATCACTTTCTAAAAGTAAACAGACCCTTTCTGTTGTGGACAGGTGAGGCACAGGTGAGACAGTTGACTAACCTCACCTTATCCCCTGGGGACGTGCACACCTGGTCCCCCTCCCCTTCCTCCCCCTTCCAATAAAGTCAAGTACCGGTGGGAGGGGGAGGTGCGTGTCCCAGGGGTACAGTTTGTAAGTGTCTCACGGCCCCTTCCTTCTCAGCCCCTCTGGGTCAACTCTACTGTCTAAAATAAATACTCTTTCCCTTTTTATTTCTATAAATAAACACTTTCTTTCTGAAATATATTCATTGAAATTTATTAAAGTTTAAAATGAGTATATAATTAAATGAATATGAGTGATTATGACATTGACTCGTTTAGAAAATTGCATATTGTTAGAATTCCTCACATTGATTGGGGAAAAAAAAATACCAATATAACCCACTAAACAGTACTATCCAAGTTGAGACTATAGAAATGGAAGTTTATTATTGTTTAATTTTTTTTTTTTTTTTTTTTTTTTTTTTTTTGGAGGGAGAGGGTGAATCGGATATAAAAAACTCAAGACATAAAGATTTTCCCGAAAAAAAACCCGCCACCGCCCCCCCTTAAAAAAATAAATTGGTAATGTTTAACCCCTATTAAATTCTTGGTATATATGTATGTAACTTCAATATCAAATTTTTCAAAGTTGTCTTATATCCAATTCACCCTCTCCCTCCCAAAAAAAAAAAATAAATAAATGAGTGATTTTTCACCCCTATTAAATTGTTGGTATATATGTATGTAACTCCAATATTAAATTTTATTAATGTTGTTTTTATGTCCGATTCAACCCTTACCCAAAAAAAGAAAGCTAACTAAAAAAGAAAAAAGAAAAAAAAACTCGTGGCGAGGAAGTGGCGTGCCCCTTCTTGAACGCCACGAGAAACGGCAAAGAGACGTGGCGCGGACTTTTGTCTCTTCCGCGCCACTCCTATTAAAAACAAACGTTCCAATACACACATAACGGACGTGGTGCGGACTTTTTTTAATAGGACAAACCTGGAAGAGACAAAAGCGCCACTTCCGTTCTGTGTGAATCGGGCCTTACGATGCTTTACGTTAAATATCACAATTATCGATAGTTCTTTCCTATAACTTCATCTGTGAACTTCCTATAGTTTCAACTTGAATTGCCTTTAATTAGTGTGCTAGGTTCATATTTTTTTTTTTTTCGTATTCTAAGTGTACGAAGAGTAAAAGAAATTTAAAATACCAGTGTCTTAAATGATTTTTCCTAAACTACTGTGTGAAATTCTAACATTATGTAATTTCTATAGAAGTCAATGTTATAATCCCCCAAATTCACTTCGTTATATACTCATTTTAAACAATAATAAACTTCCATTTCTATAGTCTCAACTTGGATAGTACTGTTTAGTGGGTTATATTGGTATTTTCTTCCCCAATGTGAGGAATTCTAACAATATGCAATTTTCTATACGAGTCAATGTCATAATCACTCATATTCATTTAATTATATACTCATTTTAAACTTTAATAAATTTCAATGAATATATTTCAGAAAGAAAGTGTTTATTTATAGAAATAAAAAGGGAAAAGGCCCGTTCTGTGTGAATTGGGCCTAATAGAATTGCAAGAGTTATGCGGGTTTCACAAATGTCGTGGAGCAGTGGTTCAATGTCGTTACCAAAAAAATCTCCAACTATACAAGATATAAAATTATATATAATTATTTATACTGTTATATAAAAGGAAACGCCATTTTTCTTTTGTGATCACTAACTAATGAACCAATCTGCACCAGATTTTAACTGCCATCTTGATGGTTCAAAGGTTTAGCAATAAAAAAATTTACTGATTGTAAATTAAATTGTTATTCAAAACAGTATGGTGTGACATGTGGATCCCAGTTAAGTTCAAAGTTATAATATTCTCTTTACGAGTTGTAGCGCCAACAAACAACATCATCATTCTCACTATTTTTAATTATGCGATTAAATTAAAATTGCTCACTATCACTAATACGTAATTATAACCTGACCATTAATTAAACCTACATAGCTGATCCAATTAAAGTTTTCTTGTTTAGGGAAGTCTGCTTGTGCTAGGTGCTCGTGGTGGAGGTGGGTCTGCATTGTTGTAGCTGGCGTGTCTGCTTCTTGTTGTAATTAATTTATTATATAGCATTTACTATTATGATTATGTATTTTTTTAATTTTTGTATTTATTAAAAAATATACAATTCTGTTTTTTATTGTCACTACATAAAAATACATATACTTATATATAATATTATTTTTATATTTTGAACTACCTTTAGGTGTAGTTATTTTCATTACTAGAAAGCTAAGTGGGCGTTTTCGGTACGAGTTCGAGTTTTAGTAGTACCCGAGGTGTGGAAATTCGACCGAGCACCGAAAACCACTTTTTGTACGAGATATGAAAATTACTTTTCATTATACTGCTTAAACTTAATTAAAAAAAAAAAAAAAAAAAATACGGAGCCTAGAGATCCCATTGTATTTTTAATATTGTGTCTATAACAAGTCTGGAGACCACCCAGTCTAAAAAAAAAAAGTGGGTACCCTTAAATGGGGAAAAAACCTGGCGGTTGAGCGAAAATTCTTGCCTAATCTTCTCCTTTCACAACCGTTGGCTAGTACATCCTTACCTAAGTACTGAGCCCATGACCCATCATGGGTTGTTAGTGCTACAGGTTTATTTTTTTTCCGAATGGGCCAGCAGAGGACCACGTACCGATTTCAATTCTTTCTCCCTTGTTCTTTTCTTTCCTTCCAGTAAACTTTCATCTGTTCACCATGTTTCCTCTTTCTGTCCTCAGACCACTTAGTACCAGTCCTTTTCACTTTCCTGCCCTGGAATCCCTCCATTTTCAATACTTTTTGCCGAAAGTCTTCTCTATTATTTATTTCCTCTTTTTTTTATATTGTTTTTTTCTGAAAATCTTAATTGTCAATCTACTATCAGGCATTCGATATTAGTGACAAAAAAACATCAATCTTCTTTTTCTCATTACATCTGATATATTTTCTGCATTTTGATATATTTCAGCATTAATTCGTAATTTCCAACCTTCTACTGTGTTTTGTGGGCCTATTATTTTCCTCATGATTCGCCTTTCTAATATTTCTAATTTATCCAAATTATAGTTTAATGCACTTGCATATAGACATTCCGGCTTCACTACTGTGCTGTAATGGTGCGGAATCCACCAATTTAAAATCGTCAAATATTTTAAAACAGTATCCTGGATGACAACAATGGCGAAAGTTATCCTTCGGATAAAAACAACAGTTAAAACAGCATCCTTAAGGACGAAAACTAATATCTAATTGTGGAAGGAAAGAGTGGCCAAGGATGTCCTTCGGCCTCGAAAAATCGTTAGATCCTGGCAGATCTGGCAAATCTGTCCATATTAAAAAAGCATAATAATAATATTGTAATCATAATGTTGGTCCATATTAACACTTAGTCTACTGAACAATATTTAACTTGTGTTTATTTTATGGTTTACATAAATCATTGATTTAAATAATTTTAGTTGATAAGTGTAAACAATAAACTAAACAAAAGTTGAACATTGTTCATTAGACTAAGTGTGAATATATATACCTATACATATATTATGATAGTGGACAAAGTGCATAAACCACAAAAAATGAATTATATTGAGAATTGTAGAATTAATTAAGTGTAATTATGTATTGTTAATGTGCTTGTACAATTTTAGAAACCTAAAGGAGGGAGAAAAGTCCCGAAACATGTAGTAGCAAGCTAAATAAAAAAATTAGGAGTTGTGTCATTGTGTATAAATAAACATTCTTTATCTTTGGAAATGTTAATAACCTATATAATTACTTGTTGTTAAAGTAGGGGTAATGCGAACCCTAATGGAAGATAAATTTTCGTTTTTTATTTTTCAACAATTAAGTTTTATTTTATTATTAAAAAATATGCTAAATAAAACAGCAAATAATAACAAAAACTATAGGATAAATAAGTCGAGGAATATGGGCGAGAAGGAAGAGAGGTTTTAAGAGGGCTTCGTCCGCTCCAGTAGCCCTTTGATGACAGGTTGCCCAAAGATGGACGGTCGATTAAACCAAAAAAGGGATTCGGTTGGCCGCCTCTTGTGGATTATATTGACCTCAGCTTAGAGAGGAGAGGTTCCAGGGCTCCAGGGGTCATTCTGTCTTCAGCGATGAACGTGCCAGCACCGCCGCCGGCCAGGAGGGGGAGGAAGAGGAGGTATCAGGGAAATGTCGCCTACATCAGGTCTATCAGGACTATCAGGAAGTCGAAGGTATAAGGAGAGGGTGTTATCCCGAATGGGAGGTTTTCGATATTTAGAAATTTGGAGTAATGTATGAAACATCTCCTTTTTTAAAAAAAAAACATTTTCTAGAGTCCAAATTAAATAATAATTTATAAATAGAAGATTTTTTAATTTTTAATTTTTTTTTTATTTGGGGATTAACGTCCTTATGTATTCCAACTAGGATACATGTTATCTTATAGGTAAACAGTCCATTCTATCCAGAATGTGAAGGTCAAGAGTCATGTCGTAAGTCCTCCACAAAATAAATTTTAACCCGCACAGATGGGATTCGAACCCAACATCTGTATCGAGCGCGCTGATACCCTCATTCCAGCTCGCTCGGTCATCGCGTCCCTTAAAAAAGAGGTTTAAAGCCTATAAAAATTTAAAATAAGGACATCCAGTTTTTCTCTGATTTATTTTATTATTATTTTTTTTAATTTGGAGTACATAATTTTTTAATTAAATAGTTTTAATTAATTAGTTTTAATTAATTAGTTTTAATCAAAATGGCAGTTTAAGCTGCGACTTGCTGTCTATCTTGTTAAATTCTTAAGACGAATAACAAAACCTACGTATTTTAGTCCTGTAACCAGATACTTTAGTGGTCAATTAAATACAGATTTTTTTTTCAATTTATTTCTATGTTTTTGAAAATTTGAATAATTTAAAAAGAGTGCCCAATTTTCAGAGGCTGGGTTTTCCTTTGGAGGTACTTCCGACTTGGGTCGATCTTTGGCTGATATACCGGAACAAATTTTTATTACAAAAAAAGGAAAATATTTAAAGCCGACGGTGTACACATTGAGGTTAATTATTAAATGAATTTAAAGTTAAAACCAAAAAGAATTTTCAAAGAGAGAACGGTAGTGGTGGAAAATTGAGTCGATCAGGAGAAAAAGTAGAGATTTTTCAACTGATTTTATGTTTTTTTTTTTTTTTTTTAAGTGTTTCAACATTATCCTCTCGAAAAACTAAAACATTTCAAATAAATAAATAAATGCAAAAAAAAAAAAAAAAAAATATAATTTTTTTTTTTCCCCCAATTTAAAAAGTCGCATTTTTATAATAGAGAAAAAATCTATACGATAGCGAACTCTAATAAATTTATTACAAATTATTTTGAATGTTATATTCAATAAATGTTTTTTTTTTTTTTTTTTTTTTTTTTTTTTTTTTTTTTTTTTTTTTTTTTTTTTTTTTTTTTTTTTTTTTTTTTTTGTGGAGACAACGTCCTTATTCCAACTAGACTATCGACAAGGATGGCCTATTCTACAGGCTACCTTATCTATTGTAGTGTAGGCTGGGAAGGTCAAGATTTATTTGTGGGTTCGCCACGAAAATTTATTCGAAATAAATTTTAACCCACCCAGGCGGGATTCGAACCCACGACCTTCTGGATACGAGTGCGCTGAGACCCACGCCCTAACTCACTCAGAATGTTGTAATATATATTTAGTCCTGTTCGTTGCTCAATTGTAAAACATGTAAAAATTGAATATTTCAACACCACATGAACTATTATGGGCACTAAATGACCGTATTATTTTGACTATATTTGCTTTGACAAAAAAAAAAAAAAAAAAAAAAAAAAAAATGTAGAATATATTTTTTTTTTTTTTTTTTTGGAAGATAAGAAAAAAAACTGACTTTTTGAAAAAACTTTTTTCATTTATTTCAAGATCAATAAAATTCAGATTCACCATTTCAAAAAACAATCAATTCGACAATAATTTTTCTCAAATACAAACTATATCCTCCAATCCAAAATCTCTCGTAAAATCCATAATCTTAATATATATAAATTACGTGTCGCCGCCTAGGGGCCGGCTTACACCTAAACTACTGAACCGATTTTAATCAAATTTGCACACCGTGTGCAGTTTGATCCAACAAAAAAGATAGGATACCTTATATCTTAATTTATAGTCGCAATATTATTATGTATATTATCTGCAAGTCACAATTATCTGTTAGCTCTATACGATTCTAACATATGGCGGTATAAGGTTATACTATTATATAAAAGGACAAGCAATGTTTCGTTTGTGTTCACTAACCGCCAAAAACTACTGAACCAATCTCTACCAAATTTTGACTACATCATCTTTATAGGATGGTTTAGCAATAGTAAAATCTAATAATTTTCAACTAATTCTTTATTGAAAAATGAATAATAAGTGGATAACAGTGAAGTTCAAAAATGGCGGCAATTGCAATCTACATGAAAGGTTAAAATGTACAGTGTTACATACAGGTGAACATTGATAATAAAAATTTACTTATTTTCAATTAAATTGTTATAAAAACAGGTATATGGAGTGAAATATATACCAAAGTTTAACTACATCATGTTCATAATTCTAGGTTTAGCAACAATAAAGTTTAAATTTACAATGTTGAGTGTTAGAAACGGGTTTTGCCACATTATGACACACTTTTATGGTTAGAAATTAAAATCCAACCAGATCAAATCAATAAAATTATTTCTGTCGAATGAAAATTATTAAAAATCAAAATGCCGATCCTCAGCTGTTTAATATTGTGTGTAAAAATATGAACTTTGAACCTTTTAGTTGTAAGCACTGATAATGCAGTTTCTTAATAGTCTCTGTCCATCTGCATCACCAACTCATATATTAAAATTGAAAATTGGATGTCTAATTATGCTTTATGTTATCTTCAAACACCTAATCAATCTAAATTTAACCCAGTTAATAATGGCTGCTATGCGTGAAAATATCATCAAAAATAAAATTTTCAATTCTTCACTTTAATACCAGATTTTTATCGATAAATATTTAAAAAAAAATTAATTATTAGTTAAAATTATCTAAGATCTTCACTTATGAGAGCGGGCGAAGCCTCGACGGGGGATGATGAGTTATATATAAAAGGACAAGCCATTTTCGTTTGTTATCACTAACCGCGAAAACTATAGAACTATTCTGTACCAAATATAACTATATCATCTTCATAGTTCAAGGAAGGTTTAGCAATAATAAAATTTATATATTTTCTATTAATTAACTGTTTAAAAAGCGATAAATATGTGGAGTGCAGTAAAGCGAGCGCCATTTAAGAGAGGTTACAATGATCCGGTGTTAAATATAGGTAGAAATTGATAATAAAGTTACTTAATTCAATTAAATTGTTATCCAAAAAGCTATAAATATGTGGCAAGCGACAATAGCGTTTTAGTAAAACTAATGAACCTATCTGAACCAAATTTTAACTATATCATCTTCATAGTTCTTGAAAGATTTAAAATTAGAAAGTTTACCATAATAATAATCTATACTATTCTATAAAAGGACAAGTCATTTTACGTTTGTGATCACTAACCACGAATAATACTGAACCAATCTGTGCTAAATATTAACTACATCATCTTCATAGTTCCAAGAAGGTTTAGCAATATTAAAATCTACTGATTTTTCATTTATTTTTTATTAAAAAAAGAAAATATGTGGACAACAGTGAAGTTTGAAAATTGACCGATAGGTGGAGAGGTTCTACGCGAGAGGTTACAAAAGAGCTTGAAATCGATGATAAAATTTACTTATTAAACTATAAAGAAAATTATTAAAAAAGATTTAAATATGGTGTGCGATATGTGGATCCCAGTGAAGCTTGAAAATCGAACGATTGTGTATAGCACCATCCCACAATAGAATTAACAATGGTAAACTGAACCTATCTGTACCGACATCTAAATAAATAATTTTTATAATTCTAGGAAGGTTTTGCAATGGTAAAATTTACAATAACTAAAATTTAAATGTACAATGTTCAGAGGCAGGACTGAGGTTTGCCACACTGTCATATACTTTTATAGTTCGAAATCAACACCCAACCAGATGAAATCAATAAAGTTATTTCTGCCGAATATAAATTATTACTAAATCAAAATGTCGATCTTTTACTTTTTTATATTGTGTGTAAAAATATGATCCACGGGCCTTCTGCCGTAAGCACTGATAATGCAGTTTATTTTCCGCAAAAGTTTCTTAGTCTTTATCCAACTTGATTACCAATTCATACATTAAAATTAAAAATTTTATGTCTAATGGTGCTTTTAGGCAATCTCCAACTGCCTAATCAGTGCGATTATAACTAGATTAATAATTACTGCTATGCGTGAAAAAATCATTGAAGAAATAATGCTGAACCACATGCTAAAATACAAGAATCTTATCGATAAACAAATAAAACATTAATTTTTAGTTGAAATTAGCTTTACTTATGGAGGACGGGCGAAGCCGCGACAGGGATGCTAGTATTTCTTATATATTAAAACATATAATTCATATAAATTTGTAAATACAGTAAAACTCCAATTATCTGGATTGATTTGTATATATATATATATATATATATATATATATATATATATATATATATATATATATATATTTTAAATAGTGTATTACCAGTTGTTGTGGGCCGTGATTCCTTGTTCACGTAAAAAACGATAAAATATTGTCTTATTAGTTTTCACGACACAATAAAATACGTAGAACTAAATAGACCAAGCGGCAGCTACCGGAACTGCGTCTCAGAATTAGGGGCGTAGCCCACACACCTCATAACTGTCAACATTTGATTAAACGTACTTAGCGATTTTTTTAGAAGCATAACACACGGCTTTTGTCCATTCTGGATTCATTGTCGTCGCGAGTGGTCTCTTTATAAAGTTAAAGAGTTATGGCACCTAAAATAAAACGTGTTGAGTTAATAGTGTCTGAAAAAGTGTCCATTATAGAACATCTTAGGAAAAGCGAAACTGGGAAAAAATTGGTGAATGAGTTCTTTGTCAAAACATCCACTTTTTTTCGGGGAGGGGATATTCGGATCAATTTCCGCCCCAATTAATCCGAATAATCGGAGTTTCGCTGTAATAAAATGTGCCTTTGTTAATTACTCCGATACGAAATTAAAAAAAAAAAATTCCTATCCCTCTAAATCCTCAATTTACTTCCAAAAATCCCATTCGCTCAGCTGTTACACGTCGGCGTCCATTATTGATCTACGGGCTTTTCGAAAGCTTGTGATGTATTTCACTCATACCGCATACAAAAAATCCAGATTCTCAACTCTATATTTAAAAAAAAATTAAATTACTTTTTATTGATTGAGTTTTTTAAGTTGAGGCATGGATAATGGATATATTATGAAAAGATAATTATGAAAAGATAATTGCCTCTGTTTGCCGGCATCGTATTTAAACTCTTTCAGAGACTAGTTTAGAATGTTGAAAATTGAAAATTTTTTTTTTTTTTTTTAAACTAGGATTGAATCGCGTATATAAAAGAAAAATATTACCCTTCACAAAATCGCGCGGAAAAAAAAAAAATAAGTATGTGAACTAAATTGTAAAGACCGGGAATCTGTAATACATTTTAAAAGTTGGAATATTACTTAATCTACGATATAGCAAACGTATAAAAGCATACAATAATAAGACGCAGATGTTCGATTTCACAATACTAGTTTATAAAATAAATAAATAATATGAAATCAAATATATACTAATCACTATAGATAATAGAATCGTTTGAAACAAATACATATTGTTGTTTAAATGACCAGATAATTGAATCACCACTTCATATTTCACTCTTTGCACCATCAGCTGCAACAGAATCTTTCAATTCCTAAGCTAAGAGTCACGATGTATGGATATCTTGTCTGATACTTTAATAAATATGTATATTAAATACCTAAAGTGGATTGTTTACTCTGTTTTTAATATGTCAACAAACATTTCCGCAAATTCTTGTTTACATTAGCTTAGTATTGCGATTGCTATAGCATAGTGAACATGGAAAAAAGTATCATTCATTATCGGCATATTTTGTTACATTATTTTTAAAAAGACGCTCCACGGTCGCCCATAAGCACTAACAAATGAGACAAACAATTGATTCAACTCTGTACTGTTCGGGATTAAATAAAGTTGGATCAACAAATTAAAAAAAAAAAAAAAGCTCCCAAAACTGGCAAATCGAAAGGGTGTTGTTTTCCACCAAGACAACGCAAGGCCCCACACCTCGTTGGTCACTCACAATAAATTATTAAGGTTTGGATGGGACCTTTTGCCCCATCCTCCGTATTCACCAGACCTAGCTCCGAGTGACTAACACTTATTCTGGTCTCTGCAGAACTTCATGAATAGAAGGCAATTCCAAAACGAGCAGGACATCAAAAACCACTTGGATCGGTTTTTTTTTTTTTTTTTTTTATAATAAACCCCAGACGTTCTATGAACCTGGCATTATGCAAATGTTCTACCGATGGGAACAAGTTAAACTAAATAATGGTGAATTTATTGTAGATTAATATAAAGTTTATACACAGAGCTTTGTTTCACCCTCAAAAACCTGTTATATAGGACCTATAACCCGAATATTGTAAAATAGTTATTTATATAATTTCTAAGGGTCGTCAAAATATAATTTTGATATATATATATATATATATAAAATTTAAAATGTTTTAAATTTTCTAATCTTTTCTAGAGCCTAATCATCATCAGAGTCAAAAATGTATAGATCCATATGGTAAATATTATCTTTAAAATATGGATTTATAAATTTATGTAATAGAATTCGAGGAATTTTAAAACAACTTTTATGTATAAGAATGGATAAAATAAGATCGATGAAATGTGGTAGTTTAGGCACAATGAGCCATAAGGCTGAGGTGCTACTAAAGCCGGCTCCAAAAAAAAAAAAAAAAAAAGTGGTAGTTTTGTAAAAAAAAAAAAAAAAAAAAAAAGTATTAGATTACTAGTTTCGAATGCTAAACATTCATATTCAGTTCTAAAAACATAAAATTTTCAAGAAATCAAATATTAGTATTCAAGTATTTGATTTGTTGTCTTACATTTTTGAAAACTTTAGTATATATAATCCATGTAACATAGTGCTGATGTGTGGAAAATTTAATATGTTTTAGAACTGAAGATTCTAATAAAATAATTCCAATAGAAGTGGCAATTAATTCATCAATCCTAATTGTATTGATGCTTCTGTACCATCATCCGTACCTCAAAATTTCCTCGAGTCTTCATTTCCTCCTCAAATTTAGGGAATATTCGTGATCAGCGTTCAATTCCCAGTATATTTAGACGATTTTCGAATGATGTCTAGATTGGTCATATCAATGTGTACTTTCTAAATAGGTAGGATCAGGTAAACAAAAACGATATTATTTCGACAGTAGAAAGATTTTGAGATGTCGCAGTGGGTGAGTGTTAACAATTTTAGCAATCTCGTAAATTCTTCAGCGCCGGTTCGAATCCGGCTTGGTGGATTGAAATTTATGTCGTGTGGTGGACCCAGGGAACGAATCTCGACCTTCCAACTTTAGCTACTATATGTTGTTATCTTAGAGTATAAATCCTTCATTCCTGCTATAGCCGGAGTAGTAATGTACATAAAGCTTTAACAAAACTTTTTTTTTTTTTCAATATCATAACCTTGTACTTCGTATTATCTCAATTTCATTGCATTTATAAATTTTCATTCGAATCTCCAGGCATCTCATATATTGTATTATTACATGATTTGTAAGTTTTAAAATGTATTCGATATTTCCAGTAGAGGTAATATAGGACTGTAATAGGCCTCCTATGGCTAATACAGATGAGACGACATCGATCGCCATGTTGCCGACAGTCACAATGCCCTGCCGCGAGACAAAAGCACAAGCTCTCCGATAAGGTCGAGAGCTGCCAGTGGCAGGAGGCGATGTCCTCAGCAAACTAATTCCCCGTAATTGAAAAAGTTGTGTTTACTCACCGTCAACCATATTTATCGGTTCCTCTTCAGGCCACCGTATCCTCCCTTCCCTTGATTTATGTCTTGTCTCATCCCCCCACTCCCCCGACCTATTTTTCTGCCCCACTTAAAACTTATCACTTTAAATTTATCTCCCTTTTCAATCTGAGGGTTTATAATATGTCCCTGTGTATATATTCTACATTATTCCTAAATTCTGTATATCACAACTGATCAAAGGATATAATTTTTTTGTTTTGAAATTATATTATTTTGTTTAAATCCACTCCTGTCACAAACATAATAACTCGTTAGACTATGAGGAGAGATAGTGACCAGTGGCACCCCTTCCTTGTATTTGTTTTAACTTTATGTAAGTAGGTCTCTCATCCAGTTTCTTTTCAGTCACCTTCTGGTATTTTCCGGCAGCAGGGACGTGGCCATAACATTGATGAGTTTGTTTTGGTGTCCGTTTTATTTTTCATGAAACAGTCTGTAGTGTGGTCCGTATGTGTTCAATGACTGTTTAGTTTTATTGTTAACGTACTAAGGTGCTTGTGTTATTAGTCTTAGTGTCTTGGATAGAAAAGTTTGTAATATTTTTAATTCTGAAATAAATAAATTTAATAACAATACTAACCGCCAGACACTGTTTGATATATCGATCGAACTGGGGATACCAAAGAAATTGGTTAATCTAGTAAAGATGTGCATGTCCGAAACATTTAATTGAGTCCGAATACGGACTTTCTACTCCGAAAAGTTTGAAGTACGTTTGGGTTTAAAAGAGGGAGATTCTCTTTCTCCGGCATTATTTAACTTAGCGCTAGAATACGTCATTAGGAAGGTAATGGTTACGGGAAAAGGATTAGAGATAGGTGGTAAATTTCCGGTTCTTGGTTATGCTGATGATTTGGTACTTGTGGGTGAAAACGAGGAAACAATAAAACTAAACGCTACTACGCTCATGAAAACCGGTAACGAAATTGGTTTAGTAATTAATACCGATAAAACAAAATGTATATGGTTAGTAGTAGAAACGGTGAACATTTTAGTAATGTAGATATTTCCGGGATAAAGTTTGAACACGTTGAGCAATTCAAATATCTAGGGTCTATTATATCGAGGAAAAATGAAATTCAAGAAGAAATAAAGGCTAGGTTAAAAGCTGGTAATGCTTGTTATTTCTCGGTCTCAAAATTATTCATTACGCGCTTAATCTTCAAAAATTTAAAAATTATTAGGATATACAGAACTATTATACAACCAACAGTTCTCTACGGATGCGAAACATGGCCGCTGACGCTAAGGGAAGAACGACGCCTGGGGTTTTCAAAAGTAAAATACTACGTAGAATATTTGCCCAGAAAAGGATGAAGAAACAGGAGAATGTAGAAGGCTTCGTAATGCGGAACTGCGCGAGTTATATCCGGTAAACATAGTTCAAGTAATAGCAGCGCGACGCTTAAAATAGGCATGTAAAGTCCTTGGGTTTAATAATGATCGAAGAAAGTAATGTGTTGTGAGCCGTCGGGTAAACTAGTGAGGGGTAGACCGAGACGAAGATGGGAGGATTGCGTCAGGGCCGACGTGGGGTTTTGGGTTTTGGAGGAGTGGATTGGAGGGAAGTGTGCGGTCGACGGTTGGGGTGTCGGCATCGAACCTTCGGGTTCGCTAATCCTTAATTTATTATTTATTTATAATAGCAATACTAATAAGAATAATAGGAATGTTGAGTGAGAGAAAACAGAAACACTTTATTAAGCGATGCTTTCCATATTTAGCCCAGTCAAATAAGGATTTCACCTCTGAATGGAAGCAATGAATTTTTGCATATACCTCCTTTTTTTTTCTACACGTTCATAATCAGAAATAAAAAGGAGAATACTGTTTTGTTGTATAACACGTGTCGCTGAGGACTACCTTTCAGGAACTATATTGATTTGGATTATAAAAGTCGCATTTGAAATATCTGTTTTCTCACATATTATTTATTTCGTATAATCATTTATTGTTAATTTAATTTATTAATTTAATTGTTCTTAAACGTAAATTGGGAAAAGAATGAGAATATATATACAGTGGCTCCCAGTCAAAATGATACACTAGGATATTTATAAATTCTATGAAAAAATGAATAGTTCAAATTATATTTCTTTAAAAAAAATTAATGTATTTTGATCACTAAACATCCTAGTAGTATGTACTTTTTGTATATAAACATATAAAAATAAGCAGGGATATAATTATAAAAATAAAACACATTTGTTCACGATAAGATACCTCACAGGGAAAATGAAGCATCTTTGTTTTTCCCAATATTTGTTTACTTTAAACTAATTTACTTTAGTTAAACTTTTGTGTCGAAAGTGTTTGGCTCTTTTCAGAACAAAATCTGCTATTTTTTTTTTGATAATTGGCCACACAGAACATTAAAGATACGTGAATTGGTCAATCAACACTTCAGCGGAAAATATTCAAATCGAATAGCCGAAATTATTTTAAAAAGCTGTTCAGCTTTCCTGCATATAGTGGAGAGATCCACGAAGGGAAAGCGCATTGCCATAAAAAAGGTTAAAGCACTATAAACATTTTAACTATTAGAGATGAGACTTAGATCGTCACGTCACGGAAATTGAAATCCACGTTTGAGTGCACCCAAATAGCCATGAATCTACCTAAACGCTCAGGTAAGCCAGTAAGAGCAAAAATAGTGCGGTGTGTTCTTAGAAAAAATAAATTTTATGGACGAGTAGCTCGGAGGAAATATTTCATCAGAAAAAAAAAAAAATCAAACAGTTAGGATACAATTTTTCAATTAATATTTACTGAAGGACCCTGAGTTTTGGACAACCCTAAAATTTGCTGATAGAAAATCTAATATTTTTGGGTCCGATGGCCGTTGTTATGTGTAAAGGAAACAGGAGAAGAGCCAGCGGAAAAAAAAAATTACACACATCTGTGAAACATTGAGCTAGGAGTGTTATATGGTGTGGGGGTGTATGGCGGCTTCAAGTGTGGTTAATCTTCGTTTTATAGATGGAATAGTTAACAAATATGTTTACGAAGACTTTTTAAGAGTAATCTTGATACAAACTGTGGAAAAGATGTGGCTCAAAGGTAAGTTTTGTTTTTATCAGGATAATGACACCAAACTCTCAACTATGTTAGTTAAGGAATGGCTCCTTTATAAATGCCACAATTTATTTTAAACTCCAGTACAGACACCAGAAATAAATATAATATCACCTATAGGAAAAATTATAAGTAGAAAAAAAAAATTTCCGGAAAAGAAGAGTTTAAAAAATACCCACTCGAAGAATGGAACCAGATAAGCCCGGGATTGATTGAAAAAAAAATGGTCGAAAGTTAATACTTGCCTTCAAGGTGTTGAATTAAATTAATACTATTTAGAAAAGTGAGGTGTATCATTTTGACTGTGAGGTGAAATTCTTGTTCATATTTCGTTTGTTCTTTTTTTTAAATAATCAAAGTTGAATATTTTAATTTTTTTTTTCGTAATAATTAAAAATTTATATAAAGGAATGTGTTGATGAATTTCGTACCAATTTCACTGTGAGCCACTGTTGACATATCCGTGATTTATTGTTTTTATCAGTCAGAGAGAAATTGAGTTTTTCTTTTGTTTTTTTTTCATTTAAATATTTAAATGACCCTGAGATCCATACTATAAATCGATACTTGAAATTCGATCTAAACTGTTGGTACCACTTTCATAAGATACGCATATAAAACTTCTGTATTCGCTTGTAAGTCACTATCAATGTATATTCAAGCCACAGCCTCCTACGGTATAACTTTTCCCATTCCGATCCATGATTATTCATAGCCTAGTATCAAACTTCCTCTAAGCTCCGAACGTTAATACAGGTGCAGAATACCTCAACACGATCTGCTCTTTTGCCTCCAAAAAAAAAATATATATATATATTTGTATTCAAACAGATGTAATGTCTACTTTTTTTCTAAAAGGAATAGAATTACAATTAGACTCGCAAATGAAGTGTAAAAAAATGCTCCCCATTTTCTATTCCGTATGCAAATCCAACTTAAAATGCAAAAGCCATCTGCAGCTGCGAGTAATCAACAGTCGGTGAAATTAAGGTCTTAAATTGAGCTGAGCAAGCTGATACCGCGGCCTCAATTGCCCATTAAGGGCTTTATCGAATTAGGCTCTCAGAAATTTAAAATTTATTTAATTTTTTTTTAATGTAATTTATAATTAAATTCATCTCAACATTTACTAGTAAATGAGGCCTGCTATGCTGAACCCCACATTTAAAAAAAAAAAAAATTAATTTACATCTATATCATATCTATCTATAAAGAATTTAATTAATAATTGATTTTAATTTGTTTATTGATTAAAATCTGGTATTGAAGTATGGAATTTAGCAGTATTTCTTCAATAATATTATCACGTATAGCAGTAATTTATAAACTGGTTAAAATTTGCAGTGTTTGAAGATAACGCAAGCAATCATTAGATATCATTAGACATCCAATTTTGTTTTTAACAATAATTTTAATCACTACTGTACACAATGGACAACCAGTGAATGTGAAATTACATTGAAACAACAGACATGATCAGGCATGAGGGTGTCAGCACCCAGTTGTACAATCTCCAGGTGTGAAACTAAATTATTATTAAATAATTAATTATTATTAATTATTAATTGCACGAATTCGGGTTTTACTGCAAGAAATTGCACAATTGAACGAAATTCGTCTAATTTTATTCACTTAACCATTTATTTTTTGAAAATTTTACTTAGGATTATTAGGCAACATTTATAACAATTATTTATTAAATAGGTTACTTAGTTTTAAATTGAAAGTAAAAAGTCGCTTAAATCAAATGTATTTGTAACTTACTACTTTTAAATGATCTTATTGAATTGGGAGCTTTGTTATTAGACTAGGAGATCCCTCATCCACTTCCTTTTTAGCCTCCGTTGAGTTATGTCTGGAATTTGTACTGTTGCCATATTATGTATCTGTTTGTTAGTGTGCCCATGTAGTTTTTCATGAAATTAAAATGTTAAAATACGATAAATGTCATGATTTAAAGTCTTAACTGTGGGAATACGTATGTCTATGTGTAGCGTATAGTTTTTTTGAACCCCGTATGCCTGAAAAGGCAAGGAAGAGGGAGGAAAAAAAAGAAAAAAAAAGCGCGTATCGTTTGACACATAAGGAGGGGAGTCGGGAAGTCTGTTATCAGCCTTAGGAATTTGGATTTAAATGTTTGTATCTTCTGATTATGCGTTCTTTTGGCCATAAATTTGCCATGCATACGTCCAGATGGGTTTTAGCAAGTAACTGTAAATGTTAAGTTTCTATTTTAAAGGTAGTTTTGAGAGTCTGTGAAGCCGCAGTGTTAACTGTAACTATTTTTTTTTTTTTTTTTTCCATTTATTGATATTTACAACTGTACAAAATAATATACAACAAGTAAATGTGTTGACAGTGAATAAAATGGCATGTAAATAACTTGTGAAGAACTACTCACTAGTAGCACTTCAATAAAATCTACACTAAAAGGTCCCTAGGCCATCTTCTTTTCAGACGCCTCGGAGGATTATCAGGGATGGAGGAGGAAGCAAGTTGGGAGACTAGTGGATTGGAGTGGTTATGGAGCTTACTATGGAAGGATAGGTATCTGGTTTGGGCTAAATCAGAAACATATGGAACATTAAGATCTTTATGGATAAGTTTATTCATCACATAGTAAGGAGCATTGAGGATTTTTCGAAGGATTTTGGATTGTAAGGATTGGATACGAGATGAATTGGATAGTTTAGTAGAGCCCCAAAGCTCAACTCCGTACGTCCAAATAGGTCTAATCACTGTCATGTAAATGAGTCTTTTGTAATTAATAGGGAGCTTTGATCGTTTGTCTAGTAAATGTTGAAGTAGTCTGTAACGACGGGCAGTTTCTTGTCGTTTTAGTCTTGTATAACTATTAACTTAATTATTAAAACTGCACTGGGATACACATATTGCTCCATATATTAATAGCTTTTTTTAATAACAATTAAATTGAAAATAAGTAAATTTCATTATAAATTTCTAACGCCGCACAGTGCTTCGAACATAGAGTGAGAGTGGACAAAATTCTCAAACCCTTAAAATCTTTTAGAAAATTTCACGCTGAATAAAAAGTTCCCTATGAACATGGGGTGGTTATGACCGAAACTGTTATCGAATCCCCATTTACACTTAAGTTTGAACTCATTACTCTTCTCCAAACTTGAAATTTTTAATACGCTCTTTACTGTTTGTTGCAGGAGTTCTTGTAAGTTTATTCAAGCGCTAACTTCATAATATTATTAGAAAGTAGAGATTTTTTCGTAAAAGTTAATTAATAGAAGCTAGGAAGGCAGTCCTTATGCAAACCATACCGTATTTTCTATCGGACAAACATAAATCCATCCATAAAGCTAGACCTGGAAAAGGTCTTATCGATTTCGTTCTTCAACCAAAGATTGTCCAGACATCTCTGCAGCAAAATGTAATTCAACAGATGAAGTGTTCACAACTAAATCCTTTACTCGCTTTCTTTCTGGTTTCATTGGAAGATTTTTCAAAAAGGGTTTCCGTTTTTCCGCGTGTTCGGCTTGGTCCTGGTTTGACTGCACTGATTTCGGGAATAGTTGGCAATTGAAGTTCCTAGTAAAGCCAAGAGGCATATCCCTGACGAAATACCAGGTATGCAAGTTTAAAATGTCGTTAATTTCTTAAAATATATACACAGTAATTTAAAAAAAAAGTATAATATATTTTATTCAAAGTACTGACCCTCGCTTTCCACACATTTTGTCCATCTCTCGGGCAATATATGGATACCATTCCAAAAGAATGCTTCATCTTTATTTGAAATCCATTCATCGAGCCATTTTCGTACGTTTTCGAAATTGTTGAAGTGTTGCTCCGCCAATGAGTGTCCCATCGATGAGAAGAGGTGATAATCAGAAGGCGCCAGGTCAGGTGAATACGGCGGGTGGGGTAGGAGTTCCCAACCAAGCGAAGAAATCGTTTCCTTAGTCAATCTGGCTGAATGTGCAGGAGCGTTATCATGCTGAAGAATGACTTTGGCGTGCCTGTGAGCCCATTCTGGGCGTTTTTCGATCAATGCGTGACTCAAATTGATCATTTGTTGTCGGTAGCGCTCGGTATTGACTGTTTCGCCGGGTTTGAGAAGCTCGTAGTAGACTACTCCCTTCTGATCCCACCACACACACAGCATTGTCTTCTTCCCAAAACGATCCGGTCTTGCACTCGATGTGGATGGTTGTCCTGGCGTTACCCATGATTTTTTTCGTTTGGGATTCTGAAAATAAATCCATTTTTCATCGCCAGTTACAACTCGATGCAAAAAACCCTTTCTTTCGTGGCGTAAAAGCAGCATTTCGCACACAGTTTTTCGTTTTTCTATCTGTCGTTCGTCCAATTCATGTGGAACCCATTTTCCAACCTTTTGAATCTTTCCCATAGCTCTCAGGCGATCGGAAATGGCTTGCCTAGTGACATTCAACTGTTCTGCCATCATTTGTTGGGTTTGGGTATTGTCTTCGTCTAATAAAGATTGAAATTCGAAGTCCTCAAACTTTTTTGGTCGATTTTCTCGTTTTTGATCAGTAACATCAAAATCACCACGTTTGAAACTTTGAAACCAACGTTCACATGTCCTGACGGTTGGAGCAACATCGCCATAAGTCTCAACAAGAATTCGATGACATTCAGATGCCTTTTTCTTTTGATTAAATAAGAAAATCATGACATGCCGCAAATGCTCTTTATTTGGCTTAAAATTAGACATTTTTAACACCAAAGAAAGGTATGATACGTCCACGTAAACGACTTAAAAACAACTGACTTTTGTAAACAAATGACTAACAAACAAAATAGCGTTTAGAGATAAGCAAATCCTTCAATAGGCTAAGAGCGCATTCTATTGGAATTAAAACGACATTTTAAACTTGCATACCTGGTATATTAAACTCCTTTCGACCTCATTCAATATTTGATTGAATTTGAAGCAAAATAACCGACTAATTGTAGATGTTTCTATTTCCAATTAGTGGTTAGACTCTACCACGTCCTTAAACGAATGTAGTTTATAAGTGATTACAGCTATTTGATCTGATTTTTTGTGAGAAAAACATATTTCAGCAAACTGGCCATTGGCCTAATTTTTGCTTTCTCAACAAAAAAATAATAATAAAACTGTCCCGGCGCAGGCAGGTGCATTTAAAATTCATGGCAAATCCAAGCCTATATACCAAGCAACAAGAATATGCAAAAACTACAAAAGGATATTTGAGGATTTTTTTAAAAGCCTCTTTAAAGTTTGAATAATTTTCAAACTGGCCAACGAAACTTTACACGCATGCAATGAATATAAGAAGTGCTCAGCTTACCAATTAAAGTAGTATATTTTACAATATATACCTTGACCTGTATATTGCATCGCTAACAATCGTTATTTTTTATCCAATGAGATGTGAATGGAACAAAATATAATTAGCGGCTCATATCATATAAATCGCAAAACAATAATACTCCTGAAGATTTTCGATTATGTTGACTTAAAAGAATATGTAAACAATGAAATAATCATACTAAATAGTTGCCTAAGGTATATTTAAGAACACTAAAACATAAACAGCTCGATAAAAAATACTTCGATTTTTGATTTTTTTCCATTGACGAACCTCTGTGCGCCGTACCTTAGTGACCTATCTCGAATGGTGATCGCCAACTATCGGTCGATTATCAAACTTCACTGCGCACCAGATATTTATCCCTTTTTTGCGGTATGTAATCTTTAAATTATATTATTGCTAAACCTTCCTTGAACCATGAAGATGATGTAGTTAAAAGGTAGTACAGATTCGGTAGGTAGTTTCACAGTTAGTGATCACAAACTAAAAAAATGGCATGCCCTTTTATAAAATAGTATAGATAAACAAGTTTTTAGAATAATTTATTACAATGAGACGTCAATAACATGTTAAGAACTACTCACTAGTAGCATTTAAATAAAAGTTCTACATTAGAAGGTCTCTTGGTCATCTTCTTTTCAGACGCCTAGGAGGATAATCCGAAATTGAATGTAAAGCAAGTTGGGAGACTAGTGGATTCGAGTGGTTTTAGAGTTTTCTATGAAAGGATAGGTATCTGTTTTGGGTCAAATCAGTAACGTATGGAACATTAAGATCTTTATGGATAAGTTTGTTTGTGACTTAATAAGGAGCATTGCAGATTTAACTAATGATTTTGGATTGTAATGATTATGCACGACAAAAATCGGAAGATTTAGTTGAGGTTTAGCTCTACTGCGTATGTCCAAATTAGTCTAATTGAATGGGCCCGCTGAAAAACGTTCTAAACGACAAAATTTTGAATTGACAATTTTAAAGTTTTTTAAATGTATTATAAATAGTACATCATAGTATGATATAGCAATCCATTATGTTATTATGCATGTAAATATAACAAATTACAAGGTGAAAGAAAAATCTAACTTAAAAACTAACAAGAACTATATTAAAGTATGATTTTCTTTCACTGATTACTCAAAATTTTGTTTGTCGCTTAGAACGTTTTTCGAAGAATCCATTCAATTACTGTCATATGAATAAGTCTCCAGTAATTAATTGGGAGCTTTGAACGTTAATCAAGTAAATGTTGGAGTAGTCTGAAACTAAATCTCATTAAATCCATTTTTTTTTTTCAAATTAGATTTTTTTGCTTTAAAGTTCTTCCTAAGATCCCCTCTATTTGGGCTAAAACAATTTGTTTAATTTTATTTTTATAATCCCAAGTTTATTTCATATTTACTATCAAAGTCAACAAAAAGGAATTCCAATATAAGAGATCCTTATGAAGAGAACTAATTCCAGATTCTTGAGAACAATATTTTTTTTTTTTTTTATTATGCATACATTCTTTGGAACAAAAGCTTTTATAATTTTTTACACCCATATTAAGAAATACATGATAAACAAGAATTCCACACAGCATAGTTTATGACGAAACGCGACAGTGTTTTGTTTCTTCACACAGAAAATAAAAGACGTAATAAAACTAAATAAGTATTCTCGGGACAGACTTGAGAGATTTGTAGTCGTAATAATTTACGACTTTCCATTGCTAGTAGTAAACAACAACATCTTTCAGCACCGTGCTTTAAGACAAAAATAAAAGTGAAATATTTTGAAATAATCATGTTTTTATACACTTATGGTAATTTCTCATCTTTCATTTGTGTGTGTGTGTATGTTTAGCAGGGTAATAAAAATATATATAATTACAGAATATAGAGGAGTATGAAACTATTTTTAATGTTACTGGTGGATATGCTATTCTTATCTACTGCTAAATATAACAATTCTAGTATACAACTCAAACTGTAGAATTTTCTGAAATATAAGGATGGGGGTTTCCTATCTTAGGATATTCCCAGGTACTGTTACGATGAAATTTCGGTACTTCTGTGTAATACAGGGTGAGTATCTCTTAGTGTAAAAAAAATAAAAAAATGGGTAAAACAAGGTCAAAAAAAAATGATGAAAAATGCCGCAGATCTCATCTTTCTATCCCAATCTGTAGCAAATATACGATAAATCAAAGACTTTTTTGAGGAAACCAATTCAATTGATTATATATATATATACGAGTATATATATATATATATATATATATATATATATATATATATATATATATATATATATATTTTAATATATGCCCGAAAAACTTAGGCATTCCAAAGATGAACGCAAAAAAAAAAAAATGGTTATTTTCATTTTTTTTTTCTCCTAATTTAAAAAGTCGCATTTTTAGAAAATAAAATAATTCATACTAAAACGATCAGCGATAAATTTATTACAAATTATTGTGTATAATATATTATATTATATAAATGTTATAATATATATTTAGGTATGCATGTAGGCCAAGTGCAGAACATGTATAAAATTGGATATTACAATACCAAATGAACTATTACATGAACTAAATCACCGCTTTATTTTCACTATAGTCGCTTTGCAAAAACAAAAAAAAACATATAAATACTTTTTTTTTTTTGTATTTGGAAGATAAGCAACTGACTTTTTCATGAACAATAAAATTCAAATTCACCACCTCAAAAAACAATCAATTCGACAATAATTCTTCTCAGATACAAACTATCCTCCAAACCGAAATCTCTGGTAAATTCCATAATATTTCTTATACATTAAAACATATAATTCATATAAATTTGTAAATATAGTAAAACTGCAATTATCAGGATTGATTTGAAGGAAATTATATATACAGGGTGAGTATCTCTTAGTGTAAAAAAAAAAAAATCGATTTTTCAACTGATTTTATGTTTTTTGTTTTTTTTAAGTGTTTCAACATTATCCTCTCGAAAAACTAAAACATTTCAAATAAATAAATAAATGCACAAAAAAAAAAAAAATATATAATTTTCTGTTTTTTCCCCCAATTAAAAAGTCGCATTTTTATAATAGAGAAAAATCTATACGATAGCGAACTCTAATAAATTTATTACAAATTATTTTGAATGTTATATTCAATAAATGTTATTTATTTATTTTTTTTTTTTAATTTATTTATTTTTTTTTTGTGGAGACAACGTCCTTATTCCAACTAGACTATCGACAAGGATGGCTATCTATTGTAGTGTAGGCTGGGAAGGTCAAGATTTATTCGTGGGTTCGCCACGAAAATTTATTCGAAATAAATTTTAACCCACCCAGGCGGGATTCGAACCCACGACCTTCTGGATACGAGTGCGCTGAGACCCACGCCCTAACTCACTCAGAATGTTGTAATATATATTTAGTCCTGTTCGTTGCTCAATTGTAAAACATGTAAAAATTGAATATTTCAACACCACATGAACTATTATGGGCACTAAATGACCGTATTATTTTGACTATATTTGCTTTGACAAAAAAAAAAAAAAAAAAAAAAAAATGTAGAATATATATTTTTTTTTTTTTTTGGAAGATAAGAAAAAAAACTGACTTTTTGAAAAAACTTTTTTCATTTATTTCATGAACAATAAAATTCAAATTCACCACCTCAAAAAACAATCAATTCGACAATAATTCTTCTCAGATACAAACTATCCTCCAAACCGAAATCTCTGGTAAATTCCATAATATTTCTTATACATTAAAACATATAATTCATATAAATTTGTAAATATAGTAAAACTGCAATTATCAGGATTGATTTGAAGGAAATTATATATACAGGGTGAGTATCTCTTAGTGTAAAAAAAAAAAATTGGGTTAAACTAGATCAAAAATGTAGCTAAATGCCGCAAATCTCACCTTTCTATTCCAATCCGATGCAGATATACGATAAATCAAAGGCTTTTTTTTGGAAACCACGTTTTTTTCCATAAAAGCTGTAATATCTCATTTTTGTTTAAACATTTTTCAAATTTTGACCACAATTTCGGAGTTAGTATTACATTTTCTATAATAGCTGAGTATCTGTAACCTTGAATTTGGAACAATAAGGGATTGTCATAATGTTTTATTTACACAAGTAATTGATTTGTATGCCAAATGAGAACACCATGTTTTTTTCGGTTTCACAAGTAAATTTCTCTATGAAATTGAAACAAAATCATTACGTTTAACATATCATTCGAAAGCTGATTAAATTGGCAAGTTGTTGTGAGATTTGACGTTTTGTGGATAGATTTTTCGAAAAAACGGTGAGCGTTGAAGTAATATAAGACATTGTGACTTCCCCAAATAAGGTGAAGATCAAGCTGTTCTTTAGGTCCCAAGTTTGTAAAATTCAAGGTTACAGATACTCAGCTAAGATAGAAAATTTCATGCTAAATCCGAAAATGTGGTCAAAATTTGAAAAATATTCAAACAAAAATGAGATATTACAGCTTTTATGGGAAAAAACGTGTTTTCCTCAAAAAGTCTTTGATTTATCGTATATCTGCAACGGATTGGAATAGAAAGGTGAGTTCTGCGGCATTTTGCTACATTTTTTACCTTGTTTTACCCATTTTTTTATTTTTTTTTACACTAAGAGATACTCACTCTATATATAAATGAAGAAATGTTTTGTTTGCCTGTAATGTGTGCTGAGAGCTGTTTGGTTTTATTTATTCGGGTTTTTTGTTTTAGACTAGATTATATTATATACAAGTATAACTTAAATAATTTTATTGTAACCTGTTTTTTTCACTGTAGGGCATGATAGTCTCCAAACTTAGCCAAATAAATAAGTTGTGATTTTATTAACTGGACCTCAAGAACCTATTTAACATATATGTGTGTGTGTGTGTATATATATATATATATATATATATATACTACAAAAGATTTGACCGTCATTGTTGCATTCTCTCAAACAAGTCAAGTCAAGTGGTTCGATTCTAAGAATTTAACTTTGTCTGAGAGATTCTACTTTAATTAATTATTTTTTATTACAGAATTGCGCCTCTTTCAAAGCCATTATCAAAGACAATCTCATAGACGATTATCTACTGTTCCCCTTTCCAGACTTGTAAATCTAGAATATACTGTAAAGGGTGGGTTGCCCTGTGCCCTTTGTCAGCCCTTCAAAGGAGGGCGATAACCGGGCCTATAAGGGTATTATCAGATCATTGTGGAGGATAAATCTGACTAATCTTCCCTAACGAATCTGCCCTTTATTGTTCTTGTAAAAGGTTCCACCACAATGGTCCCTAGTACCTTCACCAGCCGGCCAGAGCCCTTACAATAGGGGGCAATGCGTCTTGTCCCTTCTTCGGCGTCTTCTTTGTCTTCTTTAACTGGTCTCGGCCGGTCTGCAATCATCCTTTATTACCATGGATGTGTCTGGAAGAGGCCTCCCGGAAATTTATATTAAAAAAAATAAATCACACGTTGGAGTGACTGGGTACAGTTATTTTGACGGTGCCGTACTTGGTTTTATCTTTACTTTTAAAGTAAACCTTCAAGAATGGTCTGAAAAATGGAGAATTAAAATAATTCCCATCAAATAAATTTTACCTTTCGTCGTAAACCTACGACCCACGGTGGGGCAAACACGGAAAAAACTCTAAATACAACTTTATTATTTTTTATCTGTTTGATGGGCCATTGTATTCATTATTAGATGGTGCAAATATTTCCAGTTTGTTTTTTTTAATTTCATTTTTATTTGCGATTTCAAGGCCTTCTAAAGTTGGACAATATTACTCCACCCCAAAATGGTCTATTTCTATCGAGCTACCATTTGGGTCACTGTGGATTTATTTTTATAGATAAACCTATGAAACTTGACATATTTGTAGTTCAAACTCTAAAGAATAATGAAAAAATATTAGATTGGTCCTATGTATAAAATATATTGTCAAAAAATATACTAGAGCGAGAGGGAAAAATGAACCAGTATTGTTTAACATGTGTGGTCCTACAAAAAAAGCTCCGCTGAGCTCCGGTTAAAAACTACCATCACCATAAAGCTTACACCACTACTTAATATCTCTATAAATTTTATTTACAACTGATGACAACTGAGCAAAAAAAACAACGATTGCTTACAAAGTTGAGATTAGCCTGTTCGTGGTCCCTATGTTTATTTATTTACAAACACTATGTACTAAACCTAAGGAAGGGATTCAGACATACAAATGAAGTGATCTAATTCTCAAATATCAAACAAAAATTTAGGGAGTTCATTTTTTCTGAGAAATAGTCATTTCTTATTCCACTTATAGACGCTCATGGAAAAATTCATTTTGTTTTTTATTTTTTTAATATAATAATTTTGGGAATAAAAATAAGTGATTATATGTTAAATGTAATTAAAATTATAAAACCAAAAAAAATTGGCACTCCAGTGCGGTTTTAGGTTTGCTTTCTTCTCAAAAACTGTTAACATATACATTCACTTTATGAATCAAAATAAAATATTCCGATCTCTGTGAGGTATTTTTTAGTAACTTTTCATTAGAAACTATTGTTCGCGACAAGTATCCTTTGGATTCGGATGATTTGATAACTTTACAATTTTGTGCAATTAATGCAATTCCCTCATTATAAACAAAATTTAAAATCGGTTAATTTTAATAGATATAAGTTTAAAACTAGATTTTATGAGTAGATGAATAAAAGATTGATATTATGGTATGTTTCAAAATCTACTAGAATCATTAGATCCCTACATTACGTACATGAGGCCTCAACTTAAAAGAAAACTACTTCCCATCAGTGAAGAAGAACTCCAGTTGATATGTGAGCCGTCCTGTCATTCATTATGTAGTTAAATAATGAATTACTCTGAACTAATCTACATAAAAATGTGATTATTGAAAAAGGGGAACCATTTTTTTTTTGTTATAATCAAGATAAATTAGCTTACACCTATGTTAAATTAAATTAAAATTATGTAAAATAAAATTTTATAAAATAACTCTCAGTTTTATTAAAGAAAATAATGATATAATTTTTCAATATAGTTGCAATTCTAAAGTATTTTTCCTTTCTGAATCGAATGAGGCTACTGTTCTTTTTTTTTCCGCTTTTGGGCTGTTCTGCCCCACTGTGCGACGCACGGTGGGACGAAACAGCCGTGTCTCTGGACAGGGCTTTTTTTCCGGTTAAGTGAGTACAAACATTTTACAAGGGGTCGTATTCTATGTATTCTTTGGTGAATTACACATATTTTAAAATATATATAAATTAAAATCTAATTAACAGGTCACCATTAAAAAACATGATACAAATAATTAGCAACAATGAATACAAAATGTAATCCCCTTCAGACAACATCCATCATATGAGTATTATTCGCGCCTTCTAGGAATTCATAATCATTGAAAAAGTCCATCACTGGATCACGTTCTTTCACTTTTTTAAATGTAGTTTTTAATTGTTACAATTAAAAATGATAATTGGGACTCAGTATTGCCACTTACCGCCACATAACTAATCCCTGACGCTCGAAGCTACTTGTTCAAACACGAAGAACGGACGAAATAGGACGAAGTGGACTCTGATTCTTGCATATTTTATTCAATACATACCTATAGTTACACATATGAATCCCGTTTTTTAGAGGATTTGGACATACGGAGTTGACCTCTGGGCTCCACTAAACCATTCTTTTCGTATCCAATCCTTACAATCCAAAATCCTTCGAAAATCCTTAATGTTCCATAAGTAGCTAATTTGGCTAAACCAGGACTTTGGAGCTTTTTTGTAGTAAATTGTTTTTTAAATAAAGCACTATACCGGCTACTAAGTGTTCCAATATTTTTTTATCTCAAATATCATTTACTCCAACACTGAAAAAAATAAACCACAAAAAAAAAAAAATAAAGCTGTACATTTGGTACTAACATGATATTCTATAAAAACAATTTTTACGTAGTTTTGGCTATCGATTTTTTTTTAATGGAAGAACTATGTATTTGACACTTCAACATTATTTCTATAGTCATCTCCAACAAACCTAAATGCATTACAAAGCTTTCGGGAATGCTTCAAATTTTGAACCATGACGAGGTTTTGACGTTATTCGCCCCACTCTGTGACGTTCTGTCCTACAGTATCGTTTAAATGGTATTCCTCTAATCCCTGTTCAATAGATCCGTTAACTGGGACTCCATTTGGGCAAACCTCTCATTTGGAATCCACATACAAGACTAAAACGACAAGAAACGGCCCATAGGTATAGGCTACTCCAACATTTACTAGACAAACGTTCAAAGCTTCCAATAAATTACATAACACTTATTTACATGACAGTTATTAGACCTATTTGGACATACGGAGTTGACCTCTGGGGCTCCACTAAACCATTCTTTTCGTATCCAATCCTTACAGTCCAAAATCCTTCGAAAAATCCTTAATGTTCCATAAGTAGCTAATTTAGCTAAACCAGATAATCCTTTCATAGTAAATTCCAGTCCCACTCGAATCTATTAGTCTCTCGACTTGTGTCATTTTCAATTCCTGATAACCAACCGAGGCGTTTGAAAAGAAGATGGCCTCGAGACCTTCTAATTAGAACTTTATTGAAGTGCTACAAGTGTTTTAAATGTCATAATATTTTTTCTTAAATTTACTCTATGTATATTGTTTACAGTTATAAATATTTATAAATAGTTTAATTTTTTATATACTATTTACTGAACTCAGTATAACCTCACTAATCCGATCCCTAAGAGGTTGGACGGAACGGCCAAAAGTTCGGATTAACCAGAACTTACAATGTAACAACTCGCAGCTTCCGTGAAATACTGTTCATCTCGAAAATCTTAACTTTTGGGAAATGTTGTTAACTTTAAACTCCATGTAACAAAAGTTGAGATGTACATTATTATGTACATTATTCCACGGAAGGTGGGATATATTTTATTGGTTTTAGGATCGCAATAGGATATTAGAGAAGCAATTATAAAAAGTTACGAACATCCAAATCATCATAAATATTACTATTATTATTTATTACATTAATGTTTAAAGATTTCTGTTAGGTTGTGTCAGATATAATTACTGAAAGCATTTTCTTAATTTTGCAGTATCAATATTAAAAAAAAAAAAATTAAATAATAAAATATTATTTAAAAAATGCTTCGTTTCTCGATGGGTAATATGTTATTATCCGATAATATGTTATTATCCATCTTGTTTCTTAGTTTTTCCGACGTAATCTTAAAATAAAATAGATCGGCCAAAGGTCGGAGAGGAAAGACCGCAGAAGACCCAATAAAGATTGGGTTTTGCCCCCCGCAAACACTAAATCCGATTATATCCAAGCTAACCCAGTAAGTAGAAACGGTTTAGCAGTTTAGCAGTTTGCCGCTCCAGTATTTCGTCACTGGAGGGAACTAACCTCATTGGTTAGCCTTCGGGAGGATGCAGATGGAATTATTGTCCTGAGGAAGGTATTTATTTTTTCATTAAAGGCCTAAGTCAATATTGGAAAATCTCCTATCTCTTCTCTCCTTCCTTCTTCCATTTCCTCTCTTTAAAAATGTTTTTCCTCTCCGGGAAAGTTTTTTATATTTATATTTTTTGTTGAGTTGATTGGTTGAATTCGATACAGTTTTCAGAGAAATTTCTCTGGATTTGATTTATTCTCAAATATCATGTTGATGAATCGAAGAGCGTCGTTTATTTTTTTTTTTTTTAATTATTATTGGAACTGGAATAAATAAAAAAATAAAACCTGTAGCACCCACAACCCATGAAGGGTCTTGAGTTCAGTACTTAGGTAATGATGTACTGTTAATAGGACAACGGTTGTGAACGGAGGAGTTATTCCCTAAATCCCGCACAACCGCCAGGTTTTTATCCAATTAAGGGTTTCGACTTTCTAGAGGCTGGGTGTGCCCCAGGAGGGTCTCCCGATTTCGGGGTTGATCTACAACCGAAATAACAGATAATAAATTTTCTTCCTTCAGTCGGACTCGAACTCGGGTCCGAGAGCTTGGTAGTCAACTTTCTTAATTACTGGGCTACCTCGGCTCTCTTCTGGAATACAATATATAAAAAAAAAAATATTGTAGATTTGATGTTATCTAGAGATTTCTCAGTAGAAAGTTACTTGGATACGAATTGGACAATGTAATCAATTTTCAAGCAACAAAAATTAAGTGAGGAAGGAGAGACCGAATATCGTTCGACCGTCAAAAATTATTCGATTGGGCAGATCCTAAAATACTCGTAGTGTTGTCCGGTGTCCTGTAATAACGATTATGCCGTAAGAAAGTGAAGGATACTGGTTTCTGATTTTTACCGGTCGAAGGACACTTGGCCACTCTCCTTCCCGACAAATTAGTTTTCGTCCTTAATCATACTATATTTTTTTATAATCTTCAAGGATTTACCTGTTTTGTTAGTTTTCGTCCTTAAGGACACTATATAAGATGGCGGAAGGACGTTCTTGGGCAGATATACGAGTATATTAGTTTTCGTTTTTAAGGATACTATTTGGAGATCTGCTAGAATTTAACGATTTTCAAACTATCCGAAGGATATTCCGCCATTGTTGTCCTTTATAATAATTTATTAATCATTTCTTCTCTATTATCGTTCCTGCGTCAACTAAAAGATTACCTTCACTCAGTATTACTTATTAAGGAGTTTCTTGTATAGAAGGTCTATTACTTATAAAAAATAATAAATAATTGTTACCTTCTTGTTTGGTATAATCCCATTTTATTGAATTAAAATACTATTATTTTTCGTAAGTTCTTATAACTCAAAATTCATTTTAGCGACGAAATTCCTCGATCCTAGGGTTTATTACTCTTGTGTTTTTGGACGTGGTCATCCGCCTCCGCTAAGGATTAAACATTAAGCTTCAAATCAAATTGTACTCTGTCCTTTTCAAACAGAGGGTGATAAATTAGGACCCGTTCCAATGTTTGTGTCGTTTGTCCGTTATAGAGGGAGTTATCTTTGCCAGTTGTACGATAAATTTTTATTTACATTTATTTTTGACCTTAAAATTTAGGCCTCGATTTTGTTTTAAATTATAATTATTTTTTGGAAACGATACCTCCAAAATAAAATGTATTTTGGTGGTCTTTTCACTTTGTTTACCTAGAAAAGTACCTTACTCCCTAGATTTGTTTAATTAATTATTGAAATTTACAACTGTATATACAAATATAATACATAAAAAAATATGATGATACTGATAATAATGACACGTCACCTGTTTTTAAAGCAACTACCCATTGGTAGCACTTATAAAGGTTCTATATAATGATGTACTTATTAGAGGTCCCGAGGCCATCTTCTTTTCAGGCGCCTCGGAGGGTTATCTGGAATGGAGTGAGAAGCAAGTTGTGATACTAATGGATTTGAATGGTTGTGGAGTTTGCTGTGAAAGGATAGATATCTGGTAGGAGCTATGTCAGAAACGTAAGGTAAGATCTTTGTGGACAAGTTTGTTTGTGACGAAGTAAGAGGTATTTAGGATTTTTCTAAGGATTTTGGGTAGTAAGGATTGGATACGAGATGAATCAGATGGCTTAGTGGAGCCCTAAAGTTCAACTCCGTATATCCAAATTGGTCTAATTACTGTTATGTAAATGAGTCTTTTGTAATTAATTGGAAGGTTTGAACGTTTGTCAAGTAAATGTTGAAGTAGTCGATAACGAAGATTATCTATTCTGGTATTCCCTAGAGTTTCATTTTTTAAGGATTGCTATACATATCTATTTCTCACATAAGTAACTTTTTAAGACTAAGAAAAGATTGATGAAGAAACCCAATTGATATTGATAGGATATTCAATCGTTAATTCCAAGAATATTTCAAAATAGTATCCTTGAAGGACAGAAACTAAATGGACAGCAATGACAGAATATCCTTCGGCTATCTTAAAAAAACATTAAATCCTGGAATATTTCAAAATAGTATCCTTAAGGATGAAAACTAATATTTTTATATGGCCAAGGATGTCCTTCCGCCATCTTAAAATAGTATCCTTTTGGTATACTTGTTTCAGATCTGCCAGGATCTGACGATTTTTGATGGCCTAAGGACATTCTTAGTCCTCCCAACAAATAAGTTTTTGTACCTAAGGATTCTATTCTACTGTTTTGAGATTATTTAAGAATATATATATTTTTTTCATAATATTATTGACTGCTCGTATTATTTGTTTCCAGATTACAAGATTTTTATCGTTGAGAAATGTAGTTTCATTTATTAGTTTAAAAAAATTTAAGTTCTTTATTTATAAAAGCGGGCGAAGTCGGGATTGGGTATGCTATTTTTAACGTTTTGTTTGTTCATTTGGACTTAACGACTTTATGAACTCGAACTAGGGCAGGAAGGACGGGTTATCTTATCTAGTATAGTGTAGGCTGAGAAGGTCAAGATTCATTCCGTGGGTCAGCCACGAAATAAATTTAAACCCGCCCAGGTGGGATTCGAACCCACGACCTTACCGAGCGCGGTGAGACCCTCCGCCATCGAGTTGCTGTTTTATATATTTTAAAACTACAAACCTGCATTAATTTACGGACAACTCAATATCTCGAAATCAACAGCTTAAAGAGTAAAAATCACAAATGTACTAAATTTATTTTTCAATCCTGACTTTTATATTGAGAATTTATGGGATATTTAAAAAAAAAAATGAATTTAAGAAATTTAATTTTTCTATTTTTGAAGATATTCTATCAAGAGCTATTGAGACGTAGAGACATAGAGAGGTGGTTGCTATGGTAGAGAGATGATACCCATCTTGATATCTTATGTATTCAGAGCAGGGCTGTTATTACTGCCTCGGAGGGAGTGAAAACAAGGTCGAATGTCCCATCTCCCTCAACCAGCTCCCGCCGCCATCTTGTCTTACATACGGCTTACATAACCGCTAAGCGTATACTCGAATACCATCCTCTGAGATTGGAATTTTAAATTGAGTCAGTTTTGTAGATAGTTAGTGGGGAGGATTTATGATCAGTATTCTGAACAAAATAGTGTGCAAGATAGTTTGAACATTATGTAACAAAATTGTTGTGCATTTTTCGTTTAATATAATTTTCCTTTATATGTTTTTTTTTTTTAATTTATTTGTTTATTTATAATTACAACTATAAAAAAAAAAATTATAAAATAAGTAAATGTATGTAAAAATGAATTGAATTTAATTACATCATTCTACCATAAATTAAACCTAAGACAAAAAATTAATACCTACACTTACTTACTGAAACCTATTTGGACATATGCCTCACAAATCTGCGAAACTGCCTGAACGACGCATATACAAAAACTACAAACTTTTCAGGCCAAAACTTTTCGGACAATTACACAGGCACCTTGGTACGTAACATAACTCTGTACACGGACCTCCACATGCCTACCAACAAAGAACAAATATAGACCTTCTACAAAAGATTTCACACTAGACTTAAAGGTCATCCCAACAAAATCATACATGATATGTCCACAACAATGATGCCCAACAATATCCGTAGAAGGTTGAAAAGGAGCTGGATGAGAGATCTCCTTGAATGAAATGAAATGAATTACAATCTAGATGGAACCTCTCCTCTGGGCTAATGCTTCTCTTCATGTCATTCTTGTCAGAACCTTTTCATTGTTTTACAGCCATCTCATTCCCTGGTTGTCATTAATATATTTGACGGTTGTAAATTAAGATAAAGAAGGACAAAAAAAAATAAGTTTTAGAGAAAAAACAAAACCGACTTCAAGATTAAACCTACTTACATGAACTTAACTAAAAAATAAAAAATAATATTTTAATTGCGCCAAAACAAAACCCGTTAAATGTAAATCAATGAAATTATGGATACTTATATACCTATTCACAATTTATGATCAGTTATACAGGATTCGGTGCCAGCCAAGAATGGCAGTTTGATCCTGCCTCTGCAATACACTTTCGAATGGCCCGAGACGGTGTGGCGGTGATGAAACAGTGGGAGGATCTTTACAATTACCTTTTTTTTTTTAAATTCTGTTAGTTTTGCTTGGCACCGACTCCTGTATAACTGATCATAAATTGTGAATAGGTATATAAGTATCGATAATTTCATTGATATACATTTAACGGGTTTTGTTTTGAAGCAATTAAAATATTAGTTTTTATTTTTTAGTTAAGTTCGTGTAAGTAGGTTTAATCTTAAAGTCGGTTTTGTTTTTTCTCTAAAAATTATTTTTATTTTTCACTTTTTAGTGGTGAGTGTATTTTTGTTTATATAGTCAATTCTCAATCTTCAAGCTACCCTGAAAAATAGTTCGAGTTACTGAACAAAGACTTATCGAGGTTATCATTCCACTTACCTTCATGTAATTGGCAAAATTAAACACGAAATGGGAGTTGAAATCATTACGTATATTTTTCATTAATGGGTATGTGTATGTTGTTTGTACATACATATAAAATCATTGATAAAGAAAATTAAATACCCGGTAATCGCGGGAGTAATCGCGTAACATACACACAAAAAAAAAAAAAAAAAATACAGACGAGTTGAGAACCTCCTCTTTTTTGAAGTCGGTTGAAAAATAATTAATTACGTGTTTAATCAGATACCAATCCTTTTACAGACACCATAGCCGCTCAAATTTATTAGTTTCTCAACTTCCCACTCCATTCCCGATATTCGTCCGAGGTGTCTAAAAAGGAAATGGCCTAGAGACCTTCTAGTGTAGAATTTTCTACTAAACTGTTACTTATAAGTAGTTCTTTACAAGCCATTGGCATGCCATTGTAATCACTTTTCACTCATGTAGGTACCTATATATTGTATTCATTTTTTAATATCAATAAGTAATTATACAAAAATAAAAAGTAATAACAATTAGTTTGTAAAAAAACTCTTCATTGATAACACTAGCCTGTAACGCCATCTAGCCGGCTGCTTTAGTAGACTCTTTTTAACGAGTAGTCGGCAATTTTATTTATTTATATTTAGACACCTTAAAAATAGTTTGAAATGAAAACTCGGTCTATATTGTTTGTATTTTTTTTATTTTCGATCCGTCTCTACAGTTTGTTATTTATTCCAGGAATAAAACGTTTTTTAAAAATCAATTATCGAACTTCAAAAAAAGGATTAATGAAGTAATTGCCACTTCTATTTTCAAAACATCAGCACTGTGCTACATGGATTATATATTCTAAAGTTTTCAAAAATGTTGGACAAGAAATCAAATATTGGTTCTCACCTGAGGAGAATTAACAGATATCTGAATATATCCATCGTGGAAAGGAGAAGGAGAAGGTAGGTTAAATGTTGGAGATTTTTAACTCAGGATTCCTCCAAAACACATTAGATTTTTCCGTTCGTATTTGAAATAAATTTAAAATGGGGCTTATAGGAAATGTTTATTTGGTCTTTAAACAAAAATTTGTATCGGTTTTAAATCATTAAAAGTAATAAAATCGTTTAAAACCGATCCAGATTTTTGTTAAACCACCAGATAAACATTTCCAACAGCTCCTTTAATAGATTTGTTCCCAATAAGAACGGAAAAATCTAATGAGTCATAGGAGAAATCCTAAGGTAAAAATCTCAAAAATGTAACCCTTGCCCCTTCCGCTATGGAACAATGAACATTTTTCAGTTATCTGTAAGATCTTATTACTGTTAGATCTCTATTTTATTACTTTTAATGATTTAAAACCGATACAGATTTTTGTTTAAATAAACAAATAAACATTTCCGATAGCCCCATTTTAAATTTGTTTTCAATAGGAACGGAAAAATCTAATGTGTTTTGGAGGAATCCTGCGTTAAAAATCTCCAACATTTAACCTACCTTCTCCTTCCCCTTTCCACAGTGGATATATTCACATATTTGTTAATTCTCCTCAGGTGAGTACCAATATTTGATATCGTCTCTTACATTTTTGAAAACTTTAGTATATATAGTCCATGTAACTTAGTGCTGATGTACTGAAAATTTTGTATTTTTTTGAACTGAAGATGAATATTCACCAATCGAAACTAGTTTTCTAATAAAATAATTCCAATAGAAGTGGCAATTAATCCATCAATTGTAATTATTTTAATCCTTCTGTGCCATCATGCTTATCTCAAGTGATTTTTAAAAAATCAATATATTGATTTCTACAATACTGATCAGAGTAAACTTATTTTTATTTTTAAATGATTAAAGACTATTTATATAAACCTAGCATTTTTTCAAAAAAAATCCCAGTCGGTCAAATCCAGGTTAAAATTTTGAGAAACAATGTGAGCAAAGGAGCTCACTCATTAGAACCTGCCTCCTAGTAATAGAGTTATTTATTAAAACGAGACTTGAGCTTTCAAATGTTCCTATTTTCCTAATATCAAACTATAAACTTCGCGTAACGCCCCCTCGTTCCACAACAATCCTATCGCTTTTTACCAACTAGGTCACCGTTAAAACGTCTTCCATGTTAAAAAACACTCCGTTACACAGCGGCCCGTTTGCAAAAAAAAAAAAAAAAAAAAAAAAAAAAAATATATATATATATATATATATATATATATGTATGTATTTAGTAAGGTCCTTGAGGTTCAGTCATAAAATAAAAAAAAAAACAACTATTTTGGTGACGTTTCGAGACTATATTGTTTTCATAATCATGCCAATTTTACTGGTGGATATGAATAGACTAACTTACTGAATAGACTGACCTAAGTTAGTCTATTCATATCCACCAGTAACATTGGCATGATAATGAGAACAATATAGTCTCGAAACGTCGCCAAAATAGTTGTTTTTTTTTATTTTATGACTGAACCTCAAGAACCTTACTAAACATTTAATAGTAACAGTCAAGAAATTTATCCATATATACATACATATATATATGTATATGTATATAAGATAAACAAGAGCCTGCAACTGACGGCTATAAAGCTATAAACGAAGCTATAAATAATTAAATTGTTAATATTAGGAGTAACAATTTCTTATCAAATAATCAACCGTTGGAGCTAATATGCTATGGCAGTTTAGACATTCATAGCCCTCTCTAGTATTGATAATGATTTCTTGGACTAATCTCGTATCGCAGTAGTATTAATATAGGGCATAGCGTCTACTTGATGAAGGGGGAGGGGGTTAGGGTATTAATGAATAATAGTTAGCACTGAGGCCGCAGGGGGCAGCACCTCTACCTGCACTCTGTTGAGGGTATTGTACTCAATGAGTGATAAAACGTTGTTAATTTCCTGTTCTAGTTTTTTTTTTTTTTTTTTTCCCTCATGCAGTTTTCACGGGGGGTCTTCCATTATGGAACTTTTCCCACGGCTTTGAGGAGTTTTTCAATTTTTAACTACTTCCAAGTTGGGCAGACTGTTTAGAGGGACGAGATTGGAAAACTCTCTGAAGCGGTCTTATTCGGCATTCTAAGTTGTAGCGACTTTTTTTTTATTTTTTTTATTACTGGAGCTCAGCTTTCAGATTAATATCTCCTGCTTACATCAAAAGCCCTCCTGCCAGATATGGAATTTTTTTTTTTTATGAATATTGTGCTTGAACTCCTTTAGAAGACCATATTGCTTCATTTTAAATTAATTCATATTTTTTACTGTTATTATCTCAATTTTTAACAGTTTTTTTATTGACTGATATTTTTTAATATGGCTATTATTATTGCTAGGTGATATGCCGGACAGGACTTGTTTGTCTGATAATTAATGAATAATCTAAAATAATTAATTAATTAACATAGTTGGCCCCGATAGTCACCTAATTTTATTTTGACCTTTCCTAGAATCATATTTCATTTCACAATAGTTAAAAAAGTGGTATAATTAAGTTAAAAAGAAATAAATAAAAGTTTTTAAATATATTGTTTTTATAAGCAGTCACTAATTGAAACGGATAGCAATTTATAATAAAAAGACAATAGTAAAAAGGCTGAAAAGACATAAATAACTGGAAAGGTGTGAGAATGATTTAATTTAAAAAGAATAATACTATTAGTATTGATCCTTCTATACCTTCATGTGTACCTCAAGCAATAATATTATGTTATTAACTGTGAAATAATATTATATAAATAATATATGAAGTATGTTATTTATATGGATGGATAAATATAGTATATGATAAGGTATTTATTTTATTTTTAAAAAGTGACATATAATAATAAATGAACATTTTGTGGTTGATTTTGCTAAAAAGGCGGACCATGCTTTAAAGGCTGGAAAACATCGGGGCTAAGTTAGTATGTGGTGATAAAGAGAAAATTGAGTTCTAATTTCGAATACCTACCGCTAGAATGCGCGCCGGTTAAGTAGGAACTGGTTACCGAAAATTAACTGTTAAAAGGAGCAATCACCTCTTCGCTAGTAATAACCCGCAAGTAACCCTTTTTCCTTTCATCGTCCCATTTTATTCAATTAAAACATTTTAAAGTTATTTTTCTTAAGTTATAATATCTGAAAATTCATTTTAGCGACGAAATTTCTCGATCCTAGGATTTGTCACTCTTGTTTTCCTGGATGTGGTCATCCGCCTCCGCTAAGGATTAAACATCAAGCTTCTAATCAAATTGTACCCGTCCTTTTTAAACGGAGGGTGATAGATGTAGGTAGTTGGGGTATGCATTCATAGATACACAGGGAATTAAAAATAAATTGTAATTTAGGTAACGGTTCGGATCGGCGACACCACCAAACTAGGTTGACCCGCGCTACACCGACCAGTTCGATCGTTACGCTTCACTTCATGTTTACATTTTTCGATAGTTCATTCCTATAACCTCACATGTAAACAATCACTTCTACAGTTTCAACTTGGATTGTGTTGTTTAGTTTGTTATATTGATATTTAGACTTCTTAAATGTAAATAAGTGAAACAGAAGTTAACAAAATGAGTTTCATAAAGGATTAAGTGTTTTATAAATTCATGTTTTCTTATTCATCTAATCTTATGTGTAAAAGTGTTATAAAACTTAAGAATATTAATTTATACATGGATTTGGTGTTTTACATATTTATATTTGTTCTATCAATTTAAGTGATAAAATTTACAACTTGTAAAAGTGTTATGAAACTTAACAAGATTTATTTGTACATGGATTTGGTGTTTTATATATTTGTATTTGTTGTTTCAATTTCAGTGATAAAATTTCAGTATACATATTTTGTAAATGGATTCTTTGTCATCCATATTACTTTTTGTGCTAAAGTGAGACAGATTGTATAATTAATTCAATAAAACATATCAGTTTATAAATAAATGTGAGAAAGTATATCACAGGTTTTTTATGTTTTCTTATTTCCACTTCCCATGAGAAAATATAGCAGAAATTAACATCTTCACTTTTAACTTATAATTATATAGTAATGTGTCATTAAGTAATGACACATTACTATATAATTGTAGAACTATTGGTATAATGTTATAGATTAATGTGTTTTTTAAAAAAATTAGAAGCCTGATGATGAAACATTATCACCGAAACATGTAGCTACAAATGTTAAATAAATAGGAGTTATGCCAAATAAATACTTAAGGATTCTGTCTTTTTTATGTTTATAATTTGTTATTTTCACTTCTCTGAGAGAAAGTTCATCAGGAATTAATTTTACTGGTGGTTCAGTAGTATATTAATTGTTGATTAAATTAATATTAATTCAAAATTGATTTAGTGTCTTATATTTCGATATTTCCTTATTTCCACTTTAATATTTTCTTATTTCTCATTTTAATATTAGAAGGTAAACAGAAGTTAATATTACTTTGAACAGGGATTTAGAGTTTCTCAGTAAATGTAGGAGAATAACCTTTCTCCTCTAAAAGCAGCGACTAGAACATCGAAATATATCGGAACAAGGTTAGAATCGATAAAAGGTATTCTGAGCGGGTTTAGGGGTTGGTGTCGCCGATCCGAACCGTTACCGTAATTTATAATACCAATTAAAAAGAAATTTTAATTTACCATGTCTTTTTAATTGCTCTGTATCTATCACTGGATACCCCAACTACCTACATCTTTAAATTCTTCTCATTCAAAAAATACCCCATCAAGATAATTTATTATTTATTTTATTTATATTAGCATAAACAGCCAAACAATGTTCATTTATTATTCTGTACCACTTTTAAACAAAAATTAAATACCTTATACTCATATATTTTTTATATAATATTATTCCACTATTAATAGCATAATATTATTAGTTTTCAATTAAATCATTCTCACATCTTGCCATTTATTTATGGCTTCTCAGGCTTTTTACTGTTGCCATTTTATTATAAATTGTTGTTGGTTTCATTTAGAGACTATTTATAATATTTATGGCTTATTTAACTATACTAAAATGGAAACACTTTTATTCATTTCTTTTCTGGCTATTTTTTTCTTCTTCTTTTAGAATACAATGTCTATTTAATATTATAACAAGGATTTCATATTTATTGAATAAAATAAAATTTTAATCATTGATGTCCAATTTCCAAAAGCGTGTACTGTGATTTCTATTTGCACCTAGAATAGAATCTGAGGATCTCGTGCTGAAAGGTGAGAAATTTTAGAGAAGTTTTAATTTCGAATGTCTACCGCTAGAATGCGCGCCGTAACACAGTAACTGGTTTCCGAAAATTAACAGTTAAAAGGGGCTAATACCATATTGTAATTTATTATGCCTTATTAATTGCTGTGTATCTATGACTGCATATACCCCAACGACCTACATCTTTAAATACTTCTCAGTCAACAAATAGCCCATCAAGATTTAAATTTTTATTTACATTAAAGTACTGAAATTTAGAAGTTTTCATTTCTAATGGACCGCTAGAATGCGCGCCATTAAAACAGTAACTGGTTACCGAAAAGTAGCCGTTAAAAGGAGCTACCTCTTCGCAAGTAACACCTTTTTTTTTTTTTTTTTTTAAATCTTTGGCTAAAGAGAAAACATACTAATGCAGCGCCAACTATATGTTATGGTACTTATCAAAATTATATTAATTTTAATTTGCATTTTCATATTTGATCAAAAACAAATTATAACGTATAGACAGTAAACAACAACACAATTAAGATCCCCCCAGAGTAGCTAAGCGACCAGACTCCATCCTAAGCCAATCAGAGGAGAGACAGAAGGCTGCGAGAGGGAGGGGAGGGGTGAAGGATGAGATGATTGGAGGAACTAAATGCCTGGCCTACATTTCCGCCGCCATTAATATTTCCATTTCCTCGACAATTTATGGCCGGTTGGGTTCTACCAACCGGATGCTTCATTAGATTTTCTCATGAACTCGCTCCTAAGTACAAATAAGTCAACCCTTATCTTAAGTGATAGCCTCACTGGCTCCATTTTATTCAATTATAGAATCATGTCGCCATATTTCCTTTGATGGCCATATTCCATTTCTTAATTCGGGTTTGAAAGTTGTTCGTTCTCAATCTAATGTATATGGAGTAATATGTAATTCCATATTGAAAGTTTCTCTAAATTATCTGCAAAATCATCCAGTCATTTGGAGAAAAAACTGAATATCTCCTTAACTGGGAAAAACAAAAGATCATAGATATGTCTATTTATAATTTACTGATTTTTCTAATTTATATTTTAGAATTAAAAGGATCAAATTACTTAAATTAATAATTAAATTGAGAGAAAATAGTTATAAACCAGCAAAGCTATAGCGTATTATAGTATTATAGTTTCGAATTGTTTCATTTTTGAAGGTAAAAAAAAAAAAAAACTTTACACCAAAAAAGTACAGACCTTCAGCTAAAAGGTTTATCAATGTAAAAAAAAAAAGTGAATCCAGGAAAAAAATATGGATTTTATTTTCATGTCTTTAGAAGTAGCCCAGTCAAATACAAGTAGCCCAGGAGTTTTATACAGCAAATCTTGGAATTGAACCAATGAAGCTGAATTTTTGCATATGCCTTTGGTTTGCTCTGGTTAATAGTGGTGGTTCAGAAATACTGGACCTGAACGGTGTCCCTGTTACCGATATTCAGAGAACAGGTACGAGATACTTGCGTACTCACTTCAGTACTAGTAACAACATTCATACCTGTTTCCAGATACTTGTTTACCTAAACCAGTATTTTTACTTCCACTCTCGTATGAGTATTTTCTGGTAAAATTTTAGCCGTTCTTCATTGTATTAGACAGTCTTACATACTTTTTTATTTTATTATTGTTAGTTTTCATAATCATTCAAATACACATAAGCAGCAATTATATTATTTTTGCTAGTCATAAGTCAAATAAAAAATATGTATGCTGTTATAACACATCTAACATCTTAAATAATAATTTGCCAATTATTTATTATCTTGTTTACTGTAATCAGCCAAAAAAAAAAAATTGATCTTCATTTAACTACCAGTATTTTGTGAATAAAATGGTTTAGGATAATAAAAAAACGTTTTATGGAAATATTGTAATTTATAGAAACAATAAAATTGAAACGATTTTAAAAAAATAACCATACGATATATATATATATAATATATATTATATATATATATATATATATATATATATATATATATATATATATTATTGAAAAGGTAGTTGAAAATGTAAACGTATTGATTAGAGCCGATATTGAATAGGTAACAGATTTACAGCGAGTAATAGGTATGCTAAAATATCAGTGTAACAGGATAAACGATTACGAGTATGGAGAGACACTGATCTTGAGACAAGTAACAGGTATTTTGTAACAGGTATTTATAGCAGATATTTTTTGGACCTGTATCGGTTGTCCCTGTTACTGAGAAATATCGGTTTAGATTATCCCTACTTCTTAGCATAATTAGATATTCGAGGTCAAAGGTCACAAAAATCAGTTTTTATCAAATATTTCGATTTATATGCCTCGAGCGTCAATCAAGAAGATTAGCAAACATGTAGATAATAATATTCTCTATAATTTTGGTTCTATACATTTTTTTTTTTTTAGGATTAACCGTTTTCAAGATTTGGCACGGAGAAGGAGAAGCGGGAACCGGTTCGGACAAACATTTGCTTCTAGTGCGTTCCACAATCGTTTCTAAGAAAAAAAAAATTGTAAAAATTTGGAGAGCATTAAATTTAATTTTCATATATGCGTTTCTGGCACTTGAAGCAAATATTTGACAATAAGTTAGGTTTTTTTTTCCCGATAATTATCTATTTTTAATAACGGAAATAACGGTTTAGTATATTTACCTTCTGACTACTCCTAACGAAGCTGTTAAGACAAAAATAGTCGCATATTTCATGGACTCTACACCCCTCATTTCAGCGCTCTGACTAAAAATCGTTATGGTCGCATTTCTCCGCGAAAACACGTTTGTCTGCACTCTATGCTTCATTGATTCCATTCCGAAGTGAAATCCTATTTTGACTGGCCTAAAGGTTAAATTCAAATTTCATATTCGCCTCATTGATTACATTTATTTTAATAATACAAATGTATTATTCTATTTTTTTTAACAATAACTCGTTGGAAAATATGATTAAAATAATATATTTTTTATTTTGAAGAGAAAAGATTTGCCCGGTCGGGATTCGAACCCGAGTCGCCACTTCTCTAGCGTGGTGCCTTATCCACTAGGCCACCGAGCTCGTATCCGGACCAGGGAAATCTTTTCTCTTCACTGATCCATACCCCCGGGCACTCGCAGTTGCGATGTACAAATCGGGGATGAATGTTCATTGAACATTACTGTTAACTGGATCTTGTTGACATACGTCATATATATTATAATTATGAAATAATTATTTGTTGTTGATAAATATATTTTTAATTTTGAAGAGAAAAGATTTGCCCGGTCGGGATTCGAACCCGAGTCCCCACTTCTCTAGCGTGGTGCGAGTGCTCGGGGGTATGGATCAGTGAAGAGAAAAGATTTCCCTGGTTCGGATACGAGCTCGGTGGCCTAGTGGATAAGGCCCACGCTAGAGAAGTGGGGACTCGGGTTCGAATCCCGACCGGGCAAATCTTTTCTCTTCAAAATAAAAAATATATTAAAAATATATTTATCAACAACAAATAATTATTTCATAATGATAAAAATAATAAGTTTATATTATTGAAGAGTAAGATAAGTTTTCCGTTTTTAGTTTTAATATAATAGTGTTCATTAAAAATTAAAAAAAAAAAACTTATAAAATACAAATACGAGAAAACAGTGTTCATGATATAAATATTATATTTGATATATTATATTTATAATTTGGCTTACTAAGGAAGGAATACTTGGAATATCCTTCCGCCATCTTACAACCTTGAAATCGTAAAATATTTTAAAATAGTAATCCTTAAGAACAACAATGGCGGAATATCCTTCCGCTATCTTAAAATCGTTAAATAGTGTAATATTTCAAAATAGTATCTTTATAAGGACAACAATGGTGGAATATCCTTCCGCCATATTAAAAACAGTTAAATCATCGAATATTTCAAAACAGTGTCTTTAAGGACAACGGCGGAATATCCTTCCGCCCTCTTAAAATCGTTAAATATTCTGATATTAATAAAATAGTATCCTTATAAGGACAACAATGGCGGAGTATCCATCAGATAACTTAAAAAATCGTTAAATATTTCAACATATTATCCTTAATAAATTAAGACGAAAAATTAATAAAATCTTCAAATCTTGAAAAAACAAATTTTATTTTTATTTTTTTATTAATAGAAATTTACAACTGTATTAAAAAAAACACATCAAGTAAACATGTGGTATATATGAGACATAATGACATGAATAAAACTTGTAGATTAACTACCCATTGGTAGTACTCTAATGAATATTTACAAAAGAAGATCACGAGGCCATCTTCTTTTCAGACGCCTCGGAGGATTGCCAGGAATGGAATGGGAATCAAGTTGTGAAACAAGTGGATTTGGATGAGCAGTGAGTTTATTATGAAAGGAAAGGTATTTGGTTCGTGCCAGTTCAGCAACATATGGGATATTAAGGTCGTTGTGGATCAATTCATTTGTGACAAAGTAAGGAGCATCTAGGATTTTTCGAAGGATTTTGGATTGGAGTGATTGGATGCGGGAAGCGATGGTTTGGTGGATCCCCATAACTCTATTCCGTAAGTCCAAATAGGTCTGATAATCGTTATACAGATGAGTTTTTTGTAGTGTATCGGGAGATTTGAACGTTTGTCAAGTAGGTGTTGTAGTAGTCGAAATCGACGTGCAGCTTCTTGTCTTTTTAATCTTGCATGAGGGTTCCAGGTAAGTCTCTTGTCCAGATAAAATCCAAGGTATCTTATCTGTTCTACATTGTTTAATGGTACTCCATAAAAGGATACCGGAGGACAGGATGAGGTAGGTTTTTGACGTAGGGTAAAGGTTATTTGCTGGGATTTATCTTAACTCTCCAGTTATGACACCATTCTTCAAGGGAAATGATATGTGACTGGAGTGTCTGGGATGCAGCAAATGGATCATCATTGACTGATAACACGCTTGTGTCATCAGCATAGGTTGTGAGGATAGTATTAGGATGGGTTGGGATACCAGCTGTATACACTGTATAAAGGATTGAAAAAAATAAAAATAGAATCCTTAAGGACGAAAACGGCTTAATATATATGGCCCAAAGATGTCCTTCGGCCATCTTAAAACAGCTTCCTCAAGGACGGAAACTAATTCTAATTGTTGAAGAAGAGTGGCCAAGGATGTCCTTCGGCCTCAAAAAATCGTCAAAACAGATGTGAAAAACAGTAACCTAAGGCAGGGTATTCCACTCATTCTGTTATTTTAAATATAAACAATAAAATTTTTGTAAATTCTCAAAACGGCAATTTAATTTTTTTAATTTTTTTTTTTTTTGTACATAACCTATTTAGTTATATGTATATTTTATTGTGTGTTGTGTCCAAATTTCAACTTTTTTTACCTCGAAATAGGATTAGTTTACTTAGTCTATATTTTTATTCTTCCATATTTTTTTCTTGAATTAAAACTTTTTTCAACAGCAAACATTCTACTAATCACCACAAGTCACTCTAACAAATAACAGTAATTAAAGATAATAATTACCCTAAAACAATTGAATCCATGTTGAAGAAAAATTTGCTCGTTAGAAGGAAAAAGAAGGGGGGGGGGAGATTCTAAATGTAAAATAACGAAATTAAATGGAAAAGTTGACGGAAACTTTAGGGAACCGATTTTTTTCTTTTCCTTTTTTTTTTTTTTCTTCGAGCGATTTGTTAAGAGAAAAAGTCCCATTACAAGTTTCAAAGAGCGTTAAGAAAGACTTTTATCTGAGGTAAAGTATTGGGGTCGCAGGGACCGGCTAGAGCTAACAGCTCGTCCTTTAATCAACATTCTCTGAATATTTTCTTTCATTTAAAGTTAAAAGGAACTTTCTAAATTTTTTTTTTTTTTTAAAAATAATTTATCATTTAAGACCAAAATTTAAGTGAACAATAGTTATAAACGTTGTTTTCGAAATTCTAGACAGTATTTAAAAATATACCTGGTATATTAAATAAAATTTAATATTCTAGCTTAAATATAAAAATAAAAGGTTTAGCAAACCCAAAGGTTCGATCCCGATACCCCTGATCTTCGTCCACAGACCTCCCCTTGACCAACCTCACCAAAACCCAACCCCCAAGATCAGCTGACGGAATTCTCCATCACACTAGTTGAAAGAATAGTACTGCTCACTCCTATCTTATATTAGCAAATGACCTTATGGGTGATTCTCAAACTAAAGGCAAATTTCCAGCTACAAAATTCTAAATTTAAATGTTGATAAGTGTTGCTGCAAACATTTGGTATTTCCTGGAGGCTACCTGTGAAGATTGCCCTTGAGATCGCTATTCGCCGCTTTGGTCTGGAAATTAATCAAGAGGAAACAAAGTAGAAGTTGAACAGAACAAAAATACGATTTGGACCTTACGAATTCGAGCAGGTTTTGTCTGAATTTATCCATCCACAATTAGAATTAGCTTTTTCGTCCTTAAGTATTGCTGTTTTAAGATGGCGGAATTTTATTAGTTTTTCGTCCTTAAGCATTGCTGTTTTAACGGTTTTTAAGGACACTGTTTTACAGATCTGCCAGGATCTGACCTTTTTTTTAGGCCGAAGGACATCCTTGGCCACTCTCTCCATCCACAATTAGAATTAGCTTTTTCGTCCTTAATGATTGCTGTTTTAAGATGGCGGAATTTTATTAGTTTTTCGTCCTTAAGGATTGCTGTTTTAACGGTTTTTAAGGACACTGTTTTACAGATCTGCCAGGATGGACGACAACAAGGTCTGATGATAAGGAATTAAGGATATTTGAAAGGAAAGTTCTCCGTCGAATCCTTGGATTCGGCCGGTATGTGTCGGCAATAAATGGAGACGACGCACAAATGCGGAGGTGAAAGGACTCAATTGTGATCTTGATATGGTCTCGGTTATTAAGGTCGGAAGACTCCGGTGGGCTGGACACCTGGCACGTATGTCTATAGGAGACATTCCCGAGAGTGTCCTAACCGAGAGAGAAGAATTGGAAGGACCAGATTGCGGTGGACGGACTGCGTGGCTGGCGATGCAGGATCCCTCGGCGTCAGGAACTGGATGGTCGTACCACAGGACAGGGACGCATGGCGCTTGTTTTTGGAGGAAATTAGGACTCGTGCGCGGGTTGTAGAATTCGGTTAATAATAACCTGTGAGTATTATAGGTGGTGCAGCAACACATGAATTACTTTTTTTTTTTTTTTTTTTTTTTTTTAATTTCAGTTTATAATTTTAACCCATGACAATGTGAATGCCCCCACACCAATGTGCATTTACCCCCTCCCACCTATGTGGCTTTGTACATGACAACATGAAAGGATCTTAGTCGTTTAAGGTTCCATAGTAAAAAATTAATAAAACATGGAAAATTCTTGCTTCATAACGAATATTTAACGTTATAGTTTTTTTTCATCTCATAATTTAAATAATATCACATCAATTCACTTTCAATATCACACTTCAATTTTGGCCACAGTTTTCTTAAAATTTTATAAAAATGAATTTTTTTAACATTGTCGTGGTATCTTAACATTTGCATGGAATATAAACAGACCACGACAATGTTATATGATAATGGCCACGCCAATGTGAAAATATTACCGCCGAAATCCTATTCATTTAATTCGGATTTTCTCGGGAGTATATTATGAGGGTCGTAGCCTACTATCAAAACGCATGAGGCCCTTTACAAATAAATATTTAGTTTAACTGATTTATAGTGGACATGACAATGTGAACAATGAATGTACTTACTGTCAGAGGTGGTGTTGACGCTTGAATATTCCGACGTATAATGGTTGCGTGGTTACGAACTGATGCGTCCACGAGAAACAGCTACCAGCCACTACAAATAAATACTCAAAAATTCCTTCCGAATACTTTTCCATTACTTTTTTTAGTAATGGCACGCCAATGTTAAAAAGTCACGGGGGCAAAAATAAAATAACTCGAAGATTGGTTACTTGGGCATTATAATCCTGAAAAAAAAACACATTTTCATATTCTTCCAATATTATATTTTAATATTACTACCCATTAGTTGAGTTATCTTTGCCCTATCAAGTAATAATTATTTACATAATTGTAAATCCAAGCATAGGGACAAGCCACGACAATGTTAAATGACGTAGAATAACCTAAAAATGTTACCCTGAAACGACAAAATTCCAAATGATTTCTGTTAATATCATAAATTCGCATAACATGACTCTATTTGGAAACAATATTTGCAACGAAGTTTACTTCATGGAATTTTAATGGGCGGGGGACTTAAATTTGCCTGTAGTTTGAGAATCAGCCATATAGACAGGCCTCGCCGCCAGTCTTCAATATCTCCCAAAGCTAGCAGGGAGGGGTGCCGGTATTTACATCAGTGCCCGTTATTACATCTTTTCCTTTATTAATTAAAAATAAAATTGATTCCTAGGAATTGAACAAACACAACGAGTGAGGATTATTCCACAAAAACACAATATATAAAAACAACGTTTTCTGCAGGAATTGAAGAATTGTTGGAAATGTTCTTGATACGTCGAAAAGTTCACACAATATACTTGATATGCACCATCTACGCAAGATAAGATGAAAGAGGTATCCAAGTTTGCAATTCTCATGCACGATTACATCTGAATTCAAATTCTGACATTCCAATTCTTCTTCCTCGCCTTTCTATGAAAACGCGCCTTTATTTCATGCAATCTAATATTTTCAACTGATGACATGCAAATAGAAAATATCATTCCAAATAAAATAAGACTATAAGACTATTTTCGACAATGACTTCTTGGATTTTTATTTATTTGGATTTTTTTAAATATTATTTTTATTGATAGGGAAAAAAAGGATTAAGAGAAAGAAGAAGAAAAAGAATTTTTCGATATTTGGCCGAAATCATGCCCTACTTGGAAAAGGCAGGTTACAATACAATTACTTCCAAACTTAGAGTATTCCCAGATACAGGTAGATGTAATTACTGTAATTACTAGTACATTGTCCGTGTAAAATAAAAAAGATTTGATGCAAAAAACAAATTAAAAAAAAAAAAAACGGGAGATCGTTAAATCTTATGAAAGGAAAAAAAATTAAGAACTTCAAGTTTAGGTTCAAAAAAAAAGAAAAGAATAAAGTAAGGGCAACAGCCAAATAGCAAAACGCTATTATTAACGCAAAGCGGTACAAATAGTTGTGTCTGTGCTGCATGCCTCCAAATTGTATTTTTTTAAAGAGTATTAACTAGAAAAGTTTTTTAATTAGAACTCATTTTTTTTTCTTTTATCAAGATTTAACGATCTCCCGTTTTTTTTTTTGTTTTTTTTTTTTTTTGTATTTTTTTTGCATCAAATATTTTTTTATTTTATACGGACAATGTATTAGTAATTACAGCCAAAAAAAAAAACAAAAAAAAAAATGGCGTTGATATATTAGTAAAAACGAAGTTTTAAGGCATAAATATTTGGTCAAAAATATTCATTTAAAAAAAACCATTCATTAAAAGACTTTCTATATAGGTAAGTGACCTTAAATAGGTACATAATAAACCTCCCTACCCGAGATACCTCTTTGGACAACGATCTTCCGAACACCCAGTATATGTGTGTGTGTGTGTGTGTGTGGGTGTTTGTGTGTGTGTGTTTGTGTGTGTGTGTGTGGGTGTTTGTGTGTGTGTGTTTGTGTGTGTGTGTGTTTAGTAAGGTTCTTGAGGTTCAGTCAATAAATAAAAAGAACTATTTTGGTGACGTTTCAAGACTATATTGTTCTCATAATCATGCCCTACAGTGAAAAAACAGTTCACATTAAAATTATATAAGTTATACAAGTTATTCCAAACATAAAGTTAGCTACAATACAATTATCTAACAACAATGTTACTGGTGGATATGGTATCGGCTAACTAAATTCTAGCAATTCTAGTACACTACTGACCTGGAGAAATTTTGAACAGACAGTTACAAAGGTTATGGGGATTCCCTAGGAGAAAATTAAGTTAAAAGGACTGGATGGTATTCCCAAGATCCTCAGGAACTTTACTAAACATTTAATAGTAGCAGTCAAGAACTTTGTCCATCTCTCTCTCTCTCTCTCTCTCTCTCTCTATATATATATATATATATATATATATATATATATATATATATATATATATATATATATATATACATACATATATATTATTCCTACAGGTTGGGGACTTGAGGGAGAGTAGGAGTCAAGTAGGGCAGCGATAAAGAGGGAAGGGAGGGGAAGGTGTGTTTTTGCCCCGACAAAGCCGTCGATATCTGCTCGCTCCTATAACGACCGAAATTTTTCTCACTGCTTCCTAAACCTTCTTACCCCCCCCCCCCCCCCCCCCCCTCCATCCTTATCGATATTAACTTCATTCCTTTTTTTTTTTTCAATCCCTTTTTATCCCTTCAACTAAAATAATATACATACAACGTTTTATTTTATTGCATTCTTTATGTTATGCAGTCTTTAGTATTCTAGGTTTTTTTCCACCTATTCCACTTGAATAACAATTTTTTTTCCATGAATATTTAGTTTTGTGAATTTATTCTAGATTTATATTAAACTATATCATATATGGCTTGTTCCATCAATTGGCGCTCGAAAACATGGACAATTCTTCAAATTAAAAAAATAATAAAAATATTTTACCTATAAGAAATAAAATTAAATTTACTACTTAAATATAATATTTATTTACTTCTTCTCCAGTTTTATTATTTGCATATTTACGAGAAATTAAATATAAAATTAACACTTTTTGATAAATACTGGAGTGAATAAAGCAGTACTTAATGCAGTATTCTATTGCATACAAACATACGTATTTAATAATAACTAATCAATTATTTATTATTAAATATAAGTTGCCTTAAAAAAAAAAAGAACTGGCCGCCTTGAGCCTTTCGTCTAAAGAAAGGCTTTTGTGATTTCAGTCCAGAAAATAATTACACTTGTACATCAAAGCAATTTTTGTATTTAATGTCATAGAAAGTGCCAAAATGCACATAGCGGAATTGGCAATATCACCGATATGTTTTCTCTTTTTTGTTCTCGCTTACCTGTGATTCGCGCTTGACTTACAGGTAAGGCGCTCGACTTCCACATTCCCGGATCCGAGTTCGTGTCCGACTGAAAGCAGAAAATTTATATTCTGTAACTTTCAGCCGTGGATCAAATAACGATCCACCCTATAAGACCCTCCTGGGGCACACCCAGCCTCTTAAACACTGGGTACCCTTAATTGGGAAAAATCCTGGCGGTTGAGCGTGATTTCTGGCCAAATCTCCTACTTTCACAACCGTTGGCTCAGAAACAGTACACCCTTACCCAAGTACTGAATCCAGGATCCTTCATGGGTTATAAGTGGTACGTTTTTTTTTTTTTTTTTTTTTTTTTTAAACCTGTGATTTAGTTTTCTGTAGGAGATTAATTTTATAATTTAATAACTTAATCCTGCTGACAGTCAATGCCCTTATGTTCTTTATGTTTTTCCTTTATTTTTTATACACAACAAAAGATCAGTCAAATCCAAGTTAAATTTTTTTACATCACTCGGATTGGAAAAATAGATACTTTCCATAACAGCTGGGAGCAAGGAAAGTAGGCCTTTACACATCTCAAAATTTAGAGCAAGGTAAAACAACGACATATGATTTTACACGTCTAGCCGGGAAAGTTTTCGCAGCTAGCAGTGTTTACTGTTACCAACACGAGGTTCGCTAGCGTTTCTTTTAGTTTATAATTTAATTTTACATTGTTAGTGTGCGAAAATGGCCTTTAACATCCCTCAAAAATTAATTAAAGAAGCTGAAGGAATAAGTGGTTCGTTATTGCCCGGGAAATCTCGTAATAGATACGAAGAAGAATTTAATAAGTTTTGTGAGTGGTGCTATAGTGAAAGTGTTAACCCTAACCATGTTCTGCTTCAATGTTAGTTGAGGGTGGGGCTAATTTACTCACACTAAAGAGACATGGAGGTTGGAGATCGTCGACCGCTGCGGAGGGCTACATAGAAGACTCAGTAGCTAGGAAAGTAAAGGTAGCAAGGAAACTGTTCAATAAGGGAGGCACATCATCAATGGAAATCCCAAATGTTGCAGACCAAGAAATTGATTTTGTTACAGTTGATGATCTATTTCGGAATACCGATAGTGAAGATGAGGACAGTAAAGATGACCAACGCTTGAATAAAGTGTCCATTAAAAACACGCAAATGAAGAACCTAAATAAAAAAACATTAACTGATGGGTTAAACATTACCAACAACCAAAACTGTACAATTAATATTAACCTGACCCTATAAAAATGAAGTGTTTTTTATTAATATATAAACTTACTCCTTTTTATAAATGTATTTTGAATTATTACATTTCAGTTATTAAACGTAATTATATTAAATTAAACTTGTCTACGGTTATTTCTCTAAATCAGCTGTTACAAATAATCATTAAAATGGAAAACAATCATTTAGTGCAATAATATGAATTATTAAAATCTTAATATGTAGATTCACGAGTTAAAAACTGCGTTAAGCGTTTTTGACTCGTGATGAAAAGTATGGTACATTACTCGTACCGAAAGTGATTTTACGATGCTCGATCGAATTAACGGGCTCGGCTTCGTCTCGCCAGTCAAACACGGTCTCGCAACGTAAAATGCCACTTTCGGTACTAGTAATGTAATATACTATTATTTCGTATTAGGAAAAACAGAGTCAAAAGGAGCTCACTCATTATTGAGCTAGTGTTATTTAGTACAACGGGAGTTGAGCTTAACTATTTCTACTTTCCTAGTACCAAACTACGCATAATACCCTCGCGTTCCCCCAAAACGTATACTGGTTTTTAGATCTGCCAGGATCCGACGATTTTTTAAGGCCGAAGGACATCAAGGAGAGTAGCCAATCTCCTTCCACACTTAGAATTAGTTTTCGTCCTTAACTATACTGTTTTAAGATGGCGGAAGGACATCTTTGGGCCACATATATATTAGTTTTCGTCTTTAAGGGTACTATTTTATATTCCAGGATTTAACGGTTTGAAGATGGCGGAAGGATGTTCCGCTATTGGTGTACTTTAGGATCCAATTTGCTATATTAGAATATTTAACGATATTAAGATTTTAAAAGTGGTAGAATGTTTCATCTTTCTATGATTTCTTTATATTTTTTTTCTTAATGTGTTCCTTTAAACAATGGAAAAAAAAAAAAACTAAATTACACCACAGCAAATAACCTTTACACTCAGACCTGACTCTTGTCCACCTGTCTTCATCGACAATCAACCCATACCACAAACAAACGAAATTCGTTACTTAGGGCTTACATTCGATAGAAGAATGTCCTGTGGCTCACACGTAAAACAAAAACGTCTCAGTCTAAACAAGAGACTAAAACTTTTGTATCCAATACTTCATAAACGGTCGACATTAAAACTCCGACAACAACTGAATACATATACTTACTTACTTAAACCCATATGGACATACGCCACACAAATATACGGGACTGAAAAAAATACGCACCTTAAAAAAAATACAAATATTCCAATCAAATATACATAAACTCATCATGAGACCACCTTGCTACATTTCAAACCACATACTTCACTCTGATTTAGAAGTAGCCACAGTAAAGGAACATATACATAACCTTTATAGACGATTTCAGGACAGACATCATGGACATCACAACGTACTCATCAATGACATGGCCACGACTGGCATACCTGGAAATATTCTCAAAAGGCTTAAAAGGGGTGTAGTTCCGCAGACGCCCCCATCTTCCATGTCACTCCACGAAAACATAAATCCAATTAGTGCTATTAATCTACATTTGACAAATTTTTGTTTAATATTAAGCTCATTGAAGTGTTTTAAGTTATCCTGTAGAAAATACTATTACTAAGGGAAAAAGTTCCGTAGACGCCCCCGGGGAAAAAATATTTTTTACAAGTTTGGATTATATAATTCATCGAACACATCTTTATTAGGGTCTCTAACAGCTCGTCTGCAAAGATATTCACACAAGTGTGTATATAAATTTTGGGAATGGTTTTCGCCCGCATGTATTCCTCGCTTAACTGATCTCCACGGTGATTCTGTGTTTTGAGTGTGGGACAATGGATTAGGATTTATAAAATGCAAGCTATGGTTCATTGTCTAGTGGGTGTGTCCCAATTTTGCAAGCTGTGTGTAGCTTCTCCATTCGTCTGTAATGATAGTGCTTCCCGGTTTGACATTTTTTATGATCAGAGCTAGCAAAGTTGTTGTGTCACTCTTATTGTGTGGGAAAATTTCCATCCGGGACTTCTTTTGCCCATCCCGTTCTATCATCACCAGAATCCAACTACCGTCCACAATCCTTCCTCGATTATATTTTCTTGTCACAGTGATATTAAGAGTCACAATAATTTTTTTTTTTACTCAAAGGATTATTTTGTTGATATAGCGGGTTTGAGATTAGTGATTAAATCGGTGACGCAATAAACAATAAACAAAAATGTCGTTGAATTTTAGTTGAAACCTACGATAATATTTTAACATCATTTTACGTTGCAAAGGGCTGGGGGCGTCTACCGAACTTTTTCCCTTGGTAAATAGTTCCGCAGACGCCCCTACTTGTTTAAATTAATATTTTCAACATAATAATTGTATCCGCTTTAAATAATTAAGTATGAGAAGAAAATTGGTTAAATGTAGATTAAATAGCACTAATGCGTAGTGCACAAAACCCTACAAAAGCAAAGATATCAACATGCAGCATTGAAAAATCGACGACAGATCTCACATGAAGTCGAATCAGAACAATTAGTTCCTCCAAAAACTCTCCATCAAGACCACGAAGATCAACTTTTCACCACAGAACCCCAGCCGTCTTGTTCATCAACTATCAATCCTCCTCAGAAGAGAAATAGATCATCATACTCAGACATAATCGGAAATAGTCAGGCTCGACATCAGGCGCCTCAAACCTCCCAACCGCAACCTGGTCCTTCCAAAACTCAACCTCCTCCTCAACGTCCTAGTCAGGACATTCCACCATATCATTTACCCCTCCGTGTAAAACTACCACCACAGAATCAACACCCAAACATCCAAACACCTTCAATTGTGAACCTCCCAACCCAATTATCATCAAAAGCTGACTCTGTTCCTAATATCTCAAGACGGGTCCAAATCCCAGCTAGCATTCCTAGATACAATCCTCTATCAAAGCTCCCCGAATCAAATCTTGCCACAAATCCAGCAGATATCAATAACATCCTTTCATCCTTCCTATCCGAGCTAAAAGAAACAATCGCACCTCTCATTTCACTCCTCACCAGATTCCTTTATCAAGTCCCATTCAATATTCCACAATGAGCACAAAGCCCCTGACCATCATTTTATGGAATGCGAATGGACTACATAACCACCGAGACGAACTTGGCATATTTCTTCATGACAACAACATTGATATTGCTTTACTTTCGGAGACCCACTTCACAAACCGATCACATTTCTACGTACGTGACTACATCACCTATAGATCAGACCATCCAGACAACACAGCACATGCCGGTTCTTGTATCCTTATCCATAGATCCTTACCCCATTCCCTTATTCCTTCCACTTCAACTGTAGAAATACAATCAACCTCGGTGATCATATCAACAAGTCCTTACAATTTAACTTTCTCAGCTGTATACTGCCCTCCAAATATTCCCCTTTCCTATAATCATCTTGAATCCTTATTCCGATCCCTAGGACCTCGCTTCATAGCAGGAGGAGACTACAACGCTAAACACCAACGGTGGGGTTGTCGATCATCCAACTCCCGTGGCAGCATCCTATCCCGAGTCTCTACATCCAATACCTATTCCATCATTCCACCTATGAACCCTACATATTGGCCAACATCCCTCAAAAAACGACCCGATATCCTCGACATATTCATCACTTCCCAGGTATCATCATCCCAGCTCACAATAAAATCCCTAAATGACCTTTCATCCGATCATAGTCCGGTACTACTTTCCCTGCATTCAACTTCTGTTCCTAAACCCACCCATCCTTCGTTGATTACTGGCCGAGTAGACTGGGACAGCTTTCGATTTGATTTGGAAATGAAAATAGATTTAAAAATTTCACTTAAGACAAAACAAGACATTGATACTGCCATAGGAATACTAACGACAACAATACGCAATAGCATAATAGATAATACCTCAAAAAGAAAAAAATACAATTCTTTCCAGAGTCATTTGCCACAATATCTTCGCATACTATTGAAAGAAAAGCGGAAAGCAAGAGCTAGGTGGCACAGAACCAGATATCCGTCAGACAAAAATAACTACACCAAATTGACTAACAAACTAAAAACAGAAATAAAAAAATTCAAAATTCAAAATTTAAATAAATATACTGAAAACCTCAACACGACTGACAAATCTTTATGGATGGCCACCAAAAAACTCCTGAACTATAAAAATTGTAATCACCCTCTTCTAACTGAATCTAAAACGTGGTCAAGATCTGACGATGAAAAATCTCAGATTTTCGGTCAGCACCTTTTCAATACCTTTAAACCCCATCCTGATATCCTTTACCCAAATCACCTTGAAAGAATAGAAACAGAATTAAATATCCCACTTCAAATGTCCCCTCCTCCTAAAGCATTCCATCCCTCAGAAATATCAAGTATCATCCAAAGATTGCCCACCAAGAAAGCCCCTGGACATGACCTTATCACATCCTATATCCTAAAACACCTTCCTTGGAAAGCCATCCTGTTCCTAAAATTTATATATAACGCTGTACTCCGAACAACATATTTTCCTGATCCTTGGAAATTATCCATAGTCAAAATGATACCCAAACCCAAAAAGCCACCGGAACACCCTTCCTCATATCGTCCTATTTCCCTCTTGCCAATTATGGGTAAAATCCTAGAAAAACTCATCTTAAAACGATTGTATCCTATCCTAGATTCCAATCACATAATCCCAGATCACCAGTTTGGATTCCGAACATCTCATTCCACAATCCAGCAATGTCATCGTGTGGTGGACGTTGTCTCCTCCGCATTGGAGCGCGGAATGTACTGCACGGGAGCCTTCCTCGATGTAGAACAAGCATTTGACCGAGTCTGGCACCCAGGACTGCTTTACAAACTCCGTAAATTCTTACCTTCTACATATTTCCTTATTATCCGCTCCTATCTCAGTGATAGAACTTTTAAAGTTAATCATAACTTTTCCTATTCCTCTCTCTTTAACCAAGCAGCAGGTGTTCCTCAAGGAAGTATCCTAGGTCCAATCCTCTACACGGTGTATACAGCTGACATCCCTACGCATCCTAGCACCATCCTCACCACGTATGCTGATGACACGTGTGTGTTATCAGTAAACAATGATCCATGTATTGCCTCCCAGACACTCCAATCCCATATCATAAACCTTCAAGAATGGTGTCGAAAATGGAGAACCAAAATAAATCCAAATAAATCCCATCAAATAACCTTTACCCTTCGTCGTAAACCTATGACTTCCTGTCCTACAGTATCCTTTAATGATGTCCCATTAATCCCCGTTGAACAGATCCGCTACCTAGGACTCCATCTGGACAAACGTCTTACTTGGAATCCACACACAAGACTAAAAAGACAAGAAACTGCCCGTCGTTTTCGACTACTTCAGCATTTACTCGACAAACGTTCAAAGCTCTCAATTAATTACAAAAGACTAATATACATAACTGTGATTAGACCTATCTGGACGTACGGAGTTGAGCTTTGGGGCTCCACTAAACCATCCAATTCATCTCGTATCCAATCCTTACAATCCAAAATCCTTAGAAAAATCCTAAATGCTCCTTACTTCGTCACAAACAAACTTATCCACAAAGATCTTAATATACCTTACGTTTCTGACTTAGCTCATACCAGATATCTATCCTTTCATAGCAAACTCCACAATCATTCAAACCCTACTAATGGGTAGTTGCTTTAAAAACAAGTGACAAGTCATTTTTATCATTATCATCGTATTTACTTAATGTATAATATATTGTATATACAGTTGTAAATTTCTATTAAATAAATTTAAAAAAAAAAAAAAATAAATAGCACTAATTGGATGTATGTTTTGGTAGAGTGACATGGAAGAAATAGGCATTTGAAAATGGGGGCGTCTGCGGAACTACACCCCTTAAAAGAATTTGGATGAGAGATTTGCTCAAATAAATCTCTTTAATACATGCCAGGAGGAGGTATTGTTGATTGCTAGTCTCCCGAACGCCTACAAGGCCTGTGTTCATGTGTTCAAGTATATTTGTCAGATTTGTTTTCTGATATGTTTTTCATTTATGGGCCATTCGTACCTTGGATAAGTTCTTCTTCTTTGTTGCAGTTTATTCCACTTTGTTCTTCCTTTTTATGCTCTTGATCTACTCATTCTTATGCAACATAATAATATTTCCTATTATTTCCCTCTCACTAAAGCCTTCTTCTTCCTGTTTGCAGGGGATGCTGCAGGCCCACGATGTGGTGGCCCACGAAATCTACGGGGAGGAGGCGATGAGGGTGACCCCCCCTCCACTGCCCTACCTCAACGGCGATGACGACGACCTGGAGGCCCCCAACGGGGACCTGGACCTTGAGCACGTCACCCGCGTCCGCCTCGTTCAGTTTCAGAAGAATACCGACGAACCTATGGTAAGTACCTTCAGTCAGCTCTTCAAAGCATGGTATTAATGTATAATAACTTTTAAATATATTAAAATAATTTATGATTTTGCAGCCGCAATTTTTTATTTAACACGCTCACTGCGGGCCCAGTTGACGATTTTTCTAGCCAATGGCGGTTGACATATGTTTTTTTCTGATTCGCGCCCTGGGTTAGAAACGAGGAGTGACGTGAGCGTTCGCGTCATCCGCAGTCAACGAATTACCTGACCTCAATAGCACAGATCTTCACTCCCTTGAGAAATTATTCCTGATTTTTATATTTTTATGTGTGATGAATTCTCATCTGAAAAATTCTATCTAACATCATTTTTGAGAATTTAGTATTTTTAATATTTCATTAATTTTTTTTTTTTTTATCTCCCATGAATATTTTTTGTGATTTTTTTATTTACAAGTGTGCTGAATTCGAATCAGTAGTAAAACAAAATCTACCAATTACCATTTTTTAGAGATTGTAGGTTGTTAAAAAAAAAAATAAAAAAAATTCGGAAGTAGCACTTTTTTTCATATATTTTTAAAACAATTTTTTAGTGATGTATAAAATAATAATAAGAATAAAATAATAAAAATAGAAAAGAGGATATTTAGGAAAGTCTATGGGCCTAGGAAAACACAGGAAGGTTATAGGCGAAGATCCAACGAAGAGATCTACATGAGGGCACATGAGGAGGATGAAGGAGGAAAGATTGAACAAGAGGATCTTTGACAGGATTTTTAGCAAAAAAAAGTATGGGAGGATATTCGAAGCAAATGAGAGAAGAATTAAAGAACATTATAACTTCAGATGCCGACTGTCAGGATAGAGACATTTACAGGAAAACACTTAAAAATCTCACCACTATTAGAAGAGAAAAAAAGAGTGGTACAAAGTGGCCCGATGAAAGAAAAAAAATGCTGTCTAAAATAATGGAACTACGATGGGAAGAAAAAAGAAGAAATCAAGACTCCCAAAGAATTCTAACCAATGATATTCATATCGTCAAAAAAAAAAAAGAAAGGAAGCAAATAATTATTGTGTTAAAATATATTTTTATTAATTATAGGTGTGTGTTACGAAAAGTATTACACAAATGGCATACAAGATACATCGAGATTTCTGGTAAACGTTAAATCAATACAGGTATTACCTAACGTTGTTGGAGAAGTTTCAGTATAAGACAAATTGAACTCGCTGAGCATGAAGTCGGGCAATGAGCGGTTTTTTGAGACATTAAAATTAAAGTCTCTAACTATCATTACTGCTTTAGTAAGATCAGGCTCGTAATCGGGTATAATTTTAGCGATGTATAATTTTAACAACGATCGTAATATAAAGAGTTTAATTTCTGCTAACGCTTTACCAGAGTGGATAATACACACACCCGAGTACGAATTTGAAGATGCAATTAGCCTTCACGTTTACTAGTTAGACATCACCAGATTTTACATCTTTCATTTCCAAATAAATTTCCGAAATGTCAATTTTAACTCTATTACAATCAGTGAAGCTATTTATGTTGCGACATATGGCGTCTCTACTGGCTTTGCGACTTGATGATGATACCGCTACCGATGATGTAGTTGCAATTTGTCTGTTCTTAGCGGTACTATAATATTATCTCATGATCAAAGCTTGGCACATTCGCTAGGATGAAATTTTCCATCAAAGTTTCGCTGATCGCCAAATAATCAGATCGGTTGATAATTGTATCGGTAGAGATGTCTTCTGAGTGCGCGACCAAGCTTTGTAAATTAATGGCGGTAATAAGTACAAAACAATGCTGCTCATGAACTTTTACGTTTCCGGCACATTTTGACTCTGTCATATGGTGTTTTATAATTACCATTCGATTGTTCTTGAGAAGCCCTTTCCAATTGTATACGATATATTTTGATGAAATCGTTCTCCGTTCATCATATAACATTTCATTAAAAGATATCCAAAATGGAAAAAAGGTATTGCGGTAAATGCAATAAGAAGATGCTTACTGACTACTGTTAGGCACAAAAACGGGAGACACGTGATGTGGAGTACAAAAGGAAAATATATGTATACAGCTTGAATATATTCGTATATTATTATTAAAATTTATAATAATTTTATAAAAATGAACAATTACAATGAGTGTTTCACGATCTCTGCGAAAGGGATAAAGATGACAGCATGTCAATCGCCACAAGTCTGCTCTTACGGGTAAGTATTGAGTCTTTTTTAGAGAAGATTGTAACAGGTCCTGAAAAATGGGTTACCTATGACCATATAACCTTCAGTTCTGAAGAGGAACTCAGGCAGGCTGTCGAAAACTTCTTCCAGTCCAAACCCACCGCATTTTACTAAAAAAAAGAATTGATAAACTGTCAGGAGAACGTTATAGGTAATAGTGGTGAATATATAATAAATTAATATAATTTTGTTATTCAATGAGAGCAAAATAAATGTACGATTAAAAAAAAAAAGGAAGTTACTAAGACTCGACCTAATAATTAGAACGTTAAATGAAAATCGTTTATTTTGTGTCTTTGAAACGAAATGGAAATCCCTGCCATATGCAATGCTATATTAATTGGATTTTGTAACATAATACGTTAAATAAACCTGAAGTGAAAAGAGGAGAGAGATGGGGTAGAGGTAGATATAACAGTTATACGATATACTCGTGTAAGGGATTATAACTACTGAGGAAGAAAATGTGTTAGCGTGTTATTTCGTCCCGGGGCTTTTGTTAGTCTTTACGAGTCCTCATTATTCAAAAGCTTTAAGGACAATATTTACTGGTTTAATATTCCAAACTAAACCTCCAGATTATAATCAGTATAATATGTAGATTTAAATGTAGATCATGATTAATAAAACGACAACAAATATAAAACAATTTAAGCACTATATATAAGTGTCTAATACTGTGTAAGGTTATTCTTACAATTATTAATAATAAGGTGAACATATAATTAATTTTACTTTATTTTGTCCGGGCGCCGTAATATAATTAATGAAAAATGGCTTTTCATAAAATGATATAATTAAAAAAATACAATTTCAATCCAAAATTAGTTAAAGTAAAGTTTACACACAAAAATTCAATATTTAAATAAGCTATTTTTTTTATATAATCTTTCAAATTTAATCAACTCCCTGTCCAAAGAATCTTAATAATAATTATTAAATTGTCTTGTTAAATACTTCACCAACTCTTCTCATAAAATACATTTAAGTACATTTCAATCAACATAACAAAAAAAAAAAAAACACTCATCTTATTATCACAAACATGTTTCACTTTAACTGCCTGCACACATGTGGCCACACACATCCTGTTCCCTCCAAAAACACTGTCCCCCCACTCTCCTATTCTACGTATTGCCAACTAAATTTTTTGTACAAATTAAATTTTAAACGAATTTTACAAATTACACTTTTTCTTTAGATGTTATCAATGTAATTTACATTATTCTTACCCACAATTATATATAAAATTAATTATAAACAAAAAATTATATAACAGTTAACTCAGTTCTATGCAACCATTTTTCATTATTTAAACAAATTTAATTTACTAAATAATTTTCATAAATTTATTTATTTTGAATTATTTAAAATTTCCATATGAAAATAGACAAAATTTTAGACCCTTTACAACTGGGCAAACTCTTCTATATCGTACCTTTTTGAATGGGTTAACAACGAATAACAACGAATAAATATCCTTCCGCCATCTTAAAACAGTTAAATCGTTAAGTATTTTTAAATAAGTGTCCTTTTAAGGACCGCCATCTTAAAACCGTTAAATATTTTAAAACAGTATCCTGGAGGACAACAATGGCGAAGTTATCCTTCGGATAACTTAAAAAAACGTTAAAAAACATATTATCCTTAAGGACGAAAAAGCTAATTCTAATTGTGGATGGAGAGAGTGGCCAAGGATGTCCTTCTGTACAGGACACTGTTTTACAGATCTGCCTGGATCTGACGTTTTTTTCGAGGCCGAAGGACATCCTTGGCCACTCTCTCCTTCCACAATTAGAATTAGCTTTTTCGTCCTTAAGGATAATATGTTTTTAACGCTTTTTTAAGTTATCCGAAGGATAACTTCCGCCATTGTTGTCCTCCAGGATACTGTTTTAAAATATTTAATAGTTTTAAGATGGCGGACCTAAAAAGGACACTTTTTTTTGAAATATTCGATGTTATAACTGTTTTGAGAGTGGTGGTGGGGGTTCAGGGCGGGATTAAGAGCTGGCTCCTGCTATAAGGACACTGTTTTACTCTCATCATTCATCATTCATCATTATTTTTTTAACAAGGAACATATTTTACCGGTGACATAGTTGGTCTAAAGCGATACGTTTTGGGGGAACGCGAGGGCGTTACGCGTAGTTTGATAATTTGTATATTAGGAGAGGAGGAACAGTTAGGAGCTCAACTCTCGTCATATTAAATAACACTATCTCAATAATGAGTGAGCTCCTTTTGACTCTGTTTTTCCTAATAGGAAATACTAAATTTTAACCTGGATTTGACCGATCCTGCTCGATCTCGGATGTTATGTATAAAAAAATGGACATAAGCAATACAATCATACAGACAAGCGGAAAAAATAATGAACATATAGGCATAGACAGTCAGTATAGACAGGTTAGTACTGTAACTACTCCTGAAGAAGCTATGAAGTCATTTTTCGCATATTCCATGCACTCTACACACCTCATTTTAGCACTCATTGGCTGGACGTACCAGGGTGCTTTTGTGATTGCCCTGAATTTTTTAGTCCGGAAATTGTGAGTTTCATTCTGAAATAAGGATAAGTAGTTTTTCCTAATATGCTTGAGTTTCAAAGTTAGGAGAAGTATGTATAGAAGTATTAGCATTTTTTAATTTTTTTATTTCTTGTTTGGATTCCTTGGTATTCTCTGATCAAATATTAAAACAAAGTAGTGTGCCGCATCGATGGAATCAGTGTGTTGTCAAAGTCATAGAGAAAGCCGGCCAGGAGAAAACATCATTGCTCGACTAAGATATGTTCTTTTACCTTCCAAACTGAATCTATAACAGCTTTTTCCTTAAAATTTACAGACGTTTATATTTTCTCTTTTTTTTTTTTTTTCTTATAGTAACACAATTTTATATTTCACTTGACTTCTGATATTTGTTTGATATGAAATTTTATGAAATGAGTGCTTACTATGTTTATATTTCTGTATTATCAGGCGCTAGATTTCTCGGTATAGGGTCAGAAGCCAAAATAAAATAAGAAATAAAAGCCCAGGACGTTCCAGGAAACGGAAGAAAGAGTTGGAGTAACTTTTAACTGTCGGAGAGTCTTCTGGAATCAAAGAAAGAATCAGAGCGGAAATGCGTGGGATAAGGTTCTATAGAAGGGACCATTTATACTTGTTATCGTTATTATTATTATTATTGCTATTATCTAACTTATATTCTTAATTATTAGCTATTATTCTTTATACTTTTTTTATTGAATTATTGTATTTGAAAACGCAGATAGTGTGTGGTATTTGAACTTCTTAGCAAAGACATTTCTGCATGATCCGATGTAGTTTTGTGATTTCTGAACGATTCATATAAAGCATATATAGTCCAGTCAAATTAAGGCTCCGAAATTCCGTTTTCAAGAAAGAAGTTCCGAACTTTTATTCTCAACGGATCCAACCACGGCCGCCATCGGCTTCATACCAAAAATTGCAAAGAAATGCCCAAAAGTACCGGTTATTTTCGTTTTTTTACCTATAACATGACTTTCGAAAAAAAATCTTAATATATTAACTGTAGCTGCAACCAGTATCTACGAAAAGAGAAAAACAACTCCGAAGTTGGACCATTTTTCGCTTATGGTAAAAGTGTAGAAATTGGCCAACTTGCGGTCAGTCCTACTTCACTGCAAAACACTCATTTGCCACTTTTATTATTATTATAATGTTCATTTGAATTCTTAATCTAAACGTTAAACATTCATCACAAGTATAATATAAATTTTGAAAATGCAAGACGAGAAATCAGACATATTGGATACACACTTTTGGAGGCAAAATGAAAGGGCTTCTAAAATATATCAGGGCCTACAGTAGACAGACTGTTATGTGACGAAAGGTGGAGTTAGGTAGATGCATATCGATCCTTCTATATCATCATGCGTACCTCGAGTTATCCTTTTCTTGTACCTTTAGCGTTTAGACAATCTTCAATTTTCGACAAATGAATTTAAGATTTTTTTTTAACAGTATGTAGAGTAACGCAAAAGAAGCAACTCTGACCTGAAAACGGAATATCTGAACCTAACTTCTATAAAGAATCCTCCGTTTCCGAGTATTAGGAAACATCCGAACCCGAGACTAATCGAGAACATCACTAACCCTACAAAAGGGCCTTCATATTGATGTATCTAGTAACTTGCTTGTAATATTGATTCCTGCCCAAATCCATATAAATCGTTTTCAGTTCCAGGGATGGGAGGAGGGAGAGAGAGAGAGTGAGGAAGAGAGAGATAGAGAAAGAGGGAGAGAGAGAAATAGGTTGAAAGCCGTGTAAATCAGGAGCGGTGGCGGCAGAATTGGCTGTCAATATCTGCGCACCTGATCCCCTCGTTATATGTCTTAAGGCTAGGGGTAGGTTTTTAGGCTTCGTTCCTTGCTGTTGTCTATCTATATGTTATTATAAATTTGTAATTATTATAATTTTTTTATATATAAAAAAAAATTAAATGAAATAGCCTTTTATGCAAAAAAAAAAAAAAAAAATATATATATACGTGATTACCTATCTGACCCAGATAAATAAACTCCTCTAAGTATATCAAACTTTAGTTTGTTTAGTTTGCGATCTTCTTTTCCACTATTTTTCATTAGTTTCGTCTTTTGTTAGTTAAGGTACAGACCAATTTTTTCATATAATTTTAGAATATGATTCAGCATTTCCACAATTTTCGTATGACTTTGGCAAACAGAATGATGTCATCTGCAAATACATAAGTTGCCTAAATATTTACCATTCATTTCGATTCCTAAGTTTTGCCTACCGAATAATGAATTTTTTTTTTTTTTTTAAACCTTTTATTGAGTAATTATTACAATCTGCCACAACTGTGGGCAATAAGTAATATAGATGGCGTATGATTACATTCACACATTATGTACAATGAGAAAAAAAATAATAATGAAATAAAGGAGAAGAGATAGTTGGGGTATGCAGTCACGAAGATAAAAGCAATTAAAAAATAAGGTTCTTAATTTTTAATGTCATTAATTTAATGGCATTAAAAATTAAAAAAACTTATTTTTTAATTGCTTTTATCTTCATGACTGCATACCCCAACTATCTCTTCTCCTTATACCTAACTGTCAGCTATCATCAATAATGAAATAAAGTAAATAATGAATGTAAGAAAAAGAAATAGAGAAAAGAAAAGAACTAGCCTACACATAAACAATATAAAATATACTACGAAATACAAAATGAAATACTAAAAAAAAAAAAAAAAAAAAAAAAAATTAAAAAAAAATTAAAAAAAAAAAAAAAAAAGTAAAAGATAAAACAAAGGTAAAAATACAATTATACTCTATTTACAATTTACACTCTCAAGAGATCCTACCAGACCCGTCCCTCCACTTATGAAGGGACAAGCCAGGCACAGAGAGATCCCAGCTCTTCTCTAATAATAAAATTAACAACGAGGCGTATACCCGTGGCAAAATGTCAAGTATCTGATAAAATTTTACCTCCAGCGTTAATATTTTCTGTGTGTGAAAATCTTTTAACATAGAAATTGTTTTACCGGTGACCTAGTTGGTCAAAAGCGATACGTTTTAGGAGAACGCTAGAGCGTTACGCGTGGTTTGATATTAGGAAAGTAGGAGCAGTTATGAGCTCAATTCCTCTTACACTAAATACTAGGAGGCATGTTCTGATGCGTGAGCTTCTTTGACTCTGTTTCTCCTAATAAGAAAAAAACTTTTTTATAAGTTCAATATTTGACGACATGCCACTTGTAAAAACTTAAATAAAAAATATTTTTTGTTATGTATCATTTGTCGTTAGGGCCAGCCGTTTAAGAGCTATATTGTTTTGAATAAAAAAAAGACACTTTTAAAACCTCTTTTCTTATGTAACCTCAATTTTTATTTATTTTTAGGTCTGGGAGCTTTTTTGACACTCTCTAGCTCTGTTGATGTTGCTCGGTTCGAAAATTTGCCTAAAGTTAACTTATAAGAAACTAAGTGGAAAATATTTTTGTTATTTAACATTTGTCGCTAGGACCTAACTTTTAGGAGCTGTATTGGTTCAAATTTAAAAAAAAAGTCACGTTCGAAACTCGAATTTTTTCTCAACATTGTTTATTATGAATAATTATCAATTGTTAATTTAATTTAAATAATTTAAAATCAGACAGGTTAACGGAAATAAAAAACATACGAGCATCGATGATCAAGACGGCAACACTCGCCGAGGCGCTCGTCAACGAGGCCACCCGAGCCGAGCGGAAACGAGCTGTGTACACGAATGGTGCAAGTACACACTCGCCGAGTCACTCGTGGACGAGGGAAGGCGAGCTTTGTAAAACTTGGGCTGCTCAGTTTTTATAAGCTAAAGCTAGTGTTTTATTGGAAGTTGATGAAGATGGATCTGAGGGTTCTGGTAACAGCAGTTGCATCTATTGCAGGCTACGCATATTATAAGTATGTGTACATTGTAACCACGAAAAAATTGCAAAAAAAAAAAAAAAAAAAAATCCTATAGTCCTTTAGCTTTTTTTATCTTTTTTGTCTTTTCGTAATTTTCTATTTTTTTGTACTTTTTATTTTATTTTTGTAATTTTAAGCGATTTTTTTGAAGAAAATTTAGCTACGTTAATTAACTACTTTGAATTTCTCTAATTAGAAGATGTAAAAACCCACTTAAATAACTTTTTAGGAGTTCATGATTTTTTCATTGCTTATATATATATATATATATATATATATATATATATATATATAATTATAATTCTTGATTATTAAATATTTTTTAAATATATTTTTTTATTTTTGAAGAGAAAATATTTGACCCCGGTTGGGATTCGAACCCAAGTCTCCACCTCTCTAGCGTGGTGCCTGATCCACTAGGCCACCGAGCTCGTATCCGAACCAGGGGAATTTATTTTTATTTTTTTCTCTTCAAAAATAAAAAATATATTAAAAAATATTTAATAATCAAGAATTATTTCATAATTTAATATATAGGACAGCTCGTCCAATAGATCCATTTAAAGTAATGTTCAAATTGAACCTTCATCCCCGAATTGTACATCGCAATTGCGAGTGCCCGGGGGTATGGATCAGTGAAGAGAGAAGATCTGGTTCGGATACGAGCTTGGTGGCCTATGGGTGGATAAGTCACCACGCTAGAGAGGTGGAGACTTGGGTTCGAATCCCAACCGGGGTCAAATCTTTTCTCTTCAAAAATAATATATATATATATATATATATATATATATATATATCTAGAGAGGTGGGATATATATATCTTTCTCTTCAAAAATTTATTTATTATTTATTTTTATTTATTTATTTTATTTTTTTTGTTTATTTATTTTTTTTTTAAATATGAAAAATATATTGGCTAAATGAATAAAATAAATTTTCTAAATGGTATCTATTAAATAAACAGCTATTAAGAAATTTTTTTTTTTTTTATCTCTAGTTCTTAGTTAATCTTTTTTTTATTTAGTTCCTTAAATAGTAAGGAACTGGAAATTGTATGAAGGAAGCGTTGAAATGTGATTAAAAGAAACTTAGATGTAAATAACAGAAGTGCCTAGCCATTCGCAGAAATCTGAATCCCGAGCTTAGACTCAGTCTGTACTGGGTCCTTTCGCCTCGACACCTCGTTTCCTCTCGGTCCTTTAACTCGTGGCCAGAGACCGACTTTTTTCGGAGCGCTGCCGAGCCGAGCCGAGCTAAGGCGAACTAACACGAGGTGACCCAGTACACACTCGTGTTCGCCTGCATTCGTCTTGCCTCGGCGAGTGTGTACTGCCGGCATAAAACATGTTCCATTTCATTCTTTCTTTAGCTGAAAGGCTCAATGGAGCCAGTTTTTCATTACATTATAAGTCTTTATTTATTTATTTTATTTTATTTTTTTGCTTTTATTAATAGAAATTTACAACTGTATTACAAATACATTTAGTAAATAAGCGGTTTACAATGGAAAATAATGACATGTTTAAAACTTGTAGAGGAACTACCCATCGGTAGTGCTCTAATGAAATATTTACAAAAGAAGATCACGAGGCCATCTTCTTTTCAGACGCATCGGAGGATTGCCAGGAATGGAATGGGAAGCGAGTTGAAGAACAAGTGGATTTGGATGAGTAATAAGTTTATTATGAATGAAAGGTATCTGGTTCGTGCCAAATCAGCGATATGTGGTATATTGAGGTCATTGTGGACCATTTGTGACTAACAAGGGGAGGCCACACTCAGTCTCTCACGGATCTTGTTGGCAATTTTTTTTGGAGGTTCCTGGTCAAAAAATATTAGACACGTATTTTGCCGTTCCGACCAACGGGCCCTAGAAGCCGAGAAAAAAAATAAAATAGCATTAAACTAATTTATTTGATATCTCGAGTTTAAAAACGATATCGACATGATTCTTGCACCAAGATTTTTATTTTTGATTGCGGATTTAAGGAAAAATACAGCTGCTCCATAGATTTTGGTTTAGGTTAATTAAATTCTAAAAAAAAAAATTAGATTTTCAAGCAAACTACCTCTATAGATTTTTTCACACAAAAATTGGCGTCAGATTCTAATTCAGCACCCTCAAAAACATTGAAAAACGTTTATTCAATAAAAACAAAAAATATCATTTTTTCACCCTCTTCGAGGGGAATGAAATTTTTTAACCGATTATTGGTAACTTTTCTTTAAATCGCCATTACTTTGTTACACATTCATTGATTGGTATCGCTGGAAAGAGAAGAGCCTCAGCTTTCTTTTGATGTGTATATAAATGCTAAATTCGATGAACAAAAACCTATTAAAAAAAATTAGAAAACCCGAAATACATTTTGATGAACTTGAGTTTGGAAACCAGATAGGATGATGAAACCAAATACATTTCAAGCGTATTACCACCCTCTATTTTGGGTAAAAATATGAAAGTGATACGTCAAACCGTTTAAGTGGTAATTCATGCTTTTGTCAATTTAAACAAAAATTGCCTACCGTTTGGTCAAGCAAATTTTGAAGCTTACGTTTTTTTATTTTTCTATTTAGATGCGGAAAGAATTCGATGGTTTGATGGATCCTTATAAAAAAAAATTATTTAAACCGCTGAGCTATATATAATGTCAAAATGAATAATAATAATGTCCGAGAGCGGGGAATATCATTCTAGAACGTTGCCTGGTCAACTACTTCGCCTCTCTTTATTTCAAAAATGATTTATTAATGAAATAAAAACGGATAAATAAATGAAAAACGTAAAAAAAAGTGCCAATCGTTTTTTGGCAGGGGGAGGATGGGCGTTTTGCGGCTCCTCAGTGTTAATGAAATATTCAAGTTGTCCACCCTTTACCTCAATGGAAATCGCTTGAAGAACGTAATCCCGGACGGAACATGCCATATGTATATTGGGACGGGTCCGGTGAGGCAGAAAATAGAGGCTACCGGACGGTATTTAGCATATCGCATGATTTATGTGGCAGCGGATCTTTTTTCCTGGACTGGAGCGGTCCAGTAAAAAGTGATATATCTCCAGGCCCCTTTTCCGTACGAATGCCTGGATTTCTCTTCTCGTCTAATATATGCGCATATTTTCCTATTTAAGGTTGTGAAAAAGTTCTTTTAAAATGGCTTATAAGAAAGTACGGATTTTTTTTCGTTTTCGATCGATAATTTTTTAAAAATCTAATTTATATTTAAATTACTACTTATTGCAGTCGTAATTTTCACATAAACAGAAGAAATTAAATAATAATAATAATAATAATAAATTTTAGTTTCAATGACTTCTCTGTTTTACAATTTTTATTGATGAATTAATTGCCATTTCTATTGCAATTATTTTATTTGAAAACTAGTTTCAAATGCTAAAAATTCATCTTCAGTTCTAAATCATACAAAATTCTCAAAACAACAGCATTGTATATTCTTCAGTCTTCAAAAATGTAAGACAAGAAATCAAATATATTGGTACTCACCTGAGGAGATCTAACAGTTATCTGATATAAATCCATAGTGGAAGGGGAAGTGCCAGGTGGTTGAAATTTGTAGGGGGTTTTCCCTAGGACTAATTGGATTTTTCCATTCCTGTTGGAAACAAATTTTAAATTGCGCTATTGGAGTTGTTTATCTGGTCATTTATACAAAAATATGAATTGGTTTTGAACGATTTTATTATTTATAATGACTCATAAACATTTAAATTTACTTCAGGTACGCATGATGGTATGATGGTATACACGGATCAATGCAATTAGGATTGATGAATTAATTGTCACTTCTATTAGAATTATTTTGTTTTAAAACTAGTTTCGTTGCAGTTCATTATACGCAAGAGTTTCTAAATAGTATCTGTCCATCTGGATTACCAACTCTTACATTAAAATGTCCAATGGATGTCCAATTATGCTTTTGCATAATCTTCGAAAATTTATTCAGTGCACATTTTAACCAGGGTAAAAATGACTACTATTTGTGAAACATTATTGAAGAAGTAATGTTATATCGCATACAATATTTTTGTCTATAAACAAATAAACCTTGAGTTATTAGTTAACATTATGTCTAAGTTCTTAACTTATGAAAACGGGCGAAGCCGCGACGAGGGAATGCTAGCATGTATACTAAATAATATACATATAAATTTATGTATACCCGTATTTGGCATTAACCCGTGACGTTAATATCATTATTCCCCCCGAAGATAATTTATATTCCGCATAGCAAAAGATTAATAAAAGACCTTTTAAAAAAGCTGGGCAGATCCTTGCCGCTGATGAATAATAATTCAGGCTGCTCCTGCCCCGGAATATTATACCTCCTTAAAAAAAAAAAAAGAAAAAAGGGGGAAGGATAAGCTGGCGTTATCAGTCACCTATAATTAATTTATTATAATTTTATAATTTATGGTTTTTATTTATTCATGATTTTAACAACTAAAAGGGGCAAAAATATTTAAAAATTTTATTTTATTTATTTATTTTTTTTAAAGAAAACAGTAGAGGGAAGAAAATAATTCAAAAAAATGTATCTCTTATTAAAGTTTATTAATTCATAATATTCTCTCGAACTTCCATCTTCGATGGGTTTAGCTGAAGTTTCCACTTCCGGAACCATATCGAGACACCGTTAAGGCCACTCTGAAGTTTCCTGATGGCTTCGTGAAGGTCATCATCTTAGGACAGGAGTGCTGTGTCATCAGCGAATTGAGCAATAATTGTGTCCTCATCGTATTGGGGAATATCTGAACAATGAATATTGAATAAAAGAGGGCTGAGAATGGCACCTTGGGGTGCTCCGGCCAGGATAACTTTTCTCTCGCTGGTAGAATTGTTTATTCTTACCTGAAACGTTCTGTTAGTCAAAAATGATTTTATGATGCTGAAAAGGTAGAGTGGAGGCCAAGTCTTCTTCAGCTAGTGCAGTAAACCACGGTGCCACACCGTGTCGAATGCTGCTGCTCTATTTTATAGATGCTGCTGCATCTAGGAATACTCCCGTGTTGTATTTTTTTGCCTCAAAGCCACGGTAAATTGCTTCGACGGCGCGTTGGACTTGGTGTGTTGCCGAGTGGTGGGGCTTGAAGCGAAACTGATGTTGCGGGATAACTTCGTTGTCTTCTAAATGTGAGCGGAGACGCTTCTCGATAATCTTCTCCAGTAATTTCCCCAGTGCGTTGAGGAGACTTATTGGACGATAACTGTCTGGTTCCTGCTTGGGCTTCCCCCTTTTGTGAAAAAGGAGTACTATGTCGTTCTTCCAGGCGTGAGTCTAGTAACCAAATCGGAGGCAGGCGTTGTATATACTGGTGAGCAGCGCAACGGTTTTCCTAGGCTGCCATTTGAGGACTAAATTAGGTATCAGATCATCTCCTGGAGCTTTTTTTCTTGGCAGCCTTCGTATGAGAAACTTCAGCTTAATTGGAGAGACGAAGGGGATCAGGGGTTCTACTGTTGTGGTATGTGTCGTGAGGTATGTATCTACTTCGTTGTCAGTTAGTTCATCTTGTCTGTCAAAGTCTCTGAACTTATGAGAAAGATGTTCAGCGAAGGCTGCACACTTCTCGTCATCAGTCGTTGCAGTGTCTGTCCCGATTGTTAGAGGGGGAATCTGTGTGGTTTGTCCAGTAAACAGTTTGGTTTCTCTCCGTTGGTCCCCTGGCACGAAACTCTGCAGGTAGCTGTTGTATTCTTGGTACCGCTCTTTGTCTGAACTAGGAAAAACAAAAGATTCATAGATATGTCTACCTATAATATACTGTCTGATAAGGAGTCAAATTTCCGATCCCAACCACACCAAAAGAACTAAAACATGAAAAGCCCCTCTCAACTCAAAAGATATATGGAAAACGTAATTTTTTACATTACGTCAAGTGGTTTTTTATGTCCTGTTCGTGTTCGGTTTGGAATTGGTTTCCATTCATTGAGTTCTGCAGAGACCGGAATAAGTGTTAGTCACTTGGAGCTAGGTCTGGTGAATACGGAGGATGGAGCAAGAGGTCCATCGAAAGCTTTATAATTTATTGTGAGTGACCAACGACGTGTGGGGCCTTGCGTTGTCTTAGTGGAAAACAACACCCTTCCTATTTGTCAGTTATGGGCGATTTTTTTTTAATTGAGTGATCCAACTTTGTTAATTGCTAACAGTATAGTGGTGAATTAATTATTTGTCCTGATGACAGCTCGTTTCAATTTCTTGTGGGCGACCAGACCGTGGAGCGTCATTAATGTCAAATTTCCCTGAAAGAAATTTGGCAAACAAATTTTCACAGGTACGTTCGGTTAAGGAATTATATCCCCAGGAACAGCTTTTTTTTTTTTTTTTTTTTTTTTTTTTTTTTTTTTTTTTTTTTTTTTTTTTTTTTTTTTTTTTTTTTTTTTTTTTTTTTTTTTTTTTTTTTTTTTTTTTTTTTTTTTAATGGCCCTCTGCAACACGGTCACCTCCTTTAAAATAATACTGCAAAGTATAACGTTAATGAATGATATTTTTTTTCCATGTTCATAGTCCAATAGCAATCCCAATACTAATCTAATGTAAACAAGAATTTGCAGAAATGTTTGTTGACATATTACAGAGTGAACAATCCACCTTAGGGATTAGCTCATCAGATAGGAAACGGACCGTAATGATATAAAAATAAACAGAAAAACGAAAGGACTCATTTGCTAACCCAATATAATCGTAATTACACTCTTAAAATTAAAATTAAATTAAGTTTGTTGTATAATTATTTTAAAATAATAATTGTTATTAAGATAATTATTACTGAAGTAACAATGTTAGCTTCGGGGAAATACTTCACCTTCCTCGAGATACTTCAGCCGACTTGTTTCCTTCTACACGGTAAGGAGGGGGAGGGGTAAATATGATTAACTCTGTTGAAAATAATTTATCTTCTGATGTGGAAAGGATTAATTACAGGGCCTGTTTGAAAAAGTTACTCAGTTGTTCACCCTCCCCTCCCTTCCGCTTTACCCCCACTCCTCTCTCATTTACCCCCACTCCTCACTCCCCTACCCCCTACTCCGCTCCCCTGTTGAATATTAATGTAACCTGACACTCTTAACAGAATATTTTACAACTTGATAATGAAATGAGATTTTACAGTAAAATACGGGAGGGTTATAAGAGCCCGGCCCTCTTTCTCATTGTTGGATAAATTTATGTTGAAGGGAAATAAGATACTGGGATAATGTTTATTCACACTAATTTTATCATTATATTCACAATAGAATATTATTATATAAATGATAATATTTATCAAACAAAAATATGTGTGAATTTATTATAGCTTTATTTCGATTATTTCAATTGGTAACAAATTTAAAATGGGGCATATTGAAAATGGTTATCTGGTCATTTAAACAAACATCTGGATTGGTTCTTAACGATTTTATTATTTCTTTATTTATGAATCATTATGAATAATAAAACCGTTTGAAACCGATCCAGATTTTTGTTTAAATGGCCTCATAAACATTTTCAATAGCCTCATTTTAAATTTGTTTCCAATAGGAACGGAGAAATCCAGTGTGTCATAGGGGAAATACCAAAAATGTAACGTACCTGGCCCTTCCCCTTTCCACAATGGATATATTTCAAATATCTGTTAGATTTCCTCAACTGAGTGCCAATGTTTGATTTCTTGTCTTACATTTTTGAAAACTTTAGTATATATAATCCAAGTAACATTGTGCTGATGATATATATATACACATATATATATTTTTTTATTTCGACACCCCCATTTATGAAATATATACAGTTGTGGGCATTTATATTAATCATAGAAGCTGAAAGGGATTATGCGCTTTTTTCTATAACCAGGTTACATTTTAAGGCAGTTCTGTGTTTAAATTTACATTATTCATCTCGTATTCAATCCTTACAATCCAAAATCCTTCGAAACATCCTAAATGGTCCTTACTTTGTCACCAATAAACTTATCCATAAAGATCTTAATATTCCATATGTTGCTGATTTAGCCCACTCCAGATACCTATCCTTTCATAGTAAGCTCCATAATCACTCAAATCCGTTAGTTTCTCAACTTGCTTCCCACTCCATTCCTGATAATCCTCCGAGGCGTCTGAAACAAAGATGGCCTAGAGACCTTCTAGTGTAGAAGTTTTAATAAAGTGCTACTGATGAGTAGTTCTTTCCAAGTTTTAACGTGTTATAATCGTTGTCAATACATTTACTTGATATATATATATATATCCTGTACAGTTGTAAATTTCAATAAATGTATTTAAAAAAAAAAATTACATTAATATGGATTATCTTGAGGTTTATGAAGATGTTGGGGCACATCTTTTTCTGATCTGTTTCTTTAACTAAAATATAAATAAATAAAAATATTATATGTATGTGTACAACTATACAGACATTTGCCATCGAACAGGAGGTGGTGCGGGGGATAAACTTTGAAATAATGGGTTCTCTAGATATTGAAGGGAGTCGAAATAAATAAATAAATAATTATATATATATATATATATATATATATATATATATATATATATATATATATATATATATATATATATAAATAGAAAGAGGGAGGGAGGTGAGATCTTGGGCAATATAGAGATATCCAAGGCAGTAATTGCGTTGACGCACTTTTCTTTTCAGCTACAGATTACAAGACTATGCTTTCAGAGCGAGTAGAATGGGGTTGGGGACTAGGGCATCTTTCTCGGAAAATGTTTTCCCAATTCAGTCTTCATAGAGTTACGTTATTGATTATACCATAGGCCCACTTATAACCTACTGCCTCATATCCTAACTCAATGTATTTGAACACAGACAAATTATTGCAATTAGGAAAACAACGATTTAATATACAATGAAAAATATTTCTGCGATTTGCTATAAATTGAGGCGTGGTAGGAGCGCTCAGTGGGTAAGGCTCTAAGATTCCCATTCTCCCGGGCCCAAGTTCGAGGCCAGCTGAAAGTGGAAAATTTATAATTTTATAATTTCAGTTGTGGATCGGCTTCTAGGTGGGGAGAGCTTCCCGATTAAACCCAGTCTCTGTAAAGTAAAACTTATAGTACAGGGAAATTAGCACCGAACCTTGAATTCCAAAAATAAAAAGGTCTGACTGTTGGAAATCGTTCACCACCCTTAGCTCTAAATGTGGTTAAAAGTTTTCCTGGAAATAGCGTCGGGTTTAGGTGGGAGAGGGATTGGAAAAGGGTTTAAAATTGTATGTTTTTAACTGTTCGATCAAATAACTCGGAAACCTTTACTTTCAGCACATTTAGTTTTCTATACATCATTAAAGCTGATGGTGGATGGAAACTGAGGAGCAACATAGAAGTCTATCAGAATGTGGAAAGAATCTCAGAGACTATGCGGAAGAAAACATTTGTACAGAATGAACGAAGACAAATTAACAAAACAGATATTCAACTACCTCTGGAGGAAGAAGACCACTACAGCGTGGTTTAATGAAGTTAGGAAAGACCTGGAACAGTTGAACATTACATAGTTCCAAATTTTGGAAAGAGGTACATTTGGGAGTAGAGTGGAGGGGATGAAGGAAGACCTAAGAGAAACGGACGAACGTGGGCAGAAGATCAAAATAAACAGGCGAGTGAACGCATGAAGGAGTACAGAAGACAGAGGAATCTACAGGCAATGTAAAAGAATAAGAGGAAATATTGTTGTAGCGTAATTAATTCGCGTGTAATAATAATAATACTTGTAAAATAATGTTGAAGTGTTTACTACTTGTGATTAAAAACGTATTCAAACAACGTGCTTTGATACAAATATAAATGCATTTCCAAAACGGAAGTAGATAAGATAAGATTACAGTCTAAAGCCTTAACTAGAACGGAAATCTTTCTGATATATCTATTACTGCCATAGCCTCCGTCTGTAGAGAACTAATGGTTCCGAATCGATTCTGGTCGGAATAATTAACTCGATATAGTTAGTTCGGTTTCGAGTTCTACTGAAGTAATGGATTCTTCTCAATGCCAATCTACGTATAGATTATATTCAGTCAGTTTGTAGTAGGGATATTTCGATTCTCGAGAAAAAAATCAGGGTCCAGAATCGATATTACAAATTCGATTTCTAGAAATCGATCGTATGCGATAGCGATACATGAATTGTATAATTGTTCAACCAGAAAAGGAGATTCTTTCAACTTATTTGTAGTGTAACTTCAACTTATTCGCGTGTAATAATAATAAAGCAAATTGAATTTGTAACAAATTTGGTTCTATCAATTTTTTTGGTCAGATCAATAGTTTTAGAACAGCTTGACACCAATGATTAGCTAATTTGCGTTAAGTCTCACTTCTACGCGAAAAGACGTTGTCGGAACACTTTTTGCTATAACTCCGCAACTATTGGTCCGATTCAAATTTTTTTTTTTTTTTTTTATCTGAAAGCTGGTTAAATTTACTACCTGAAACCATATATGAAATTTCGATCAAGTCCCGTAAAACACCCATGTCAGCACGTGTACTGTTGTGAAATCCTCGTTTTTTCGACACATTTCTCGCTATAACTCCATAAATATTTGTTTGATCCTAAATTTCTTTTTTCCATCTTAAAACTGGTTAAATTTAATATCAGATCCTACATGTGGAATTTTAATTAGATCCCGTGGAATATACACATTTAGCGTGCTGGCATCAGTATTCCACGGGATTTAATTAAGATTTTATTTATTGGATTTGATAGTAACCAGCTTTGAGATGGAAAAAAGAAATTTGGAGTCGGACAAATATTTTTGGAATTATAGTGAGAAATGTGCCGAAAAAAACGAGGATTTCACAACAGTACATGTGCTGGCATGGGTGTTTTACGGGACGTGATCGAAGTTTCATGTATGGTTTCTGATCGTAACCTTAACCATATTTCAGATAAAAAGAAGAAATTTTGAATAATTTCAAATTCAAAAAAGGTTTCGGAGTTATAGTCAAAAGTGTACCAACAACGTGTTTTCGCTGAAAAGTGCAACTTACCGCAAATTAGCCAATCTCTGGAGGCGAACCGCTCTAAAACTATTGATCTGAACAAAAAAATTAAAAAAAAAAAAATTTGTTGCAAATTCCATTTGCTTTAATTCTGGACATAACACAAAGGGTGCTTAAAGTTACGATTTCCGAATTATTTTATCAAACTGCTAAAAACATACTACTTTAAACCATGTCCCCCTTAAAGTAATAAATTAAAAACAAAAAATAAATGTAATAATAAGTGAACATTTTTTAAATGATCGATGTGAATATTTATAAGGATAACGAGCAATGATATCTCCCAAACTAGTTGTATTAATCCAAAATAATAATCTTATGCTCGACGCTTCATGGCTTAGCCATATTTCCAAGCACTTAAATATATTTCATAGTCAATACAATTTTTGAACAAAATGTTTCGTCAATCCTTATGAAATTATTTCTTATTCATTAGAATATTAAAGCGTTATTTATTGTAAATTACTATAATATATAATGTGTTACCACCCTACAGCTCATCCATATTGTGACTAGTTTAGGAGATATCATTATCCTTATATATATCTTAATCTCCTTATATAATAATTACATATCCGATGTGAATATTTTTTTTCTCTGTTGCCATTGGTTGAAATGGAAAGATAAGTATCAGTGTAGAATTAAAAAAAAAAAAAAAAAAAAAAAAAATTGCTAACAGACAGTCCATAAGTTCCTCCAGTCAGCGAAGTTAATTTTCAACTTATAGATGGTTCCACTTCATCTCTCCCCTAAATAGTAAAATTCTATTCTCAACAAGTCGATTAATAAAGTTTCGTTTTTACATTTTTTTTTTTCAACTCTCGGAGAGTCACTTGCACCGACATTATCCTTCCTTGAAGATATCCTTCCTAGGCATTTTTCTGCCGGATGGTTCCTCTTCGATCCTGATGTCGCTGAAGTTCATTAATCTCCTGAGACGCCGCAGCTGGCAGTGTCGTCGAGGGTTTTCCCTTTTCTTCGCCGCTGAAGGCTTTCTTTTGGCTCTTCTTCTAACTAGTTATATTCTTTTTTCTTTCCTCATTTAGAAGAGCCCCCTTCTTTCCGTTTATTTTTGGTCTCCTATTTCAACATTGTGTCCTTTTATAAATTAATTCTTCTAGTGTCCTTTCTCCTTTTAGCGAAGTTCTTACTAAGTTAGGCCGTGAAAGCGAGATTTTTTTTTTCTCGAAATGAGTCGAAAACGAAATATTTACGTAACTTCCGAATCAAGAAGAAGACGGTGCAGAATGGGTTAAACGGGGGAAAAAATTCCAAAATCCAACATTCGATATGGGAGTTAATTTGTGTTTGAATGTTGAATAGCCGAACAATTAATTCCTATTTTCGTAACCAAAAATAATTTGTTTTTAAAGCTGAAAATATAGATTTATATCTTTGTAAATTTAATCTACATTTTTTAAAAATATAATTTAATACTCGCTGTTGTAAATTTAAATGTTTAATATTTTATAACATTTATGTATATATGTAGAAGAAAACATACATTATAGTAGCCGCCGGATATAAACCATTAAAAAAGAGAAAACCTAATAAGCTGAATAACTTTTTTTTTTTTTAAATTTTTATTGAGTAATTATTACAATGTGTCACAAATGCTGGAAATAAGTAATATAGATGGCTTAAAGATTACATTCACACATTGTGTACAATGAAACAAATAAAAAATAAAAAGAAGAAAGAAAAGAGAAAAGAACCATGCTATAGATAAATAATATACAATATACATCTGGGTGAATTATATAAATTTTTAAAAAGACACAAAAAAAATTTCAATAACAGTAATCGTAAAAAGGCAACATTTAATTGAAGTTTAAAAATACAATCATACATCATTTACAATACACATTCATCCCAGGGAACTCCCAGCCAGACCTGTCCCTCCACTTGTAGAGAGACAAGCCAGACCTAGAGAGGTCTCAGCTCTTCTCTCTCAGCTGCGTCACTAGTGTAAAAAATCCAGTGGATGCTGAGTGAGAGCGCTATAGTACATTCACTCAGGGCAAAGCTGAATGACTATGTTTTTTTTTTTATAATTCCCCAGTTTTTATTGGCCTTTTCTCAAAGTAAAATTATTTTCAGGATGAAATTGCAATGCAATTTTCCATTCTGAATTAAATGAGATTAACTGTAGATAAAACGATATTGAATTAACCGTTGTTTTTTTTTCTTTTTCATTTATTGATATTCACAACTGTACAAAATAATAGGCATTAAGTAAATGTGTTGATAGTGAATTCAATGGCATGTAAATAACTTATGAAGAACTATTCACTAGTAGCACTTCAATAAAATCTATACTAAAAGGTCCCTAGGCCATCTTCTTTTCAGACGCCTCGGAGGATTATCGGGATGGAGTGGGAAGCAAGTGGGAAGCAAGTGGATTGGAGTGGTTATGGAGCTTACTATGGAAGGATGCGTTTCTGGTTTGGGCTAAATCAGCAACATATGGAACAATAAGATCTTTATGGATAAGTTCATTGGTCACAAAATAAAGAGCATTGAGGGTTTTGGATTGTAAGGATTGGATACGATAAAATGGATGGTTTAGTGGATCCCCAAAGCTCAAGGAACTTTAAATACAACTTTGAAGCGGTTAATCGTTTCACATAGCTAGGCTCTGAAATGTATTCTGCGAACAGTAAATTCAAGTTACTGAGTCAGCTGTACAGGTCAAGATGGGTATGTTAATTGAATAGTTAAGGACACGAATGTTAAGAAGATCAACCGAAGAAGTATCTTCATCACAAGAGAAAGAGGACGGCCAAAGGCTTGGATGATCAAAGTAGTGAAGAATATCCTGCAGATTCACATCAGTATGTTCGAAGACAGAGTTTCAGTAAATGCAGAGGGCGGAGCGAAACCGGCGCTACTTCTTTTTTAGTGCCACAAGAAGAAGACGAGTGTTTTAATTGAAATATAAATTATTATGTACTAATAATAAGAGGTTTAAATGATGCTAACTGATTATTTGTTTTTATTGTTTCCATCCTAACCCATTTATATATTATACTTCATTTCTGATTAAATATTTTAAACATTATTGAGTACTCTTCTGTGTAAAGTCCATTGTCTTTCTATGTTTCACCTGCCTTTCTTCCAGTGATTTGATATGGTTCCGGTGTGACGTTATCACGACGATTATCAAAGATCCGAACTCTTATAAACTGAACAGTTGATCTAAAACTTTTTACTCCCTACCTCGCCTTTTCAGGCATACGGGGTTTTTGGCAGCAGCGGGTTCAACATATTGGTTTTTATGTATACCGCTGCTGCTAATAAAAATATTTATTTACAAATTTCTATGAACTATATACCAAATTAAATGAGGATTCATTTATTTTATTAGGAGAACAATCCTATGGTGCGGTTGGGCCATGCATAAACACGCCTTAAGCCGCGGTCACACTTGGCTGTTTAGCAGCCGCTTCTAACTAGCCGGTGCTTATAATATTGCCAGCAAACAGCCAAGTCTGATCAAGAGCCAGTGGCTGGTCAAGGCCAGCGGACTAGTGTTTACTAGCCGTAATCAGAAGTTGAATATGTTTAACTTTTAACGCTGCCTACCCTCCGCTGGCAGTCACGTGATCTCCTCGTTAGCGCCAGCCAGCCAATGTGACCCCCTAGTAGCTCACAAACGGTATATTTACGTTACATTGGTACATTATTATGTACTGTACTTTAATAAACTGCTGTAAAACCTCGTAAATGCCGCTCAAAACTTCTGGAAAGAACACTGAAATTGAGTTATGAGGAACTCTAAACAGGTGGGCCAGAGACTCAAAACTGTCTCCAGTAGCTAGTTACCGCAAAGTAATTTCTAGTTTGGTTTTACTTGGAATCGCCTGACGGAATTCGGTGTCTTTTCTGAATAAGCGTTGTCACTAACTCCAATAACTCTTTAAATTTATGAACTAAGATTCTTAAAATGTTGGTATAAGATGATGGATCTAACAATTCTAGTTCCTTAAAAAGTGTTGCTGATGCCCCCAGATCGTTTCTTCTTAATATGCAGGATATAACCCACCATCGCCTTTTCTTCCGTTCCAACATCTGTTCAAGCAACTCTCTAACTCCAACATTTAACACACGCCTCAAAACATCACAACTCAAACCAATATATGACATGTTGCACGCACACACACAATGTTTTCAAGTCATCAACAGCAAATGTTCTAGCGGCTATTTACTTATAATGTGAACCCTTCAGATGCGCTTGCTGGTGGAAATATTTACCTGCGGCTGAATAGTAGCGGCTGCTAAACAGCCTAGTGTGACCGCGGCTTGATGGCGATATTTACCAGCAGCTGGTTAGTAGCGGCTGCTAAACAGCCTAGTGTGACCAGGGCTTTAGTAATTGCCCCTTTTCTCCTTCCGGACGGTTTGCCCGGTCCAGCCCTCCTGGTCCACAGCATCCATCCGGTCCTTCTCCAGTCCTCAGGCTCACTGGTCCTCTTCTTCCTCCGGTGATGGCTCGTCAACTGCTGGGGGGCGGGAAGGGGCTTCCTTATTTGAAGTGGGTAGGGCACATCACCTCCTTCTACCCGTAGATAAACTCCTTGAAGTGGGATTGAGACGAACACCCTGTTTTTTCCGGGTTTAAAAGTAAATTTCTCCATGAAATCAAAAGTTTTTGTGATATTTGCAGTTTTGTGGATTTTTTTTTTTTTTTTTTTTTTTTTTTTTTTTTTTTTTTTTTTTTTTTAGAAAAACGTTGAGTGTTGAAGTATTATTATAAGAAATTGTAACTATCGTAAATCCGATGAAAATCAATTTGTTCTTTAGGTATCAATTTTTTAAAATTAAATGTTACATAAGCTTTGATCTAATAGGAAATTTAATAATGAATCAGAAATTGAAGTCCTAATTTGAAAAATATTTATACAAAATGGAGATATTACAGCTTTTATGACAAAAAAAAACGTGGTTTCCTAAAACAAATCTTTGAATTATCATTTATTAGAAACGAATTGTAATATAAAGATGTGATCAGCAGTCTTTTTGATAATTTCTGGTCTCGTTTCACCTATTTTCTTTTTTTTGTTTACACTAAGGAAAAATCACTCTGTGTGTATATTGTAGATAATGTATATTATATATATATTATTTATTTATGGGGGCGCGGTAGCTCAGTGGATAAGGCACTTGACTACCACGCTCCCGGGTCCGAGTTCGAGTCCGACTGAAGGCAGAAAATTTATTTTCTGTTATTTCGACCGTGGATCGAATTCGAGATCGGGAGACCCTCCTGGGGCACACCCAGCCTCCTAAAAAGTGGGTACCCTTAATTGGGGGAAAAACTTGGCGGTTGAGCGTGAATTCTGGCCAAATCACCTCCTTTTACAACCGTTGGCTTAGAAACAGTACAGCCTACCTAAGTACTGAACCCGAGACCAGACCCTTCATGGGTTGTAAGTGGTACAGGTTTTTTTTTTTATATATTATTTATGTTGTATTTTATTCTTCCGTCTATGAAGTGTATCTTGTGATATCTTTGTGTTTTGATAACTTCAAGTCAGCTGGGAGATCCTACAGTGAATAATGAGAACAAATAATATATCGATTCTTCCTTCTATTTTATTATTCATCTTCTTCTTCTTTCTCTTCCTCTGTATATCTGTCAGTGTGGGGGAGCCTCAGTACATCTTTGCCAGTCCTGTTGGTCACGTGACAACTGTATCATTTGTTTCATAGTACAGTGAAACTCCAATTATTCGGATATCGATTATCCGAATTGATTTGAATAAATATATATATATATATATATATATATATATATATATATATATATATATATATATATATATATATATACATACACACAAATAGTAGAAACTCGATAATTCGTCTTGAGTGGGGGAGAGGGGGTGACGAAATAACGGAAATTACGAATTACAGAATTTTGCTGGTAAAATAACAAAAAAGCATTTTAAACTATATAATTCTAATTTTTTTTGCAATTGAATGTAAAAACGAACAGATAACATTATACACATTGGACCTGAGTGAAAATGACAAAAAAAAAAATCAAAAAAGCTAAGCACTTGCCGCATCCCATCAGGTGTGAAATATCTGATTCATATTGCTGTTCAAAACCATTCAATGCACTTATTTAACATTTCCTGTACTTCTTTGCATGGAAAAGTGGAAGAATTAGAAATTTCATCATCTTTTTCATCACTAGTTTCAATTTGAGCACTCAACACTTGTTCTAAGATCCCGTTGTTATTTAAAATTTCATATCCTACATCCTCTTGCTTATCTTTTCTCATTTTATAATCTGGAGCAGAAGTTGCGGAGTATTTGCAGGAACAGCTTTCCATTATTAACTGATTCCGGGAATTCGTCAACTGCACTCATACTTCCATTCATCTGTTACTACAATCAATGAAGAGATCGACTCCGGGCTTGTTCTTTTTGTTTTTTTCTATAAAATGATTTACAAAACTTATAAATATAGGTGTATTTTTTAGTGACAAACCAAATGATTTTTTAAAAAAAATGAATTACATACGTATTTAATTCTGTTATTTATAGTTGCCAATATAAAAAAAATAAATAATCAAAAAAATACCTGACGAATTACAGAATATAACGAATTATCGAGTGACGAAATAACGAGTTGCCATTGTTTTACATACAATTTTTTTTCATTGTTTGCTGTGATTCGGAGTTAACGTAAAATACAATAGATCCCGTCTTATTCATGACACAATCATCTACTAAAACTAAATAGACCAAGCGGTAGCTACCGGAACTGCGTCTCAGAATTAGGTGCGGAGCCCACACACCTCATAGCAATCAAGTTTTTGGTAAACGTATTTAGTGAATTTCTAAAAGCATAACACATCCATCCAACACGGGCTTTGCTTAGTCTGGGCCCTATTGCCGTCACGACTGGTCTTTTTATAAACCTTAAGAGTTATGGCACCTAATAGAAAACGTATTTTATTGAATGTGTCTAAAAAACTGTCCATTGTAGAACGCCTTTAGAGATTGCGAATCTGGGAAAAAATCGGCGGATGAGTTCTGTGTCGGAACATTCACGATTTCCGCGTGTAAACTTTGTTGTTACCAAAATATAATTTCATAAACATACACAATTTTAGTTATTCAATAAAATGCATAGTTAAAACATTACATGTCTGTATTTTTTTTTTTAATTTCAATACGCTAATTCAATTTCGTTCCCAATTAATCCGGATAGTTGAATTTTCACTGTATTTCCTCTCTCCTCTCCCAACTTGCTTATATATTCTCTATACGTGGTTCGGGGTCTTCCTCGAGGTCTTTTACATGTAGGTCTAGCTTCGAACTTGGGTTTCGATTAGCGTAGGGATTCCAAGGCCTTCCCTTATTCTTGCTTTCCCCACTCTGTCTCTTCTGGTATGTTTTTATTCCTTCAAGAATAAAATCTCTGTTCTCTTCATATCTATGTGTATGTTCCTTAAAGGGTATAGAACTGCAACCGCACTTCATGAACCAAACTTGATCCATACTACTAGCTGTTGACACTCTAACATTCATCACCGGAACTAACCTCAAGCCTGTCTCCTTATCGACAACTATACTAACACTTTTTTTTCTGCAGGGTATAACCCTGAAGATGAACGAGGACGGTAAGTGTATCGTCGCCAGGATCATGCACGGTGGTATGATCCACCGTCAGGCGACACTCCACGTCGGCGACGAGATCCGGGAGATCAACGGCATCCCGGTGGCCAACCAATCTGTCTCAGCCTTGCAGAAGATACTCGTGAGTACAATAGTTATATTATTTATTTATATAGTTATATTTATATTTTATTATGTAGTAGCTCTATAATCAAGCTTCGTCTCTATTCATGGTTAATTACACACTCTATGATCAGTACTTAGAAAACAAAATCTTTTCACTCAAAAAACAAGTTAAACTTAAATCTAATAATGACTTCTAATAACAAAGTTTAAAATAAAAAAATTAAATTAAATTAAATTTTTAAAAATCGCTCTCATGAGAAATTGTTCCCTATTTTTATGTGCGCTGAATTCGAATCTGAAGGTAAAAAAAATTCTATCAAGCATAATTTTTGAGAAATTAGTCGTTATTTTTGAAAAACCTGGTATAGCGTATTTTTATTTTTTTTGTTTAATTTATTTTTTATTTCACTCCCATCAACATTTTTTGCGACTTTATATTTACAAGTGTGCTGATTTTGAATCAATAGTCAACAAAATTCTACAAGTGCCATTTTTTAGAGAATGGAGGTTGTTAAAACAAAAAAAAAAAAAAAAAAAAAAAAAAAAAAAAAAAAAAAAAAAAAAAAAAAAAAAAAAAAAAAAAAAAAAAAAAAAAAAAAAAAAAAAAAAAAAAAAAAAAAAAAAAAAAAAAAAAAAAAAAAAAAAAAAAAAAAAAAAAAAAAAAAAACTGAAATAGCACTTTCTTCATATGTTTTTTTAACTTCTTTTTTTTTGGGGGGTGAAAAACACTAATATATATCAAATAATAATAAGTTATTATATTTTACTATATTCTTCAATTGCATTTACCAAAAAGTTTGGCTTGCATTCATTCATATAACTAAATGTTTTCCTTATACAAACTAAAAAAAAAAAAAAAAAAAAAAAAAAAAAAAAAAAAAAAAAAAGTATACTGTGAGTACAGAAATATAAAGCATAAATAAAAATACTGAAAGGGTATTAGTTGACTGAGAAGTATTTAAAGATGTAGATTACAGTCATAGGTACACAGCAATTAAAAATAATGTTTTCATTTATAATGCCGACGTTTTGACTTGCATTGCAAGCCTTCTTCAGGGCTTGAAGGGAATGAAAAAAACAAAAATGTATGAAAAAATTGCAGAGAGTATAAAAAACACTGTATGAGGATAAAGGCAATATATAATGACCATGAAGACAATATATAAAGACTATTGAATTAATAATTAAATTGAAATGAGTGATAGTAAATTAAAATTTAATGAGTAAATACAACCATTTAATTGGTAAATATAAAAAATGAGTAGATCAAACTTAATGAGGTTAAGTTAATGAGTAAATTTTTTCTTTTGTATTTACTTTCTGTTATTTTATACTCTTCGCAATTTTGTCATACCTTTTTGTTTCTTTTTCTTTTTCTTATAGGATGAAGGCTTGTAATGCAGGTCGAAACGTCGGCATTATAAATGAAATTATTATTTTTAATTGTTGTGTATCTATGACTGCATACCCTAATAATCTACATCTTTAAATAAAAATATATTCTAATTTAAAATAAAAAATAATCTGATGTATTACACTATACTTCTTAATATACAGGTTGGCTACCAGACTGGAATTCCTTAAAAACCTGGGATTTAACTTGAATTTTGTATTATAAGAAAAATCAGGGAATTTTGCTTGAATTTTACGTATTCACCTGGAATTTTGTGAGATCGCAAGATAATAAAAACAAAAAAAATGGGTTTTATTTACTCACCTTCAATTTAATTTAAAATTCACAATCTCTTAAAACAAATGACGGCCGATCGTTGACTATCAGACTAACATATTACAGTGTTAAAATTGAGCAGTTACAAAACAAAAACAAATAATAAGAAATTAAAAGCTATAAAAATCAGTAAAGAACAAATATAGGTGAAAAATAACAAAATAGTAAAGAACAAGATGATAGGCTAAGAATTATATTTTATTAATAAAATAATGAAATAAACAAACAATATTGACTTATAATCTACAACAGTAACCAACATTATACATAGAGGAACATTATGTTATAACCCTATTTGTTTCAAATGTTATCTGAATATGTGAAATTTATAATTAATTAAAACAAAATCATTGATAGAGAAAAAAATTCCCATACAAAAAAATATTCAAATAATCAAAACAATAAAAGTTTTAAAAATTTGCATTACAGAAAATATTACACTAATACTTCTATCAATCAAACAAAATTTACTAACTAAATTTCACCTGGAATTTAATGAAAATTAACCTGGAAAACCTGGGATCATGCTTGAATTTTCATTTCCTAACTTGGTGGCCACCCTGATATAGGACAAATGAATAACTAAACAAAAAACCAATAGTTTTATGAAATATTCAATTCTAGTTTTAACATACATGAATAGATACGAACTTTGATTTAGGCTTTCACGTGTCAAGTGGTCATTCCTGAGACAATATTTACTACAATAGTATTCTACCTTCAACTAAATTAAATAAACGAATTTTTTATTATCTTTTGATACATACAATTAGTTAGTTTATTTAAAATTATATCAAATTTATTTCAGAAATTTATAAGTATAAATGCAGTACTAGGAAGTGCTCTGTCGGGGCCACGCTGTTGCTCTATTTGAGCCTCACTTAAGGTAAACTATGATGGTATAGAAGGATCAATACAATTAGGATTGATGAATTAATTGCCACTTCTATTGGAATTATTTTATTAGAAAACTAGTTTCGAATGTTAAACATTCATCTTCAGTTCTGAGGAGATCAGAACAGATATCTCTAATACATCTTAGAGTGATCTAACAGATGGGCCATTCTCATGGCAGTGATTTTTCACTGTCCTGCTGGACTTAAGATGGAACTAAAACTTCCAAATCAATATTTTTGGTGGATTTGAACGTACACCGACCCCTTAAAGTTGGTGCATACAGCCTAGTTTCGAAAAATATTTTTGTTATTTTTCTATAGCTACAAAAAGGCTTATAAACTCATAACTTTCACTTGTCCCTAGCTATAGTATGAGATTTCAAGGAAGTTATTTAAGTATTTATCTTTAGAAAACTTATGTTTTTATTTTCTGGAGTATGAGACCATATATTGAAGACTAAAAATTAACATGCTTTTAAACATTTTTAAACTATAAAGGGAAACTGAAAATTCCGTTTTCTTTTTGTCCCTCGGTTTGGCCTCACGACCGTCACACTAAATAGTTATTTAAATATTCTCTACAAGAATAAGCTAGTGCTAATTATTGCTATCTACAGAGTAATTCGTGAGGTTATCTTCATAAGTGATGTGTTTGGAAGACATTTTTTGGTGTATTTTCTATGATTTGCATCAATACAGGGTAAGTTTTCTTCCTCGTACTTTTTCATACTCACGACCGTCACGCGTTTTTAAAATGATTCGTATTTTTTAAAAGCTCCTGGACTCCATATTTGATTATTTGTAGATGTATACAACTGATTAGTCAAACTAGCCGTTTAGGTAAGGTTTTGGTGTTGCAAATAACATTAATTTAAGGGAGGTTCCTCACGACCGTCACACCATTTTTTTTTTTTTTTTTAATTTTAAATTGTTACATATTAATGTACCAACACTTTTATACGTATGAAACATCACTGAATTGAGTTCCTTTTTGGCGGGGGGTTGAGGGGGAGCGGAATCGGACTTCGAAACAACTCAACCGATTTTCGTCAAATTTTATATCAGAGTTATAAACCTATTTCCTAATACTTTCATAAGGGTGAAACATCATTAATTTAAGTTTCTTTTTTTGGGGGGGGGAGGGGGATTCATACTTACAAACGACTTAATCGAATTTCGTAAAATTTTATATTTGGGCTATATACCTATTTACCAACACTTTTATAAGGCAGAAACATCACTGACTTAATTTTAATTTTTTTTTTTTTTTTTTTTTTTTTTTTTTGGGGGGGGGGGTTTCAAAATAACAAAACCTTAATATTTCTTTTTAAGGCATAACTCCTATTTATCTTTTATTTTCTTCAACATGTTTCGGAGTACATGTTGAAACCGCTGCCGTCAAAACCCCGTATGCCTGAAAAGGTAAGGTAGGGGAAAAAAAAAAAAAAAAAAAAAAAAAAAAAAAAAAAAAAAAAAAAAAAAAAAAAAAAAAAAAAAAAAAAAAAAAAAAAAAAAAAAAAAAAAAAAAAAAAAAAAGAAAAAAAAAAAAAAAAAAAAAAAAAAAAAAAAAAGAAAAAAAAAAAAAAAAAAAAAAAAAAAAAAAAAGAAAAAAAAGAAAAAAAGAAAAAGAAAAAAAGAAAAAAAAAAAAAAAAAAAAAAAAAAAGTTTCGGAGAACATTGCTCCATCTTCAGGATAACTGTGATTTCCCTCACATAGTAACAAGTACATGTCCATACCGACCGTACCAGTTGAGGGTCGGTATGGACATGCACATATACAATAGTTATGCCTTAAAAAGAAATATTAAAAATTAAATCTCATTCAATATAATAGTTGAACAACTAAACTGTTTTTTTTTTGTAAAATTCTTCAAGAATTGATCACAATTTTTTTTATTTTTTATGTATCAATAATAAATTTTATTATTTTATTTATTTAGTTTTATCCATTTGAGGACATTAATAATTTTTTAATACGAAAAAAAAAAATGTTTAAAGAAAGAGTAACGGTCAAGAGCGTTTCTATGAAAAGCTCTATAAAATGCTTCAAAACAGTGGTAAATAGAAAAAAGAAATCGGCCCCACCTGGGAATTCAATAAATAGAAGGTATATTATAATAGAAAACTCAAAAATAATAAAAATTTAAGCAACTTTAAAAATATAATTTTTTTTTTAATTTTAGCTGAGGCTATGAGAATGACCCAGATATATAGATAGCATTCCAAACTAGTATTCTAATAAATGATTCCAATAGAAGTGGCAATTAATTCATCAATCCTAATTGTATTTGAGCCTGTTGTATTCCCAACAAAATATTTCCTGATTGATACTAAATATTAGTGTGTACGATTCTTAATTAAATTATTAAATCGCTGGACCCCCGTCGCGGCTTGGCCCGCTCTCATAAGTAAATGAATGAAGTTTTATTTGTTTGTCGATAGATATTTTGTATTGAAGTATGCAATTGAGCAATTATTTCATTAATGATATTTCCACGCATAGCATTAATTTTTAACCTGGAACCATTGTACTGATTAGGTGGTTAAAGTTCACGTAAAAACGTGATTGGATCGAGACCATTAAGAAAATGGACTGCATTATCAGAGCTTACAACAACAGGGTGTCTACTAGTCGGGAAATTCGGGAATATGTCGGGAATTTTGTGTGGTCGGGAAAAATTCGGGAATAAGTCGGGAATTTACAGAAAATTTGCGAAAGTCGGGAAAAAGTCGTCGTTAATGCTAAAATTTTCAGAATTTTTTCAGTTTTGCTCTATATGTCAGTTAAGGAAGCGTCTGATTGGTATAGTTACTCCTCATACTTCTAAAGTAAACTTAATTTACTACAATTTGAGATGAGGGTGAACTCTATATAGCAATTGGTTCCCGAGATACAGGGATATTATCTTCGAAAAGAGGTCAATTTTTCCCCAAAAACTGATGTTTTTTCGATATGGTTACTTATTTTGTGAAATATCTGTGGGTTCTCTCAAATATGGCAGATTACAAAAAACAGTCAAAAGTGGGTTCTGGGGGAAAATACTGTTCTGTCTTTTTATGGTTTATTTATCAATCAAAATTTATTTATTTTTGTTATTGTTTAATAATTGATTGATGAAAAAGAAAAATGTAGCATAATCGGGAATTGCGTCATCATCGAACATTCTTTTATATACCTACATACTAAAATGCTTAAACAAACATATATATATATATATATATATATATATATATATATATATATATATATATATATATATATATATATCGTATACCTCAGGTTATCGCAAGGGGGAGAGGAGGAAAGGGTTGAAAATCGTAAGTTCACAGCTGTTTGATAAAATACATGTAACTCAGAAAACGTTATTTGTAATACATTTGGAAAAAAATTGCTCCTATGAATTTTTTTTTTTTTCCTAAATCAATAGTTTTAAAACTGTAGGGGACAACGCACTACTCCGCGAAAAAACGTTTTTCTGTACTTTTTTAAATCTAACTCCGAAACTATTTGTCTGATTAAAAATTTATTTTTATGGATATGTTAAGTAGCAAAGTATGCATAGATTGATTTGTTTAGATTATTATTGAAACACCATTAAAATATCGATTGGCTAGAATTTCTAAAAAAATTTTTTAAAAAGTCGGGAATTTCTAGAAAAATTCTTGAAAAAGTGGGGAATATGTCGGGAATTTTGATAGCTGAAATTGGTAGACACCATGAACAAAGGCCTAGAGATCATATTTTTTATTTTTTTTTTACTCAATATCAGAAAACAATTTGATTTGATTTGGTAATGACTTTTATTCGGCAGAAATAATTTTATTGATTTCGTCTGGTTGATTTTAATTTTTAACCATAAAAGTATTTGACAGTGTGGTATACCTCGTCTCTGCCACTCAACGTTGTACATTTAAATTTGTATTATTGTAAATTTTACTATCACTAAACGTTCCTAGAACTATGAAAATGATACAGTTAAAATTTGGTGCAAATATGTTTAGTAGTTTTGCCATTTTAAACTCAATTCCGGAATGGGGCTAACCACATATTTGTACTGATTACTGAGATCCACATATCGCACCTCATATTTAAACCTTTTTCAGTAATTTTTTTTATTATATCAATTTATTGAAATTTACAACTGTACAAAATGTATACATCAAGTAAATGTGTTGGTAACTATTACAATTGCATGTTAAAACTTGAAAAGAACTACTCATCAGTAGCACTTTATTAAAAATTATACACTAGAACGTCTCTGAGCCATCTTTTCTTCAGACGCCTCGGAGGATTTTATCGGGAATGGTGTGGAAAGCAATTTGAGAAATTAGGGGATCTGATTGGTTATGGAGCTTACTATGAAAGGATAGATACCTGGTTTGGGCTAAATCAGTAACATATGGAACATTAAGGTCTTTATGGATATGTTTATTGGTGACAAAGTAAGGGGCATTGAGGATTTTTCGAAGGATTTTGGATTTTAAGGATTGGATACGAGATGAATTGGATGGTTTAGTGGAGCCCATTTCAGCATTTTCATTGAATAAAAGTCAATTTTAATATTTATTTCAATCTCTATATAACATCGTACCATTGTAATCTTTCATGTAAATTGGCGCTCGCCATCTATCGGTCAATTTTAAAATCTTACTCTTATGCACACATTATCGCTTTTTTAATAAAAAAAAATTAATTGAAAATCAGTAGATTTTATTATTGCTAAACCTTCCTGGAATTATTAAGATGATGTGGTTATAATTTGGTACAGACAGGTTCAGTAGCTTTCGTGGTTAGTGATCACAAACGAAAAATGTCCTGTCCTTTTATATAATAGTACAAATTAGATATTTAGTTTAGCTTCTTAGGTTGTTACAAATAAAGATTCCTCTTAGAATGAAGAGTATCAAATTAATATTTTATTAAAATTAAAAATTAAAATGGCATAAAATCTTCATCCAGAAATCAGTTCTGCTGTTCCTTGTAGCAGTAATTATTTTGTAATTGCCCCACCTGGTGCGCTGGTGTTGTTGCGCTACTAATTGGAACCGGATACTGAGTTATTTATTATTCCAGTACCTCTTGGATCGCCGCAGTTCCTCTCGCTCAGGAAATATTGACTTAGTGCCGGCTTGATTAGGGCTAAGTGAGATTTGTTAGCGATAATTGTCGGGGAAGGATAGATCTCCTCCATTGTCATGGCTGGAATTTCATTAGGTTCCATGTTACATTGGGTGCCATGACGATTAGAATGGAGGGATGGTTTGTGGCCTGTCCTGTGGTGGTTCATTCCCTCTTGTTAACAGGCTCACTAGATCCAGTCCGTCGGGGCTATTAGGTTCTAGGAAGAAAAACAGTTACATCAGTTTACTGTTTATTTAATTACATGTTTCTTTCTTTATTTATATGGGCTTAACGTCCTGATGTACTCTAACTAGGGCAGGAAGGACAAGTTATCCTACAGGTTACCAACCTAATCTAGCCAGGGTGTGAAGGCCAAGATTCATTTCGTGTATCCACTGCGAAATAAATTTTAACCCGCCCAGGAGGAATTCGAACCCACGACCTTCAGTGCCAAGCGCCCCAACTCGCTCGGCCATCGAGTTCCTGTTTAATTACTTTAATATAGGTAAATAATTTAGATTAGGTTACCATGGAGTCATATGTTTATAGTGGAAGGTTATATAACGGTTATAAGTGTTTTCTTAGTTCAATATAACGTATTGTTTGTTAGTTGTTATTTTTTAATCCTTTGTTTAGATGTTTTAATGTTTAAATCACCTAAAGTCTCATTTAGTTGACAGTTATCAGACCTATTTGGACATACGGAGTTGAGCTTTGGGGCTCCACTAAACCATCCAAATTTTCTCGTATCTAATCCTTACATTCCAAAATTCATCGAAAAATCCTTAACTCTCCTTACTTTGCCACAAATAAATTTATCCATAAAGACCTTAATGTTCCACATGGTGCTGATTTAGCCCGAATCAGATACTAATCCTTTCATAGTAAACTGCACACCCACTCGAATCCATTAGTCTCCCAACTTGATTCACACTCGATTCCTAATAACCCACCGAGGCGTCTGAAAAGAAGATGGCCAAGAGACCTTCTGGTCTAGAACTTTTATTGAAGTGCTACTTGTGAACAGTTCTTCACAACGGATTTACATGTTATGTCTCTGATTTTTTTGTTTTTGTTATTATTTATATGGGGTAGAATCAATCTACAATAATTATATATAAAAAAAAATATTGCACATTGTAAATATAACAAAATAAGCTCCCGTAATTATCGTATGGTCTGCCAAGATTAGCGGCATCGATTTGGGATTATCGATAGAATCTATAATCGACACATCACCGCTTTAAACTCATGTCATATCGTTACTTGTAATTTTAGAGCATTTTTTTTCTAAATAATCTTTATATAAGACTTTCTTATGGATAGTATGATAACAATTGAAGATGAAATGACAAAAGAATAAAGTATGGTCTATCATCTGACCTTCGATTTGTCTTCTACTGTTGGTGTGCTAGTGACAAGTTTATAGCGGGCAGAAAAGAAAGTGAAAATTATTTTCCCTTTTGGAATTGATTTCCCTGAAGGTCTTTTTTTTTTTTAATTTTCATTTTAAGTAAATATAAATGATTTGTATATTTGAATTGTACAAAATTCATCTATACCAATATATAAAAGGAAAAGCCATTTTTCGTTTGTGATTACTATCCGCGAAAACTACCGAGCCTTTCTTTACCAAAATTTAACCACGCCATCTGTATAGTTTCAGGAAGGTTTGGCAATAATAAAATCTCCTGATTTTCAATTAAATTGTTATTAAAAAAGCGATAATATGTTGATAACATTGAAGTTTGGAAACTGACCGACAGATAGCGAGCGCCATTCTTCATGAGAGGTTAGAAAGTTACGGTTTATGTAGACCTTGAAATCGATAATAAAATTTACTTATTTTCGATTAGATTGTTATTTAAAAAGTTATAAATTTGTGGTGTGACATGTGAATCCCAGTGAAGTTTAATAATCGACCGATATGTTGCTAGCACCATACTTGAGTTTTAAAATACCATAATTGAGTTTACAAGGCAAAACTACTAAACATATTTGCACCAAATTTTAACTGTATCATTTTCATAGTTCTAGGAAGGTTTAGTGATAGTAAAATTAACAATAATGAACATTTAAATGTGCAATGTTGAGTGGCAGGAACGAGGTTTGCCATACTGTGTATACTTTTATAATTTTATTTTTTATTATTATTAATATTTTTATTGAAATAAGTGTACAATCTGCCTCAGTAAAGGGCAATAGGTACAGAGATAAATGTATTCATTCATACCGTATTTACAAATGCACACACACACACACACACACACACACACACACACACACACACACAACACATAATAATAATAAAAAAAATAAAATAAAATAAATAAATATCTTCATAAAATAAAACTAATAATTATTTACAATAATCAAAAATAAAACAAAATTGAATTAAAATTAAAATACACAAAACTTGTATAATTAGAAATTAAAATCCAACCAGATGAAATCAATAAAAATATTTCTACCGAAAAAAGGTCATTACCAAATCAGAATGTTGACCCTTGGCTTTCTGATATTGAGTAAATAAAAATATGATCTTTAGGCCTCTGTTGTAAGCACCGATAATGCAATCCGTTATCCACAAGATTTTCTTAATAGTCTCAACTACTTAATCAGTGATACAGCATAAGGTTAAAAATTAATGCTATGCGTGGAAATATCATTAATGAAATAATTGCTCAACTGCATACTTCAACACAAAATTTCTATCGATAAACAAATAAAACTTCATTTATTTGTTAGTATTATTTAATTTATTTATAAAATTATTTTTGTCAAACAAATATTATTACTAAATCAAAATGTCGATCCTTTTCTTTTTAATATTGTGTGTAAAAATATGAATCATGGGACCTTAGTTGTAATCACTGATAATGCAGTTCATTACCCACAAGAGTTTCTCATCAGGTATTATTAAAAATTGGGTGTTGAATTATGCTTTTACGTAATCTCCAACCTCCTAATCAGTTCAATTGTTGTCAAAAAAACATTGAAGAAATTATGCTCAATCGCATACATCAATACAAGATTTTTATCGATAAACAAATAAACCTTCAATTTTTAGTTAATGCATTATTATCTCTTAATTGTTTACTTATGAGAGCCAGCAAAGCCACAACTAGGGATGCTAGTAAATAATAAATAGATAAATTGATAAATACATTGAATATACAAAATAAAAGTTAACTATTATTTAAATTAAAATTGTAAAAAAACAAAATGAAATTGGGCTTCCCTAAAATAATTTTAATAACTGTCCCTGAAAATTAATGTTGGTGTTTTCATCTCAGAAAGGAGGCGCGAAATCTCTAGCCATGTGGACGGTGCAATTAGCCCATGAGAGCTTCACTGTCAGCCCATCTCCACCTGCAATTAAAGCAGCAATTAAAATTTTAAGCACTAGCGAGAAAATAGAAAAAGAAAAAAAAAAGCACCTCCTTTAGAAATTTTACATTTAAATCCTTGACATTCTATATAGGAATCTTATGAAAGTGAAGATAAAATTTAAAATATTTACAGAACCTCAAACAAATTATTACAGAAATTATTGAATTTTTTAAGAATTTATCCACAAAAATATTAGAAATAAGAATACAATGTCTTTAAGAAGACAACTTTGAACTCTTTTTGCTAGTCTGCTCTGTTGCACTTGATTTACAGATAATTTATAATGTGGTATTCTAAATTTATTTCAAAATTCTGTCTAGATTGTCTTATATAAATTGATATAATTTCTTCCTGTAAAATTTGCCTAAAAAATAATTTTATTTTATGTAAAAAAAAAAAAAGAAAGAAAAGGGTCCTAAATTTTTTTGCAAGACTTCACAATAAATAATAATTAGCATTTTATATGTTTTAAATATTTTTCAATTCTTTTTTGTACACAGGAATAAAGTCATAACATATTTAAACCTATAATTCTTAGTTGTGAATTTAATAAGTATTAATCTTTTTACGACTCCCCCTACTTTATTGTGTTTGGTCATCATTCCTTAAAGTTATTTTTGCTGAAAATTTAGATGATTTATGGTTTTATTATTATACTACAAGTAAATATTATTGCCATAACTTAGTATTATGCTTATAACAATTACGATAAAGAGTGAAATGATTAAACCCTTGCAACCTATATATCATAGTATACCTATAAAAAAGTACTATTGTCTCAATTATGGCCTTTGATACATATATTATAAGAAATCACGTGAAGTTTCAGAGAAATCAAGGAATACCTTTTTCTAAGTGATTGGAAGTTTTGTTGAAAATATCTTTACATCATTGCTTTCTTTTGGAAGTTCATTTTTTATTTTTTAATTTATGATTTAAAATTTAAAATTTATGATTTAAGTTCATATAAATTTAATAATTATTTTAAACATGAAAGATGTACATATTTATTTTTGTATATCATAAAAACAATTTGTAAAGATTCTTCAGAATTTCCAGAACATTATGCGATTTGAAAGATTGGACAAATAAATTCCATTTTGAGTACGATTTAATGAGCATTTGAAAATAAACTTTAATGTTTTGAGTCTTTGAACTTTTTTAACAGACAGATCTTATTATTAAATTTTTAAAAAATATATAAATAAATGAAAGGCTTGATTAACCTAAAGATTCATTGCCAATACTACCAAAAATCTCTGATTATACACGTCTCTCCACCTCACCTCATCAAAACTCAAATCCACAAGTTCAGTCCTAACATGATTCTTCCTTCAACATCTCTGTCTGCCTCTCGAAGCTTTATTCTGGGAATAATAGATATTATTTAAATAAACAAAAACAAAGATTTTGTTATTTTTTTTTTTAAATAATTTAAATAATGTTACCTATGGGCATTGGTTTTTAACAATTTTCATCATTAATAACATTTTATTACTTAATGTTGGCTCGGTCAAATTGTACTTCAGAGCTTTAAGAAAGCTATGCTTTCCCCCTCGGTCATTCCTGTAGTGCCACACAGCTGTTTTTATTTTTTTTTTAATTAGCTAAATTATTCTAATTGTAAGATTTATACATCACCTCTTGTATCGGATATATGAAAAATCTTCGCTATACTAATCTTTGCTATGTTTATTATTTATGTTTTATAATTATTCCTAAAGGTAATTTTATTTCTAATTATGTACATACCAAAAGAAAACAATGATACACGATTAATTTAATAATTTTTTTTAATCAAGCAAAACATGTTTTACTTTGATATCCAAAGTGATTGATACTTTATTAATTATTAATGAAGTTAAATTTGTTTTGTTTTTATTTTTCCAATTGATCTATCAAACCCTTATTAAGGTAAGATCTAAACTCCTGTTTACACTATGATAAAAATCTTTTTTACTTTGAAAATTTTTCTTTATTGGATATTTTATTAGTTTTGTCTTTTTTATTTATTATCTTTCTTTAATTGATATGTTAATTTCTTTATCATTTGGTATCTTTGGAGAAACAATGAATGGGTTGGAAAATTTATATCCAGTTTTTCTGTATCACATTAAATTTTTTTTTTTTTTTTTTGAGTTTGTCAATATATTGTGAACAAACGTAATTTAATTTTTAGTCAATCAAACTTATCACACATGTATTTCAAAAGTGCTTATCCGAAAATTGGCATTTCACATGATACAATCTGATGAACTGTTGAGGAAATGTGTAGAATTTCTGAAGCTAACATTCTTATTTTTATTATTTTTGCATTTTCACGCCATTGTTTCTCCGGAGATGTGATACTTTCTATAATATTTCAGGTATCATCAAAGGTAAGGTATTTAATCGTTTATTATAATTTGAAATTTACATTTTATATAATACATGCTCTTATTGTTATTGTTATTGATGTTAATATATGTTATGTACCTCAGAGAGAGGCGAGAGGGTCTGTGACATTCAAGATCGTGCCATCATACAGAAGCGCACCACCGCCATGCGAGGTACAAGTAAGACCATGTTCTCTCTACCCCTGCCTTAGGGAAGCAAGGACGAGTCAGTCCATCGGCTAGGGTTTGAATCAAGTTCGCACAGTCAACATTGCTTCTAACCCTAGTCGATTTTTTTTTTTTTTTTTTTTTTTTTTTTTTTTTTTTCAAACCTTAGTTTTAATTTTTTTTATTTGAATTTTATTATTTTTATTTTTTGTTTGTTTTGTAGATAGGGAACATTGTGTTTATTATTATTTGTGTTGTTTTTTATTTATCAATTTTTGCTTTAATTGAATAAATACACTTCTATTAAATGTTTATCTGATAATAAGCACATTTTAAAATTAAGAACTGTAGTATGAGATATCTAAGAGTTTCAGTCGAAATAAAAGTGTCTTTCATTATGAAAGATAATTAATGAGTAATAATTAATGATATATATGGTCTATGAAGCACCATGGTGATGGTCCAAATGTTTCCAGTTTTTTATAGAATAAACCAGTATACATTAATACCCCATGATATATGTTTACACCCTGCTGTAGGTAGTTAAGTATTTCTCCTGTATGTTATCTTTTGTGTATAAGCTGATAATGATCTGTGTCACTGTTATCTTCACTGAATACTTTAACTCCCTTATAATCCTTATTTTATTAATTGTCTTTTTGTATAACTTTTGATATATTTTTTTTTTTTTATTATTATATTTCCCTTTTATGTGTAATGTTCTGACGAGTATCAGTTCGAGAAAAATTTAACAACGGGTATGGATAATTACGAAGAAATATTTTTAATTGGTTAGAAAAAAGAACATAATTATATGTATTTCATGTTCAAATGAGTAAATTTGCTGGATTTATTATAATGCTTATAGTATTAGTCTAAGAATTTATTATCTATTAATATACATGTATAGTTATTTATAATTAGAATCTTTTTAATTTATATGCTTTCTTGTTGCCGCTGAGGTTGAAAATTGTTAACAGTAAGTTATATATTTCGTATATTTTAATTGAAATGTTGAAAATTGGGATTAATATCAAATATGACAATAATGTTTATAAGATCTTTTTTTCCGGATAAGTGAAAGTGTAGTGAAGTGCCATGTGTTGCGGAAGAAGGTGAATTCAATTTTAAATGCGAAAAAGAACATTAAATTAAATTTCGGACATTTATACTTCTTAACTACAAGTTTGTGTCGTTATCGAATTTACATTTTTTTTTTAATCTTGGACTGAAATAATCTCTGATGAACTGTGTTATTGACCTAACATCCTACTCCGCAGCTCCTGGTAAGACATTCAAATTTTAAAATTATTTAATCATTTTTTTTATTAACCTTAGTTTCATATGCATTTTTTTTTTTTTTTTTTTTTTTTTTTTTTTTTTAAATTAGAACATTATTGTATTTGTTATATTTTAGGCACCAATTTTAACTGGTTTGTCTATGCATGTTTTTAAAGAATTATGCTTAATTTTCATCGTAAACTTTTTTATTTACTTTGGAAAATCAAAATTTACCATTTCTTTAATAATTTATACATCAGTAATATTAAATTAAAAAGCTTTATTTCAGGTTAGCTTGTCTTAGAAACAATATATTAGCAGTTAATTCAGTAAATTTGATCTGGCATAACTGTCTTGATAACAAAGGAGAAATAAAAACAAAATTATGTAGTTCTGGATTTTTGTAAAATTGTTCATTTTAGTAAAACATATTTAAGTGTATAAATAAGTACCAACTGCTGGGAGATGAGTAAGAATGGTAGAGCAGTTTGAATGTATTTTTACACATTTTTTCTAAAATATCTTGATAACTATAAACTTTAGCATAATATACTTTATATAAAAAATTATAGTGCACAAATTTGTCTTAAAAAATGGTTTTATTACTGTTTTCAAAGGGCCAGTAATTTCAAAAAGAGAGGAGGAATGCAATTTAAAATTTTGAAGTTGGGAACATATTTCACTTAAGAATCTTTAGTTTTAGTTCACTTAAAATTTTCTGCTTATATTTTATCTCAAACTTTTATAATCCAAAAAATTAATAAAATTTTTCTTATTAGAAAATTTGTGTACTTTAATTTCATTCATATATTACATCCACTAAAGATGATGAAAAAAATGAAAAATATAAATTCAAACCCCATTCTCTACCCTTGCTCAACTTCCAGTGGTGAGAACTTTTAACATATTGTATAGTACACTCCTTTGAACAAGCATATCGAGAACTAGAACTATGATATTATAAGAAAGAAGATAGGGTATGCAACCATTTATAACACAATAGATATATATCTATTTTCTGGGCCGATATTTCGGCTTACATTACAAGCATTTATCAGGGTCGAAGCTTAGACAACTCAAGACGGTTTGAATAAACTGTGTTCATGATGGTTAGTCTTGAGCCGTTCAAGCTTAGAACCTGATAAAGGCTTGCAATGTAAGCCGAAAAATCGGCACAATAAATTGATATATTTGTTATTGTTATAAATGAGCGCACACCCCAAGTACCTTCTTCCTTATATAATTGCAGACAATATAATTACATTATTTGGGGTTTTTTGTTTTTTTTCTAATTAGCATTTTTTGGCTTTAATTGCTTAATATCAAAAATATCAAATTTTTCAACTTTATCGTCAATGGAAATTTTAATCGTAAAAATATATGAATATTATTTTATGTTTCTAATGCATTGTATAATATTTATAAAGTTAGTAAAAAAAAAAAACGCTTTAAAAAATTACTTCTTGCTCGGACAACCAGTTAATAATTTAATACAGCTTTTTTTTTTTAGTTCCTTATGATCATACATGCATTGTTTAGGATTTTTTGTTGTTTTTGTATTATTTTTGCTTGCTTTCTATAAACCAAATTGTTATATGTTTATACTTTAGTTACTCATTTTTTTTTATATAATTAATTTTTGTATGCATGATAACATTAACCTGTATGTTTTATGTTCTTAATAAAGCCATTTAAGTTGCATTTACTTTTTTTTTGTTTTACATCATTGCACTCCATGTGACATTGTTTGCACTATTTGATTTATGCATGACATTAAATTAATATTACCATAAATAACTATATCTGCTGTGGTTATAATAATGTGATATAATCCACAAATAAAAAAAAATTAAATATAATTTAAGAAACAAAACCATGTAACAGTATTTTGGAATTATTGGAAATTTAATATAATGGTGTAGGTTGGTTGATTATTCATAAATGGAGAAGATGGTTGAGGGTGGGGTGAATAGAAACACAATATCAATGCTTATTTATTTTGCTGATGTTTCGGCATCCTTTGCGAACCTTCATCATGGCTCACCAAAAGTGAGTTTAAACAAAAGCGATTCGATACAAATGCAGTGTCGAATGTGACAAAATGTATTTTTTGTTTTCGATCTTTACCAATTCATTACATTGATTTGTCCCTATTTAAATAGTTTCCATAATTGACCCTTTGACAGGGTTATTCCTCCCCTTTATAGAGAAAATTCATATTTCAGAGTTTACTACATCGCATATCAGTTCTAAAGCAATTGCTGAAGTAAAACAAAAAAAAAAAAATGCGTTTTTTCACATTTAATCTTTGTATTCATATCGACTATCTTACTTTGTTTTTTATATCCATCCAGACTTGCAAAGGATGCTGAAACATCGGCATTATAAATAATCTGTGTTGATTTTGTGCTTTCTTACCGTCTTATACTCCTAAACTAATTAATAATACAGCCAAATGATTATTTTTAAGAAATGAGTTGAATTGTCTTGATTTATAACGGTTAAGGATTAAACATGCTGAGCATTAAACATTCCTTTTTAACATTCTAACAGCCATTGTTGTTATTTTGTATTAAATGTCAACGGTTCATATGATAGAATATTAATATTCTGTATTTCATTTGGCTTATTTTATTAATATAATAAATATTGATATGCACAATAATACAATAAATAAGAGTAAATAACTTACTTTAAATACAAGTAAGGTAAGTGATAATTTAAAATCTTTTCTTTCATGTTGCTATTTATTGAAAAAATAGAAATTAAAATTTTTATATTAAAATTAATATTATTTGGCGCATGATAGAATAGAAAGATATATATATAATTAGGAATTGATGAATTTGCCTCATCTATGATATTATTTTAAGGCTAGTTTCACATTTTAGACATCCATCTTCATTTCTATAAACCTTCAAACATTATAAACATCAACATATGTTGGGGCTCAATGGTCACATCTGGTACAGAAGGTCATGGGTTAAAATTCCTTTAGGGCAGGTTAAAGTTTTTCGTGGTGGACCCAAAAATGAATCTTGACCTCCCTCCCCCGATAGAATAGGTTGGTAACCTGTAGAATAACCCGCTCTTCCTGTCCTTGTTGGTATTCATATGGGCATTATGTCCCAACAAACAGCAAACATCAACACACCCTCCTCCATGGATCCAGCTATTTACAATAAAGCTAGGAGACTATTAAGATATGAACTCGCAGTCTGCTTTATTAGCATGATTTACCATGTTTGAGCATACCTGCCTATATGAGCTATATTATAAAAATAATAATAAATAATTCAAACGATAAACATGATAGTCAGCCATAATAGATTGAATAAAATCACTGTTGGGGGAGGAGGAGGAAGTGGCTGATTGCATTAGAACAAGGGTCTCAAAGCACCCACCAATACAGAATTTCAGTTAATGTTTATTTTGTAGTGGTCCCTCAAAATGATTTTAGGTTGGTACTCTGCCCTTGTTGGGGTACTTAATGACTTTAAGCCTCAACAAACAACACGGATGTATTTATATACAATAAAGTTAGGGAAAGGAGGATCTTAAGGAAAATCTATGGGCCCAGGAAAAAAACAGGAAGGTTATAGGTGAAGATCTAACAAAGAGATCTACTAGGAAACCAAAGAGCTGTAAACCGAGATAAGAATCAGAAGGCTGATGTTCTATGGTCACATGAAAAGGATGGAGGAGGAAAGATTTAACTATAAGATCTTTCACAAAATTTTTAGATACAAAATCATGGGAGGATGCATGAAGGAAATAAGAGAAGAAAAAAACCTTAAAATTTCAGATGCTGACTGTCTGGATAGATACACCTACAGGAAAACACTGAAAAATCTAACCAATATTAGAAGAGAAAAAAAGAAGGGTACAAAGTGGTCATGAAACTACGATGGGAAGAAAGAAAATCAAGATTCTCAAAGAAGCCTAACCAATGATATTAGCGTGGTCCTTAGTGGCCGTTAGGTGATAAAAAAAAAGGGCTAGGGGACCATCACATAAACTCGCAGCCCTTAATAGCATGATTTATCATCTCCTAAACATACCTCTAAATGGACAATATTATAAAAAAGAAATTCATATTCAATAGCCAGCTATAACGGGTAAAATAGATCTACTTTTTTTTGGGGGGGGGGGGAAGGGGCAGTCATGGCTGATCTGATTAGGGCTAGGATATCATAACACCCTGGGTTCAATTCCTATCTGAGTCAGTTGATATTTATTTTGTGTTGGTCCCATAAAAAAGGATTTCATACTTCCCACTCTGATTAGAATAGATTGGTAACCTGAAGGATAACTCTACCTTCCTACCCTAGTTGGAGTACATAAGGTCTTTAAGTCCCAACAAACAACAACTAATCACCATTAATACACATTACAGTATGCATATAAAATACTATCTGTAAATTTCTGATGTTTTTAATGTTTGTATGTGTTTATAACTGAATATGATAGTCTTTTGAGAAACTACATATCATAGAAGTGACAAATTATTTATCAAATCCTAATGGAGATTAATATTTTTTTTTTTTTTACGGCTTTGCATCCCTTTTCTTGTTAATTACGCTGTGGAGAGAAAATATTCTGAGACATTTTCAGATAACATTTTATAATAACCATCAACTGCTGGTACTTCCTGATCAAGAAGAGGAATAACCATAAAAAACACTCAACTCTTCAAATTTATAGAGTAACATATTTATATTGTAACATCAATATCATTGATAGTTAATTTATTTTCAGATATACTTTATTTTAGCTTAAACTCCTCATATATCTGTTTATCTTCACTACAATGTAGTTACATGTTTCGGGACATTTATCCCATCATCAGACTGAAATACAATGTTTTACATTAAATAGGTAGGGTATTTTAAAATGTAACAGTGTTAGATAGACAAGGTTAAACAACAAAAGAAAGAAGAGATGAATTATATTGTTTTATTGTTGTTTTATTATTTAAATTAATTCATTTTGATTTGTATTGTTTAAATGAAATGTGAGAGGAATTTAATGTAAAATATTGTATTTCAGTCTGATGATGAGATAATTGTCCCGGAACATATACCTACTTTGTAGTGAAGATAAATAAAAATATGAGGAGTTTAAGCTAAAATAAATTATATCTGAAAATAAATTAAATATTATATACTTCTTTATTGAAGAATTAAAATCATTGATAATATGATCCTAGAACTGAATATAAAGCAAAATCAAACATCGATCATTCCATTCTACCTAGGGTGCCTATTCTGGCTTTTTGTTTTCAGTTCTGATTGTTCTAGAATATCAAGGATATATTTATGAAGATTTAATAAAAATACCCTTGAGGTTTTTCCATCTTCTATAATTCAGCTATTTAAAAGACACCTGAACCAATACAACCCATGAAGGGCCCAGGGGTCAGTACTTTGGTAAGGTTGTACTATTCCTTAGCCAACTGCTTTGGCCAGGATCACATTCATCCTTCAGGTTTTCCCTCAATTAAGGGGATCTTATAGAGGCTGGATGTGCTCTAATAGATTTTCCCGACAGAGGGTTGGTTATAGATCCTCTACAGGGTTGGTCGTTAACTGATATAACAGAATAAATTATTATCCACCTCAGCCAGACTTTAATGTAGGTCCAGGAGTTAAGAGTCCAGTGAGCTGTCTTCCTTCCTCATTACTGCACAAAATGAAATGAAATAGTCTTTTTGTTGTGGAAAAAAATATTTGTACATGATTCAAAACAGATAAATATTCATTATATAAATAGAAGAAATTAAAATATAAAAATAAAAATATTGACTTTTGTTTACAAACGTTTGCTCAATAAGTATATATAATATATATTCTTATAAATTATTATATATATTTTCTTTCTGTTCTCCATTATTTCATGCGTAGGCCTTCCCTTTCGGGAGTAATAGTCAGCAACCGGGGTGACTGGCCCTATTTGCAGCTGAGTTCGGTCCACTTCTTCTTCCAAACATCTCTGTCCCTTAAAGCTCTTTACCAGAGTAGTCCTGTCAGCACCTTGAACTTGTCGCTGCTCCTTTTTGTTTGGGCGCTCATTTCTTCCTTTTAGTTAATATGGAGTCCATTCAGTGACAATTTTTTACCATCTGTTTCCTTCACACTGAAAAAGATGCCCAGCCCATTTATGATATGTCTACTATAAATAACATACTCAGTCTTATTCACCTGAGTATGTCTGTGAGTCCTGTTTCTTTTTTGATCTTGGTAGTTCTCTTTCTGCCACTTTTCCTCACCTTCACTATACATCTTTCGATGTTATTCTCTTAAGCTTTTGTAAGTAACCACACTTGGCATCCATAGGTACCTGCTGGGCTTATGCAACAACCAAAGACCTGTCTTTTAAGCTCCATATTTAAATTTCTTTTCATAATATGCTTGAGAGACCAAAACTTGTTCCAACCAAGTGCCATTCTCCTGAGGACTTCCTTTGCTCCTCTATCTGCGAAGGATACAATCTGACCCAGATAGATATACTCCTGTAACTGACTCTTCCGGCGTTATGGTCCAAGAAGGCTCCTCAACAATCTTCCTCCACACAGAACATTCATTTGTAGCTCTCCACGTGCTCACACCCAGGAATCGGAGGTCAGCCTCCACACCAGTCAGCTATCACAGTCTGGGCCTGCCTCTTCCCCTTTCTCCATCTGGATGCCCTTGTAGTATTTGTTTTGGAAGTCTTAGGATTCATCGTATGTACATGACCATTTCCTTCCTCTTTTTTTTATACAAGAATCTATATCAGGTTCCTTGAATAAGTTCCTCAGTTTATTATTTGTTTTTAAGAGGAAACTATTTTCTTCTTTCTAAGGAGATGAATTTGTCAGGGGTGCAGTCAAAGTTGACACTGAACAAAGCCAGTTTTTAAATGAAAAACTTATATTTTGGCGTGCCAACGTTTCGATCTGCCTTGCAGGTCTTCATCAGGGAATGTTACTATGTCTATTCCATATCCACTAGTAACATTCCCTGATGAAGACCTGCAAGGCAGATCGAAACGTTGGCACGCCAAAATATAAGTTTTTCATTTAAAAACTGGCTTTGTTTATTCAACTTTGACTGCACCCCTGACAAATTCATCTCCTTAGTAAAAACTCACAGTCAACAATACAATCATCATCATGAATAGATATTTTCTTCTTTGGTTGGTTAATATATTTTCCTTAGAATCATTCTCTCCCACGAACTTAATTGTCTCTCTTGATACTTGATTAATGTCCAAGACTCAGTACCATAAATAACAACTGTTAAATTTTCAGTTTAATTGGTATATTTTGTGGTTGATTGAATGGTAGTTGGCATTCTTCTTTTCCCCTATTTGTTATAAGTTTCTTCTTTTGGTAGTAGGGTGAAGACATATTTCTTCACACAATTTTATAAGATAAGCATTTTTCACAATTTTTATGTCTTATGCAAACAGTACAATGTCTTCTGCAAAATGTAAGTTGCTTAGCCATTTACCGTTTACATTAATTCCTATGTTTTTCCAACCAAGATGCCAGAATACCATCTCTAGCATAAAAACAAACAAAATTTGTTTGTTCATTACTGCATAAAGTTGTTTAACTAATTATAATAGTAATTTTAATAAATTCCAGAACATGTTTGTAAAGCGTTAATAGAAATAAGGACAGAATCTGCTTCCCTTTAGGAGGAAAAGGAATTACACAATCCCCAATTTATTGGTTGTTTAGAAATTAATGCAGGTTTATGTTTTTATAATAAAAACATAAAATAAATTATTATAAAACAATCAAAATACTCATCATTGCCCTCAAAATACTTTTCTGCCAATGTGTTGGATCCTCTTAATAGAATTTGACATGCGTATTATTAACCATTTCTTTTGATCAGTAAATGTTTTATCATTTAGAAAGTGGTCTAGGTCCTTAAAAAGTGGTAGTTGGTAGGCTAGAGGTCTGGAGAGAAGATCGTTTGAGGCAGAGACTCATAACTAAGCTCCCAAAAGGATACTGTTCAGATCTTCCAGGATCTGACGATTTTGGCAGCCTTAGGTCTCGTCCTTAAGGATACTATTTTTTTGTATTCTTCTAGGATTCAACAATTTTTAATTTACCCAGAGGATATTTCTTCATTGTTGTTCTTTCAGTTTTCTTCCTTAAGGATACTATTTTGAAATATTCCAGGATTTAATGATTTTTAAGTTATCCGAAAGATATTCCATCATTGTTGTCCTTTTTAGTTTTCGTCCTTAAGGATACTATTGTGAAATATTCTACAATTTAAGACAGTTCCATAACAAGCAAATCTTTCATAATGATTATTTTTTTTGTGTTTATTCTATTCTTGAGCACCCTCAATTTTCTTGAGGTGGTCAGCATCATTCGATTCACTAAATGTCATTTTATCAGACATTTTTTCTGGTATTTTCTGGCAGACAGTAAAATATTGTCATTCAGTGAAGAAGTTCTGCCACAAACCTCCTTGTCTTAAAAGCAGAAATTTCCCTCTTTAACCATTGTATTGTATAAACCAGTCCATAAAAACAGTCAGTGGATAAGATGCACTTGAATGATAAATCGGGAGGGTTATGACATGCTGGAGGATTCTGACATTGTAAAATGAATTAAGCTAAACAAATCGAGGTGGACAGGACATGTGGTTAGGTATATCGAAGAACAACCAGCACAACAGCTTTTGGAAGGTATGTTGGACCATACCAGAGAAAAAGGGAGGCCTAAACTCCGATGGATTGACAGAATGATGATGTGATGTGCATATCTCCGGAACATCCGTGATTGGAAGGCACAGAATAGAATAGAGCAACCAGGCTCTTGAGAAGGCTAGGACCAAATTAATGTTGCAATGCCGTGTATTATTGTATTTTCTTCTCAAGCTCTGCTGTTACGCATTCTGTTATCTTCCTCCCCATGGTAAATGCTGGTTAGAATATAGAGGAATAGAGGAATTTCAATTTTTTCTTACTATAGTTCAATTATCTAGGCTTATAACTTCTATTGTTTATTTTCCTGTTTTTTTTTTTCACATGGATTGGCCAGATAGGACCATGCAAATATCATTTATTCGTCTTAACACTTTCCGTCTTCCTTCTACTCCAATACTCTTTCATCTTCTTGGACTGCTCTTACCACTCTTTCTTAGTTCATTTTCTCCCCCGCCTCTCCCTCTCTTCCCACAAGAACCTTAACTTCATTTAGTTTTTTTTCCAAAAAGATCTCTGTCCAAGTAGCCTTCATCTGTGATTTTTAGCCTGCCCAGTTCCTGTTTTATTTGTTTTACATATGCCCCCATAGTTTTATAGCTGCAGACTTTGTTAAATATTTTCTTATTTAGTCTCGTATTGTTCATTCTTTTATGGGCCCATAAAATCTCAGTCTTCTGATCCTGACGATTGTTTCCAAATCCTCCAAATTCTTATATATTTCTTCATTGGATTTTCACCTATGCCCCTCTTGCATTATTTTGGGTCCGTGAATCCTCCTCAGAATTTTCCTCTCAATATTCAGGACTTTCTTCAGGCTCAGAAGGCAAACTGTTTCCATACCATATAGTATCACTGGCCTTACTACAGTACTTTAGTGCCTTATTTTAGCATTAGAGGACAGATTTTTCTTATTATAGATGTTTCTAGTGGCAAAGTTCAGTCTTTCCTGTTTAGCTATTCTTTCTTTTATGGATCCCCTGTCAGTTCCGTTGCTACATATTGTCTCCCCTAGGTATTTAAACCTTTTGGTTACTTTTGTTTTCCCATATTTTTTCATTCTCCAGTTTATTGAATAATTAATATACATTTATAACTACATAAGCTTGACACATACTACCTACCTATTCTAGCTGTTGTGGGATGTGTGGTTTATGTTACTTTTTACTTTAACACTAAACCTACCAACATTTCATTGTGTACATATTTTTACCACAATTTCTCCTTAAAAAATAATAATAAGAGAGGACTGGATATTGAAAAAACACTTTTGATATATTTTTAATATAAGTAGTAAATTCAAAAAGCAAAGTAATGAATGTTGTTTCCAAGAACTTCCGCCAAAAAGTCTGAAAGGGGTCATTTGACCCCGCCATGGTAGGTGTGTGTTAGATCTTGGCCTCCATTGAGAACTTCCTAGATGCATTCCTGTGTAGCCACCTTCCAACTACGAAATCCAAGCAGGGTTTTGTGCATCTTCTGAGACACCATCTGTCTCAGCCTTGGTCTGGTCTTACCACTCTAATTGTTCTGCAGATTTCTTCTTCCAGGAGTTTTATTGGGATCCCAACCATCCTGATGATACATTCTGTCCATCCCTGTCAGTTTAATAGTTTTAACAATATCGTATTCTGCAAACATTTCTTGTGTATCTCTATTTTTCCACCATCTCCCTATTGTGCCATAATTTTTTGGTCTGAATGTTCTTCCAAGTAATTTTTTTTCAATGATGAATGAATTATTCTTTTCATTCTTTGTTAGGGTCTGTATTTGTGAAGAATGTATAAGAACTTGGTGGTTTGAGATTTTTTAGAGATGAGCTTTCGTATACTTACTGATTAGTCTAGACTTCAGTTTTTGTATAGGCAAAAGTAGTACCGGTTAGCTCCTGTGATTCTATTCTTGATCTCATTGGAAAACTCTTTGGTTCATTGATAGCTAACATTTGAAATAAATCATTTGTAATTCTGTCATTGTGCATGGTAATAGATTTAATTGATTTTGTGAATTCTGATTTGGTAAGTATCGATTTAATTATTATTTTACCATAATTATAGATTTTAGGGAAAGAAATATTTATCATAAGTTGATAACCATGTGTGTGTGGTTATACATACATGTGTAAGTATGTGTGTTTAATAGGGTTCTTGAGATTCAGTCAATTGACTATTTACTGTCAATTGACTAATTGACTGAACCTCTAGAACTCTGTTAAACATATTATATTGTATTAAACATCTAATATTAACAGTCAAGAAAATATATCTATATATGTATATGTATATGTATACAGGGTGTTTCAGGGTTGAGTCCATACTGAAAATATCAATTCAAGACTTCAAAACAAGTTAAAATGTTATGAAGTTTTGCCTATTAACACTTTGCTTCTGAGATATTCTTGTCTCATGATGAATGATAAATTTTTTGTAATACTGCCAAAATGACCTTGTGACCCTAACTATACCTATCAATAGTGACATCGTATGGAATAATAACATCTGGAATTTGCACTGTGAACTATCTAAGCAACTTGTTTGCATCATTATGCCTCACATTTATTTTTGTGTCGAAACTGTAAAATTAAGATAAATCACAGCAAATAGTCTTTACCTTATGTCAAAAAGCTATCACATCCTATCCTCCCGTATCCTTTAATGGACTACAGTTAAACAATGTTGAACAGATACGATATCTTGGATTTTATCTAGACAAGAGAATCTCATGGAGGCCTCATACAAGATTGAAAGGACAAGATGCACCTTAATTTTGACAGCTACAACGCTTGACAAATTTTCTAATCTCCAGATTCACTACAAAAAACTCATCTATATGACCAATTCAGACTTATGGTATAGTTATCGGGATCCACCTAACCATCGAATCCTTTCCACATCCAATCACTCTAATCCAAGATCCTACAAAAAATCCTTAATGCACCTTACATTGTCACAAATTAACTGTTCCACAATGACCTGAATATCCATATGTTGCTAATTTGGCAGGAACCTTTCCTTTCATGATAAATTAAATACTTATCCAAATCCACTTGCTTCCCATTTTATTTCTGGTTATCCTTCAAAACATCTGAAAAGAAGATAGCCTCGGGATCTTCTTTTATTGTAGGCATTTCATTAGTCCAAAGAATCTTTGGAACCCATCTTGCACTATCCTTGTTCATATGCAAATTTTCTTTGATGACCCACAAAACATTTGTTGTTGTTGAAAGCCCCAACCTCACTATTTCCTTGGTTTTCAGTCGCAGCAGTCAGACAGCAATACAGATTCCAGAAGTTGGATTGTTTCAGAAGTGACAGCTTCTGAGCAAGTGACAGCGACCGGGGACACGGTTCATGTTCTAGACGTTCTCTCCCTAACTTAAATAATTTTGCCCATTCTTTCACTGTGGAATACAAGGAGGAGGACTGCCCATATACACAATCCAAACACTCTTTAATAGCGCAGAAGTAAGACGCTCTTTGCAGGACAATTTAATAATCGCACGGTACTCGAGTTTGAACATTGTAAAAATGGGGAATTTCTTTTAAGACTGAACACTGACTGACAGGACTGAGGAAGTGCGGGGGATGGGTATCTTCTTTTATTGTAGGCATTTCATTAGAGTGCTATCAATGTGTGGTTCCTCCACATGTTTTTATCATTTCATTACTTTGCATTGTATACCGCATATTTTTACTGGATGTGTTTTTGTAATACACCTGTAAATTTCTATTAGTAAAAAAAATTGTTTAAAAAGAAAATCATAATCATTTTATCCACTTTATCGCTGCGTAGTTTGGGTTCACAATTTTTAGATTGTGGACCAGATGTCCCGTTCTTGGGCCAACTCTCTTCTCTTACTCCAGTCCATATCATAAAATAGAACAAAAAAAATGATTTTAACCTTCTTAGGAAGATTTATTCTTGTTTGGAGTTAAGATCCTGAATTCAGATTTTCAGTTTGGACACTTTCTCCTGAAACCCTGTATATGTTTGCTTGATTCAGTTTGTACAGTAATTAATTAGCATGTATAAACAATTGCAATACATTTAGAAATAAAATGTAAAAGAAACTATAAAAAGATGCTAAAAATACGAAAAAAAAATAAGAAAGAAAAAAGAAATGTATGTATGATTGTATAGCTGAATAATAGAGAATTTTTAAAAAATGTCAAATAATTAAGAATGCAATAACATCAGAAGCAATAACTGAAATGTTTTTGATTTAATTTTTTACATGATATATAATTTCTAATTTAGATATGGTTATATTATTTTGAGATCTTTTATTCAATAGCTACACTGTCCAGGCATTAGACAAAAACATATTGAACTATTAGAAATAAAATTTGTAATATCTTAGGAAACCTTTCTATCAATCACGAGACAAACCATATCTACACATATGATATGTGGCATATCTACAATGAAAGAGGCACAATTTCATTATTCAAATTTGGACCTTTGAAAACCTGACAAATCTTTGAACCCAAAATCTTTCAGAAATTGCAATGGTCATTATTTTTCTTTTTCTTTTTTAATTTTTACTTTTAATAAAAGGAAATTTTGGGTGAAGATAGATCTAAAATAGTGAAACAAAATATCTTAAAACAAAAAGTGGTATATATACTTACAAATATACATACATGTATACATAAGGTCCAAACGTTTCCGGCCTGAGATAGAAGGAAAGGTGAAAGAAAAAACTGGTCTTACTGTTTTTCACTGTACAAATTTATTCTTTGTTCAAAAAATGTTCTTCCACTGCTACTTGGAAAAATTGCTTGGAAAAACACATAAAAATTCATTGCAGCAGTTTTTGAGCAGCTGAAAGAATCTTTGGAACCCATCTTGCACTATCCTTGTTCATATGCAAATTTTCTTTGATGACCCTCAAAACATTTGTTGTTGTTGAAAGCCTTAACCTCACTATTTCCTTGGTTTTCAGTCGCAGCAGTCAGACAGCAATACAGATTCCAGAAGTTGGATTGTTTCAGAAGTGACAGCTTCTGAGCAAGTGACAGCGACCGGGGACACGGTTCATCTTCTAGACGTTCTCTCCCTAACTTAAATAATTTTGCCCATTCTTTCACTGTGGAATACAAGGAGGAGGACTGCCCATATACACAATCCAAACACTCTTTAATTTGCGCAGAAGTAAGACACTCTTTGCAGAACAATTTAATAATCGCACGGTACTCGAGTTTGAACATTGTAAAAATGGGGAATTTCTTTTAAGACTGAACACTGACTGACAGGACTGAGGAAGTGCGGGGGATGGGTATGGAGTGAGCAGGCATGTACCTGCATAGGCGTGCAGGTTTCGGCACGTTTAAAAGAGAGGAAGCAGGACAGGCCAGAAACTTATGGATCTTACTATGTACATGTACTAATCCTATCAAATCTCCTTCTTTCTTCATCATACCCTCTGTCCTAAAGTATCCTTTAATTATATCACACTAATTCATGTTGAATAGATCTATTTCCTATAACTCCATTTGTACAAATGTCTTACCTGGAGCTCATATAAAAGAAAAAAAAAAAAAAATTGTACATCGTTTTCAACTACTTTAACATTTACTAAATACTCTTGACACCTATAAATTACTGGAGAATTATCTAAATCACTATAATTAGACATATTTGGAAATAGAGAATTGAAATCTGGGACTCCACTTAACCATCCAATTTATCTTGTATCCAATGCTTAAAATCCTTTGCAAAATCCTTAATATTGCCTAACTATGACACAAATAATAATTTATAATGATCCTAATGTACCATATGTTGCTGTTTCACCCCAAACTAAATACAATTCCTTCCATGATAAGACCCATACCAACTCAAATCCTCTGAACTACCATTCGATTCCCAATAACCTGTCGAGGTGTCTGAAAAGAAGATAGCTTCAGGACCTTCTAATATTGAACTTTTATTGAAGTGCTCCAATAGATATATACATGGATCACATATAAAGTAATCCATAAAGATCTTAACATTCCATATACAGTCAAAATCGGTTATAACACCGGCTATAATGTACAATCAGATATAATGAACAAAATAGTTGGTCCCATAAATTAACAAAGATAAAAAAACATTTATATTGCTTACAAAGAACACTCCAGTTATAGTTAACATGTCAGTTAGAGCAAACACATTTCTTGGAACACTAGCAGTTGAAATATTGGTTACAACAAACAATGTCTAGTTTAATTTTCAACGAAATCAAAACAAAGGTTTTTCTTTTTTCTTTTACTCTCCATATTATGTAATTGTGGATGTACATATTTTGTGATATGTATTTTCCTTCCCTTTTCTTTTTTTTTTAAATTAATTCATATATAAATGATTTTAATACTTTTAAAGCTATATGTAAGTCTACATTTTTATAATACAAAGATTCTCACAGTCTTATATACAACAGCCTCATTATATTATGAGTATTGTTTATCGACTAACTTGACTCATTTCAATATATATTATGTATTTAGTTTTACATAAGTAATAAGTATGTACATATTTTAGGTATGGATTAAGTTATACATATTTGCAACATAAATTTAAAATGAACTGACTGTTGTTACCAGTGTAATGTCATTTATAACAAACTGTTCGTTATAAACGATGGTACTGCTTAAAAAGAATACTGGCTACAATGTACAAAACACATTACCAGTCCCTCAAACTTTGTTATTAACGATTTTGACTGTATTAGTAATTTAGTCCAAATCAGATTCCTGTCCATTCATGATAAACTGGATAACCATTCAAATCTATTAGTCTCTCAACTTTCTTACCATTCTATTCCCAAAAATTCATTGAGACATCTGAAAAGAAGATGTCTTCAAGACCTTCTAATATAGAACTTTAATTGGACGGTGTTATGCAGAAGCCAACCAATCCACCAAACAACAAAAATTAAACTAAGTACAACATTTGAATAATCCTAGATCAATCTACGATTTCAGAGACCAAACAAGCTTTACTTAACTTAAAATGCGTCAAACTGACCATCAATCAAGCAACATGTCATTTTTAATCGATATAGTTTTAGTAGAGAGATTCAACCCACTTGGTATTTATTCTAAAATGAGTTATTGGCCAACCAACGATGACTTTTTCAGTGTCAAACATTTAGAATAAGAAATAGTTAATCGAAAAGTTTTAGTAAATAGTAAATCTTTGTAAAAATTTTAGTTTTAATTTATCTCAAATTGATATTTTTGTGGGTTGGTTAGTTTCTGTTTAACACTGTCCAATTTAAGTATTTTCTATGGGTAGTCACCTTATGAATCGTTGTCTTATTATATACATTATCACTCACATTTTCTTATAAAAAAAAAAATTGATTATCTTACACCATAATCTTAAAAAAAACATTAACCTTGTGTGATTAAGATGATGGTTGTTAAATATAAGAAGAAGTATTTAATATACTTATATTTGCCTTCCATAGAATTTATATTTAAGATAAATTATCAAGACTGTAGGGGTATATACCATTTTTTATTAAATTTCCTTATAACTAGGAGACTATTATATAGTCCATTGACAACTGTTTACAAAAATAATCTTGCAAGGAATTTCTCATTTGTGTAATGTTTTGAAAAATTCTATGTAAATGTGCAAATTGTGATTTTCTTGTAAATTAATTCCTTCAACTCTAAAATGTTGGCTTTTGAGATAGGCACGATGGTATAGAAGGATCAATTCAATTAGAATTGATGAATTAATTGCCACTTCCATTGGAACTCTTTTTATTTGAAATACTAGTTTTAAATGTTTAACATTAATCATCAGTTCTAAAAACATACAAAAAATCCCAAAACATCAACATTTTGATACATACATTTTATATATATATATAAAATGTATGTATCAAAATGTTGATGTTTTGGGATTTTTTGTATGTTTTTAGAACTGATGATTAATGTTAAACATTTAAAACTAGTATTTCAAATAAAAAGAATTCCAATGGAAGTTGCAATTAATTCATCAATTCTAATTGAATTGAACCTTAAAATTTAAAAACATCAGCACTTTGCTACATAGATTATGTACATTACGTTTTAAAAATATAAGACAAGAAAACAAATATCAATTGTCATCTAGGTGAGTACCAATACATCTGATTTCTTGTCTTACATTTTTAAAAAAATATATATATATATATATATATATATATATATATATATATATATATATATATTTATAATATTATTTATATTTTATATATTTTTATATATTTTTATATTTATTTTTATATATATATATATATATATATATATATATATATATATATATATACATATAATTTTTAAAAATGTAAGACAAGAAATCAGATATATTGGTACTCACCTAGATGACAATTGATATTTGTTTTCTTGTCTTATATTTTTAAAAAATAATGTACATAATCTATGTAGCAAAGTGCTGATGTTTTTAAATTTTAAGAACTGATGATGAATGTTTGAAATTCGAAACTAGTTTTCAAATAAAAAGAATTCCATCAGAGGTAGCTATTAATTCATCAATCATAACTAAAATGTTGGCTTTTGAGATACTCGGCCTCTGTAAATGCATATATGTATACTAATTATCTATTTAGTATTTATGAATGCTATTCACCTTCACGAAAATTAATTTGTTTATTGTAGTAGTAATAAAAGCACTAATGATTTATTTGTTTTTGGGTGTAATTAGTTATTACCTTTTAGATATTAATTTTATTTAGTTTTTTTTTTACTATTTAATACTCATATTGATGTTTATTACTGACATCAATTTATAGTTTTAGAATTATTAGAATTTAATCTCTGAGCATGCTTTACCATGTCCGTTCTACCTAATCGTTAAACATTTGGACCATTAAACAATGTGTGCTTGTTCAAAATAAATGAATTCATTTATTTTAGATATTAAAAAAATACTGAATACTATATTAGATGAAGCTTTTTAGTTATCTCGTAGATTAAACAAGTTAAGATTAGTTGAAACACATTAAAATGAAAAGGGCACTACTGCCTAAACTTTTTCAATAAGTAGTCAGCATGTAGTGATAAATAAATTTTGTAACACAAAATTCCACAGCCATTTGCAATGAATGAAATTGTGTGAATCAATGAAATATTATGACACTTTTTGGCTTGGTTTTATTTTTATGTTTGATTTTCACACAAATCACCAGTTATTTAATTATACTAATGCTTTTTTTTTATCAAGACTGATCTGTATTAACACTTGAAATTTAGTTAGTAATGCGACACTCGTTCACTTCCCAAAAAAATGGGATGTTGCTTCCTTAGTAGTATGTATTGATAAGAAGCAGTACTATGTTTGGAGAAGCAACTATCATGCATCCTTTAATGATCAATGAACCAAAGGATAAAAAAATTTATAATGGAGAAGATGGTTGAGGATGTAGTCAGTGAATACACACTATCAGTATAGTGAGATTAATATACTATTGCTCACTATATGAAGGGTCAGGGGAAAAAACAGAGTACATAGTCCAACGTAGTCAATTATGAGAAAAATATTATCTTTACTCTGAAAATCATTTCCCTCTACTCAAAAGTTCAAAACCAAAAAATAATTCTTTATGCCCCAAAAATAACTAGGCATCACCAAACTGCTTATTTTGGGGGGGGGGGACCTGCATTCCAGTGCTTATTTGTTTGTGACCAGTAATTTTAAGGTACTTAAGGAAAAATCATGGTAGTCCTGCCTAGCCAGTAAGTGTGAATAAGGGAAGTATTCTTCAGTAGCTTTGGGCGTAATGCAAGGGCCATCCCTGAATCCCACTCAAAAACCCCACCACCACGGTTCTATACTGTACCAATTTAGTAAAAACTTTCAACTGGTAGGAGTACTTTGAGTCGAGAGACTATCTCCAACCTTCTGACAAAAATGTTACACACTGACCAAAACAATCAAAATCCAAAGGATTAATATCAAATAATCATTAATAATAATAATCCAATCTATTTCCAAAAGGACAAAAATTGAATTTGAATAAATCTTGACCTTCCCACCCTAGCTAGTATAGGACTTCAATGGAAGTCTTGGCTCCAAAAAAAAAAAAAAAAAATAAATTGTGGAGAAGACCAAGGATATCCTTTGGCCATCAAAAAGAGATCCTGGCAAAAAAAAGTATTTTTTAGTAGCTTTGTACTGGACGCTCAGGACTTCAGCTGTTTTTTTGATGAATGAATTTCTCAATTGTAATATTAACGAAAATTAAGTACACTTCCTATACTATCAGATGGTTCCACCTATTTAAAATCAATAAAAAGTGGACTACAGAAGTTTTTCCCTTGGCCCTTCATATATTAAACATTTTATTATGCTTATGTTCTGGTCTGCCTTGTAAGACTTCTTCATGGTTATAAAAACAAAGTACAAACCACGAATCTGTTGTAAGGTTCTTTCACATGAAATGTCCCTTTTTATAACCAACTGAGCCAGCACTATGGTCCACGAAGAAGATTCCCATCTTCAACAGTACCTTTCCACTCAGAGTTATCTATCTACTGCAGTTCTCTTCTATTCTATCCCTCTCAGAAGCCATAGTGTCCATCACCAACCAACCATTCAATGTCTTTCATTCACCACAGCTGAGGCCTATGTCTTCTTCTTTCTGCACCCAGATGTCCTTCCATTATCTTCTGAGAGAGTCATTCCTAATTCATATGATATATTTGTCACTACCGTGATAGAATTCAGATACATTGAACCGTTTGCCATACAGAATTCTGAGTTCCATGTTTGATTTAATTTTTTTACATTGTCGACTTTGGTTAAGCCATATATTTTTCTAAGGATTTTCCTTGCAAATGTATTCAGGTATTGTTCATGTTGCTCTGTAAATGTCTATGCTTCACTGCCATACATCGCTATTGGAAGAAGAACTTTCTTATATATTCTTACTTTGATGTCGCAGTTTAGAAGAATTTTCTTGAGAGACCACTTGTATTAGTTGCCATTTTTAATCTATTTTACCCTATTGCCACTTCTTAGAACAATAAAGAAGAAAAAACAAGCAAGCCTTCATCTTGAGGCTGGACGAGTTAAGACAGTTTGAATGAACTGAATGAAGATGGTTAAAAAATTGGGAATTTGTTGAAGACATGTCTGGAGAGTTAGATGGGTAAAGAGCCTCTTTGTAGCCTAGCTCCTGTATTCACAGTTTGAAACACAAGATCTTGTCTTGTCATCCCTTCTGATTTTACCAGTTGCTTATTGCAAATTACTCAATGCGTTTGGGCAATAAGACTGCTGTACAATGCTGATAAGATAGTTTCTTTGTTTTTAATTGATGATGGATGATCCAAAGCTATAATTTTCAAATGCTGTTTCTCCTACCAAAAACTCTTCAAACCAATGGCCAATGTTTCATTCATTTACACTTTCTTACCCAAATCCAGTGTTATTATTTAGTTACATCCTGGGCTTATAAAAAATTATTACATGACAATTTTATTCCTTCATGGTTGTATAGGATGCTATTATAAAATGTGGATAATGAATCGGGGAAAGTAAAAGTACCAACAATTAATTTGGTATTAATAATTGTTGATCATGGATAGCAAACATTTCATGTGAAACAACCTAATCAAATGAATTTACAGAGTTATAACAAAAGATTAGTTATTAGCAAATACAATAATATTGACATAAGATAATAGTAATCAAAAATAGTTTTAGAACAAAATATGATGTGTTTGTTTCTGAAATCATGTAATTATAGTCAAGTACCTGAATGTGGATAATATCAAACCTTAATAACAAGTTTAGTTAGTTTTATTAATAACTATTTCAGTTATTATTAGTTACATCTGTATAGTATTTATTCTTGTATTATTGTTTGATTATATGTTACTGCTATTAACTTATCTTTTTTTCAAATCTCTGTCTGTTTATTGGTATAGCCCCGAAAGAAGCATTACAAGTTTTGCCCAAAACATTAATACTCAATAAAATTCACATATAGTGTATTTTCTTCTGACCGTACGTCCAACCATGTTTACTATTTATATACATGGTCGGTCATACTTAAATCATTAAAAATGAATTACCTGTTAAAAAATGTTTGTTATAAATTTAAGCTGATATTTCATTTTTCAAATATAATTTACTTGTGACAATACCCATATAACGTTAATATTACTTAAAACAACTTATTAGTAAAGAAAAATATTGTTTTAAGGTTTTCATTTAGTTTCTCTTTATGAGAAAGTATTATTAATTAGATGGGGGAATCACTTTTCCACCTCGACCTTTGTGAAAGTTTTGAGTTGTCTATGTAGGAATTAAATGCTTTTGATGAAGCAGATCACTTCATAAGGGTTTGTTCTAGTTGTTTCCTCAGAATTGATTATTGTCTGAATTAGACATTATATTGACTCGAAAAAAGATAATAATAATAATAATAACAATGTGTGTAAGAACTTTTGAATTTAGGATCTTATTTTCTTCTTTCCGGCTCTACATTCCTGGGTTTACTCTACATTATTTGATCTATATGGAGGGCTTAGGCAAGGGGACCCGTTATCATCGGTTCTATTTAACTTATGTAGATGTCATGGTGATCTCTGCAAGAACATTATCTGCATTGGTCAATGCATTTAATAAACTCAGCAAAGCAGCAAAGAGGATAGGGCTCAAGATCAATACATTAAAAACTAAATTTATGGAAAGTTTAAGCAACTCAAATTATAGTGGAGAATAGGAGAGTACATGTTTCCTACCCGTTGAGAATTTAAATACCTGGGAGGCATAGTAGCAGAAAATAATGATGTAGGGGCTGACATTAAGGCCACAAATACAGCGGGAACAAGGTGCTATTATGCGATGGAGGAAGCTCTCCGGTTTATAAGCCTCTCCAGAAGAGCCAAAATAACCATATACAAAACGTTAGTCAGACCCGTTGTGATGTATGGTAGCGAAACATGGACTCTCAAAAAGGAATATCCAAAGTCTCTCTATTCACGGCTACAAACCAACTCTTATGGGGACGTCCTCCTCTTCTCCCTTGCCAGGGAGGTCACCTGGAAAGTATTTTGGCCATTCTTGTATCTGGCATCCTTTCTAAATTTCCTAATCAGCTGGTTCTTCTTGATTTAATGAACCTTACAATATTTTCATGTTCTAAAAAGTCATCCATATCTTGATTAGTCCAGCCTGGATCAAAGAGGCTATTTAAATTTATAAATCTGAGCCAAAGATGTGTTTCAAAATCTTCCTTTCAAAGATCCTTTGGGCATATTAGTCTGTTGATTTAAGTGTCCATGTCTCTGTGCCATAGCACACAACGGGCCTGATAAGAGATCTGTACAGCATAATCTTGATCCTTTCAGATAGTAGGGTTGACTTTGTAATATTCATGAGGCCAAATGAGAGGTAAGTTACACATCCTTCTTTTTATTTCAGAGGTAAAAGATGTATTTACTTTTTGCCTCATTAATTTCAAGAACTACTACTTTGCATTCTTTAACAAGTTTGTCCAGAATGTCCTTTTTTCAGAATTTTGTATCTATTTGTTTTGATAATTGGATGGTTAATTTAATTATTGATTCATAAAGAAGCTTTGATTTTGGCTTTCATTATTACTATTATTATTTTCTGTGGTGAATATCTACATCTAAATAATTAATCAAAGATCAAAATATCTATATTTTGACTTTTCTCATGTCTTTTGTGTTAATAATTAGTCACTCTCATAGTTTGATGAAAATTTATTAAAATAAATTTAGTTGGCCTTGCTATGGAATAAAAAAATCTTTTCGCATTGATTATCTTCTTAAATTAATTTAACAATTTTGGTTTGATATAGTATTGTCAATCATCTTGGTATTCTTTGGGGCAGTTAATATTGAAGCATATCTCCTTGGTATTTGTTATAGACATCTGATTTTGATTATTGGGATGGGATCGCTTCTTTGATTGTAAATTAGATTTTTCTTAGCCCTAGTGTGAGTTAGTGGATCTTACTGGAGACCTCAACTCTTCTGATCGAATCATTAAGGGTTTCAAAAATCGAACCTTTTTGCCAGAAACTCGATGAGATTTATTAATTAATATTAGTGGTTTGCAAAAAAAAAAAAAAAAAATTATAATTGGCCTTAACACTATCTTCACCCTTAAATGACAGTTTATTAGCATTGTTACAAAATATAGTACATTGCCATAAACTTACAAAACAGAAAGTATTGGATGACTGGGAAGTTATTTGTAGCTATCCCTCATCAATCCATAAAATGAAAAATATGGCGCCCAAACACATTCATTTAATTGTGTTGCCTTATTATTGATAGAAAGAGTTCTCTTTTTAATTTAAGATTAACTGATCATAAATGATTTCTCTACTTTTTGATCCTGTTAAGCAATGAAGTTCATAAAGCATTGACCATAAATATTTGTGTTTGTATGTTTAGGTTCTAATTCTGCCTGATTATTTTGCCAATAACTAATGGAATTCGAAATAACTATTGCTAAGACATTTAAAGTTTATTTTAATTATATAGTGTTACTCAGTTTTTTGTTACTGATTTGACTCTTTCTTGTTATATAAGAAAAAATTACATTTTTTTAGTTTTTGTTATCATATTTTCAGTTCTTTGGATTTTACTTCCTATATGCTCCCTTAAGTTTTTTACTTTTCTTTGTTTACTTGATCCTATTGAGAATGTTATGTAAGGAAAGGTTTAAAACAATTTTTAAAAGTGATAGATAGGTTAAGACCTATAGGGTAAGCCCTTGTCTGTGAAGGATTAGACCATTATCTGATTAGGGATGGTAAAGGATCATCACTACAGTATGGTAGTGATACAGTGTGGTTGGATATGATTTATCCCTTGTCTGTCAAATATTCATTTTTTTAAAGTATATATTTGTCTAATATATTTTATTGTAATTACTTTTTTATTGAGAATGTCTTATAAAGAAACTTTCCATTGATAGTCTTTAATAATACATAGTTCTATATAATATGGACTCGAGGCCATTTTCATTTTAGATATTATGGAAGGATGGGTATTAGGTTCAGAAGAAATCAGTTCCATATGGAACATTAGAACATTTTGTCTATTTTTGTTATTGATATAATTAGGAGCATTGAGGGTTTTGTAAAGGGGTTTAGGTTATAAGGATTGCATATGGGAGGAATTGAATGATTTTTTGGAGCCCAAACTGAGTAGGTATAATTATTTTTATACAAAAGTGCCTTATGGCCCTTTGTTTAGTAAGTTTTAAACTAGCTGGCTGTTCCTCGCAGTGCCAGTCTTGTTTAAGAGTTCCTGGTTAGGCACTTGTTCAGAACCCAAAATTAAGTAGCACATAGGAATCAAAATTATTCGTCTTATTGTTCTGGTACTTATAGAAATGGCTCATGTAAGCCAGGTTAAGTTTTACTATGTAGCTTCTACGATAGCAAGATTTGGTCAAAAACTAGTACCAGGTTTACAACAAAAGATGTAATACTCAATGTCATAATGTTTATTATTAACATTATGCTAGTTATCTTTATATTAAATTTACAATCAGAACATCTTAGATAAATTTAATTTATGTATCTGTAGTTATAAAATCCACATATCTAGAAGTTGCCTTTTTAGGCTACCCTTAATTATTGAAATTGATTTTGGTTTCTTGTTGAATCAAAGAATGCATGAAGAGATGCTCTCCAAACAATAAATTCACAAAAGAGTGTAGTTATTTGAAATAACTTATCGACACTTATTGTTATTTATATTATGTGGCAGATGAATTTAAAAATTCCATTAATCCTTCAATGCAGGCAACACATGTTATAGAAATAACAGACACGTGATATGTGATATTTGGGTAAATTCAAGCTATTTTTTAAAAATAAGTTATTCCTATTTAATTTTTATAATCTTTAGAGTGAGATAAAATAATGTATTTGATAACTATGACTAAATTGTATTTAAAATATATGTATGTGTATATATATATATATATATATATATATAAATAAAATAACCCCTATAACTCATGAAGGCACTTGTGTTCATTTCTCGGTAAGGAAGTATTGTTTTTGATTAACATTTTACAAGAAGAAGATATGGCCAACATCCACACTCAATCACTAGGTGTTTTTCCTAACCTAATAAAGAGTTGGGTATTCGCTATGGTTCTTGGCTGAGGGATGCTCCAGGCTGGTCTGCCGACATCTTATTCAATCTTTGTTTCAAAATAGAATATTCTCAGCTGGTGTAGATATGGTCTGTCTGTTTTTCACCAACACAAAGGATAGTTTCAGTTTTTATACTTCTATTATCAGAGGCATTTGTGCAGGGTCTTGGGATATTCCTGTGTGATGTTGAAAAGTTCATTATGAACTTTAATATTTGAAAGAGAACTTCAAAATAAATCTCAGAGCATGTTCTCAAAGCATTGCAAAGATAATCCAAATAATGATTTCTTAAATATAATATTAACAAAATTGATAAATAAACTTTATATACTTGTACTTGTATGGTATGATATAAATAACATGTCATGTTTTGTTTAAACGTGGATTTAATTTCTTAAAATATATATTGTATATATATGTTATACATATAAGATATATATCTACAATGATGTGTATATCCACCATCGGGCGGACTTGGTTTAAAACTTTAAAAATTTTATAAAATAAAGATTCAGACTAGCTAAATCCCAATTAGGACATCTTCTAAATCCACCATTTGCCTTGTGTTTTTTTTTCTTTTTCAATCCATTACAGTACTTCATTCGTTACTTGTTTCTATTCCTGGTTTTTTTTTTTAATCTCTACAACCTGGTTACAGGTCTTAGCCTCCTCCAGCCACTTCCTCCAATTGCCATGGTCTTGTATCAACTCCATCCAGTTCCTAACTCTTGAAATATGCAGGATGTATTACCTGTCTTTCAACATCAATATGTGGCAATCTCCAAAGGTGGGGTATAGCTCCTGATTGGTTCATTGCTTCCACTCATCTTGAACTTCAACACCGCCGAAAATTAGTTAAAGGATTTCTCTTTTGAAAATCATGAGCTCTTTTTCAGCAACTTTATGATCTGTATTTTCATTAAAAAAAATTTAATCATAGCATTACCTGATAAACCTACATTTCTGTTTTTTTTTTGTTTTTTTTTCTCTTCGAATGAGCCAAATATGGACTGTGTGGGATAACTAAAATGGTTTTCAGCTAAGTGAGTAGGGATTGGTCAGGTTCTTCATAGCCATATTTACTTCATTTTCTGACTTTGAAGTTGTTTAGCTGCTTTTGATCTCTTTGGTCTCTGCCCTTTCTTAAGTTTTATATGTTGGTCTTTCTTCAACATTTTCCGAAAAGTTTGTTTGTCCTGGATGTGAGATTCAGAGATGTTGAAGGTTTGAATATCATGTTTGACTTGCCTGTACCACAATGATGTTTCTTGCAGGAGCTGGCTCTGTGGGTGATGCTGGTCAATCTTGACTCGTTCATTCTCTCAAGGTGTCCGTAGAATTGGAGGCGTCTCTTGATGTTAGTGTCCATAAGAGGTTCTTGCTTTAGGTATAGATCATCGTTGTGCCTGTGCTATCTTTCTCCATTAATAATCATTGGGCCTAAGATCTTCCTCAAGATAGTTGTTTCCTTGACCTCTAGTGTATGTATGAGTTTTGCTGCCTTGATAGTTAGGGTTTCAGCTGCATATAGGACTCCGGTTCTGATTACAGCGTTATAATGCCTTAATTTCACGTTGATGGATATGGATTTTTTCTGGTAAACATTTGTTTATTCTTTTATTACATATTTATTTCAATATTTAAATTTAATATTTTTTTTTTAATTTAAATTTTTTTTAAAACAATAACAATTCTCTTAATTATTGCATAAATCGCCATCATGGCCAGTGTCAGTTATCAATAGGAAACTAAATGCCAATAAAGTTGGGCAGCAATATGTTTTTATTATATTTGCTAAGCAGATCTCTCTCTATTTCAACATCTGAACACTTTAAGCAAAACATTATTCAGATTCAAAACTCCATTAAGTAAAATATTAGTTATGCACAGTATTAGTAGGCGTTCTGTGGGTATGAAAAAAAATAACTTAAACATCCAGATGTCTTTGTAAAATTTAATTTTTTCACACGTGTTGCTTGTGTTGGAGGATTAATTATAGATCAACTGACGAATCCTTCAGAAATGCTTCCTATAGTTTAAAGCCAGCTATTCAGAGTGCGATCTGGCAACTTGATTTGTTTTGATAATCTGATGTAGAATTACAGTTGAAGTTTAAGTGGTATGTAGATCTGCATGTATGTCTACAGAGGTCTCCTTCTTTCATCTTATTACTTATCGGCATTGCGAATAGGGGAATTGGGCCTTTGTATTCTTTATTCTTTGTTTTAAATTAACATTTAACTTTAAATGAAACTTTTATTTAATTAAGTATCAAATATGATCTTTTGGAACTGATAAGATACCTTGTTCGGCATACTCATCCAACTGTAGTTCTGTAATAGAGTCCTTCATATAAGACAGTGAATAGCTGGCTTGAGCTTCTATAGTTTGGTATTCCTCTAAAGAGATGTTATTTTTTTTTTTTCAATAAATAACTGAAATAGTATTTTATTTTTTGAGATAAGATTTTAGCTTCTTTAAGTAAAAATAATGGGATGAGTCGGAAAGAATGACCGTTGTATTGGTAAATCAAGATATTTTTTTCTTGATTTTTAATGATCACAATATTAATCATCGTGCTCTATGGTTTGATGGCATCTGAAAGCCAGCTGTAGAATTCCTGGATGATATATCTTTGATTTTTTTATCAAAGAACATGTGAACCCCTATTTCTTCCTCATTTAAGTTAATGAATGTTTTTTCAACTAAGGAAATGAACTATTGACCTGATCAGGTGGTAATAGGTCTATATCCTAGGTGTGGGAGAAGCTGGATTCCTTTCAAATCTGCAATTTTTGACTAAACTGTATTATTAATTAACCAAAGCATCATACATTCTTTGCAGTTGCTCCAAATAGAGCTCTGATTTGATGAAATGACCTTCAGGTCGTTAACACGTTGACCGCTAATGATGACACTGTGCTGTCTATGCTCCTTCCTTTCATGTGTAGGTGTCGACACGTAGTCTTCACGCCCCCTTTCTTTTCAAAAGGTGCCCACTAGCTTTAGCACAAAGAATGGACCATGGTCAAAAACTTGGCACTCAATGTGTTAAATAGTTACTAAACATGCCCTGATGATGGTTTCCTTTCAGAGCTCACATCACCTTACTTAAATTTTTGGAACCTCCTTTCACTTAGTCTTTTCATTTAATGAGTCTTCATCCTCAAATTCACATGCTAAATGAGTGGTTTCAGCTCCTGAAATCTTCCGTTTCCAATAACCAAGGAAAATGATGATTTCGTACTTTACCGTCATTTTGATCAAAGGTTGAAATACTTAACTTTAATAGGGAGTATGCTGTTTACCAAATGATTCAGGCTGGTTCAAACATGAACTTCTAATTAAAATTTATATCTCCTGGATGTAAATAACAGAAGGATTACAATTAAAACACAAAATAAACGGTAATTTTTTTTCTGACTCGTCCCATTAATATTGTTTTATTTATTTATTTTTTATCACTTCACCTCAAGTTCTTCATTTTTATAATCAAAATCTCTTTACTTTTAGTAAATTCTCTGCCACAAAATGTTCTGATGCATTTATAAAACAGTTAAAAATTTCACAACAAATCATAAGATGGTTTAGTACCTTTTGAGTTTCTATGGGGTTTTTAAATCAAATTTTACTTTTAGTTTATATATTTTATAATATGTGTAAATGATCACCTTATTGATTCCTTTCTCTGCTATTTTTTTTTTTAATCATAAAATAACACTTACAAAAAAGTGATCATATAAAAAAAAAATTAAATTTTTTATCCATGTAGTCCATGCCATTACAAATAACTTTGCCTATATTTTATCCAGTTGTTCAGGATAAAACCGCCTCCAGTTATAGTAAGTACTAAGCCAATGTTGATTTATTATTTTATATTTTTTTTATTGAGCTCTTTAGTTTTATATTATTTTATTTTTTATATTGTATATAAAATATAATTCACTTTTATTGCATGTTTAGATGCATGGGGTTGGAATAATATAGATTAGTTCAGAAATTCTCAATTTGAAATAATATTTTTTAAGCCTAATTGAGATAAAACAAATAAATGTTGTTAGGCTAAAAGGGGTAATGTAAAAAAAAAAAATTGAAACTGAGATTTCATCGGCACCAGTTAGCTTGTCCCATGTACTGCCACTTAAGGTGGTCTCATGGAGGCTAGAAAGAGGACTGTCACATATTTTGAAGCATAACCCGTTCAGAACAATAAAAAAAAAATGTAGACTTTGTTTATATTTTCGATTTTTTGAAAACTATGGTTACCATGCATTCTCCTCCTCCCCTCCTTTTAGCCTAACACCCTTCAAATGTAAATTGTAAATTACTTTTATTATTATTTCTTCTATTTAGTGCTTTTTTATATCACTTTTTAAAAATACTACGTTATAGATATTTGTAAGTAGTACATTGTTTTTATAAATGAATGTCTGTATATTTTTTTATAAAATGTAAAAATTTATATGTATAAATATATCTATTAGAATATTTTAAGGTATGTTATATTTATATTTTATATATTGATTAAGTATGTAAATAAATATGTATTTGAGTGAAATAAAAAAAAAAAACTGGAGACATTTGGACAGTGATATCAATTAAAAAATTATATTATTTGGTTTAAAGTACTCATGCTTAGTGTTGTTTGTTTTTTTAGACAATCGCTCTGAAGTGTATATCTATTATGAAGTCTTATATTTTGTTTTTTATTTATTATGGTATTTTATTTTATTTATTACTTTTATAAATCTTTTTTTCTTTTTCTTTTTTAATGTTTTTTAATAGTTTTATTTCACTACAGGTAAAAAAAAAAAAAAAAAAAAATACATATATGTGTTACAGTTTATGTTTAGTATAGTAATTGGATTTTTTTTTTTATTATTTCAGATTTTTGTACGTGCTCAATTTGACTATGATCCTTTAGAAGATGACCTTATCCCCTGTGCTCAAGCTGGTATTTCTTTTAAAACTGGTGATATTCTTCAGGTATTTATTTTTTTATGTTTTTAATAGTATATATTTTGAATATGTTGTTAATTATCTAAACATTTTAACTATTAAATGGGTCTTAATCGTGTACCTTGTTTAATGCATTTAAATGCAGATATAAACTCAAAAAAAAAAAAGAAAAAATCTTGATTACTTGATGCAAAGTATACTAGTAATAATACAGTTAGCCTAACTGGTTAAATCAGCCTTATGCCACCTTGAAACATTTATCTATGATGCAATGGCAATCTACCCATAGCTCACAATAAATGTTTTGCATTTCATTGGTCTGCGTGTTGCATTCAATAGACTAACAGGTCTTCCTTTACTGGGATACAGAGAATAATTATCCCAGAATCTAAGAGGATAGCATGGCTATTATTGGAGAGTGTTGATGTATTGTTGAAAGCAACTTATAACTTTTGATCAATGTTGGTATGCTTAAATCCCTACATATTGATAGTTGTTGTGAAGAAATGAATTAGTCAAATTACCTTGAAATCGGTTGAACTATTAAATTAAAGTAGGATTATTAATATCTGTGTTGTGAAAAATTGGATAATTTGTGCTTCTTAATAAGGCCTTTAAGTATTTATTTCAACACAATTGGTATTTTCAGAGTAATTTCAAGATTCAGGAAAACAATGAAAATGTCCTACTGGAAAGTGCACACTTTTGACTTATCCATTTCTTCATGGACAGCCAGGGATATTATGTTATTATCAAAACTAAATATAATTTATTTAGCAAAATTATTTATCAATATATGACCTTCATTGTTATATTTATATTCATTGTTTTGTAACTCGATTGCACTGACAAGGTACAACTTTCTTTGCAGATAATAAGTAAAGATGATCATAACTGGTGGCAGGCGAGGAGAGACAATGCTGGCGGGTCTGCAGGTCTTATCCCGTCTCCTGAACTTCAAGAATGGAGAACTGCATGTGTTGCTCTAGAAAAGAGTAAACATGAACAAGGTATGGAATTTAAACTTAAATCTGTGTATATAAATTAAGTTTTATTGTATACTTATGTAAATATATCTGTCATTTCAGTGATTAAGTGGTTAAGTTGAATTTTGGCCAAAATGAGTGTGACTAATAAGAATCGTGGAGGTTTTCCTTTATGATGAATAAGTGTTCAAGTAAGATGTTCGTTTTAAAGAACTGTGTTTTAAAATGAAGATCTAACTTAAATACTTATTTACCATGAAGAAAAATCTCCACGATTCCTTTTGGTCACTTAACTCATTTAGGTCAAATTTCGGCTTAACTATTTATTCGCTGATGTGACAGATATATTCCTGTAAAGAAAATTCTAGTATAATCTCTGTGATCAAGAGCCATAAGGCTGATTCATTTAATAGGTTTGTTGAAACTTGAAATTAAATTATATACACAATAGAAGATAAGCATTGATTTTAGTTAGTAAAATTTTTACTTTTTTGTAAAGGTAATTTTTAATTTTCTATTTTGTTTTCCTTTTCATAATTTTTCTGTTGTTTTTTACTCAGCAATTTTCTTTATAATATTAACTCCTATATTGCCCCCCCTTTTTTTGTTCTCTCTTTTTTTCTATTTCTTGTTTTTCTTTTTTTCTCTGTATTTGTTCTCATACAAATTTTATGCTCTTCTATTTATGTTGTTTTATTTTTAAAATCTCTCAGCCAGTTATGATTTTACTTTGTTTAATGTAATTTTATTCTTAAGGGACTTCCCAGAATAAATTTTATTTATTTATTTTATTTGTTTTCCTATTCTATGCTATTTAATGGTTTATATATTTAAATTCTAATGGCTTATCCCTGCAAATCTATCATTCTCATTTATGAAAAGCATATTTTGTGTTGTATATTTTCTATATGAGTGTAATTATAAAAATGATTTGCTCTAACTTAGTGATGTTTAGATAGAATCCAATATTATATAAAAGATATTAGGATACAAGATTATATAAAATACACATTTTTATCATTATTATAAGATTGTTCATTTTTTTTTTTTTTTTTTTTTAAATATTTTAAAAACATTTTTAACTCTTTGACTTTTGAAATATTTGTTTGAATTTCATCAGTTAAATGTTCACTACATTCATTGAGTGATCCAAGCTGTTATTTTTATTTGAAAGAATGCTTGTTTATCTTCTTTGCTTAGTTTAAGTTTCTCAGGATTATCCATATTTAAACGTTTAAAAATGTTATGTTTATGTTGATGGACTAGGTCAATTATTGACCATCTCATGGCTTACATTGTTTAATATTATTTTAAGTATAAATGGAAGCAACTTAGCTCTTTTACTTTTATTGAATTATGAGTTAGATTTAATTCCTCGTCTAATCTTTAATATAAAATATAAACAGATTAAATCTCTTGAATTACACTAAAAGAAAAACTAACTGGTTTTAAAATTGTGTTGAATATTAAGCTTTTCTCTGTAAGGCTTGCTGAATCTTGTTTCAACTCTTTTCTTCAATAATTAATTTATTGATATTTATAGATATTCATTCATTATTACATACCATTTTTTACTTAACCATTATACATATTGGTTTGTTGTGACTTATAGGCTGCAAATCCATTTGATTCCTTTAATGTTTCGTTAAATTCCAAATTAACCAAATAGCATTATATATAATGCTAAATAAGTTGTAACACTATCTTGTTTCACAGTTCAAAGGATCTTCGCAAGGGTTACATCACATCCTGTTGGATCTGTTTGGGCGCCAACATTTTACAACAGGTTCTCTAATAGAACCTACCATATGTGGTGTGATTCTCGTGGTGATTTTCTGAACTATTAAATAAATGTGGCCATCATTAAAATCTTTGTCATGACATTTCCTTTTTATCATGTATTAATTTTCATTATCATAAATTAATCGATTAAAGTGGTAATAATTTTGAGTTAATAAATCTTTTAGTTTTTCATAATTCAAATTCATTTGTATTTTTTTAAGGAACTAATTCAGATCTTATAAATCTTCTAGACTTGAATTATTAATTATTTTCCTTTCATATCTGCAATTATATAATGTGATAAAAAGATGTTCTAAAAATCAAAATGCTGTACTAATTGAAGTTAATTTTATTTTAAAATGAAAAATTCTTTCTTTGGTGCCAATCTTACAAATGTAACTGGAAATTTTGTGCATGTTTTGGTTTATATCTTCCAATCTCTTTTTTTATTCTACTATGCCATATATTTTATATTCTACTTGAAAATGTTTATATTCCTAACATACTTTAATTATTATATTTTATAATATTGTTTAATTTTTTTCCTCCCTGTCATTATGATATAATTTGGTTTTTAACAAATGTTTTATATTTTATTCTCCCTTATTAATTCATTATTTTATTTTATTTTATTTTTTTTTAGTCATGTTTAGTTTTTTATTTTATGATTAAATTTTTATTTAGGTTTAAATTAGATATTATATATTTAATGTTGAATAGGGTAAGGAAGGATCTCGACTTCTATATAAAAATAAATACAATAATACTAGAAAATATATATGGTAATGTTTATGTTCTGGAATCAGTAATATTTTTGTTCTAACCTTTTTGAATAAATTAATTTAATTTTTTATGTATTTTCATGTAATTCTAATTGGAGTTTTTAATTCCCAATCTATTTAGGTATTTTGACTTATTAAAAAAAAAAAAAAAAAAAATTCTTTATAGGAAACTATTAGGTTTTTTTTCTATTTAGCGATGGGTTTTGACAATTTTATATCTATGTAAAGGTGATTCAGGGCCTGGTTGCTCTTCACATACTGAGGGCTGTGATGGTTCGACAGGTAAATGAAAATTTGAACATTGAACGACAAGTACAAATCAAAATTCACTAGCATGCCCTAATTTCTATGAATGGCTGGATATTAAATATCTTAAGAAAACACTTTTAATTTTAGTAAATTTATTTGTAAATTTCTGTCATTTGCCGCTGACCAAAGGGATGTGAATTGTAGTGTTTGATTTATCTAAAAGTAGTGGATATTACTTCTATTTATCGATATAAACTAAAAAATAAAAAAGTGTTAATTAAATGCATAATGTTGCACAGGCGTCACTGGTTTGAATCCATCTGATGAATAAATATTCCATTTTGTTATCATATACTCGAAGGATTCTAAGCCATGGGCCTCTCGTAATAAACTTTGGTTATTCAATTTGATTTTAGTTCTTTATTGCACCTTTATATTATTATTTTTTTTTTTTTATAATAAACAAAATTAATATTTAAAAGATTGCCTAGTTGTAAAAAATCTTTGAAATATTGAAATTTCACGTCTTTTCTTGTGTTATAGTTTAAGATTTTTTTTTTTTTTTTTTTTTTTACACATAATTAAAAAAAAATTAGATGTTAAATATAAAGAGACTAATTTATTTTTTTTAATTTTATGAATTGGAATGACAAGTTTATAAATTTTAAATAAATATGATTTACTTCTTACATTTTTATAATGCTGCAGCTAAAATATTTGATTATTGAAGCAATGCATTGCTACTAAAAATGGCTATTTCTAATTAAACAAAAATTAAATTTATATGTTATGTAGTTGCACTATTTTTGTTTTCAAAATTCAAAGTAGATGGCTTTATGTAGTTGCATCAATATATATTGCTATTTGTCTTCTCTGCTTCAGTCGAATTTTTTTACGAATCACTTTGAAATGGGCATAGTCTTACAATTAATGGGTATTTTCAAAATAAAGTTATACCACTGATAAAAAGGTATTTATTTATGATCTATTTTGATTGTTGTTATAGAAATTTCTCGATCATGGCCACAGTTCAAAGTAAAGTATCGCAAAACCCATTTAATCTTTTTTTTTTCTTCGTCTTTTTATTCATTTCTTTTAAATAAGAAAGATTTCTTTATTTTTATCATTTCTAGGAAAAGAGCTTGATTTAATGCTATATAATTAAAAATTATATAGTTAAAGTACATAGTTAGTGAAAAGGGAAATAAAAAGGGTGCAGATGTTATAAATTGCGAGGAGATTAAAGTTAGCACGAACTGTATATAATAATTAAATTATAAAAAAATATATGAATAATTAATTAAATGAGGTATTCGAGGGTATTGAGCAGGGAAGGAAAATAAGAGGTTAACCTTATTCTTATTATTAAATACTTCATTTTTATGTAACCTTAGAGATGTTTTAAAAAAATAAAAAGATTCACTATTTTAGGGGAAAAAGTATAATATTTGAAATACGTTAAACATACATAATTGATTAGAAATGAACATTGTCTTAATTATTGTACTTATGTTTTTCTTATTTTTATCAATGAAGAAAAAATACAATTTTTTATTTATTTTTTTTTTATGTGTGTAGGGAAGATAATTGGGAGGTGCAGTAAAAAAAAAAAATAAATAAATAAATAAACTCAAAGGGCAAAATTAGTTTTTTAGTTATTTAAATCAGTTAGTGATGTAATAATTAATTTTAATTTGATTAAGATTTAGTCTTTTAGATATTTTTGTTATCATCACACATTTGTTTGTTCGTTGGGGCTTAAATTAGATCAAAGTCTTGAATATGCGCTATTGATGGATCGATTTATTTGTTTCACCACAATGGAAGACATAGCTGAACCTATTCAGTTAGGGTTGATGAATTATTTGCCTTTTCTATTATAATGTTTTATTCAAAGACTAGTTTCGAATATTAAACGTTCATCATCAGTTCTAAAAACATACAAAAAGTTCAAAACATCAGCACTTTGATTCACAAATTATATTAATTTTAAATTAATAGCCCCTCTTAATCCCAGCCCAAGCCCCTTCTACCACTGTTCTCTATTGTTTTAGTAAAAACTTTTGATTGGAAGGGGTTGATAGTGTTGAAAAACTCTCCAACGTCCCGTTGAATGCATTAACAATGGTGGAAAATCCTTCAGCTAACTTAAAAACTGTTTAATCCTGGAACATTTCAAAATAGTATCCTTTTGGGGGTAATAGCAGGAGCCCCTTTTAATCCTGCCCCAAACCAAACAAGGAGATAAGGATTTCTTGAAGCTATCGGTCATAGAGTGAAATGAGGAGTTACAGAAAGAAAGGAGCTATAGTCAATAATCAGATTAACAGATAGAAAGGATTATCTATTTAGCTTACTATCCCCCTTTCCTTCTATTTCTTCTTAGTTTATTCTCAGAATCGATAGCTTCAAGTAGCTTTGCCTCTCTTGGTGGGTATCAACATTTTTGATTTCTTGTCTTACATTTTTAAAATTAACATGTATAATCTGAGTATTAGGTAGTGATCCTTCTATACCAAGAAGTGTACCTCAACTATTACATCTATTACATTAATATGGGCATTGTTCAAAAATGTGGTTAATGGTTAAGCTGTTGTTGCAATGTTCGTATTTTGGAGATATGTCTCTCCCTCTAATTTCTCTAGTGTCCTGAGAAAAGAGTATTTTACAGGACACTCGAATGAGCAACTTTGCTGCGTATTAAATACTTCAGGATACTATTTGACAATTTAGTGGCTAATTTGACTGGGTGAATAATACTAAACTGAAACATATCTGGGAATATGAAGGGGAACATTGGAGTTCATCTAAAAAACAAAAAACTTAAATAAAAAAAAAATCATTCTTGAGATGGTAATATTGATTAGTCTTGGCTAGGTTTATTTTTCCTAAACCATGTTCTCGGTTTCCTGTTTTTCTATTCAATCTAAGCAGCATTGACTACTAGAGTCTCAAAAGGAAGCTTTACTTTAGTCATTGATCTTCATGCTACTAAAAGGTCTTCAACATACAAAAATATGAAATTATAATACATTAATTAATTTTTAAACTTAACATTAATAATTCCATTGCAGGAGATATGTACAATATTGAAAACTGTATATTCATATGCATATGAAATGTGATATCTTCAGTTCGATAATAAATTAATGCGCTAAAACATATCCACGTTTATTTAAAATTTTTCAAGCCAGTTGTGAGAGTAAAGTTCTTCTCATCCATTCTTCCGAATATATTGTTTATTAAGATTGTAAAGTTAATTTTACATTTTTGACACCTAGTTATTGTTGTTGCCCACTTTGGTAATATAGTCCTCTGCTGTATATAATTACATATAGTATATTTAGTGCATATACAAAGCCTACACTGTACAAATATTTTGTAGTTTGCGAATTTTTCGTTTGACCCTTCATTTATTTTTATTTGTAGTTATAGTTTTAACTTACCATTAGTTTTGTTATCCTGTTGTTTATATGTATTACTCACAAATTTAAACTTAAATGATGTTAGTTTTTTTTCTTTTATGGTAGTTTACACACACACACACACACACACACACACACACACACACACACACACACACACACACACACACACACACACACACACACACACACACACACACACACACACACACACACACACACACACACACACACATATATTTATTTATTTATTTATACATTTAGTAGACTCAATTATTCATTGATCGAACTGTAATTAGATGTACATTTGTTTAAAAATTGTGATCCATTATTCCTCCTTTAATTCAGATCTTCAGTCCATAAAAAAACAAAAAAACAATAACCTGTTACATTTGGCACCCCTGTGTTACACCCTATCACACAGGACTTCTACATTCTAACACTCCTTTCTCTTCCACTCCCCTCACTCTTTGGAATTCTCTCCTTCCTTGTATAAGACAAGCTAATTCCCTTTAAACATTGAAATACTTCTACTTTCAGTGCCTCGTGCTTAACCAAATAAACGACCACTAACTATCAATCTACTCAATTCAAATAAATAACTACATTTCTGGCTGCAATAACTATTTTTATAAATTTAGATTCTACTTAATAGAAATGTTCTTAACTAACTTTTTAATTGCTTTTTCTCAAATATTTTATACTACGTTAAGCATTGTTTTATAGGAATTTCTTTTTTTTCATTTATGGAGATTTATTTTTATTTTCCCATTTTGTTTAGTTATCATTTATATATGTTGTTTCCTTATTATTTCCATTATTTTTTTTAATTTATTCTCTGACCAGAGGTAATTTTATTTATTTCTATACCTATTTAATATTCTTAAGAAACTTTGTCCCAAAATAGAATTGTTTTTTCTTTTCTATATATACATATCCCATTCACTGCAGAATACTACCATAAAAAAATGCTTGTGTGGTGTCCCTCACTGTATGTTCGATGATATCAACTACATCCACAAAAGTTAGGAACTGATTAGGTTTGTGAAATATAGTCCCACTCACCTGTATTTTATCTTATCTATCGCCTGTTTGAAAATAAGACAAGCTAAGAAATCTGATAAAAGCCTTCTCTTGCAGGGAATTCTTCAGTACAATATCATTTTATCAGAACCAATGGTTCATTCCCCAATTCAGTTAAATCCTTTACTTCCACTAACAGTCATCACTCTGTTGAATATTTATTTAATGATTTAATTTTTAATGTGTTGTATTTTTATCTATTTAACAAGATTTACTACATAATGCTATGTTACCTCCTCCAAAAATATCTAACCGTTTTCATTTATCTTTTCAGTCTCCTTCTATTTTTCTTTCAAGATTTCATTCACTCCATGTATCCATTGTTTCCTTGAATGACCTTGCTTCCTTTCTCTTTCTAGTTTCTCTTTGAAAATTCTTATAGGCCCATGTTATGCTGCTTGCTATCCTATTTATATATATAAACATCTCGTAAGAGACAACGTAAGAGATATTTTTTGTTTGATTCATTTTAATTTTACTTTGGCATCAGGAACTGTCTGGAGCTGGGAAACACAGTGTGTTTACTTACAATAATTCAATTTTAGGACTGGAAGCTTTGTTTTATAGTATTATAGATTATCAGCTGTTGTTGTAACCATAGCAATGCTATAGTAGATAAGGTTATGACATGTCATGTGATGTTATTAATAAATTTTTCTTATTGTGTTATGGTAAGTTTTGTTCGTAATTGTTTTTATTAATACTATAGTTATCATGGCCATCCTTAATTGCTATATCCATGGTCATCCTATTTCGCTTATTTGAGGATAACATTTTCCAAACATTATTTACGAATGATCATTTTGTTTTTAAATATGTTGATATGATATTTTGAATACAGAAATACACAGAAAACATACACACACTCATTTATATATATTTAATATTTACATCATGCATATATACATTATAAATAAATGCATATAAGCATAAATAAATAATTTTTTTTTATTTTCATTAACTTGTATTTTTTATCTTTTTTAAATTTTCATTCTTGTCTGTTTTCTTCTTTATTTCTTTTTATATAACTGTTTTGTAGCCCTTATAATGATAAATAATTTGTTGGCCTGAGAATTGGCATATATTAATATGTATTTCGTTTATAAATGAAATTGGTTGATCTCTTAGAAACAAGTCAATTTTTGATACTCGAAAATAGTTATTGAATTTTTTTTTTGTTATATGTATTGCATTATATTTAGAATTGATAAAATATATGCTCAATTGAAAGGGGCTGCATGTGGACGCAGTTTGGGAAGCTATGATTATGTAGATGGCATTATCTAAGTTAAATACATATTTTGTTTGATCTCATTTTTCAGATCATATTGTAGTTAGCTGATTGCTTGCATAGTCTCATTTAAAATAATTCTACTTTCTTCAAATGAACTTTAGAATTATTGCTTCTTTAGTAGATAACGTTGCATAGTTTATTTTCTCTGGTATTTAATCCATACATTTTTATTCTGCAAGGTTTTCATAATAGTAGGTAAAAATATAACTTGTTTTTGGTACAAAGTTTATTGCTATATAACCTTATCTGATGATTTGTCATTGTACTTATTTTTTTTTATTATTATTTTTTTTTTTACATCTTCTCGAAGAGATTTTTCATTTGAAGTGTTTTTCATTGATACTTTTTATTCATCACCATAGCTCTCACTTGACTTCTGTGAACTTGCTTGCATAGATCAATATTGGAAGAAATTTTCTTTTGGAAACTATCTTTTTTGTTTTGTTTGTGATTTCTTTCATTCTCAGGAAGCCTTCTTATGTAAATTGAAGATCTCCCCACCACTCTAATCCTCCTCTCTCTTCTTTCTCCGTCCATCCATCCATGATCGTTTAGGTACGATCCTAGATATCTATATCCGGGTATCTGTTTTATTTATTACTACACTAAGCCCTCCTATTCTATCAGCTTGATCGTTTCTTCCTCCTAACCTTTTTAGCTCGGTCTTATCTATGTTTATCACCATGTTAATTTTCTTTTGTTGTTCTTGGAGAATACAGGGGTTGTATTGTATATGTATATTCCTACTATTATGTTTATATATATTCATCTGATATATTCTTTCAATTCCGTATCATTAAAATTAAGAGTTTCAATTTCATATGTAAAATGACTAATACAATTTTAATCAGTTGTGTACTGTTTATTGTTGTACTACCATTTAAATAGTATTTCTATTACAATGAAATGCCTAAAAATAAGCTACTTTACTGTGATATATATATATATATATATATATATATATATATATATATATATATATATATATATATATATATATATATATTTAATCCTTTCAGATAAGAATTCAAATATAATTTTGCAAAGCAGATTTCCTGATAAGCTGTAATTTTTAAAATTTAACAAACATATATTTTTTATATAATATTAAAATATTTTAACTTTATTTATTTATTTATTTTTTTTATTAATTAATACATCTTGGTAAAAGAAGGGATGATAGTATCAGGAATTTATATTCTTTCTAATTATGAGTCAAAATAACCTTTCTACATTAAAAAATATTATCAAATGAATTTATTAGTTGTAGGTATTGCATTCCAACATTTTAAAAAATGGCTGAATAAGTATTATTTTTAAAATTTTAATTCCTCTTTTTCTAAAACTATTTGTATTCCTTATACTGATTAATAAAATGTACTTTACATTATGAAATTAAATGAAACTTTTATTAACAATCCATCACTTGCATGCCTATAACATGAAAAGTGGCATGGAGTTCAAATGTACTCCGTTTTTTTATTTTTTTAATGTTTTTTATCTATGATTTGTTAAAATGAAATTATCTCTGGCTTTGATTTACAAATTAATGTTTTGATAAAGGAAAACAAAATAAATAATAATTTATTTTATGAAAATATAATTTTATTGGAAAATTTTTTAAGACAAAATAACTATTCTCCTATTGTAAGATTATAACTCAGACTCACAAAACTTTGGCCTGTTTTGATCACTCATGTCAGAAATATCAATTTTCAAAAGTGTCTGGGGTACAAATGTACACCACACGAGTGATGGAGGGTTAATATTATTATTTGTAATTGTATTTTATTTATTTTTTACTGTAATAAACTATGTATTAAACTTATTATTGCATCAATATTAATTTACGTTTATGATTAAGTTTAAATTTGTGATATTTTCTATTTATTTCAATTATATTATGTACTATACACTTTAGCTCATTTTAAGTTGTATTATTTTATACTTCTTCTCTGGATTGTTAGGCCACTCATAGATATTTAGATATTAGATGTGCATTAATGATTTGTTTTGTTTTTTTATGAACTGATATGACTTAGAGACTTTTTTTATTAATTTATTTATTTATATGCAAGTAGTTCTAGTTTGAATATATTTTATATTTTAAATTTAAAAGCTTATGGAAACAATTCTTCTGTTTCAGTGAATTGCTCAATCTTTGGTCGTAAAAAGAAACAATACAAGGACAAGTATTTAACCAAACATAATGCTGTGTTTGACCAGCTGGACTTGGTCACATATGAAGAAGTTGTTAGGTTACCTTGTGAGTAATCAAATTTTATTTATATAATTTATTATAATTTTTATGAAAACTTGAATAATTTTAATATCCATACAATTTATCTTTTTAGCATTTCTGAGGAAGACACTTGTTCTACTCGGAGCACACGGTGTGGGCAGGCGACATATTAAAAATACTTTGATTGCTAGGCATCCTGATAAATATGCTTACCCAATTCCACGTAAGTACTCTTTTGAAAAATATTACATACATACAGATAGTTGGGATGAGTAGTGAAGAAATCACAATAAAATTGTATTAATTAATTTATATTATTGTGATTTCTTGATTGCATGTGCAACTATCTGCTTCCTTTTATATAATTAATTTTCGATATTTGATCATGATACTGTGCAGAATATTTGAAGAAGTCAGCTAGTTGTTACTATATTTATTATCATCAAAATTAATGAATTTTTTATATTATTTTATTTTTTATTTTTTACAGATACAACAAGGCCTCCGAGAAATGATGAAGAAAACGGACGAAATTATTATTTTGTCTCAAATGATGAGATGATGGCTGACATAGCAGCTAATGAATATTTAGAATATGGTTGGTTTCATTTTATTTAAAGTTTATTTGTGCATATTATTCGTAATCAGTCTTTAATTTAATTTTTAATTTATACAGGAAGTCACGAGGAGGCCATGTATGGTACAAAATTAGAAACAATAAGAAAAATCCACGGAGAAGGCCGTGTAGCAATACTTGATGTTGAACCACAAGCACTGAAGATGTTGAGGACATCCGAGTTTGCGCCATTTGTTGTCTTCATTGCGGCTCCACACCTCAACAATCTTGCTGATGTAAATTTAAATAAATTTATTATTATATCTATAACTTAATTATAAGCCAAGATTTTTCTATATAGTATATACAGTGGAATCCTGATATATTGTATCTTCAAGGGGACTAAGAATAAGTACGATATATTGAGATGTTCACTATAACGAGACTATGATATTCAGCTGTAAAATTTGAAAATACGATATACCGTAACCTTAAATTTATTTTGATTCTTTTATAACATACATATACAGGGTGTTCGGAAGATCGTTAGCCAAAGAGGTATCTCGGGTAGGGATGTTCATTTTGAACCTATTTAAGGTCACTTACCTATATACAAAGTCTTACGGGTTTGTTTTTATGAATTTTTATGAAATAATGGCCAAAACCAAATGTTTGTGCCTTATAACTTCTTTGTTTACAGATATATCAACACAATTTTTTTGCTTTAATTACTAATACATTGTCCATGAAAAATCAAAGTGATTTGATGCAAAAAACAAAATAAAAAAAAAATGGGAGATTGTTTTCTTGTTAAAGGTAAAACAAAAAATTAAGAACTTCAATTAACTAGAGAAGTTTTTAAAATAATTTGGATTTGGCTGTTGGGCTTATTTTTTATTTCATTTTTTTGAACCTAAACTTGAAGTTCTTAATTTTTTTTTTGTTTGCCTGTAACAAGAATTAATGATCTCCCATTTTTTTTGTTTTGTTTTTTGCATCAAATCACTTTTATTTTTCATGGACAATGTATTAGTAACTAAAGCAAAAAAATGGTGTTGATATATCTGTAAACAACGAAGTTATAAGGCATAAATATTTTGTTTTGGCCATTATTTCATAAAGACAAACCCATAAGACTTTGTTTATAGGTAAGTGACCTTAAATAGGTTCAAAATGAACCTCCCATACCTCTTTGGCCAACGATCTTCCGAACACCCTGTATACTATGTATTTTTTTCAATTTATTTTATATACTTGTATTCATGAACAACACTGTAAAACTGTATTTGAATACTCTAGTATAAATTTTGAACATTAATTTGTCCATCACCACTTTTTATTGCTGATATGCTTTCTTTTTTTTATTTTAACAGATATATGTTTTCTTTAAGGGCCATGATAAAGATTGAATCCAACAATTCTCAAAATAAGTTGGCAACATCCGGTGTAAGCAAACAAAATCCTAGAAAACCCAATTCTAATTCAATGATAAAACACAAATTATAAAATGTTTTATCGACCAGAAGGGAAAAAATACTTTATACCAAAGGGTTGGTTTTGTTTGAATTAACAAGATTTTCTCAAAACACTACTCAATTTCAATGGAAAAGTACGATTTATAAGACATTTTGCTGACCTTCGAGAGAAAAAAAAATGCATTATACCGTGGGGACTAAAATGCATTGTTTAACATGAATTAAAGAGATTTTTTCCAAGAGACCAGCACTTTTTTTTAGGTTTTATCAGGATATATGATATATAGGGGTGGAATTATCAGGATTTCACTGTATATACTACGATATAGTTTTCATCTGTAATATATTTCAAAAAATTACTGTAACTGTTATGCACACAGCTGATAAGAGTGTAGTAGGATCTCAGTAGTTGAAGGTGAACAGTGGAGTGACCGTCTCAATCTTCCATAAAATGAGATTATATGAAAATTATTTGTAAACTTGTGAGTAAAGACTGAATTATTAGAAAAAAAATTTTTTTTTTTGTTTTGGAGAGGAATAATAAATATTGATGTTATACAAAAAAATTATCTATTAAATATAAAAAAATTTTTGCAGATATTTTCCGTACAACGCAATACCATTAGAGGCATTATAATTACAACATCATTATACACAAGGATAACTAAATCCTCTATTAGTCGAGACCCCAAAATAGTAAGGGGAATATATAAGAAAAATAATGTAGACAATAAATTTAAAACATATATCTATTTAATAACATAATAATACTTATGTTTGCAATAATAGTCATATTATTACATACGTAAATAAAAAAGTTTATGGTTTAAAAAAAATGACTAATTTTCTTATGTTTAAGTACCGACATTCTACCTGCCACCTCATGATCTCTCCACTGTCAAATCATCAAATTGAGCACTGTTGAATCATCTCTGCCTTCCAGATATTGTAGCGCCTTCTCCAACCATTTTTTTTTTTTTTTTTTTTTTTTTTTTTTTTTTTTTTTTTTTTTTTTTGAGCCTTCCTTTAGTAATGTTTGAACAAATATTGCCTTTTGACAATTGAATGTTTTGTGAAAAAAAAAAAATTAAATACAAATTTCTTGAAATTTGGCTTGGTTGAATGAGAATCAGTTAATTGAGTTCGGAATATATGTGAGATAAAAACATGGATATGATATATGAAGAAAGGAATAGCAGCTAAGGCCAATGGGAGAAACATTTGTTGGACATATGGGGATGGTGAGAGAGAATTCTGGGAATTGGCATACAATTATTGCACATAATTGAATTAATAAAAATAAAATATCTCTGTTGTAATATTCTGCTTTTATTTTACTGATTAATATTGTTTTTTTTAAATTTAATGTAGTTGTAAGAAAATATACATACATTTATGAGAAGATAATAATAGAGATTTTTTTTTGCAGTTTGATGGAAGCTTAGAGAGACTGGCTAAGGAATCGGAGCTACTGCGGCAAGCCTATGGCCATTACTTTGATTTAACAATAGTCAACAATGATATAGATGAGACGATTGCATCCCTTGAGCGAGCGATAGAACGTGTTCACTCAACCCCGCAGTGGATCCCCGTCTCATGGGTCTATTGACGAGCGAGCATCATATCTCTTCAAGATATCGAGCCTTCAAAGCTATAGTGATTACGTCATCTTCCTAAACGAAAAAAAAACATGCATCTTCTTCTATCATCGTTAAATCTCTCTAATCATTTTTCATTTTATTTATAAAATAATAATAATAAAAAAAATAAACAGAACTAAAATAAATAAATTATTGTCGATATAAGAACTAAATGAAACCTTCTTTGCAAGGACTCAAACTTACTTTAATTGTGATGTGATATTGGACAATGTTTACTAAAATTAACTTTAATTCATTTTGTATAAAAAAAAACCCAAAAAAAAAATTGTAAAAGGTGGAATGTAATTAACATATGGCCTATACATGAATAACAAATGGAATATGGTTGTCGCTGTGGTGGGGGATGAATAATGTGTTATCTGTGATGTAGTGAGAAGTGTTTGGTGCATTAAAAGAAAAAAAAATAAGTTAAAAAAAAAAAATTTAAAATGTTATAAATAAAATAAAAAGAGGATGGTATGATGTTTCTTGATATATGACTCTTATTAAGAGCTATTTTAAATCTTGAGATCTTAGAATATTTGGGCCAATCACATTATTGTTTTATTATAAAAAATTCTTAAATAAAAAAATTTAAAAAAAAAATCTTTTCTTTAATTAAAGTAAAGATTTTTCTATAGCAGTCGAAGCTAATTATTTAGAGAGATAGTTTACAGTAGGCGCCATTGATCATCACAATAGTGTTTATATCAAAAGATTTGTCGACGGAGCAAATCAACATGGAATGGTGGAATATAATTAATTAGTCACAAATATAAAAAAAAAGACAAATTTATCTCAGATTTTATGAGAAATTCATGACGAACTCAAGTCCTCGCTGTAAGAAGCGCTATTGTTACATTGCAAATGCTCTGTTCAAATGTTACATTTCTTATTAAATTAGTATATGTCAATTATATCAGGTTTTTATATTATTATTTCTTTTTATTATTATATTGGACATGAGCACTTGACAAATAATAAGAAAATATGATGCATGATAATACAGAGTGATCGACTCAATTAGTAATTGATAAATTATTATACACTTTTTTGATATTTAGTTTATTAGAAAACAAGTTTCAAATGTTCTGAACCATTTCAGTTATAAAAATAGCAAACCTTTAGCCATCTGATTTACTGATTATATTTACTATATTAATGTAATAAGCAAGAAAAAATGTATTGTGATAAATCTAAATAAATAGATGCACAATAATAGATAGGTTATTAAAAAAAAAATATTATTACATTGGTATATGAAATATCTGAAAGATGTTTTTCAAACTAATTAAATGTATAGATGGTAAATATTTTTTTTTTTTAAATGTATAAGCAGTGTAAAAAAAAAAAAAAAAAATCAAAATTATTTTATTTTATAAATGAAATAAAAACATCAAAAAATAATATATATGAGCACAAATTCAATATATTGAAAAAACTAAATTAACTTACTATTACAATAAATACTTAATCCTACATAAAATTATATTTATAGGTAACACATTCATTCGATAATTACCAGTTTTTAGAACTGTATAAATTTGAAATTAGTCTTCTAATTTAACTAAATAATATAAAAGTGGAAAATAGTTAACTGATTGTTGATTGTAAATGAAATATTTTACTTAATAGTAATAGCTGAAGCTTTTAGCGGAATCGAAAACCAGATCCATTAACTATGTCATGTTGGAAAAGGTTGTTATTGTTATAAATTCTTGCAGCGAGTTCTTGAATTCAATTTTAGGTAATTCAATATTGTTCATATCATAAAAATAGGTCATATATTAATTCAATTATGTATAAAAAATAAAAAAATAAACACCAACAGACAGATACCATTCCTTTTTATTAATTACCTCTTCCTTTGATTTGTTTAATTGCATAGGCATTGAACTTTTTCAGCTGTAGTATTTTGTAACCTATTAATCATTTTGTAAATACCGCTAGAGGACATCTAAACGGATGCCTCTCCTCGGTATTGTAAATCGTGTTGTGAGGTACTCTTCAGGGAATAGTTTTTTAAAAATATTTATAAATATTATTAACATCATTTAAAAAAAAAAAAAAAACGAAATTGCAAAAAAAAATTATATATAAATAAATTAAAAATATTAGGAGGTTGTCAAATGTAATTTGACTAAAATTATGTATAATAAAAAAAGTTTTTAACATATAAAGATTTTATTTCATGTGAACACTATGTTTCTGTTAAAAATTATGATTGTTATACATAGTGGGCGCATGTAGTTGGGACAAAGTCTCGTTGTTTCAATGTAGGGGCCAATATTTTAAGTGGTATTCAATGAATAAAATATATTAAAAAAAAATAATACTGTTTGAAAATATGACAGAATTAATGTTTTGTCTCAAATACCCTCTTCTTAATTGTTTTTGTCACACAAAAAAAAAAAAGAAAAGAAAAAGGTAAGTTGCCCGAATGCCAACACCCGTTGAAACAAGGACTATTCCTTGTCCTTTCATATTTATTGTTTTCTTAATACAATAAAACAAACATTGTCTAACTAATGTAGTTTTTATATAGTCATGTTATTATTTTAAAATATTCAAATTATAGTAAATTTAGGAAATAAAAAATGAATTCAGTTATACTTTTTTTTTTAATCCTATTTATAAGTTTACCAATAAAGAAAAATTAAAAAAAAAATATATATATATACATTAAGAGTGATATGTATATATACATGTGTGTATGAATGTAAAAAATTGTGTCTATTAAATAGAGCTCATATATCACAAAAAAAAACACAAAAAAAAAACCTAAAACTGACTGTACAATCCACTCTCAAATTATATATGTATAAACATATATATATATATTAAAATTTTTGAAAACATTGTTATAGATATAAAATAATTTATTACCTAATGTAACATATGTTCTTGTTTTAATAGCAATAAAGTTATGTAAAGAATAAAATAAAGTGTCTTTCCATTAAGTTCATGATCAAATTTTTTTTTTCAATAAATTTACGGTGAAGTTTCTTGAATCAGGTACAGTAATTTTTCAATTATCCATTGCCTTCCTAGAGAAATAAATGAATATTTTTCTTTATTTTTTATTCTCAACAGTAGAATAAAAATTAAGAATTTTTAGAAGTAAGATAAGAGGGATGGCAATACAGTATGGTGACATCTAGTAGAGCATGTTAGTAAGATCACTGATGAAGAAATGAGGTTTCTTAGAAGAGCGGTTGGTAAAACCAAGCGAAACATAGTGCGGAATGAGACCATTCACTGATTAGAAGTGCGAACCACTTGAGCTGTCGTTCTTGAAGAATGTCTTTAGCTCGCAGATATTCTTCAAGAACAAGGGCTTAATCGTCTCATCCACTTCAGCAGGATGGGTGGCTATTATAAGGATAACCATGGGGGCAGCAACCAGGTGGCAGACCCAGACCCAGAAATACTAAAGGAAGGAAATCTTGGAATGGATCTGGAGAATCAGTCAGGAAATGGAGGAAAACTGTAGGCTTTAGTCAGGCTAAAATGTTGATCGAAACACTTCCTTGTCTAGAGAAAAATTTGCTTATCAACCTGAACTAAAAGAACTCCAGCTTTCAGTCTGAGCGCTGGCTGATGGCACCTGACTGGCAGCAGAAAAGGGAGCAATGTTGCTAAAGCTCTCTAACACACACTGGTCCACCCATAATTATATTATGTTTGGTTTTATTTTTTTTAAAATATGTTTTTATAATTTTAACTACAGCTTAGCCATATTAAGGATTATAATTAGCATTATATTATTTTTTATTCTTCTGATAACTAAACCTTAAATAATTTTGTCTTTTCTATATATATATATAGATACGCAATATATATAAATTGTAAAAATATATATATATATATATATATATATATATATATATATATATATATATATATATATATATACGCAAAAGGTCTCATTGCCAGAGAGAGATGATTTTTGTTTTTTTCTATTCATAATTGTTATTCTTAAGGGACTTAGTCCTCTAATTCAGAACTTAAAAACGTTTTGCGAGCTTGCGATGTGAACACCCTACGATTTGATATGCTGTTTTCCCTTTAACACTTTATAATGTTAACTTAAAATTAAAACATAAAATGCAAAATCTCAATGTGACCTGTGTGAGAGGTAGAACTGTAATGAACCTTCCAAGGTAGGTGGGGAGAGAACCAGCAACCCTGCACCACTCTGATTGGCCCTGACCAGCCTCCCTCTACTTTTCCCCAAGTGCCATCAGCCAGCTCTCAGACTATATATGTAAAGCAGTAAATCACCCTATACTACGTAGCACACTGTGATCGATTCTCAGCATTAAGGTATTCAGTCTTAGCAGAGAACAGATTAGATGTAAATAAGTTTCCATGATAAAGTGGTCAACTCTTCTGGAATTCATTAGGAAATGTTTATTGTTCCAGCTTCAAGTATCTTGACTACACAGTGACTAATAGGATAAATGAAGAGGACGAAATAAAATGGCAAATAATGGTTGCTAATACAGCCTTTTTTGCTCTTAGAAGTTTCATTTATTGTAAACTATTAAGTTGTGATACAGAAATCATCGTGTACAAATCTATAATCTAACCTGTGCAACCTGGGCCTTACACAAAATCTCAACGGATAAGATTGACCTCTTTGAGAGGAAAGTCTTACGACGGGTTATGAGTCCAATCAGGGAAGATGTAGCGTATCGACTGAGAAGGAACAAGATCTACAACCTATAAGACGATCTCGGGGGTTCTTATTTTGTGTGAATTTAACAACTGAAATGGCTTGGTCTTGTAATGAGGATGTATGATGGGGGAGCAGCCAAACTATATGGATCCCCTGATGGAGTCAGATCGTGCTGAAGATCAAAAAGAAGGTGGAAGGACTCAGTGGCTGAGAACTGGAAGAGGATTGGTGTATTCCATTGGTGTGGCGACACAGATGCCTGGGAAAAAGTGGTTAAGAAGGCCGAGGGCAGCTACATGCGCCTCTTGAGTTTTATCTATACTATTATTTAAAAGGACAAGCCATTTTTCCTTTGTGATCACTAACCGTGAAAACTACTGAACCAATCTTTACCAATTTTTAACCACATTATCTTTATAGTTCCAGAATAGTTTAGCAATAATAAAATATACCGATTTCTTATTATTTCCTTATTAAAATAGTTATAATATGTGGATAACAGTGAAGTTTGAAAATTTACTGATACGTCGCGAGCGCCATTATGCATGAGAGGTTCCAAGGCATGGTGTTATATAGAGTTGGAAATTGATAGCAAAATTTACTTATATTTAATTAAATGATTTTAAAAAAATTAAATAGGTATGTGGTGAATTTCATCCCGTTTCCAATCCTTACAATCCAAAATCCTTCGAAAAATCCTCAATGCTCCTTATTTTGTTACCAATGTGCAGTTTGGGACAACAGAAGCGCGCTGAAGTATAAGCTAGATAGTGCCTGTGGTATTTTCACAGCGGAACTTACGGCGATATTAAAAGCGCTTCAACTAGTTCAAACATTTGTAGAGCCATCGATAATTATCTGCTCCGACTCCTTGAGTGCGATTAAAAGCCTTTTTAAATTTTATTCCGACAACCCAATAGTTCAAGAAATTCATTTTCTTTTAAATAAGATCAATAAATCTTCCAAAGAGGTAATCTTTTTCTGGATCCCCAGCCATTCCGGTATACCCGGAAATGAGGAGGTGGATGGAGCAGCAAGAGAAGCCCACCAATTAGAAACCATTACACCCACTTGTCCGCGGCAGAGATGTTTCGACCACTCCACATGAAGATTTTGAGTGAATGGCAGAGTGCATGGTCGGCATCGGAAGGTAATAAATTAAAAGAAATCAAACCGAATATCGGTGGCTGGGCCTCTTCAAGACAATGTAGAAGGGAGGAGGTGATAATCACACGGCTAAGAATCGGACAGTGTCGTTTAACGCACGACTACCTGTTGGCAAAGAGAGATCCCCCTCAGTGTCAACTCTGCAGAGTTGCTCTAACAGTGAGGCACATCTTCGAGGAGTGTCCTCAGTACAGGAGAGATATGGATAAGTGTGGTGTACCTCGTCAGCTCTGTAAGGACTTGGGCAATAGTGAACAGTACATTTCTAGTACTATAGAATTTATAAAGAAAATTAAGTTATATAATTGTATTTTATGTTCTTTACTGTTCTTTTTTTTTATTTTTTTTTTTTTTTTTTTGTAAATCTTATTTATGGTTGGCATTAATATAATTTTATTAGAAATTTATTATTTTTATTGTTGCAATGCAGTTGGTATATTAATGTTCGGGTATATGGTCAATAATAACCATAGCAGTTTTTTGCCCTTAAAAACAAACAACAACAAGTCTGTCCATCTGGATTACAAATTAATTGATAATAATTAAAAATTAGATGTCTAATTATGGTTCCACTTAATCTTCAACCACCTAATCAGTGCTATTTTAACCAGGTTAATAATTACTGCTATGCGTGAAAGTTGAGGAAATAATGCTTCATTGCATGCTACAATACAAGATTTTTATCGATTAACCCATAAAACTTCAATTATTAGTTAAAATTATCTTTTACTTATGAAAGTGAGGGCAGCCGTGACAGAGGATGCTAGTTTAATATCTAAATAAAAGGTTTGTTCTTGGAGAAAGATAGGTTTCCATTAATTAATTACTGGGTTTGACAAATAGGACCAGTAGATCCGTTAGACTCGTTCCTTCCACCTTTACCAGTACCAGTGGCCTAATGAGATAACTTTTCTTCATTAGTAAAGTGGTCCTGGAGAATACACAGTCATACCATCTCTAAATTTTTGAGATCAGTGAGCTTTATAATATGAGATGCCAAGAACAAAGGGAATATAAGTGTTTTTGTTTTTTGACTGAGATATTTCGTTTTTAATATCAATTGTTGCTCTAAATAAGACTAAAAATATAAACATCTTTTTATTTGCTTTATTTTTGGAATATTTTTAGAAAAGTTTAGATTAAAAAAAAAAATGTTACACAAATAACCATAAAGTGTCTTGGGTTTAATGCATTGGTAAACAGCTATACTCTTTCTTCACCAACGTTGAGCTAGCAGTTGATTTGGCTAGGACCATGCTCAATCAGCAGGTTTTTTCCCCCAATTAAGAGTACCAATTTTATATTTTACTTTATAGGATCTAATGGATTTAGATTAAATAAGTATAAAAGCGAAATTTAACCATCAAAATATTTTTCATAATAAGAACAAATAAAACACAACAAAATAATTAATGCTCGCTGTATTGTAATCGTTTTTCACCTGCTCTGTTATATAAAAAGACAAGCCATTTTTCGTTTGTGATCACTAACTGCGATGTAAATGAATCTAAATGCACCAACATAACCTTTGCCCTCCACCGTAAATCCACCTATCTACTTCAATGGTATTCCACTACCTAAAGATGATACATTTCGGTATCTTGGTTTCTACTAAGACAAAAGACTTACATGGAACCCTCATACTCGACTCAAAAGGCAAGAACTTAACAGACGCTTCAGCCAATTGTATAGACTACTAAATTGGACATCTCATCTTTTCATTGAAAACAAACTTCTCATATACAAAACCATCGTTTAACCTATTTGGACTTATGGACTTGAACTGTGGGGGACAGCAAAAAAGTCAAATATCAAACGCATTCAATCCTTGCAATCCAAAATCATCCAAACTATAGTAAATGTTCCTTATGTTTCCAGCAAAACCCTCCATAATGGTCTGAATATACCATACGTCCTCTGAATATACCCCTTAAATTTTTAAAATTCCATCGAAACTTTTCCTTTCATCCAAACCACTAGCTCAATCATTATCCGCTTCCACACATCCTGATAACCCCCCTCGCAAACTAAAAGGGTAGTGGCCCCGAGATCTTTTGTAAAATTACTTATATTAGAGTTCTGGCAATGGCCAGCTTCTCAACTCATGCCCTAAGTGAATGTTATAGCGCTCTCACTTAGCCTTCACTGGGTTTTTTACACCAGTGATGCAGCTGAGAGAGAAAAGCTGGGATCTCTCTGTGCCTGGCTTGTCCCTTCATAAGTGGAGGGACGGGTCTGTTGGGGGATCCCTAGGATGAGTGTAAATTGTAAATAGAGTATAATAGTATTTTATTTTTATTTTTTAAAGTTGACAAAGTTGTAGAGAGTATAAAAAATATGGAATGAATAACTGTATGAGAATAAGGACTATAACATAAAGGCAATATATATAGACTGAGGAGACAAAGGAATCAACAATTAAAATGAGTTTTAATTATAAAAAAGTTAGTGACTAAATACACTAATACACATATACAATACATATCATTTTGTTTGTTTTATTTTTTTTCTAGCCCTGATGAAAGCTTGCAATGCAAGCATAATAAATTAAAAAAATATTTTTAATTGCTGTGTATCTATGACTGCATACCCCAACTACCTACATCCTAAAATAAAAATTATTACCAAATAAAAATGTCGATTTTTTATTTGGTGTGTAAAAATATGAATCATAGATCTTCAGTTGTTAGCACTGATAATCCGATGGACTTTATAATCTACAAGAGTTTCTTAATAATCTTTGTCCTTCTGGATTTACATAATTTTCAACCATCTAATTAGTGCAGTTTTAAGTAGGTTAAAAATGACTGCTATGCATGAAAATATCATTATGGAAATAATGCCTATTAATTGCATGCTACAATGCAAGATTTTCATCAAAAAACAAATAAAGCTTCAAATACTAGTTAAAATTATCTAACTTCTTTATTTATGAGAGCGGGTGAAGCCGTGACAGCGGTTGCTAGTTTCATACAAAAATCCTGTAGGTTTAACAAGGAAAAAAAAAATTAAGATATGCTCTTTACATTAGTTTAGGAAGCACTGGTTTCAGTTAGAGGTAAAGTGAAAATCCACCGGAATACAGGACATTCTAAATAAATAAATTATATCTCTTGATTATTCAATAGTTTGGCGATTTTGTAGTTAAAATCCAGTACTCAACTCCATTTTTTTGGAGATTATTTATACCCTTTATATTCTAGAGACCTGCATGCTGCTTAAATTCAATGAATTCATTTTTAAGATTTTTATAATCCACTGGATTTCTTACTATTATTATCCATAAATTAAACTATTGTAAAATAAAAATCTGAGAATTCTGCCTGGTCTTGAATTTTTGAAGTATGACTGAAGGGATCTTTTGAAGGATTACATTTTTTTGTAGAATTTTAATACCAAACCTTAATTATTAAACATTTATTTAAATATTTTAACAACAATTTAAATAAGATTTATTTATATACAAAAATGGACGGAGGCTTGATAAGGCACATTTATTCATTGCGACAATTATCTAAAATATTTACTTAATTTTGTACATTTAAGATAGTTAACAAGCCAATAATACTTGTTTTATTAAATAAAAAAAATAAAAAAACTAACATTAGTTTAGATTAGTCCTGAGTAAAGAAAGATACTATCATTATGAAATATATTTTTTTCTTATCTTATTTATATTTCAAATTATATTAAATTTTTTAACTGAGTATTTTTGTATTACGATTTAGAAACCATGAGAATCTTTAGTGACTTAAAAGATGAATTAGTATATGGTAAATATTGCTGAAAACAGTTTAGTACAAAAAAAAAAAATAATAATAAAATAAATATATATATAAATAACATACACATAAACTAATGAATTCACAACCAAGCATGATAATAAAGCTAACTCAAGGGCTATTCCTTAATATTAGTAGGTACAGAAGGCATCAAAAATCAGTTTTTGATTACATGTTTTTTATAGCAATTAAAACAGTTGGTAAGAGCGTGAATATTGAGATTATAGCAAGGCCTGGGGCAGAGTTGCACTCATCGGTTTTGCAAATATTGCACGATTCCACCTGTGAAGGGTTTCCAAGGCTTTGAGCTGAGCAAGGTCCTTCATGGTCTTGTTCTGAAACTGCAGCGCATGCCCTGTCTACCACCTTCTTCTTATCATCACCAACTAGAAAAAAATATATACATGTTTTCAAATTTAACACTAAGAAACTAATTTGATCGACTTATAAGAAAGAAATCATTCGATACTTAAAAACAAACAAGTTAAAGTAGGATAACAAAAGTAAAATCCTGAAAATTAACTTATTTTACTTCACAATCTACTTCTTGAGTATCAGTAGATTGGCATGTAAGGAACAGTCATTACATTGTGAGTTGCAAATGGAAACAGTAGATATATGAAAGTATGTTTTACAAAATTTCATTCCCATTTAACAGCATTTATTTATGTTAGGCCCTCTGATAGGAACTTTGTTATTATTTGTTTATATGTATCCGTCATTAGTTGGTAAATGGTTGGAGATAAAGCTTATTGACCAGACATGGAAAAAAGAATTGAACAGGTTTAATACCTGATACCCTGATGACATACCAAGATAAAAGGACCAAGGTATCATCCAACATACTGTAGCTATTGTACAAATTGTTGCTACATTGAATTCTCAAAGCAAACTAAGATTGTTAAGCAAACTAACTCTTAAAACCTTATTTGGTATGAGCAAAAGCTTTACTTGTATAAAACCTTCTTCTGTAATCAAAGAAGAAAATAATAAAAGAAAGGTTGGGAAGACCAAAGCCTTGAATTTAGAGAGAAAAGAAGGCCTAAATTGATAACTATTTTAAATTCTAAACTAACAACATTGTAATAATGTGGCTAGAAATTATTTTCATCTTGTTTGGAGTTTTTGTTTCACTCAAGAACTTGAAACAGTTGGGGATTTGTTTTTCTCAAAGCTATTGATCTACATAAAGTAAATCATTGTCCATAGTGAATGAAATTAACCTTGGAGTCACTGCAATATAAACAAATTATGATCAACAGCTGAATGTGTTTTCTAGGTTACAGGATTCTATTTTTAACTACCCTTTATTTTTCTAATTAGTAAGTTTTAATAATTTTTTTTTTTTTAATAAATGGAAATTGTGGTGGTGTTGAGGTCAGGGCAGGGCGTTGATTAGAAGTTCATACAACAAAACGTGAGTTTCCTTAGCAAATGGGTAATCAGAATATGAGTTCGAATCCGGCCTTGTTGGAGTGGTATTAACGCTCTGGCAATGAATACCTCACCCTCTCCTCCCAGTTTAACCACGTGTAGATGAAATGGCAAGGAAGTGAGGAAACTAAAAATCAAGTAATAACGGTACTAGTTGAGAAATGGTGTTCACTGTTGGCGCCATAATTGTTACCTCTAAGTTTATTTTAAAGAAAAAGTCAGGTTACTTTACAAGAGTTAAATACGATAATAACTTATTGAGGAGCTATATATTAAATACGAAAAATATTGAGCAGAATAACTGTTTATTATTATTATATTCATTTTGAGAGGTTTTGATCAATAGAAATATCTTAAAGTATAAAGTTATAAGATTTTAACTTTGCTTAAAAAGGCCGAATCCCATTGTGCTTTGGGTATTTGTTCGGATCGGCGACACCACCAAACTGGCTTGACCCGCGCTACACCCACCAGTTCGATCCTTACGCTTCACTTCATGTTTACATTTTTCGATAGTTCATTCCTATAACCTCACATGTAAACAATCACTTCTACAGTTTCAACTTGGATTGTGTTGTTTAGTTTGTTATATTGATATTTAGACTTCTTAAATGTAAATAGGTAAAACAGAAGTTAACAACACCAGGATTAAGTGTTTTATCAATTCACGTTTTCTTATTTCATCTTATCTCATGTGTAAAAGTGTTACAAAACTTAACAAGATTTATTTGTACATGGATTTGGTGTTTTATATATTTTTATTTGTTGTTTCAATTTCAGTGATAAAATTTCAGTATACATATTTTGTGAATGAATTCTTTGTCATCCATATTACTTTTTGTCCTAAAGTGAGACAGATTGTATTATTAATTCAATAAAACATATCACTTTATAAATAAATGTGAGAAAGTATATCACAGGTTTCATGTTTTCTTATTTCCACTTTCCTTGAAAAAATATAGCAGAAATTAACATCATCACTTTCAACTAGGATTCTGTCTTATATTATAACATGGAGAATTGACAATGTGAAAATAATCACAGATTAAGAGGTAAATGACACATTACTATATAATTGTTGAACTATTGGTACAATGTTATAGATTAATGTGTTTAAAAAAAATTAGAAGCCTGATGATGGAATATTGTCTCCGAAACATGTAGCTACAAATGTTAAATAAATAGGAGTTATGCCAAATAAATACTTAAGGATTCTGTCTTTTTTATATTTATATTTTATTTTCACTTCTCTAACAGAAAGTTCATCAGGAATTAACTTTACTGGTGGTTCAGTAGTATATTAATTGTTGATTAAATTAATATTAATTCAAAATTGATTTAGTGTCTTATATTTCGACATCTTCTTATTTCCACTTCATTATTTCCTTATTTCTCATTTTAATATTAGAAGGTAAACAGAAGTTAATATTACTTTGAATAGGGATTTAGAGTTTCTCAGTAAATGAAGGAGAATATCCTTTCCCCTCTGAAAGCAGCGACTAGAACATTGAAATAAATCGGAACAAGGTTAGAATCGATAAAAGGTATTCTGGGCGCGTGTAGGGGTTGGTGTCGCCGATCCGAACAATTACCGTGCTTTGCCTAAAGAAGTAATAAGTTCATTAAAGAAAACTAATACTATCAACAGTGGAATCACTAATTACATGAGTAACAGTTGTTTAACCTCAACATTTACATAATTTTAACATCCCTTGAAATGAGATCCAATGGAGTCCGTCCACTCTTTTCAATCGCTACCCACAGCCATTGATTTTGTTCATACAACGCAAAATAAATCAATTTACCAATTGACCAATGCCAAATTAACATATCAAAGTAAAAATATAATTGTTTACTTTGATTGATTTTTTTTCAATTTGGTTTTTAAATTTATCTTGTTAATGTAACGGCTGAGATTATATTAAAAACCGGATTTTACAAAATTCAATCAACTATTATCGTTATAACATTTCATTATGTATCTTCTTATTTACTTGATGTGTGTTAAACTAAACAATAGTTTATATAACTAAATAATAACAATATCTAGTTTTTATTTAACAGTCATAAGGTTATGGAACTCATTAAAAGAAGGCTAATTATGAATCATTTCTAGTTTATATTGAAGGTTTTTATATTATTTAGTATTCTTATTATTAACAGTTTGAATTTTCCATTTCGATCTATGACTTTTTAATTAAATTCCATGAAGGTGAATTGAAACTGACTGCCCGCATCGTAAAGATTGAACAAGGATCATTCCACAACTAGAGGGAGGTTAATGTGGCCGCTATAAAAAAGTACATGAATGTACTGTTACTTTTAACTTTTTACAAAAAAAAATCACATCGCCCAAATTCTTGTATTACGATAAATCTCATATCGCATCTCCTCAGTGTGCACCGAGCTTATGATTGAGTCTAACACAAAAATACATTATATGAAAGAGATGTTAAAAAAAATATATATGTATTATACGTTTGGTTCAAATGTGAGTTTAAACCGGGGAATTTCAGGAGGATAAGGTGATGAAGAACTGAAATTTATCCCCACTACACTGGGGAAAATATTTTATATCAACTGGCAACACTGCTACAGTTATGTTCATGGAAGTTATGTTACCTTATTTTTGTTATAATCATCAATTTGCGAATAATTGTTTGTAACCAAATATTTTGCCATTTGTTACTCCACATTTTTTTATTAAACAAATGTCAGTTCGACCCAGTAGCATAGATTTTGGCTATAATAAATATTTAAGAAAGTATTTATTTCTCTTTTATAACAATGCCGAATCGCATAAATTATATTAAATATATATCTTAATTTCTAATTAAGTCATAAAGACATTTATAAACTTAATGTCTCATTATTTATTTTGAAAAGTAACATTATTCATTTGTTATTTGTCATTTGGGGGAAATCGGAGAGAGGCTTCGAAATGGCTGGGGGTAATCCGGGGAAATTTTGCTGCTACCCGGGAGAAAACTGTTGTTAGAATCGGCATCACTACTTTTACCACGCCGATGATCTTCAAATCTATTTATCCTTTCCCAACTCTGACCTATTACAAGCCCCTAAAAGGATCCAGGAAGACCTGAATCGAATCTGTAACTGGGCATCTACGAGCAAGCTAAATCTAAATGCTGAAAAAACCAAAGCGATTGTAATAGGTTCGAGTCACCTCTTAAAAACCATATCCTCTATTCCCACCCTTTTCCTGAACAGTGATCCTATCAAATTCTACTCCTCGGTCAAAAATCTTGGAGTCGTTTTTGATGAAACCCTATACTGGAAAAATCACGTATCCGAAATTTCCCGCCGCATCATCCCTATCCTAAAACGTCTCAATTACGTTCGCCACCTTCTTCCTTTCGAAACCCGCAGATTACTAGTCACCTCTCTCATCTTCCCCTACTTTGACTACTGCTGTGTTGTATCTGGGGAGATCCATGCCAGAATCAAAACACTATTTAACTGCTTTATCCGTTTTATTTTCGGGATCCCGAGAAGCGCCCACATTTCGCAGTTTTATGTGGAGTTAAAGTGGCTTATTCCTTCCTACCGTCGCCAGTATTTCCTGGCATCCTTTCTTTTTCAAACCGTCCAATCCCATCATCCACCTTACATTTCCGAACTCCTTTAACTCAAATCCTCAATTCTTATCCGCTAAACCCGATCCCGCCAATCAGATTTGTATACTCCTGCTCATTGCTCAGTCACTTTCGACAGATCTTTCGTAATCCGATCCTCTTCTCTCTGGAACTCTATCCCTCTCAACATTCGTCATTCAATTAACCTTTCTACTTTCAAATAATCTTTAACCACCTACTATCCACCCAGATCCTGTCCTCCTAAAACTGTCAATAGCCACTTTTTAGTTGTTATAAACTATAATTATAAACAGTTTACATCCAAGAAATCTTTTTGTTTTTTTAAAAAAAAATATTATAAATTTTCTGTTACTTTTTATTAATATCTTTTTTCTGCTCTTTTTTTATTATTATTATCTGTTACTTTGTTATGAAAATATTATTTTATTTTAAGGCTCTGAAGGCCCTTGATTGTACATTATTTTTTATTCTTAAGGGACTTAAAGTCCCAGAATAGATAAAGAACTTTATTATTATTATTACTTTCGATACATCGATAGTTTTTTTTTTTTAAATCATCTTGGCATGAAACTGAATTTTTTAGAGATGACCTTACTAACGTGAAGCTACGTGGACTAATTATGAAAAGGAACTTATTAACTGAACAGCCTAATTAAATGGGAGCAAGTGGGCTGAATACGGCCGGGTCAAAGGCGTAGGAGTCAGCTTCGTTCTTTTTTTTTTTTTTTTTTTTTTTTTTTTTTTTTTCTTTTGTCGCGTGGCACTACCTATTAGACTAATTGTCTCTAGGACGTATAAAAATTCACATTTACCATTATCATTTGATTTTTTTTTTTTTTACTGTTAAATAATTTTTTTTGTTTTTTTTTATGTAACTCAAACTTGTAAATACTTCTCTAAATAAAAAGAATATTACCAAAGATGAATAGGGTAAACTAGACAGATATTGTACCCCTTGTTCATACAATAATTACAGAAAGAATAGTTAAAAAAAGTTGAAATTTACAATTATTTTTCCTTAATTAATCACTATACTTTAAGCTAAACAAGAAAGGTCACACCAAACATCATTACTGGAATGTATATTACAAGATAGTGACAATAACTAATGTAGAATCAGTTATTGACCCCCTTTGTATATCTTTTAAAATATGAACAGAATTGAAATTATTTTAACACAGATGAGTTATAGAACTTAAAAGGAATTTATTAATTTATTTTTGGAGTTTTTTTTTTTTTTTAATTTCTAAGGTGTCAATAACTGTCTGGTTTACAGTTCTGTCCTTTGGTGACTCCCCTGTGAAGGCCGGATCCGCAACGCACCTTCATATCGATCAAGATTCCTGACTTCGATATATCGATAAGTTTCTCTCATAAACTTACTAATTATACTTGAATTATTTGACGCAACCAAAAAGCGCGGCATAAATTTTATTTGATTAAAAATAAATGCTATTTTTATGAAAAAAAGTTATAGTGCTGACTATCACTGAAATGTTTACTAATTAACGTAATAGTGTTTATTACTATTATGGCTTTACGATGTTTTGATTTAGAATCTAAATAAATATAATAAAAAGTTGTGAAAACAGCAATAAAATAAATTTATAAAAATGAAAAATACGAATATTTTTGTTTTGTTTTTTCTAGGGGCTTGACATACTTATTTATTCTAACTAGGAAAGGAAAGATAAATTAAAAATAATAATTTAGAGTGCCGACGTTTCGGACTACAATAAGAGCCTTCATCAGGGCTAGAAGGAAAAAACAAAACAAAAAGCTATGATAAGAAACTGAATTTTAATAAATATGAAAAACAGAAGAGCAGTATGAAAATTAAACTAATAAGTTTAAGAACAAAAAAAAAAAATTATATAAATAAATTTAGTATTTTGTTTTTATATAAATAAAAATTATAAATTATATATAAAAAATTATATTATATAAAAAGAGATTACGATAAAAGATGAGTGGATTTAGTTGGTGAACAAACACATAAATAAAATATAACACTTAGGTAGTACATCGCTATAAAGATATTTTTATGTACAGTTTATGCTAACTTTAATTTCCTCACAATTTATAAAATTTGTTCCATTTTTCATATTTACTAAATATGTACTTTTTAATTTGAAGGGTTTGGTGGAAGAAGGTGGTGTGTCACATTTTTAAAAAATACAATCTAGTTTATTGGATGAAGAATTTATGTGTAGAAGTATTAGGTAGCACAATCTGAATATTTCACAACTAGAAAAAAGAGTTATGAAGAAGATGAAGGGGCTATATAACATTTTTCTGCTAAAGGAAAATATTAGAAAAATAAAATTTAAACATAAATTATTCAAAATTTTGTTTTGTTGCGTAACCCCTTCATCCATGAAATTCATTTATAGTTATATTTACTCCTCAATTTGAATAATTTTCCTTTATTGCAAAATACTTTTTACTGTAATCCAAGCATATTTTGCCCTAATATCTTTTTTTATCTTAATAATAACAAAATATTTCAATTTTTTTTTTTAACTTCCTGTTTTAATTTTCACACTGTTGTCTTATATTTTTAAAAATTAATATTTTTATTTTATCTTTTTTTCTTCTAGCCCTGACATATATTTGGAGTTTTTTTTTTCAACAATATTAAAATTTCTAACATTCCAAATTAATTGGGAATTTTATAGTGCTATTTTTTATTTTGATTTTGATTTACAAAAATTGGTTCCCTTGAGCCAGTCGGCTAAAGAATAAATAACATGGAACATTTTTTAGGGATTGCCGTCTTGATCTTTGATGCTCATATGTTATATATATATATATATATATATATATATATATATATATATATATATATATATATATTTTTTTTTTTTTTTTTTTTTTTCGCTCAACTGTGATTTAGTTTTCGGTTGGAAATAGGCAAAGTTTTAAATTAAACAGCTAAATCCTGCTGACCGTCCATGCCGTTATGTCCTTTTTTTTCCGCTTACCTGTATGATTTTATTGTTTATTTCCAGAGGAGAGTATATTTGTATACACAAGAAGCGATAAAACGAAATAATATGTTATTGTGTTATATTAATAGGGCGTATAAAAAAAATCAAAATAAATCACCGTTTTATCAAATTCCTGAGTTCAAAAGTCTGTAAATATCTTAGTGCTATTTATTATTTACCAATACTTAATAATCCCTTTAGAGCATTCTCTAAACTTGTTTACTAACACTGGACTTCTTAAAAAAAAAGCCTCAGTTCAGTTATTTATTTCAAAGAAGAAACATGACTGTATCCTACGAAATCCTCGTAATTTTAAGACATTACTGGAAAAAAAAAATTCACAGCCGCTGAAGAAACTCGTGGAATTATTAAATATGCCCTTGAAGAGCGCACTGCGCGGCGTTGGTTTGAATAATTTAGAAGTGGAGATACGACGTTGGAAAGGAATAAGGGCTCCGGGCGGCCATTAATGGATATTGATGAGGTTCTGAAGGAAGCTGTTGAGTTATGTCCACAAGAACTCGCGAACTTGCCAGGGATTTTGGTGTGTCGAAAGATACTGTTAGTCGCCATCTTCTCTCCATGGGGAAGGTAAAAAAGACCTGTAGACTGGTCCCTCGCGAACTTAATCCTCAACAATCAGCAGAAAAGTTTACAGAACTTCATGGGTTTGGACTCCTGCCTCATCCACCATATAGTCTAGACCTCACACCTTCGGATTACTACTTGTTTCGATCCAAGGCTCATTTTCTTCAAGTGAAAAAAATTGATAATTTTGCGGAAGTTAAAAATGCTGTCCAAAAGTTCTTTGACAGCCATTCCAAGGAATGGTATCAGCGTGGCATCGAGCAATTGGCTAGCAGATGGGTAATGACGGTAGATAACAATGGACTTTGAGTATTGATTGTATTTTATATCAAAGAAATAATAATACAAATATTTGTTTAAGAAACGGTCATTTTGTTTTTATACACCACATTAGATGACTAATTTAATCCTCCATTTTCTTTTAGTTCAATAATAGTAGTTTCATTTGAGATTTTCCTCTATTTGTTTTATTGTTTATTTTGACATTTTATATTAATTAAAATAATGTTAATTACTAAAGTTTCTAATTTTAAATACAATTACTAAAATTCGAATTTTTATTACATCAAATTATTTATAGACCATGTCATAAACGTTTTTCAAGGTCATCTAAACTATTTTCCTTAGAAATCAACTCTAAAAATCGAGCAAGATCGGTCAAATCCAGATTAAATTTTTTTTTACTTCGTATTAGGAGAAACAAATTCAAAAGGAGTTCACTTATTAGAACCTGTCTCCTAGTAATAGAGTTATTTATTAAAACGAGCGTTGAGCTCTTAACAGATCCTATTCTCCTAATATCAAACTTTGCAAAACGCAACGCCTTTGCGTTTTCCAAAGACGTATCGCTTTTTACTAAGTTGCTCGGTCACCGGTAAAACATGTTCCATACTAAAAAAAAAAAAGAAAACAATTTTTGATATTACCTAGTTTAACGTATTTCCTGCAGACATAGTGCCCTCTGGTGCTGCCGGTCCTGTAGGGTTCGCATTCGGTGAGAAGTCTTCTGTTGCTCGTGTCGAAGGGGTCGTGGCAAGCGTGATCGTTCTCACTGTTGCATGTCCAGCAAGTCAACGCCTCACCTATAGCAGAATATATAATAAATAAATTGATGTTATATTTTTTAGCTATTTATTAAAATTTACAACTGTACACAATAAAATAAAAAATAATCTAGTAAATGTGAAGATAATTCCCTTGACATGTCAATTGCTTGTAAATATAATAAACATTGGTAGTAGTGAAGGGCCGTTCCGACTTAGAAGTAGAATGATATTTAACGTTCCGTTCCACGATTGGAACCAGTTCCAGTTTTCTTTCCGTTACATTTTTCGTTCCACGTCAGTTTTACTAACCTACTACTTTTTGTGACTTCGAGCTGTTAACCTCCCGATTCTATTTTATAATAATTTTTTTTTATAGGTACCATAATATTAAGTAGGTTTAAATAGCTAAGTATACTTATTAAAACAATGTATACTTTTAAAATAGTTTTTTTCAATCAAGGTTTTAATTTTTGGTGGAGGGGGGAAGTTATCTCAAGTATAGTGTACAATTGAGCGAGAATTTTCAACCCGGTACCATTGCAATGATTAGGTGGTTGAAATTTATGTAAAAGCATAACTGGATATTCAATTATTAATTATTAGCAAAAAACTAAGGTTAGGCCGCCCATTTTTTACACATAGTATCAAAAAATAAGAAATCGATATTTTGATAAGGCAATAATTGTTAGTTAATATATTTTTTTTAATTGGTTTAATAGTGTTACCAAACTCTGTTTCAGAATGGCGCTAACCACATATCGTTCGATTATTAAACATCCCTGAGATCCACACGTCACGCTAAACATTTATAGTTTTTTAAAAATAACGATTTATATGAATTAAGCAAATTTTATTATCAATTTCTAGCTCTATATAACACAGTATCTTAATAACCTCTCTTAAATGGCGCCACCTATCGTTCAATTTTTAAACTTCACTGCACACCACATATTTATCGCTTTTTAGCAACAATTTAATTATAAATCTTTAAATTTTATTATTGCTAAATCTTCCTTGAACCATGAAAAGGATATACTTAAAATTTGGTTAAGATTGGATCAGTAGTTAGCCCGGTTAGTGACCACAAAGGAAAAATGGCTTGTCCTTTCATAAAGGCTGAGTACCTCTTAGTTTAAAAAAAAAGTGGAAAAATGCCGCAGACCTCACCTTTCTATTCCACTCCGTTGCAGATTTACGATAAATCAAAGACTTTTTTGAGGAAAACACGTTTTATACCATAAAAGCTGCAATATCTCCATTTTTTAAAACTATTTTTCGAACTTTGATCCCATTTTTGATTTAGCATTAAATTTTCTATAAGAACAGAGTACATGTAACCTTGAATTTTACAAACTTGTAACCTAAAGAACAGCTTGATCTTCACCTTATTTAGGGAAGTCACAATGTCGTATATTACTTCAACGCTCACTGATTTTCGAAAAAATATCCACAAAACGTCAAATCTCATAAAAACTTGCAAATTTAATCAGATTTCGAATGGTATGTTAAATATAATGATTCTGTTTCGATTTCATAGATAAATTTATTTTTGAAAACGAGAAAAACATGGTGTTCTCATTTGGCATACAAATCAGTTTCTTGTGTGAATAACACATTATGATAATCCCTTAATGGAAATGTGTATTTTAAACATAATAAACTCTTCATTGGAATAAAAATCAAAGAAAAATATTTTTTGATATAAAATAAACGAAAACTGTCAATAAAGTGGCACCAGATCAGAGGATCTTACGTTATTACATTTATTTATTTGTTATTATTATTTAGGATTTATTTTATTCGATTTTCAATGTAAGGTTTAAAACCCAATGATAATGAACATAGATTTTTACACTAAGAGATACTCACCCTATAATACTATAATAGTATATAATACTATACTATAATAGTATAAATATAAAAGTACGATTGTCTGAATCATTTTATAATACAAGCATTTAGTACATTCTTATAATAATTTCCATATTGTGGTTTATAGATTGGTTAGATATTTTAGTTAGGTTAATCACAGCTGATATATAACATTGATATTCATGTGGTCTTGCATTACAGATAGTGTGCAAAATGCATGAAGCTTGATTTATTATTTATCAAATACACGCTTCTTCAAAATGGCTGCTATGGAAGGGAAAACAATAAACAAAAACAAAAACATAACGTGTTCTTGCATTTGTGTTAAATATCAGTCAGTAATATGTCAACAGATGCATTCAAATGTTCTTTGAATGTACTGAACTATTGTCAACTAAGTTCAGTTTAACAGACTATATAATTATATATAGTTCAGTCAATGTGTGATGAAATGAGGAGTGTAGAGTGCATGAAATATGCGATTATTTTTGACTTCACAGCTTCGTTAGGAGTAGTTAGAAGGTAAACGTACTAAAAGTCCCCGCCCCTGGGAGAGGGGGAAGGTCCCAATTTTGTTTTTCGATTATATCTCGAAAACAGGGGTCTCTACAAAAATATGCTGCAGATCGAAATTAAAGCTCATTAAATTTCCTATAAAATTAACTATATACGTATTAGTAGAAATTCCAACAGTTTTCGAGATATACGTTATTAAAAATCGACAATTTTAGAAATAAAAAAATGTTTACCTCACTTTTTGTTAAACATTTGAAGCAAATACCAGAAGCGTATATATGAAATTAAAGTAAATTAAATGCTCTACAATTTTGATTCTGGCGGTTTTTCTGAGTAACCGTTGTGAATTGTAATAGAAGCAAACGTTTGACAAAAAGTTAGGTGACATTTATATTTTCCCGAAAATCACCGATTATCAATAACGTATATCTTGTAAACGGTTAGAATTACGACTAATTTATATATAATAACTTTTATAGTAAATTTAATTGGCTTTTATATTTATTTGAAACATATCTTTCTAGAGTAAACCGTTTTCGAGATATAATCGAAAAACCAAAAAAGTGGAACTTCTCCCCTTCCCCCCACCGTTACCTCACCCCGCAGGGGCGGGGACTTTTCGTATGTTTACCTTCCAACTATTCCTAATGAAGCTGTCAAGTCAAAAATTATCACATATTCCGTGAACTCTACAATGTGTTTATTGACTGGACTTATATTACTTATATGTTTATATGCTGTGAAAATATCTAGCTTTATAGGTCATTGCTAACGATTCTTGGAATTTTCGTTCATCCATGAGGCATTTCTGTCTGTAAATCAGGATTCCCTTCAAATCAAGAGAATAGTCAGAGACAATTAGATGATCATTGATGACGTATCAGAGGCGCGTAGACTCATAGGCGCACTCATCGACTTACTCATGGGCTTACACTACACAAGGTGCACATTGAAACTGATTTATTTAGAGTTACTTTATTTTGTCTAATATCGATTTTTTGTATATATATGGAAAGATCTTAAACATTGTCTTTCAGCTTCTTTATATTATTAGTCTCTGGCTCAAAGTCCAGTCAAAAAGTGCTGAATGGAGGGGTGTAGAATGCATGAAATATGCGTTAATATTTTACTTCATTACTTCGTTAGGAATGGTTAGAAGGTAAACATACTAAAAGTCCCCTCCCCTGGGGGGTGAGCTTACGGTGGGGGCGGGGAGAAGGTTCTATTTTTGGGGTTTAGAGCTTATTTGATTTTCTATAAAATTGTTTTATATACATATATGTCGAAGTTCCAACGGTTTTCGAGATATAAGTTATTAAAAATCGTATATTATCGAAAAAAGAATCATTTTTACATCACGCTTTATCAAAAAAGTGCCAGAAACGTATATACGAAATTCAAACAAATTTAATGCTGTACGACTTTGATTTTGACATTTTTTATGATAAATGGCCGTGGAAGGCACTAGAAGTAAATGTTTGACAAAAGTGAGATCTTTTTTTTTTTTCGAATATTATCCATTTTCAATAACTTATATCTCGAAAACCATTTGAAGTTCGACAAATATGTGTAGAATTAATTTTATAGGAAATTTAATTAGCTTTAATTTTGATCCGTATTATATTTTTCTAGAATCCACCGCTTATGAGATATAATCGAAAAACCCAAAAATGGGACCTTCTCTCCTCTCCCCCACCACAGTTAGCTCACCCCTCAGGGGCGGGGACTTTTAGTATGTTTACCTTCTAACTACTCCTAACGAAGCTGTGAAGTCAAAAATTTTTGCATATTCCATGCACTCTACAATATGTTAATTGACTGGACTATCAACCACCCTTCTCTCCAGACCTTTAGCCTACTAACTTCTATATTTTTTAAGGGTCTAAACCAATTTTTAAACAATAAAAAATTCATTGATTAAAAAGTCAACGGAAATGAGAAATTCTTAATAATGAATCAAAATTTTATTGAGAGGAGCTACAACGTAGACCGAAATGTATCGAGAGGGATGAAGCGTATTTCGATCAATAAAAATATCTTCCTATAATTTATTTTATTATGAAAATTCTATTGTTGACTGTACGATGCATTAGTAGGGAAATGGTGAGGGATGTAGTCAGGCGCATTGTTGGCCAAGTGTTCAACCAGACCACAATCACCCTGAAGAAGACCTACAAGGCAGGTCGAAACGTCGGCACTCCAAATATAAAGTTTTTTTTTTATTTAAAAAACTTGGACGTGTTTATTTACTTGACTGCATCCCTGACCATTTCTCTACTTATTTACTCTTTTGTTTTATTTTGAAAACATAAACCTGCATCAATTTCTGGTCAACCCAATATTAAATGTTGTAACTGATTTTAAAAAAATATATATTTTTTCCCCCAACTGACTACTAAGTTGTAAGACTGTCATTTTTAAGCACTATATTTCCTACTATTCAATATATGTATAATATAATAAATCAAAATAAGCTTAGATAATAAAAAAAAAGAAACATTTATTATACGAAATTGCTTCTAATTTTAGTATGCATTAAAAAAAAAAAATTACTGATGGAAGTTTAGGGTTAGTGAAAATGGACTGTTAAGCGATAGAAAAGATAGTTTCCATTGTTGAACAGTATTTTAAAAAATAATGTAAGTTTAGCGGCCGCAGTTCGAAAATAGTCGGGATAGTGTTGTAACTCCTTCAACCGTGAAAAGAATAATTGAAAAATTCAGAGAGTCTGGGAATTCTGGTACACCCTATAGTTTATACAAATATTTATCTCTGCAATTTGTATTTTTCACCTGATACTATTTATAATATGCATGACTGAATATAAAAATATAATGTATAGCTTTTTTTGTATTCATATAATATATTATTAATTATTGTTTACCTTTGTGGACGAAGACAGCTAGGAAGGGAATGACGAAAAGTGCTACTCGTGCCATGGCGATCGTACGAATGACAATCCAGCCCGCACCGACATCCCCACCTCGATTCTCCAGCCGACATCAATTTAATTATCTCTCCGAACGGCTTCTTATTTCTTTTTGGAAAAATTTTATTTCTTTTAAGTTATATCAAATTAGTGATACTGAATACTGAAGTTAAAACTTCTTTAGTTAGAATCGGTGCTTTTTCCTGTTTATAATGTATAAAAGCTAAAACGTTACACTCGTCTATAACCCTGAATCGGGTATAATCTCATTTAGCCCTTGATCAACTGAGCCTTCAATTTTATTATGAATTATTATTTTTTCCACAAAACATTCGCTACCCGAACAAATATTCCAGTCAATGAGTGCTGAAATGAGGGGTGTAGAGTGCATGAAATGTGCGATAATTTTTGACTACATAGCTTCTTTATGTGTAGTTACCATAGAAGGCAAACATACTGAAAGTCTCCGCCTCTGAGGGTGAGGGTCCAATTTTTGGGTTATTCGATTATATTTCGAAAACGGTGGACTCTAGAAAAATATTTTTCAAATAAAAATTAAAGCTAATTAAATTAACTATAAAATGGTTTATATACATATTGGCGAACTTCCAACGGTTTTCGAGATGTACGTTATTGAAAATCGTTAATTATCGAAGAAAAAACAAATGCTACCTCACTTTTTGCCAAACATTTGCTTCTAGTGCCTTCCACGATCATTTCTCAGAAATAAATAGCTGGATCAAAGTTGAAGAGGATTAAATTTACTTTAATATCATATATACGTTTCTGGCACTTGAAGCAAGTGTTTGACAAAAAGTGAGGTAAACGTTATTTTTTTTTTTTGAAAAATATCGAGTTTTATTAACGTATATCTCGAAAACCGTTGAAAGTTCGACAAATGCGCATAGAAACAATTTTATATAAAATTAAATAAGCTTTAATTTTGATTTGAAATATATTTTTCTAGAGTCCACCGTTTTCGAAATATCGGTGGGGGGAAGGGGAGAAGTTCCATTTTTTTGGTTTTTCGATTATAACTCGAAAACGGTTTACTTCAGAAAGATATGTTTCAAATAAATATAGAAGCTAATTAAATTTACTATAAAATTTATTATATATAAATTATTCGTAATTCTAACCGTTTACGAGACATACGTTATTGAAAATCGGTGATTTTCGGGAAAAAACAAATGTCACCTCACTTTTTGTCAAACTTTTGCTTCTATTACGTTCCACAATCGTTTCTCAGAAAAAACGTCAGAATCAAAGTTGTAGAGCATTTAATTTATTTTAATTTCATATACACGCTTCTGGTATTTGCTTCAAATGTTTAACAATAAGTGAGGTAAACATTTTTTTTATTTCTGAAATTGTCGATTTTTATTAACGTATATCTCGAAAACCGTTGAAAGTTCGACAAATACTCATAGAAACAATTTTATATAAAATTTAATAAGCTTTAATTTTGATTTGTAACATATTTTTCTAGAGTCCACCGTTTTCGAAATATAATCGAAAAACCCAAAAATGTATCTTCTCTCCTCCCCATACTATTAGCTCACCCCCCAGGGGCGGAGACTTTTAGTATGTTTACCTTCTAATTCTAACGGAGCTATGAAATAAAAAATTATCGCATATTTTATGTACTCTACAATGTGTTTATTGGCTGGACTAATTTGGCAATCTTTGTAGGAGCATTACTACGGGTAGTATATGTTTACAGAATATAATGAGCCGTTATTAATACTATCTTTGTTGATAATATTTACTATCACTCCAATCGATCGTACATTGTTTAGTATGCCAGACATGGAAACACGTGATTTCAGAGTGATTTTTTTTTTAAACATTTAAACTTGGACAATCGGCAGCCTAAGCTGAAACATTAAGATTAACTGAGGAGGGTTTTGTGAAGACATGCTATATCAATCATACCAAAACCGAATTTACATCCAAAAGAATTATTGGTTCCTGTGTGGTGGTCAATGGCAGGAATCATTCATTTATATATTTCAACCAGAGGTGATACCACCACATCCACAGCGCACTGCAGTGATATTGACATAATACATCAAAAACTTATCGAAAAACAATCTTAATCAGAAGGGAGTACACTTACACGACAAAACCAGACCTTATGTTTCACCACAGACAGTGAAGAAACTAAACGAGCTGTGTTACGAAGTCTTCCATACAAGAAGGTCCCGAGACCACCTTTTTTTTTTTTTTAGCAGCAGGTTTATGATTCTACTATTTTATTGTTTTTTAATATTTATTAATTAAAATTTACAAATGTATAAACAAGTACACACCTTGACTGAATCGGGAATACCTCGTGACATCTAAAAGGCAATGATAGCCCCCCTTTACAGAGAAAAACTATATTGTAAAATATAGATAAATGAAATTAACTTTCTATTAATAAAAGACGAGCGTTGATGACTCTTATGTTTTACGCTCGAAAAATCTCAAATAAATAAAAAAAAACACAATAGGTTTACAATATTAAAATATGCAAATGGACAGAATCGTTACTGTAATGACATAACAATTAATAGAAAAGAAACTAGAGATTGGTAGCACTACATTTTAAGTTCTATATTAGAAGATCCAGACACCATCTTCTAATCATGCACCTCAGAAGATTATCATGAGTTTTTTTTTATTTGGATGTTTGAATGATAATAACATTTTTTTTTTTAAATATTTGTTTATTGAAATTTACAACTGTAAAAATAATAAAACAAAAAATAAATGAGCAAAATTGTCAAATTAATAAAATAACAATGAGAAGCAAAGAGACTAGGAATTGGTAACACTCCATCTTAAAAACTATATTAGAAGGTCCCAAAAACATCTTCTTTTCATGCACCTCCGAGGATTATCAGGTATGAAATACATAGTGAGCAAGTTGAGGAACTAGATATATTTAAACAAACAAACAATTTTTTTTTAAATTTCGGTTCAACAATAAATGTTATCCACGAACTGTTTGAAGAAAAGAAAATGTTATAATCCAAGTAAATCTTGGCAAGCCCTAGGCTTTAATCTTCTTGATATGGAGGTTCCTAGGTTATACTCCAGAGCTCCAGGTGCGACGTGGAGAAGTTCATGGTGTCGCCTTATGAGCCTGTTAAAGACCCCAGTCAATCAACTCCCAGTTCCTGGTGAAGCTGGGAATTCCTTATAAACCAGGGTGCGTTAACCACCATACGCAGTATTGTTTTGGAATGCCTTTAATCTACTTTCAACTGCTTTATTTTTTATTTTTTTAAACCCATATTTTTACTATTATTTTGTATGTATTTAATATTATTTTTCTTTCACTTTTAGTATTGATTATTGTTATAAGGATTTATTAATTTAATTTATATTTAAAAAATAATGTATTGTATTATGTTATTGTTATTAAAATGGTTCTATATGTATGGATATTTAAAAGAGACTGAAGCGATAAGAAACAAAAATAAACCAATCTCATGTAGCTGTAAAAAAAATAAAAAACAGTTTCTCACTTTATTATCCTCTTTACAAATTAACCATAACCTAAACTTGTAAATTAAGCACCAGGTAAGATACGCTTTTTATTTTGAATTACTAATTAATTTTTTTAAACGATAGCTGATTTAGATATGTAACGATATATGTTATATAAAAATAAATAAATGAACAAAATAAAACATCAGGACACGCGTTAATAATCTATTATATATTTGTCAAATACCACTCACTCATTTAACACGAAATCTGAGAAACCACTGAACGGATTGGAATGAAATTTGATATGTAGATTCCTCTAGGGCCGTAGGTGCTCGCTAAGAAAGGAATTTTAAAAAATCGGCCTGGATCGCAGCTAATTTGCGAAAAATGCGATTTCAATTTTTATTGGGTGAATAATAAAAGATTAATTATCATATGGTATTTGGAGATAAGCTAAGTTAAAAAATAGGTTAGATGTTTAAGCCGCACACTTTGACCACCGATTAAGTTCCTTATAGTTGTAAACAAACAAAAATACGATCGAAGTCGAAACCTTATAATATTTGTACTTTCTGTGAACTCATGGTAGCTGCAGAGGTTACTTACAACTTACAAGTTTGAGTTGTTTCGTGACGAGAAGCTATTAAAATATTTATGTTAAAGAAGAGGTTAAAAGACTTATGTTCTCTGGTGATGACATGTAAGGCCAGTTCGATGTAGGGACAAAAAACAGATAAGAATCATGAGTTCTATCAAGTGTATGATTGTCTTTAGTAACGTATCATGTTCTACCATGGAGAAGAAAGGTACAGTATTAACATCCCTTAGCGTGACCCAAACACCAATACATCACTTAAGAAAACTGTGTCTGCAGCTGATTTTTACGCCTAAATGTTAGTGGAGCGAGGAGGTAAAGAACCTTATTTACTTTAATTCCGTAATCTCCTCAACCAATTTATGATTGATATGTACGCAAAAATAGAAACAGAAAGACTAAACTTTCTTCAAAAATGTTGAGAAGTTAAGACTATATTCACTTAAGATGGTAGTGCTGCCTCGAAGCTTCACTGGAGGACTATCAAAATAATATAAAATTAACTTTTGCAAATTGTCAAATTTACTTATTGAAATTATTCTAAGAATGGAATTCTTCAGGTATATTTAAGTAATAATAATAATTATCAACGTTAAGCTTAACTTTTACTAATTTCAGTTGTCTTCATCTTAATGATATTAAACCGTAGCGGAGCAGGGTACCATCAGCTAGTATTTAATAAATGAATCATGGCGGATTTACATTCAACCGGACCACCCAAGATTGAACGGTGGGTGGTTCCTTAATAAGACTGACAATAAAATTTTAACTTTTATTTCTATACATTTACGCTACCGTTTCATTTTAATTTATCAATGAAACTACGCCATATTAGAAACTTACTAATCACAGAGGCTCTCTTGTGACTATTCAAGGAAGACATAATTAGCTCGACCTCTTCGTGACCACTACGTGAATCAAGAATGAGCCAATCTAAAACGAAAAAAAAAAAGAAAGAAGAATTAGTCACAATTACTTGACGTCATTCCCACCGACGAGACCGTTCTCATCTTTGTTAATACTTGTATTACTGTTATTATCATTACTTATATATAATTATTGTTTAGTATTTACTTAATAATATTTATTGTTATTTTGTTGACACTGTGATGTTTTGATCGATAAAAACATCTGAGTTTTAAAATAAATGTTATGAAATCCGTTAAGAAGGTTTATACTTTCTGTTTTTCTTGTTTTTGGTGGGATATAAAATATAATATAAAATGGGAAAGTACAGGGAATAAATCCCCCTCTCCTCCCCAAAATATTGAAATATTAAAAATTTAGATTATAGCCTAAAGTTTATTTTTTACTTTTTTTTATTTTATATTATAAACCTAATGATAACAAAATAGGTGGATACAGTTTGGCGTTGTAGTTTTGAAGCTATCCTCTACATTTAAAATTAAATTATACCACTGGATAACAAAAGGATCAAAGAACTTACTACGATAAGCGAAAACAGTGAGGCATCGCGCGCGGTAGAGGGGAAAGCGAATTTTGAGGTTATTTTGCTGCGTATCGAGATTTGCAATCAGTTTACCTTTTGACTCGGAGAAGCTACGATGTACGTTCAAGTTTTAATTGTCAGATGACGTCAAAACCTATCGATTGTATATAAAACATTAGTTTAAAGTAGTGACAGTAAATATAATAAGGTGTTAGAATAAAAAAATATTATTAAAAATATATATTGTCGGCATATAAGCGTCGAAAAGCCAAAACCAAATACAGAGATCGTATACGGTTGGAAAGGGCTTCTCAAGAACAATCTAATGATGATAATTAAACACCATATGATCGAGTCAAGCAGTGCCGGGATCGTAAAAGTTCCTGATGAGCATTGTTTTATACTCATTACCGCCATTAATGGACAAAGCTTGTTCGCGCACTCAGAAGACACCTCTACCGATACAATCATCGACCGATCTGATTATTTCAACGAAACTTGGATGGAAAATTCTATCCCAGTGAATGTGCCTAGCTTTGATCTGAGATCATATTGTAATACCGCTAAGAACAGACAAATTGCAACTACATCATCGGTAGCGGTTTCATCATCATCAAGTCACAAAGCCGGTGGAATTGCCATATATCGCAACATCAACAGCTTTACTGATCGTAATGGAGTAAACATTGACATTTCGGAAATTTATTTGGAAACGAAAGATGCAAAACCTGGTGATGTCTGTCTAGTAAACGTAAAGGCCAATGGCATCTTCAAATTTGTACTCGAGTGTAGGTATATCCACCTGGGCAAAGCGTTAGCAGAAATTAAACTCTTCATGACACGATCGTTGTTAAAATATTCCAAAAACGTCGCTAAAATTATACCTGATTACGAGCCTGATCTTACTAAATTAGTTATGATAGTTGGAGTTTTTAATGTTGATGTCTCAGAAAACCGCTCATTGTCCGACTTCATGCTCAGCGAGTTCAATTTGTCTTATACTGAAACTTCTCCAAGAACGTGTGGTAATACCTGTATTGATTTAATGTTTACCAGAAATCTCGATGTATCTTGTATGCCATTTGTGTCGTACTTTTCGTATCACAGACCTATAATTAATAAAGTTATATTGTTTATAATAATACAATAATTATTTGTTTCCTTCATTTTATCCTGAATACATAAAAAAAAAAAAATATTTTATTTAAAAAATATAACCCGTTACATAAACGTATTCACGTTTCAACACACGGCCGTGTCCATGACACAGCCACATCCCTTTTTTTTTCATTTTAATTTTTTTTTTTTACTACCTATTATTACTTCTTTTTTTAAATTTTAATTTGGAGGACGAGTAGACTGGGGAAAATTTCGTTACGATCTAAAAAATAAATTAGTATTGAAAATTTCACACAAAACAAAACATGATATCGACACCGCTATAGATAAACTTACCACATCAATAACCAACAGCATTTAACGCATGACTACCTGATGGTAAAGAGAGATCCCCCTCAGTGTCAACTCTGCAGAGTTCCTCTAACAGTGAGGCACATCTTCGAGGATTGTCCTCAGTACAGGAGAGATATGGATAAATGTGGTGTACCTCGTCAGCTCTGTATGTTCTTGGCCGATAGTACTATAGAATTTCTAGTACTATAGAATTTATAAAAATAATTAAGTTATATAATTGTATTTAATGTTCGTTACTTTATTCATTACTTTTTTTTTTCTCTCTTTATTTATCTTTTATTACGTTATTATTTTTATTTTTTATTTTTTTTTTATTATTATTATTTTTATTTTTTTATTTTATTTTTTAAATCTTATTTATGGTTGAAATTATTATAATTTTATTAGAAATTTATTATTGTTATTGTCATTGTTGCAATGCAGGTGGTATAGTAAAGTTCGGGTATATGGGCAATAATAACCATATCAGTTTTTTGCCCTTAAAAACAAACAACAACAACAAGCAACAGCATCAACGATAACACCTCAAACAGAACAAATTTTTATTCTCTTCAGACTAACTTGCCACACCATACTCGCGACTTACTAAGAGAAAAACGTAGAGCGAGAGCAAAGTGGCATAGGAATTTTTTATCCTTCAGATAAAAATAATTGCAGTAAACTAACAAATAAACGTAAGGCAGAAATTAAAAAATTCAAAATTCAAAAATTACATGACAATACAGAAAACCTTAATACCACCGACATATCTTTATAGAATACCACTAAAAAACTTCTGAAATACAAAAATTGCAATGATCCTCTACTAACCGAATCCCAAGCCTGGTCAAAATCTGACGAAGATAAATCACTCATTTTTGGCCAGCACCTTTTCCAAACTTTTAACCCACATCCTGATATCGCTTATCCTACTCACCAACAATATATAGAAGCAGAGCTAAATATTCCACTCTAAGTGTCTCCTGCCCCTGAAGCATCCTATCCTATCCGCAAATTCCTACCGTCACCATACTTCCTAATTATCCGTTCCTATCTCTGTGACAAAACTTTGAAAGTAGACCATGGAAAACCTTTTCCTATTCTGTTTTCCGCAAATTCCTACCTTCACCATACTTCCTTTAACCATCTCTGACAGTGAAAGTAGACCATAAAAATTCCTATTCTTTCTTTCCTCTTTCCTCAAGGTCAAGGTATCCTAGGCCCTATCCTCTACACGGTGTATACAGCTGACATCCCAACTCATCCTACCACTGTCATCACCGCTTACGCTGAAGACATGTGTGTTATCAGTGAATAATGATCCCTTCATTGCCTCCCAAACACTCCAATCCCATCTCCTAAACCTTCAAGAATGGTGTAAAAAATGAAGAATCAAAATAAATCCAAACAAATCTCACCAAATAATCTTTACCCTATGCCGTAAAACTACGACTTCCTATCCTACAGTATCCTTTAATGATATTTCACTAATCCCTGTTGGACAGATCCGCTACCTAGGACTCCACTTGCACAAACGCCTTACTTGGAATCCACATAAAAGACTAAAACGACAAGAAACTGCCCGTCATTAGAGATTACTTCAACATTTATTAGACATACGTTCAAAGCTCCCAATTAATTACAAGACTCATATACTAACTGTGATTATACCTATTTGGGCGTAAAGAGTTGAGTTTTGGGGCTCCCTTAAACCATCCAAATCATGTCATATCCAATCCTTACAATCCAAAATCCTTCGAAAATTCATAAATTCCCCTTACTTTGTCACCAATAAACTTATCCATAAAGATCTTAATGATCTATATGTTGCTGATTTAGTCCAAAACTAGATACCTATCATTTCATAGTAAGCTCCATAACCACTCAAATTCTCTAATTTCTCAACCACACCATTCCTGATATTCCTCCAAGGCGTCAGAAAAGTAAGAAAAGAAGGTTGCCTAGAGACCTTCTAGTTCAGAATTTTTATTGATAAGTGCCACTGATGAGTTCTTTTCAAGTTCTGACATGATATTGTAATAGCTAACAACACATTCACTTGATGTATAAATTTTATACAGTTGTAAATTTCAATAAATTGATATAAAAAAAAAAAAAAAAAAAAAAAACTTATTTTTGTAATATTTTTTATTTTTTTTTATTTTATTTTTATATTATTTTAGTTTTTTTCATTTGTTTTTTATTTCACTTTTCATGTTATTATAATCGTTTTCAATACATTTACTTGATGTATATATTTTATACAGTTGTAAATTTCAATAAATTGATATAAAAAAATCAAATACTTATAAAAAAGTTTGATTTTTTTTTTTAATTTTTTTTATTTTATTTTGTATATATATATATATATATATATATATATATATATATATATATATATATATATATATATATGTGTGTGTGTATTTTTTTTCCGTTTTAGTTTTTGATTTCATTTTCGTCTTCATTTTGTTTTAGTTCAAATTTTTATTTTATTTTTAAAAAGTTATTTTTTGTTCATTTTATTTGTATTTATGTTAATGTAATTTTTTTTCCTCTTATATTTTTTTAATTTTAATTTATTTATTTTACATACATATATTTACCAAAATAGATTACACCGTTCAAAATTTACGATTATTTTCCAGTTTTTATTTTCGTATTTTTTATTAGGATTAATTCTCATTTCTTTAAAGGCTGAAGTTTTAGGAAATAATTACTGCAATGGTTAACAATTAAAGGAAAAATATTTCTTTTTGTACCAATTACAGATTCATTTAAGTGTAATAGAAATCGTTTCAGATCTAAATAAAAACTTTAAATGGTATCTTTTCTTTTAGTATACAATGTTACATTGCTTATTAGTAAACAAAAACATGGCGAAGTCCATGCATTATTGAAACAAGTAATTAAGTATTTTTTCTTTTCATTTGAATAAAAAAAAAAAATAATAAAAAAAAAAAAAATAAAAAAAATAATAGATGCCTTGAGAACACACAGGTCTCATATATCAAATAAACTAAAGAGCCAAGGCTTGTTACCTTGAGGTACTCCAGGTAGCCTCAAAACGCTGAGGTTGAGTTTTAATAGTAGTCTAATTAATATTCATATCTTATTATAAGATATGGTATCTTTAATACGAGGATAACATATTTGAAAAAAATATCAAAATTTGCCTAATTATATCAAACAATGGATCACAGACATAATTTTTTTTTTCCTTAAAAAACAATGAAAAGGTTATAAATATTGACGTGTATGTTTAATTATAGAGTTAGTTAATTCTTACAAGTTGTTTACTATCGTTATAAGAGACAGTTGACTCTTCAAGCTACGGGGATCATCAGGAGCGTTGAGAAGGTAATTGCCTAAAAATTTATTACGTTTTTACTATAATAGTCTTAAATCTAATAGTTTTAAATTATTATCTACAACAAAAAGTTTAATGAAAATATATAGAAAACGTTAAAATAGGATTATAAATTTAATTTTTATTTTCACATACCAGACATAATAGACAAGAAACTGCTCGTCGTTTCCGACAACTGCAACATTTACTAGGCAAGCGTTCAAAGCTCCCAATAAATTACAAAAAGACTTATTTACGTGACAGCAATCACGCCCATTTGGACATACTGAGTTGAGCTTTAGGGTTCCAGTAAACATGCCGATTCTTCTCGTATCCAATCCTTAGAATCCAAAATCCTTTGTAAAATCCTCAATGCTCCTTACTTTGTCACCAATAAATTTATCCATAATGATCTTAATGTTCCATATGTTGCTGATTTAGCCCACACCAGATACCTATCCTTTCATAGTAAGCTCCATAATCACTCAAATCCGTTAGTTTCTCAACTTGCTTCCAACTCCATTCCTTACAATCCTCCGAGGCGTCTGAAACGAAGATGACCTAGTGACCTTCTAGTGTAGAATTTTTAATAAAGTACTACTGATGAGTACTTCTTTTCAAGTTTTAACATGTTATTATAATCGTTGTCAATACATTTATTTGATGTATATATTTTGTACAGTTGTAAATTTCAATAAGTATATATATATAAATGTTTACATAGAAATGCTAATACTGCAAGGCTCTGAAGCTTTTTCAGTGCTCTGCGTGATTTTATTAATAATTAGTCAATGCTGATTTCTGGCATTATGGAAGAGAATGTAAGTCTTATGTCTTGATTAGATTAGTTTGTTTGTTTATGTCTTGAAAGCTAAACAGTTTGAAATAACTATTTTTTATCGAACCTAAACCCTATTTTATCCATATTAAGTACTATATTGGTCGTTACATGGAATAAATTGGTAAGCCTGAAATCACAACTTATAAGGGCAGCACTTTTTAAGTTTTACTCTAAATCTAGTTTTCTTTGACATCAATTTCATAAAAATATGAGGCTTATTTATTGGATTGAAGAAAATTTATTCACCTTACTTAGCTAACTTTATTCCCACAGATTAAACTGGTACCATTTTTTTTTGTATTTTTTCTGTTTAAAAAAATTCCTTTAAATGGAGACCTAAGGGAAATGTGATTAGGTACTATATAAAAACAGCTTATGAGAAGAAATGGTTTTTATTACAATGGAAAATAAAAAATAATGTTTGAAATTATAATTATTGTTTAGAAAAAAGTAAGCATTTTATTACTATGATTTTCTTTTTTGTATCATTTTAACAATTGTTCATAGGACATGTAGGTAAGAAAAATCAAATGTCATCTTTATCAGCTTCCATTTAATCAGAAATAAATAGGCCTAAGAGTTTCCAACTTATTCACTGGATGGAGGACTTAGGAGATCACTATGCATTCATGTATTCATTTTTCGACTTACCAACTTATTCCCTGTGACCATTGATATAATACTTGTATTTTTTAGAAGCAATATAAATATTTGATTGTGAAATGTATTTTATGATTGTTAGTTGTTTCAACAAATTATTCATTGTTTGTATTATTGCTGCTCGCATTACAGATAAAGATGAGTATTAAAGATTATGAGAAATATACTTTATCAAGCACAAATTCAAAATATAAATTTAAGGAACCATTAAAAAATAATATAAAAATAAATAAATATTCAACTGAAACAAAGAAACCAACAGAGGAGTTGATTATAAGAAGCCCATACGAGATAGAAATACCTTCAAAAACATACACTGAGGTCATCTGGGAACGGCACAGCAAATGGAAAAATCACATAGCTGTGGTGAGTATTTTATGGTAGTATTTAAGTTTATTAAAACAATTGATTTAAGTCTATTTATTGTATATGTATTTAAGTAGGAACCAGTCAAAGGGATTTTTAAAAAATAAGTATTGTTGAAATTAACAAAATATATTTTTATTTTTCCAACATTTCTGCTATAGCTTTGATAGTCATCATCAGGGTAACAAAAAACAAAAAAAAAAAAAAAAAAAAAAAAAAAAAAAAAAAAAAATAAATAAATAAAAAAAAAATAAAAACTCAACAGACTGGGAAAACACAGTAGATCATAGATATGTCAATCTATGATTTGCTGCTTCTGATAAGGTAACTATCAGCAAAAAAAGGTCACAGCACTTAAAAAATGTAGTTTTTCTACATTTTTTAATGTACTTTTTTCATTCAAACCAATATAGCTCCTAAACGGCAGGTCCTAGCAGCAAATGTTAGCTACCAAAAAATATTCTTCATTAAATTTTTGATGAGAAAACTGTCATAAAATTTTCTATACCGGCAAAAACAGAGCTAGAGCATGTCAAAATGTTACATTTTTGAGTGTGAAAAAAAGTTAAACATTTTGGGGGTGGCAAAAACAAGAAATAGTCTAATACAGAATAATAAAAAAATTATTATAAAATAAAATAAAAATAAATATAAATTAAATGAGTAAAGAAGAAAAAATTGAAAACGTCAATAATAAATGTAGTGTAAGTTAAGTAGAAAACACAGTTTAGTTCATAAACAATATAATGAAAATAAGGAAATGATCTGAAAATGGTAATATTTATTAAGATGAGAAAATACGAATTTCATTGACATAGAAAAATGATAAAGATATTGGTAAATTATGTCATGATAAAGATAATAAATAAGTTAAAAAGATTATAAAACATGAATACATTAAAAGATAGGTTAAAAACAAAATAAAATAATTTTATCACATTGACTGATCTTTAGGCTTAGAGAGGTGGCGACCCCATCGCCCGGTCATAGTACCACAGATAGCCTCTGGTCCCCCAAGTTGGGGGAACAGTACAATGACGCTCATACATTCACACAGATTACAGCACACTACACTCACCCCCACACTACAGATCAAGGTAAATAACTGTACACACCCTAGGGTCAGCTCCCCTACATAGCCACCCCGGATAAAGATGCTTGTCAGGAAGCTATGAGGAGGCAATTTCTTCACCTGACTCGGGAGAAATACCCAACTCACTGCGCAGCGGTTAAGGGGATAAAATGATTATGATGATGATGACTGATCTTTTTTGACAGCCTACCAGATATATTCATCCAGTCAACAAAACACACCTTTTCAATTTACGTTAATGCTCGCTTAAGCATTCAATGGATTTTTATTTTATCTTCCATATTATTTATTTATTTTTATGAAATATTATATTTTCATTTATCATTGTTTAATCATTTTATTTTAAATATAATTTTTATTATTATAATTCATTCTTTTTTTTTTGTTCATATTTATTACATTATTTATTTTTATCTCAGAGTTTTATAGCATTCAATATTTGTTTATAATGGACATTTTCTTAGATATAATTAATGATTTTTTTTTATATCTAGGTCTGTGGCATAACTGGCAAACAATATACATTCACTGAACTAAAAGAATATTCCACAATAATCAGTAAATGTTTTGCTAATGAAGGATTATGTGAAGGAGATGTTCTAGCCATCATACTTCCAAATAGTCCGGAATATATCAGTATTATTTTAGGCGCATCAGAAAGTGGTCTAACAGTATGCTCGATAAACCCTTTATATACACCAGGTGAATGATATTTCATATCATTTAATTAGAAGATATAGAAATAGGGAATATATATTAGTTATAATCAACACCTAATTTTCATTTTTATTTTTCAGATGAAATATCTCATCAAATCAGAAATTCGGGCGCCAAAAATATCATAACATTCCCTGAAAAATTACAAGATGTAATAAAGGCAGTTGACAATCTTAAAACGGCTAAATGTCTCCCACCAAATTTCAAAATACTGATGGTTAAAGTACTTGATAAAAGTAACACAAACCTTCCCAAAGATGTAATAAGCTTAAATAATTTAGTAAACAGTTTCAAAGTTAGTAATAGTCACAAGACTATTCCCTCTATGGTGGATGAGAATTCTTTGGCTTTTATTTCACATTCTAGTGGCACCACTGGTTTATCAAAAGGAGTTTGCCTAACACACAGGAATGTTATAGCTTCAATTCTACAGATGTCTGAAAAACACACAACTTTTTTTAACGAGACCAACGGTAATGTTCAAATTTATTTTGAATATACTCTCAGTGGCAGTAGTTTTCATACACTACGTCTCTATTCATCGCTCTTTTTGCTTTATCCTTTTCTGTAAATATGTATTTAATGTTACATAAGGACTAAAAGATCTAATTGGATCGTTAATTGTCGAGTAAGTATTAGAATATACATTTTGAAGTGGATTAGTGAAATAATTTAAATATCTCTAGAAGACATCAAATTTTTTTTTTTTAAATTTCGGCTAAAATAAAAAAACATCCGGAATCATTTTCAAAGGGTCTTCATGAGATAATAATAATGAGAGAATACCCAACAAAGTATTAGATGTTATTTTTACATGTTAAAGTAATGAATTATCGAACTGTATGAGAATGAAAGTTGTTCAAATTAAAAACACTATTATTTAATCATCGTTTCTTTTTTTTATATTTAAGGACATTTTATGATTGTCATTATGGCAACACAGCAGTGAATATAATATTTGAAGTTACAGAAAAAAAAATGTATATAATTGTTATAAACTATTAAATATTTTGTTACAGGCGATCATCAAGATGTAATACCTATTTTTCTTCCAATTTTTCATAACTATGCTCTGGAAATGACGTTATGTGCATTGTATAATGGATCAAAAATTGTGACTCTTCCAAAATTTGAAGAAAGGACTTTCTTATCCATACTCCAACAGCACCGAGTAAGTACATCAAAGCAATATCCAACAGAATCATACTGAGATAAATAGATTATTTGGGCCAGATAAACCTTTAGTTTTAATACGGCTTGATTCTTATGTTCTGAAAATTTTGTGAATTAATTTTTAGGAATATATTACAGTCTAAAACAAATAAATTACTTTATTTTAAATTATTAAAGTTTCATAAAGAACAAATTGATTAATGCTACAATTAATTTTTTTTAAGGCCACAATACTTTTTGCTGTTCCTCCCACAATACTTTTCCTGGGATCAAATCCAATGGTGACTAAAGAACATCTAAAATATTTAAGAGTTATTTGTACAGCTGCAGCACCACTTGGTGAAGATGATATCAATCGATGCTTGAAGAAGGCTCCAAAAAATATAAATATTGTACAAGGTCAGAGAAACTAATTATCTGAATCCATTGAAAGTTTTTGTCAATTCTAATTAATTCTAATTGCTACAGATAAAATCTAACCTGTATTTTCCCAAGTAGGGATAACCTTTTCAAAACAATGTTATCGTTACCATTATTAGGTTAATGTGATTCGAAGAATCATTGATTCATACATTTATTCATATTTCTACTTTTCTACTATAAGTACATGCTAATATTTCAAAATATTTTTGAATCTCTTAATTTAAATACATCAAGTGCTATTTCTCTTTGATGATATTCATATGAGAATGAGTGTGATTTCTAAGCATAAAAACAAATATCAAATAAAAATAGATTTTTTAAATTTAAAATAGTTATACCATACCTGATCAAAACAGTTACATGTTTTGTTTTATGTTAAAAAAAAAATTATAAAATTCAATATTCCTAATCCTTGTGTTAAATATTTTATTATTTCATTATTCAATTTTTTTTTTTGTTAAAAAAGAGTGCAAAGATTAATTACATTTTCTTTTATTAGAGAAATGAAAATTTAAATTTAATTTTGAAATTAATAATTTTATTTTTCAAATATTATTTACAAAGGCAGTGGCATAGTTAAAATATGTCATTGTTGTCGATAGACTGGTTTAATACCAAAATGCTATGTGTACATATCCTTCATATAATTATGAAAATTTATCATACATAATTATATAACTTATATTAATAATTTAGTTTATTTGTAATAGAATCAAATATGTAAAAATTGCATTTGCAATGTAAAGAATAAAATACATTTTATGACATTGTATAGTTCACTAGAAATAAGTAGTGATTCAACACAAGATTAAGAAGGCATTGAAGGAGATTAGAGGGAAGTTGGCTGAGGAAGAGTCACTTTTAGTCCAAAAGAGAGTCAAGAAACATATTTTGAAGAAGCTGTTTGAAGAATAGTTACAAAAACTTTTAATTTTTAAATTGATGTATTGCATATAATTGTGGTGTTGGCATTAAATATAGTTTTGGTTTAGTCTTTTCAATGTATTCAGTTTGTGCAGATGTAGTGGTATTTTTTTTATGTTTTAATTTTTTAAATATAATAAAGTAATTTTTAAATGTTTTTTTATACACTGCTCATATTAGTTTCTTTTTAAAATTTATTATCAATAGATGTAATTGGTTTAAAAGAATCCCTCATATGTTTCATATACAAAAATAATAATATTATATTTATATTTATTTTAATTCATACCATTACACTACTTTGTTTTGATTTACTGCAGGTTATGGTCAGACTGAAGCCATGTGTTTTTTAACACATACACCTTATGGTATCAAAAACAACAGCTCAGTTGGTAAGGCGTTGGCCAATACAGAACTTAAAGTAATCGATCTTCAAACAGGCAAATCGAAAGGACCTAATGAAGAAGGAGAGCTTTGCTTCAAGGGGCCACAAGTAAATCTTTCAAATTTTATTTTTCAATTATTAAATCATATTAAAATGAAATATTTTAAAGATATATTTGGGTCATTCTCCCATTTCATACGAATTTGTGTCTCGAAGCAATTGTGGTTTCTACATGAAACTTTTAGCAACCCAACTGTAACAAGTAGGTGCAAGGTACTTACCTCTTAAACGTAAAGTAGTTTTTCTATGGTTATTGAATTGTTTTCATGGTTAAATTTGAATTCAAAATGTCAAATTCTATTTCCCTCACATGTCCCATAACATGAGTTGGTAACATAAGTTCTCCATTTTTGCAATTATTAACTTACTTTTTCTTCTAGTATCTCAGGTAAGTTGCAATATATTTAATTTTATAATTGAAACTGAGGCTAATTGCTTACAAAAATAAGAATGACTTCTAGAGCCTGTGTCTCATAGAGTCAATCTATTTCCCTCACATCTTTTGAAAAAGCCCACCAAAGCATAACCAAGATTCATTCCATCATATTTCAGGCTGGCAACATTGCAGACGGTTCCCACCAAACTGAGGGTAACCTAACTTACAACAAATTTCTTTTGTTAGTTGTTCCAAGTTTGTGTTGAAACAAGTGTTCGAATTGTGTCATTCATAATTCTATTTCCCTCACATGATTTTTCAAAAGAAGGTAACTTTGATTCTTGTTTTCTTTGCATTGAACTATATGTTTCCCATGTAGTTCAGAGTTCTATTTGTTTTTGTTTTGAAATGCATGTGGTGTTGTTAATCTTAAATCAAACTCAAAATTCTATTTCCCTCATTTATTTTTCCCTTACACCTAAAGTAAGGAATCACAATGTCAAAATTACAACAAAATGGCAGAATGACCAATTTATAAAAATATTTCTTCCAAAGTCCGAAAGACTAAATGTGGTTTTTTGTTTATTATGTTAATAACGAATCTCAAAGCTGACATATCATATAAATTTTTTTCTGATTTTTTATTGGTTTACTTTCCTCACATACATAAATTGAAAAAAAAATAAGTCAAATTTTGGGCTTATCGACTATTGCTATTATTACTATAGATTAATTTTAAGATGTAATCTTGTACCAAAACTCAATAGTTTACTGACATATACCACATCCAAAATAAATGAAGCATAGCTCAAAAGTTTTTAAGTTATACTTAATATTAGGGACAAAAGAAGATCTACATATACAAAAGTAATTGGATTTTTGATGACTAAGATCCATATAAAATTTAAAAAAAACTACTAATGATAAAGTTATGAGTTGAAGTTTACTTCCCAAAATATTTATATAAAAACCAACAATTTTATACTGACTCTATTATAGCTTTCTGAATGAGACTCACATTTGAGGTTCATGTCAATTTTATTTTGTTAACCGGTCTAGCTCTTGCAGAAGCCTTTGTGAAGTCTTCTGCACTTTATTGAGTTATAAAATAAAGTGGGTGTCATTTTAATATGTATATATTTTTATATATGATGCTGTATAATTCATAAATTTCAGTAAATCACTTTAATTGAACTTAAAGATAAATTATGCACATTCAATTACATACTATTGTTGTATGTAAGACACAAATGACTTCTGTTTTACTTGTTTACAAACTAATCATAATGAATCATTAATCATTTAAATCTTTTAATTTCTGTTTATTAAACTTTATTTTCTTTTATTATTAATTTTTTAACATAAAAGTTATTATTTTATAAAACTGATGAGCTTAATAACCATTGATTTAAAAGCTCTTGTATCAATATTATTGTCAATTGGACTACTACAGTGACTGTTTTAAACTGATGAATTAGGATTATCATAATACTGACATCAGGATCGGTAGATGGAACTAATAATGCAAGTGGGCTAAATAGGTTCTTTTTTACCAAGCCTTGATGTCTATCAAGAAGTTGGCGCCCAGCTCAAACAAGAGAAACAAGACTAAATTTGCTGAAACACAACAAAATGAAGAATAACTTAATGTTATATGCAACACACAAATTAATTTTGCTAGTTCAGCTTTCAAAGTGAACAGATAATACTGAACTATTTGTATTTTAGATGTCACTTGGTTATTTGAATAATCCAGAAGCTACCAAAGAAGCTATAGATGATGAAGGCTGGTTTCACACTGGAGATGTTGGTTACTATGGTGAAGATGAATTTTTTTATATTGTCGATAGAATTAAAGAAATGATAAAAGTCAAAGGATATCAGGTATTCATTTTAACTTTATTTAATTGAAATATAAAAATACTAGAATTCTTCTTACACTATATTTCATTGGAAACCATGCAACCATTTTTGTTATTATTTATTTGTGATTTTAGTTAAAATTTGATTTACATATTTATCGTTTATCAATTAAGTTGTCATTGTTAGTTAAATTACAATTTATGAATAGTATGAGGCTGAATAGGTTGGGATTTTATTTACAATTCTTTTTAAGGTTGCCCCTGCTGAATTAGAACATTTACTTCGAAGTAACCCAGAAATAGACGAAGCTGGTGTTATTGGTATCCCAGATCCAAGAAAAGGAGAAGTTCCAATAGCATTCATTAAGAAGAAAGATGACTCATCCATTACCGAAAGCGACATCAGTGAATTTTTATCAAGCAAAGTTGCTCCATTTAAATTTATAGAAAAATATTTTTTTGTTGATTCAATACCTACAACTCAATCTGGAAAAATTTTAAGAACAGAACTCAAAAAGATGTATCAGGCTAGGAACTAAACAAGTCTTATTTTTTAGGTATATAGTGGACAGATTGGTAGCCATTTATATTTTCAATGCCCTATTGATAGTACAGTGGCTCTGAAATCTGCAAATGATAATTATATTTCATTAAGTAGTTTATTTAGATATGTAAATAGGTACTTTTTAGTTTTAAACTATTGATATTTACAACTGCATACAATATATGCAACAACTAAATTTGAAGAAAATTATTACAATGACATGTCAATAACTTGTAAAGAACTACTCACTAGTAGCACTTCAATAGAAGGTCTCTTGTTCATCTTCTTTTCAAATGCCTCAGAGGGTTATCGTGAATAGAGTGTGAATTAAGATGGGAGACTATTGGATTCGAGTGTGTATGGAGTTTACTGTGAAAGGCTAGGTATCTGATTGGGGCTAAATAAGTAATATATAGAACATTAAAATATTTTTGGATAAGTTGGTTTGTGACATAATAAGGAGCATTGAGGATTTTACAAAGGATTTTTTATAGTAAAGATTGGAAATCAGGGGAATTGGAAGGTCTAGTGGAGCCATAAAGTATGTCTAAATAGGTCGGATAACTGTCATGTAAATGAGTCTTTTGTAATTTATTGGAATCTTTGAATGTTTGTTTAGTAAACATTAAAGTAGTATATAATGATGAGCATTTTCTTGTTTTAGTTTTTTGTGAGTAATATTGAAATTAACGATTGAGTAATTTAAACATTAATTATGATTAATAAGAAATAATTATTGTGACAAAATTAACAAGAACTACCGTTGTCAGGAGACATAGACTGGCCTAAAAGTTAAAGCTCAGGATCAGTATTACAAGGATTTGGCAGAGTGTAGAGTGTAAAGTTAATCCCTTAATATCAGTGTAGCATGGCCAATGAATGCCTGTAAATTTTTTTGCTCTAATGCTTTACCATCCCATAACTTCATCGAAAAATCAGAATGCATGTTACTTTGTCACAGCTATATTTAGGTTTAGTGATTATATCTATTCTACTATATAAAAGAGTAAGCCATTTTTTGTTTGTGATCACTAACCAAGAAAACTACTTGAGCAATCTGTATTAAATGTTAACTACATCATCTTCATAGTTCAAAGGAGTTTTAGCAATAATAAACTTTACCGATTTTTAATTAAAGTTTTATTAAAATGCGATAAATACATGGTTTCCATTGAAGTTTGAAAATCGACTGATAGATGGTGAATGCCATTTCGCAAGTAAGCTTACAATGGTATGATCTACAAGTTAGAATTAATTATAAAATTTACTTAATTTCAATAAGATTGTTATTAAAAAGAGATAAATATGTGGTGCAACATGCGGAGTTTGAAAATCGACTGATATATCACTACTAATTTAGTATACATACCAATTTACTAAATATACCAACTCATACATAAAAATTTGTTTTATGTCCAAACTATAATATGTCCAATTATGTTTTTATGTTACCTGCAATGGTACCAGGTTAAAAATTACAGCTATGCGTGGAAATTTCATTGAGGTTATAATTCTCACTGGAACAGGGTATAGAAGAAATCGCTTTTATTCATAGAATACCGATGATTCCTAATTTACCATTTAAATTCAAGCGATGAAAATTTCCAATTAAAGTATCTTTTGCTGTTAAAATTAACAAATCATGAGGGCAGACTTACAAAGAAGTTGTAGTTGATATTCGGACTGACTGTTTCTCTCAGGTAAAAAAAAAAAAGTATGGTTTTTTTAGAACTAGAAAGGTGACAAAACTAGAAACGTAGTTTCCTTTATATAAAATTCATTTTTGCATTTCTTCTACAAATACAAAATTTTTTTTGATTAACAAATTAAACTTCAATTATTAGTTAAAATTATCTTATGCTCTTTACTTTTGAGAGGGGACTAAGCTGTGACAAGGGATGCTAGTTTAATATAATTTTAATGATATCATGTATTATTTTTTTGTTAAATAAAGATGCATTGAAGTAAAATAAAAAGTAGCGAGTAAAATTTATGATCTATAATTGCAGTAACCTTTGAGCTTATGTACATAATGTTATAAAATAATGAAATTGAAATAGTAGTTACTGTTCTCAGTTTAATGTTTAATAAATAGTTGTTTTGTGTTTTTATATTGATTAACCTTATTTGTGCCTCTTAAAAGTATTTGATAACAAAACCTTTTTATTACTTTAAACCACTAGTGCTACATTGTTATTAATTTATAATTAAGTTCGTAAGAACTAAAAAAGTTAATTATAAAATCATAAAGTGGTGTTTATGTTTTTCTGTAGTGTGCAATAAAAGAGATAGCAGCTCTGGTATTCATAATTTTTTTTTCAAGGAAAAATAAATATCAATTTCTCCCTGACTGGGAAAAAACCTATCCACTACTTTTCCCAATTTTCATTTTAGAATTTAAAGGATCAAATTACTTAAATTAATAATTAAATTAAATTAACAATTAATGATTATTTTATATAAATATTGCTAAGAGAAAATAGGAGTTTTAAACGTGCCTTTTTTTATTCAAACCAATATAGCTTCATGAGGTAGGCCCTAGTGACAAATGTCATATAATAACAATTATTTTCCATTAAATTTCTGATCAGGAAACTGTCAGCTGATTTTTGGTCAGAGTGGCAAAAAAAAAAAAAAAAAAAAAAAAAAAAAAAATGTAAAAAAAAAAAAAATAAAAAAAAAAAAAAAAATATATATATATATATATATATATATATATATATATAGAACCCCAGCCAAAAAAAAATATTAATGTATGTAATTACATGTAAAAAAACAAAACAAGATCTTTAGGTTTGTTTTAATTTTAAGATGATTTATATATTATAATTAATTAACATTAAAAATAAAAAATTGTTACTGTATGCTTCAAATTTTAATATGAATTAGTCATTGATACCAAAGTAGAAATAAAAATTAATAGGCGATTAGAACGAGCATTAGTACCTGATAGTTGTGCAATATATGAGATGAAATAAACTTTTTTCTGCAATGTTTAAATTTATATATGAGTTTGAGTAACCAAGTGTTTCAGTGGTTCAATGACAGTTGGTTCTGAATATGAAGATATTGACAGGTGGGGGAAAGATGCTATGGGAATGGTAGTAAGAAACGGAACATTGACCCAGTAATGGCAATGACATTATATAGAGACAAAAATCATGAATAAAACATGTTTTATTAATTGATATATAATCTGCATTAATTTTAATCTACATCCGACTCGTCACAACCAATGTCTTCATTATTTCATCTGAAAAATCACAAACAGATCCTTCATCATCATTGCCTGACTCATCACTATTAGATTATTTCTCTAAACAAAAACAAAAAAAAAAATTGTTGATACATAAATTATATAATTACTCATACACCATAACATATCATTCTTGCTCTTAGTCACATGATACTACATTTATTTTTCTTGAATTGAAAAGTTATGTGTTGAATTTTACCTCATCTTCTCTTAAATCATTTTCAGCTATTTAAGTGAGCACTTGTAAAAATATTTTATATATAAGTATTCAATCATAAGTTAAAGTAATAAAAATCTGGTAGAATAGTAATTTAAAATTGCTATCAGATCTTGCACTAGAAACCAGAAGATAACATTTGGAATTGGAACTATGCTTGTTTAATGAATTGTTTAGTATTTTTTTGTTGCTTTTACAATGATAATTTTTTAACAGTTTATTTTTAATGAGAGTGATGTTAAGAAAAGTAATTTCTAGTTCAAACCGGTATGTTGCTACTTATTAAATTATTTAATATAATGATTTATGTATTACAATTAATGAGGTATCCAATCAAACAAAGAATACTGAGGTGAGATATAAAAATTTGTTTATTTTAATGGTTTCAATTACATTGATATTCCTAAAATTGACATTACAGGGCAACTATATAATAAAAAAATCATTAACAGTAAAGTATGGTAACAGGAGTTTGTTATTCAACATGGTAATGTTCAACTGATAATAATAAATAATACTGATTTAGTTCATCATAGACTTATACATATTTTTTAGCTCCTTTCTTAAAATTTTTCCTGATTGTGTTGTAGGTATTGAGTCAACATAAATATATTTTTCTATTAACTTGAATGGAGCAACTTTGCTTGCTAAAAATTCGCGGATGTCTCTTTCATTAATTGATAAGCCCTCTTTCTTCTTGATGAATGCTACGGGAACTTCTCCTTTTCTTGGATCTGGTATTCCAATTACACCTACTCCATCTATTTCTGGTTTGCTTCGAAGTATATGTTCTAATTCAGCTGGTGCAACCTTAAACGGAATACATAATAGTTCAATTATTTATTCCCAGTTCTAATTTAAATAAAATAATGATCTTAGTTTAAATCAGAGAAATCTCACTATATCTTGAAAACAAATACTGATCATGAAATTATGAAGATTAAATAGAATCACTTATAGCAGTTTCTTAGTTTTAAAGCAGACTTGTGCACATCTCAAATTTGAAAACTTTGTTCTTTTGACTCAAAATCTAATTATCTCATTTTTTTTTTATTACAGGTGGAAAATTCTTTTTAAAAACCAAAAGACTGACACAAGTCATATATAGTAGGTGGAATTTGAATCTGGTTTACTACTATTTCATTGAAAATAATTTAAACAATTTTACCACTACAATAACTCACAAATATGGTTTTTTACCTTATGTCGCTTTAGATATAAATGTGCAATATTTTATTTTAAAAGTTTCATACTTTAAGTTATTTTTGATGATGATGTAGATAGTTGAGATGTGCAGCCATGGAAACATAACTAAAAATATTAATTTTATTGTGACAATGTTTCAGCCACTATGTAAGCCTTCATCAGGGCTAGAAGGAAAAACCAATAAGATATGACAAAAGAAATGTCAGCACAATAAATTAATATTTCTATTTGTGTTTCTTTGACAGCACATTCCAATTATCTGCTTCATCACTAATTCTACAATCAAATGAACTGGATCAATAAGTTATTTTTATTTTTTTTTGTATAGTAATATGGCGTTTATGAATCTTTTTCTTATTTTTAACTAGTTATGGCCCAAGCACATATTGGTTTTAGCAACTTTAAATATTCTGATATTATGTAAAAACATATAACCTGGAATCCTTTAACTTTAATCATTTCTTTAATTCTATCGACAATATAAAAAAATCCATCTTCGTCATAGTAACCAACATCTCCAGTGTGAAACCAGCCTTTATCATCTATAGCTTCTTTGGTAGCTTCTGGATTATTCAAATATCCAAGTGACATCTAAAACACAATTAATATAGTAATATCAGTTAACTTTGAAAGCTGATCAAGCAAAATTTCAATTACTACATTGCTTGGTGGAGTTTTCCAAAATCTGTTTGGGAGACCTTTCGGCTCGAACACCACCTGAATCAGTGATTCTTAATTTTGTAGTGGTCATGCAAAATTGAGTTTGTTACTCTCACTCTGGTTTGGATTAGGCGCCAACTTCTTGATAACTATCAAGGCTTGGCAAAAAGGATCATTTGGCCCACTTGCAAACATCATCATTTGGCACACTTCCTTCACCAATGTAAATGCCAGAATTATGATAAGGGTACTTATCTTTTTAATAATGTAGGTATTGTTAGTTAATCAACAATAATATTGAAATAAGATCTATTGATCATTGGTTTTTATGAACAGCTGTTTTATAAAATATTTTTATCTGAGAAGAATATTTAATAAATTTAAATTAAATGATTTACTTGTGGTCCCTTAAAGCAGAGTTCTCCTTCTTCATTAGGCCCTTTTGATTCGCCAGTATTAAGATCAATGATTTTCAGTTCTGTACTGGCTAACACTTTACCAACTGAACTGTAATTTTTGTGACCGTAAGGTGTATGTGTAAGACAGCACATGGCTTCAGTCTGCCCATATGCTATAGAACATTTAAGCAGACAAATTAATTTACTAAAAAACAAAATATTATTGTTTAGGATTAAATATATATATATATATATATATATATATATATATATATATATATATATATAATATATATATATATATATATATGATTTTTAAGAATACAGGAACTTGGAGATTAATGAGAAAGTCTTACAAGTTAGAATCTAATGAAACTCAACTCAATAATTTAATGATTTCACATAAGTATTTTTAGTATACCCTCTTCTTTGAAGTCAATAACCAAAAGGTAACTAACTTATCTTTTTTGCCAGAATAATAGTAGATATACAGGTTGTCCCGAATTTAAATGGTAAAACTTCAGGAACTTAAAGGGGACCGAAAAACTAAGACAAAAATCCTTTAGAGATTGGCTCGTTTTTGCTTAGTTTTAGAGAAAATCGCAAAAAAAGAAACAAAACAAAAACGTTACAGGTAGCGATTATCACCTTTCAAAGTTCGTCAGGCTAGGCAGTGAGATATGTAAACACTTAATGTTATCCTTTACGTTCTTTTATTTGTTTACATTTTGGCTTCCTTCTAGGATTATAATTCCTAAATCAGTCTTCAGTCAGTTACTCAGATATTTTTGTGTGGATAGCATCAGCCACAAAGCCGCATACATATTTTAATGTTGAATACGCTGATATGATTTTTGTGTATGGTTTCTGTAACAGTAATGCTTTAGAAGCGGTGCGGGAGTATGCGCGCCGATTTCCAAATAGAAGAGTGCCTAATCGACGAGTCTTTTCGTTAACTTTTAATAGACTACGAGAGACTGGGTCATTCTTAATACGTAATGAAGGCGACCAATTCCAGGCAGCAATAATAGCAGATTATCAGAGAAAAAATTGTGTCCAACGCCACTTCGATAACAATCCTGAGACTAGCATCCAATGAGCATCTGCTGCATTAGCAATATCGCGGCAAGCAATATAGCGAACTTTAAAAGGTGATAATCGCTACCCAATTTGCGATGATAACTTATTTCCATTAAAAATTATATGGACCGATGAAGCTGGTTTAGCTGGTGTATAAATTCAATAGAGCTCATTAATTCTTATATTTTTGACTAGTAAATTATTAGAACACAAAATACCCTATTGTATGGAGGTAAAATAGCAAATATGCTATATAAATATGGCAGCATACTATGCAGAATTAATTATATGATACAAAAAAATCAGTTTCAATAGAAGTTCTTTAACTACAAGAGTATCAGCAAAAGGCAACATCTGTTTATAATAAATTAAAAGAACAAAAATATGCAAAAATAACATAAATAAAATTTTGTACCAATGAAAAAATGTACTTAGGAACAAACATACATATTCATATACCATACATGGATTACATTTTCCTTGATGTCATATTAAGAGGTAAATGTAATCCCTGTTTGGTATAGCATCATCCAGATGTTTTGTTACATCTTTCATGGATAGTTAATGGTACAGTTGAAAGGTTATAACATTTTCAGTTGATTAATTTCTCCAACCTTGTATGATATTAATATTTTTAGGAGTTTTCTCTAAGCATCGGTCAATATCATCTTTGCCAAGTGGTGCTGCAGCTGTACAAATAACCCTTAAATGTTGCAGATGTTCTTTAGTCACTGTTGGATTTGATCCCAGAAAAAGAACAGTAGGAGGAACAGCGAAGAGCATAGTTGCCTTAAAAATATTTGATCATTAATGATATTCACCGAATCATTTACAAACATTTTTTTATTTATAGAAATCGCTTTTTATTACTGATTGTACTTACTTTGTGCTCTTTGAGAGTGGATAAAAACGTTTTTTCTTCAAATTTTGGAAGAGTTACAATTTTGGATCCGTTATATAAAGCACATAATGTAATTTCAAGTGCATAATTATGAAAAATTGGCAAAAATATAGGTATTACTTCTTGATGTCCATCTGTAAATATAATTTCATGGATCAATTCTACAAAACTTATCATTAAATATATATATATATATATATATATATATATATATATATATATATATATATATATATATATATATATATTTAAACTGCAATGATGTTTACTAATTTAAAAACTATTCCTGTAGTTAATATTTTTTTAACTTTTATAAAACAATTTAACTTCTCTAAATTGTGAGGACTTTGGTCCAAATTTCTGTAGATATCAACTGAATGTTACATTAGTATTACTGTACTCTAGCTGCTATGCTATATCAGTACTTTTTTGTTTATTAAAAAAAATAATAATAATAAATAAAAAGGTGATCCAAAGGTTCATTCATATTAAGGTATTGCCAAAGGCTCAAAACCAATACCTCTAACTCATGGAAAAGCAAATCCTCTTTATTAATCCTAAAATAATCCTCTCATCTATATCATGGCCTTTATTTTTTTATGTTTACCCTCTGATTCAACAATAAATTTCTTTGGACTTTGTTTTTTAATCAAGTTTTAACTACTTTACTTGCCCATTCTAACTATATCGATTACCTCTCTGAAATATATTTCCTGGATAAATTACCTGCATTTCCGCAGCCTTTTAAAGTCTCCAGTGATCTTATCTTTCTTTCAGCCAAACAATGTAAGCAATACAATTATGATGACTTTAAGATGTTAAACCCTTAGTGTGAGGTGCTATGTTTTCCACCCTTCTGTAAAATTCTAATTTTATGTTCCTGGTTAATGAGAACAAATTGAGTAGTTTTGTGATTGTGAAATAACAAGTTTTCTTAGCCCTTTAATTTTATTTTTATTTCATCTGTTATATAATTTTTCCTAGTAATTGTAGGACCCTAGATACTTATACCACTGCAGTACTGATATGTCTGTACTATAAAAAATATCACCATTTCTACATCCAACCATATATTTCATCTAATACTAACACAGAAAAATTATAGTGCTTTACAGCTTCTAAGCCAACTAACTGGTAATAATATGTAGATTTTATAAAAATTGGCGCCTGATCAATCTTGAAAGATATTTGTTAATAGGAAAATATTACAATAATGGCATCTTTAAAATCTTGACAAATTTTTTGAGAAATCAAATGAAGATTACCATTAGTTTCTTTGAACATTGTTGTGTGTTCTTCAGCCATTTGGAGAATTGAAGCTGTAACATTCCTATGTGTCAGGCAAACTCCTTTTGGTAAACCAGTGGTACCGCTTGAATGGGAAATGAAAGCCAAAGAATTCTCATCTATCTTGGAGGGAATAGTCTTAGGGCTATTAGTAACTGTTGACCTGTTTACTAAATCATTTAAGCTAATTACATCTTTGGGAAGGTTTGCACTACTTTTATCAAGTACTCGAATATTTAATATCTTGAAATTCGGTGGAAGACATTTAGCCGTTTTGAGAATGTCAACTGCCTTCATCACATCATGCAATTTTTCAGGGAATGTTACGATCTTTTTAGCTCCTGAATTTCGGATTTGATGAGATATTTCATCTGAAAAAGAATAATAAAAATCATATGTTAATTATAAATGTATTCTAGGAATTGTAAATTAAATTATATAGTGAATAATTATTCACCTGGTGTATATAAAGGGTTTATTGAGCATATTGTCAAACCTCTTCCAGAAGCACCTACAATTGTACTAATGTATTCTGGACTGTTTGGAAGTATTATCGCTAAAACATCTCCTCCACATAAACCTTCATTAACTAAACATTTCCCGATTATTGAGGAATATTCTTTTAGCTCTGTAAATGTATATTGTTTATTAGTTATGCCACAGACCTGGAAGTTAAAAATAATCAAATGAAATGAAATTACATTTTATACCCAATATAAAATCTGCAAATCTCAAATTTAAAAGAAAACGTGATTAATATAACAAATATCAGTAATAACATAAAAAGTGAAAAAAATTCAAATAAAACAGTTGACTAATAGGTATAAGGTATTGTTTTATCAAACATGGCACATTAGAATTAAACCGTTATACTGGAACATCAGCCTGTGATACGATGTAATCTCGGTGTTTATATTTGGATGTTTTTAAACATGCTAACTTACATGACGTTCCAGAATAAGGATTAGCTTTGAATATGTATCCATTTATTAAATTAAAAAAATAACTAATATAAAATATAAACTAAATATCAATCAATATTCAAGGGAAAATTTATAAAGTTAATCTAATATTCATAAAGGTAAATATGAAAAATTTAAAGTAGTTTAATGAAGACTTCTTATCTACCATGAAAGTAATGAATGAAAAATAAAGAAAATACCAAACACTAGTGATCTTAAATGTAATTTCAATTTTGAAAAGTTTACTAATATTTGAATAATACAAACATAAAAAATTAATAAATTAAATTTACAATTTGAATGATATTTTTAGTGGAAATGTTTTAATTTCTTATAAATTCCAGTAGATGGCATTAACAGATAATACTTTCAAAAGTCAGGAGTTTTGATTTTATTTCAAATTAAAATACCTCAAGGAAGATAATTTTAATCAAAATTATTAGTCTTAGTTATGCGAATTAAAACTGTTGGTATCATTTTGTTTACATTTTCAAGAAGATTATGCTTTCTATACAATAAATAAACCCAATTTAAAATAATATTCTTTGTATTTACAGTGGCAGTCAAAAGTAATTGCAGAAGCCAAATATTGTCTCTAAAGTTACATTGGAATGAAATAACATTACACAACTTTTTCAATAGAAAGATATTTTAAGTTTTTTAATGTTAATACATCAATTAAATAAAAGAGATAGTTTAAAAAAATAATAAACTAAAAAAAAAGACCTTTCTAAAGTATTTACACATCCTCCAATTTTTTATATTAGTTATATATTGTTTTTATTTTTCAATATTTTGTGAGCAATCCATTTAGATTGATAACCGCTTGGCATAGAATAAACAAGATTTTTTTAAAACTTTGGCTCGATTTTGTCCACTCTTCAAATGTAACTCCGATCAAACGTTTTTTTGGAGGTAACGATGCATTTTCAAATCCTTTGCCTAATTATAAATCTATAGTGTTGTAGTACCATGATACTATAGATGCAGTTTTTAAACATAATAGTTGTTTATGACTTACAAATTATCATGTTAAAATTAATTACTTTATGGTTTAAATGAATAGTGATGTTACAACTGAATTTAATATTAATCTTTAACTATTAACTACTTTTATGAAATACTAACTACAGCTTTATGATTTTTCCATTTTTCATGTCGTTCCCAAATGAGCTCAGTATACGTTTTCTTAGGTATTTCTATGCTATATGGGCTTCTTATAATCAGCTCCTCATTTGAACATCTTGTCACAGTTGAACATTTATTTATTTGTATTTTAGTTTTAACTGGTAAATCAATTGTCTTCAACCAATGACTTGTTTTTAAAAATGTGTGCTCCACACATTTTTTTAGACTCATTATTACCTGCAGTTTAATTATAATTAGAACAGTATTGCATAAATATTTTAAAGTAATCTAACGTTATAAAAATAAAAAAGTTCCACAAATTTCAAGTTATTTAAGTTGAATATAATCTTTTAATCAAGAATTTTAATTCAATTGAGAATTATAAACAATTCATAACTAAAGACCAGGGACTATAATAATGTTCAATAAGTTATCATATGAGCATTTACTAAAGATTGCATGCATTATATAAGCCTTTAGTATTTATGAGTTGACTGTTAATGATTACAATGTTTGAAAATGATTATATATGACTGAGTGGGATACATCGCTCAAAATTAGCTACCTAATAAAACTATAACTGGCATAAATATAAGACAACCAACATAAAATTGATATATTCAAATATATTTTGGATATTCAAACCTGTTAAAATTTTTAAATCTAGAAAATTTCCAATCAAACTTCTGTAGCCATAGCTTTGCTTTCTGTAATGACAGAAAAAACACTGATATAATGAAGTGTACCACTACATGTCTAGCTGCCTCAAAGTGTAAGCTGATAAAAATGCTTCTAATTTGTTATCTAACGACCATGCAACAGATAAGCATCAATACAAAGCAATCAGCTATATGATAACATTAACTGTTATCAAGAAAAATTGCTTATATATTTATTTTAATTACTAATTAATGTTATTTGAATATTGAACTCAGTGATAAAAAGTGGATTAGGACATAATTCGTATAATTTCTTTTTGAGAAAATATTTGGATTAATGTTTTATTACTTGTTCATTATATAACTCTATTTATTAAAACATGATTTATACAAAGTTGTTGATAAACTTTTTTTTTTGAGGAACAATGCTGAATTTGATATTAAAATTAAAATACCTGTGGTTATATTTTTAATTAATTTTTTATTATTATGGTATCTTGATCACTACCAAATTTTTATGCATCTAGTATTTAGTGATGCCTTCATGACTATGAAAGAGGAATCTGTCAACTGGTTGTTGAGAAAAAATAAAATAAAATGTTTTAAAAATAGAAAAATCTGAAGGATATGGTTAGGTAAGTTTCAAGGTCAAGTAATCAACGTTTTTAAATATTAACTAAAACTTGTAATTTACTGTATTTTTTATATGAAGAAATCCATTCTGTGCATTTGCTTTATGTTAAGAAGTTTTTTTAAGCTATCAATCAAAACAATTTTTGTTTTGTTAAACTTAATATCAAATCTTAATATATTTTGGAAATAATCTTTTAATGTCCAATATTTTTTGATGTAGCTACTTAAAATTTTTTTTCCAAATAAATCAACGATCATTCAACTGTATCCTTTAGTGGACAAGACCTATTTAAGCCTGCCTAAGACCTATACTAATATATGTATGATCAGTATTCAGTTATATTTCTAAAACTAATTATAAAAATTATATTTCTTTCTTTCATTGTATATTATGATTCTATATAACTAAATTTAAAGTTGTCCAATGTTAAATTGTTTTTAAGTTTGAGACTGGTATATATTTTTTTTGTACAGAATATAATTTTTGTGAATTTTAGAAATTATGTTTAAGAAAATAAACTATAAAAAAAAAAAAAAAAAAAAAAAAAAAAAAAATGGTTAATTTATAAATTGTAAGTTCATCATATTAGTTAAATTTCTTTTTGTGAGTTTCATTTAATTCATTAATTCAAACAATTTTCAAAAACTGTTCAAAAATAAATAATCTATTTAATATGCCTTTAGGATTACTGTATAAAGTAATTAACAATACTATTACTTCTGCATAAATCAATATTTATTACTAATGATATCAGTATTTTAATTTTGTAAAATTTTGCTATTGCTAATTAATCATTTATAATATTAAAGTAGTTTAAACATATAAAAACAATAATTTTTTTTTCTGTAATTCATACAACTACTAAAATTTTCTGTAAATTAATAAAAAAACATAACAAAACATACTCTGTTGCCACTGCTTAGCTTGATTTCCAGAACAAACTGGGCGTGAAATAGTTCCAATGAGGTCAAGTACAAATTTTACATTTCCAGCTGCAAAAATATCTCTATCCACAATTTTAGATTATAACACAATTTATAATTGTGGATAGACAGAAGTATAAATTTTTCTCCAATTATCATTACATTTAGTCCACAACTAACATCTTAATGTTAATAGTGAATTTAATATTGATGTCACAGCAGTATTAGCATTGAAATATGAATGAAGCAAAATTTGAAAGTCATCTACCATAATTTATTTTTTTTTAATTAGTAGCTTATAACTATTAATAATATCCTATTACTATTATTATTAAATTATAATAAATTAATGCATTATCCGCATTTTAAATTGCTGGCCATTAACTTTAAAAATTTATTTATTTTTGTCCTAATTCACTCTTGTTTCAATAATTAGTAAATTGTTTTTTAAAACAACAAAATATAAAATATATTTCTTATATTAAAATATATATAAAGTATAAAATATATTTTTTATATGAATAAAAGAAAAAAATCTCTCTCTCTCTCTCTCTCTCTCTCTATATATATATATATATATATATATATATATATATATATATATACATATATATATATAAAATATTTGGTATTTTGATGGAACAGTGTACATATAAACAAACTTATGTGTTTAAATGTATTTAGTATTTTCAAGGGGGGAAAAAAACAGAATATAAAAAAATATTTTTTATTTTAAGATACAAAATACAAAAAATTATTTTGTATTTTGAGGAACCAAATTCAAAAAGTAAAATTCAGGCTGAAACTATTAGATTAAAAATATTTTGTATTCTTTTGTTCTCAAAATACTAAATCTATTTTGAATATACTCGTATTTGTTCCAAACATATTTTGAGTCACTTTTTTGGCCTTACTCTGGTGGTATATGTAAACATATTATATTTATATTGTATGTTATTAATGATAATATATTGTAAACATAATGTTATTGTATAACAATTAATATATGTTTTGAATAAATTGTTAGAAATTATCGTTCCCAAATTCTTCCTATTCGTTCATATTTAGCACTTAGTATGAGTATTTAATAATTGTCATTTCAGAATAATATTCTAAGTCCTTATCAATAAGACTTTATAATAAAAAAAAGGTTTTTTTGGCCTATCATTTAAATTGAAATAGTTATCACCTTTATATTCATTGTAATTAAAAAACTAAATAATATTTAATTAATTACCTTGTTAAAGTTCCTGAATAACTAGCAAATGTTCTTTCCAACATAATATTTCAGACTATGTGATTTTTAAGTCTTCTGAACTGTTAATGAGCAACCTACTAGAATAAATTAATGTCTATAAATAAACATAGAAATTAAATATTATTCTCTTTGTCTTTTATTATATGAAAAAAAATGTTTTTATTTATTTATTTATTTTTTATGTAATTTAACTTTACTATTTTTGTGAGTGTTTTTGGTAATATCATCATGACAACTTTATATTAATCATAATAATGAATTATGGTGATCATTCTTAATTCAATTCTGTTGTAATCTTTTTGTTGAGGAAAAAAAAATGGACAAAAAAAATTTTATTTAGTAGAAAATTTAGAAATAATTTAAGAGGCTCCTGAACCCTGATTACTGTAAATTTCTTTTTATTTATTCCCATCTTTTTCTTTTCTACAATCTCTATTCTTTCCAGTGTGATTTATGTTTTCATTGTTTACAATTCTATGACAGATGTATGGATATGATCTAAGTTTTTGTCCATAAAGAAAGAACATAAATTTTGATCAGAATTGTTAGTATGTAGATATGTTGTCTCAAGACAACACAACTGGGTGAAAAATTCTGACATCAAGGCAATAGATAAGGTCTTTATTTGAATGAAAAAATTGTTTTTTGTTATAAATGGCTCTCTGATTATTGTAAATCTACCACTCTGCCTTATAATTGTATAAGAGACCTTAGAAAACTTCTTGTTCTTTTTGGAGCCACTGACATCTGGACTTGTCTGGATGATGCAATGAAGGATCATCTGGTAAGTGTGGATTTCGATTGAGTTATGAATGCATTCCGAATTTAATCTATATTATAGAAATGTTACAACTTTTATAAGACCTCAAGAGCACCTTCAATTCAACATTCATATAAATGACAATCAGTTCTCTCCTTAAGTGTGGATGGCTAGCAAAAAGAGCATATGATTATCATGTAATAGCAAACATAGAAAATTTAACTGCTACCAATTGTGTAAAGTTTGTGTTACTGGCAATAGTGATGAAGTCATTCACTTTTTACTGGACTACTTAGCTTTTTGAAAATTGAGGCAAAAATATTTGAGCAATTATTACCTACCCAAAGATCTGAGTTTACCTTAGATAATCTTTTATTTCTTAAGAGCGTTAGACATCTAAACAATATTTATTTGTTTGCATTAAATCATATGATACAGAATTAAAAACTTGTCTTATTTTAGTAAATTTGGATAAGAGAAGAAGAAAAATTATAGATTTTAAATATCAGTGGATTTTGAATTTATAGTCAAACTTTTTCTGTTTTTACAGATTATGTTTATGCTTGAAGTCAGACATCCTGTAATTTAATTTTTTTTTTTCTATGCAACACAGTATGGATTCATTCATTCATTCACAAAAAATACTTATGCTACGGTTACAAAAATAGCTATAGCAAGAGTAATGTTGAACTAAAGAATGAGTGGACCCTTAAATATGTCTGAATACTAAAGATCAGATCTGATCTAAGTTTCTAACTAACATTACATGAACTAAGACTCTGAATGGTCGAAGGAAGATTTGGAACTTGGGGTATTTATATGTGTTTATTACATATGTAATGAGCTGTTGCAGTCCTAGGTAAAGTTTTAGAAAATATAGTAAAGGGTAAAAATGATAGGAGTGCACTAGTCACTGATTTAGGCAAATATAAGGATGTTGCTGCCTCTGTGACAGTAAACAAGGTAAAGGATTGATGAAGGAAGAGGTGCAATTAAAGGTGAAATATTCATATTTTGAAATATCCATAGGTATATTTGGTATTTGACAATGTACTGATTCTTTAGCTTTTTACTTTTTATACATATTAGACCATATGTAATAACTTAACCCTTTGCACTCCGAAGCCCCGAACCCAATGCCTGGCACAGAACTTGTATGCCGGGTATGAGCCGACAATTCTTTTCATGGCTTTCACTCAGGTGGCTGGGATTATTTTCCTCTCCCAGCACTCAGATCGTTTTTTACATTTTTCTGTAGCATGATACTCAATATTTTTTTAAAAGGCATAAATAATATATATATAAAATGTTTAAACTTTTTTTTATTAGTTCAAGTGAAATAATATAATACAAACACTAACAATTTTAAAAAAATCAATAAAACAATATTATCTTCAGGAGAGGATCTTGATAAAAATGACCCAGCTTATGAGTCCTGGGCCAGACAAGCGGAACTTATAATCTGAGTGGAACTGCATTTTTATTTTGCCGGATTATAATCGGCTAATGAGTGCAAAGGATTAAACAAAAAAAAAAAAAATATTTATTTTGGCTTATTGTCTATGACTAGCCTATGAAAATTAAATTTATTAGTACCTAATGTTGACTGTGACTAATTTTGTGCACATTTTTAAATTACAAAAAAAAATTAAGGATTATTATTGCTAATTATTTCATTATTATTATTACTGCATTTAGATATTCTGAAAATATCCTGGAAGGGCTGGTTTCAAGTATCATAAATAGAAGTTATACAACTATGTGAGCCAATATATCTTGTAAATAAGACTCCGAAGAGCATTAAGAAGCATTAAAAAAAAAGTTTTAATATAATTTTGCAATAATCTACTCAGTGTTTTTAATACTTTATAAAGAATTTATCATTCCTTCTCAAATTTAAAAATAAAATTTAAAAAGGATTTATGGGAAATGATTCTATTACGTACTTACAAAAGTTTTTTATTTACAAAAGTGGACGGAACTCTGATAAAAGTGCAACTAAATGCCTGTCTATTTACAAAACTATATATTTTTGTTTTACTTTATTACAACACTTTCTTGATAAAATACATTATTACAACAATTGAATGATAAAATATCTAATGTACACAATACAATTAATATAGGTTAATACCTATTTATCTGAAATAGTTAAAAGAATTTTAACATGGTAAAATTTATATTACAATACAGTTAGTTACAGGATAAAATATATATTTCTATTTTTATTTTTTTTTATTTACAATTTTAAAATAATTTTGTATAGGTTAGGTATTTAGTGCAAAAACACATTGAAAAACAAAAATGAAATATTTGAAAAGAAAACACATAATGTCTGAAGAAAACATTCCTTTCTTACATTTACAGTTCACGACCACTGATAATAAAGCGATTCAAACCAATATAAAAGAGATGTAGTCATGTAAAAAAATAGTTTTATTATTTGAATAAATTCTCAAATTTGAACATAAGAAAAATAAAATGTTATATTTTTGATAAAACTATAAACAGATAAGTATGTAATTATATTTGGTGATGACTATTGAGCAGGCAAGATGAAACAGCTGATTAAATAGAAAAAAACAAACTTTTTTAAATCTAATATTAAAAGATATAATTTAAAACTTTACAACTGAGCTGAAATTTTCTATGAAAGTGAAACATTTTTTTTTAAATTAATGGGATATACCTACATTATATTTAATTTATATGATTAAAATCTTATATTAATGACTCAAAAATATTTAGTTAATCAGTATTATTTGATGTTTTTAGTTTATTTACTGCATGACTTGATCATATCTGAATGATTTAGTGATCGCTAACTAAACAAATTTTAATCTTAAATTTATAGTACAATCACAATCCTTAGCCATAGATTAGTATACAGGTTTTAAATTTTTACTTAAACAGACACAACCCTTTAAATTTGTACATAATCTTTTACTGATTCATGGATTTTCTGGTAGGTAATGCTGAAGTGGTCGATTCAGAATCTACAAAAACCTTGATGCAAGCAAGGCAAGGGGTAATGCAATCATCATTGAGAATGATGCCAGATTTGGTGATGAATTGCATTCATGTGTGTTACATGTCATACATGATTCAATTTTTCTGGCATAATTGAGTACTGATGGTGAGCATGGTCCGTCAACATCACTTTCTGATCCCCAAGCACAAGACCTCACTATAACCGCTTCATCATTAACTGTAAAAAAAAATAAAAAAATAAAAAATTGAATACATGAATTCAAGAATTTGATATATTTTAACATATTCACTCACTATTAATTCCTTGGCATTCACAAAATAATTCTATTGCATAAATGTAATATATTTCTTGATAACATTCATACTATTTTGCTGGTTCATACAATATTATGAATGATAATTATTACAACATATTGACAATATTCTTTCATGTTGTATCACATTTAGAACTTCAAAAAACATGATAATAATTATATATATTTAACTGAGACGAGAAGTCAAATTAAATGGCACTCCTTAATGATAAAGCAGTAACTATGCACATACTTGTCACAGAACTGGATAAGGACTGAAAAATATTGCGATAGCAGGAAGGGGTACTTACAGGTAAATTGAAATAACTTAACCCTTATTCTGGCAAAGTCTCACACATGACTCCTTGAATTCAGAATTTTTAATTTTAAATTTGGCGGACTTACTACAAGCATTCCACCCTTTACCTCTCTCTCAGGGAAATATGGTTAAACCGTTGGTAGTCTATTGGCATTTGGTAAACAATAAACCTTTATTTCCAATTGATGTTATTTTATATGTTTCTTTTAAAAAATGAAGATGAATGATTAATATTTGAAACTAGTTTTCAAATAAACTAAATATAATAGACATGGCAAATCATTTCTTAATTCCATATTAAATACTATCTTGATTGATTGTTCAGCAATGTAACTAAAATGTATAAAAACTACAGGCAACAGAAATAAAAGGATAACATTCTAACAATTATAACTATTATATGAATGTATATGTTTACATTTTATAACTATATAATTAATAAATTATTGAGATCTCATGCAATCTCAAGTATTATTTGCTTGGTTTGATAATTAATCGTTCATTTATTTATGAACAAATAAACATTTTTATTTTATCCTAAGGCCTTTCTGGCTTATCAATTGAAGACACTGAAGATGAAGGAAGACCTAACCCATCAAATATAATTTGGCCCAATTGGCTAGCCTAATCACTTCACAATGAACTCTCACAATTAGTAGGGTGGTAACCAACAACCTTGTATTATATAGGGCTCTTTTACTGATTGTGAGTTTTGTAGTAGAAGCTTATAAAATAATTTTATTTCATATCGTTCAGGAAAGTATTTTTCAATAATATTGGAACAATACTATTTAGTAAGTTTTCTATTCTTCTTTACTGACAATGAGTTTTATCAGACAGTACTACCAATCTTACAGTATAGATGAACTAGCGTTCAAGAACATTTGCAAAGAGATTATTATTCTGAGTGAGAGATTGACTTTAGGAAAAAAATATTGGTAGATATTTTCATGGAATGCAAGTTCATCCATATTTCTTTTAACAAATGAAGGTTAGTTAGTTCTGTAGTAGTTTTTTCTGTTATGTAAATCTAAGTAAGATTAAATCGATGGCTGTAGTGAAGATGTCGATAAGTCCAATTACCTTTGAAACGAGTTGACAGTGCCTTCAAAGCTGTATTTTAGCAGATATTAGCGTTGTGAAAAATTGTTTTAGTACTGCATCTTAATAAGGCCTTAAAGTATTTATTTAGAACCAAATGGTGTTTTTAAAGTAATAACAAAATTTCAGGAAACGATAAAAAATTGGCACACTTTTGACTTTTCGATAACCAGGGAAATAATGTCAAATAGGTGGAAATAATAGAAATGGATAAGAATATCTAAGTCAGGATGAATGTTAAGAGAATTTCTTTGATGATAGATTCTAGTTAGCCATTAAACTAACAATTAAAACTTATTTAATCATTACACATTTTCTGAATTTGTAAGTCGTTTCTCCAAATGGAATAAAAATCGATTAAAACACCTGAATATTGAGGGCTATGAAGTTATCTTTAGGTTCGTCATTGCTTTTTTCCTCAAAAGAGTGGCTCTACAATTGAGATCAACCTAAAGTAGTAATTTCAATGATCAATTATAATTCCAAAGAATGACATTATTTCAGAAGGCAACAGACAGTTTTCGCTGCTAAAATAAACTATAATCGAGGGATGATGTTAGCATTTCTAAGTACAAACTATAATTTGAGTACTTGTGAATATAAGAACACTTAGTTGGTGCCGAAACTATTTCGATCTAAGGTTATTTTACGGCAACTTCAGATAGCTTTTCATGTATTTAAAAACATTTTACTACCTTGACGAGACTGCACATTAAAACCTTCCTATGTAAATATATTGTTTGTTCCGAGTCGATCAAAAGTTCTCAAAGTATTGATCTATTTCTCGGTAGTATGGGAAGATATCAGCTTTGTAACAATGAATTTTAATAGTTGTTATTATTAAAGAGTTTATTAACGTTCTGCATTCTTTGATACTGTAATGTTTGATAATAAGGGTTAGCTAACTCAAGAGGGGATTGTTAACAGTCCTTCACTGAGGATGGACCAACCTTGCCCAATAATTGGGCCGTAGACGGCACTCGGTTCCAGTAGGGTAATTTTCCAGTCCCTTGGGCAACGGAACAGTTTACAGTGACCGTTCAAGGGGGTGCACAAATGAGGACATCGAATACATGTACGACATTTTAAGTCTTTCACACATTCTGTAGGGACCTTCGTATCCATTCCTTACAATCCAAAATCCTTCGATAAATACGTAATGCTCCGTACTTTCTCACCAACGAACTTATCTACAAAGATCTCAATGTACCATATGTTGTTGATTTAGCCCAAACTAGATACCTATCCTTCCGTAGTAAACTTCATAACTATTCAAATATACTATCACAACTTGCTTCCTATTATATTCCATATAACCCTCTGTGGCGTCTGAAAAGAAAATTTTGGGTCTTTTGCACTTGTTCCCCGCATTTTATTTTGAGTATGTTATCATACTCTTATGTTTAGGTTAGGAGTAACCTTCCCAACCGTAATAACATGTCAATGAGAGATCGTTTGATTGTTCCCATTATTAAATAATTAAATAAAAAAAAAAAACATTTTTTTATTTAATTAAATATTTTATTAAGAGTTAATATTATAACTTGCCAGGTTATAATTAATCATATGATCGCTTAGCAACATAACCTTCCTCATATGTTATCCGTTTCATTGTAATATTCCGTGTTATCATTTTTTGTATTATTATACGCGACATGTCTTTGTTCGATTTAATTCATTGAGTAAATACAAATGAAAAAGCGATAGAATTTCTTCAGGAAAAAGGTATTTTACATCGAATAACACTTAATAAAATATTTAAATAAATAATTAAATATTTGTTTTTGTTTTTGTAATTTTTTTTGTTTTTTATTTAATTATTCAATAATAGAAACAACCAAACGATCTCTCATTGGCATGTTATTACATTTGGGAAGGTTACTCGTGACCTAAATATATGATAATAAACTCAAAATGAAATGCGGGGAACAAGTGCAACAGACCCAAAATTTCTATATTTTATTGAAGTATTACCAATAGATAGTTGCTTTAAAAGTTATTTTAATAATTTTTCCACACATTTAATTAATGCATATACTTTATACAGTTGTAAAACGAGAGATTATTTCCTAATAAAAAAAATTCACTTAAAAAAGAGGAAAACTAATGATTATTAGGATGTTTGAACGAAATTGGTATCTCCATTTAGGTGTGTTAATTTTAATACTGACTATAAGTGAATATACGTGGTATGAAAGACGTGAGGGGGACAAGAACTCAGCGGCACCATTTCCTGTCTTTTTTATTTTAGTCTAGTTAGTCTCTCATCCAGCTCATTTTCAGCCTTCTGTGGGTGTTTTCTGGTGCGGTATAGAGACCATGTCGTTTATGAATGTTTTATGTCTATGTAATATTTCGTGAAATCATTTGGACTGGGTCCGTTTTTTGTCATTAACTGTTGGTGTACGAAGATCAGTATGTAGAGTTATATTGCATACGTAGCAGGATGGTTTTGTAATAGTCCTGATCAGGCAATTTAGTCCATTTTTTTTTGTCAATTGTTAAAGGTAGCTAACATAGAACTATTAATCTATTCTTACTAGAGGTATACATGATGCTGTATAATTATCAATACAATTAAGGTTAACTCAAAGTGGCATGTGTTCTAAATGCCAATGTCTGGAAGATCCAAGACACATCGTGTTTAAGTGCAAAAAGTTTGTTTATGAGAGGATAAGAACGCTGGGTACACTGACTGTTCAAGACGTCTCTGAATTAAGTTAACGAATTATCAGTCTGTTTCTATTTCCTATTTTTTTTTTTTATTTATTTATTTTTATATCAATTTATTAAAATTTACAACTGTACAAATATATACATCAAGTAAATGATCTGATAACGATTACAATAACATGTCAAAACTTGAAAAGAACTACTCATAAGTAGCACTTCAATAAATATTCTACATTAGAAGATCTCTAGGCCATCTTCTTTTCAGATGCCTCGGAGGATTATCGGGAATGGAGTGGAAAGGCAGTTGAGAAAGTAACGGATTTGAGTGGTTATGGAGCTTACGATGAAAGGATAGGTATCTGGTTTGGGCTAATTCAGCAACATATGGAAGATTAAGGTCTTTATGGATAAGTTTATTGGTGACAAAGTAAGGGGAATCTATGATTTTTCGAAGGATTTTGGATTGTAAGGATTGGATCGAGATGAATTGAATGGTTTAGTAGAGCCCCCCCAATCTCAAAAGCTCTAATCACGTATGTATATATTAGTCCAAATATTGGGAGCTTTGTAGTAAATGTTGAAGTAGTCTGTAACGACGAAGTCATGTAAATAAGTCTTTAATTACGGTGTAATGAATTCGGAGCTTTGAAAAACTGATGATGAATGGGTCGACTTTTAATATTCTATAAAAACTAATTTTCGGGGAAAAAAACCTAATAGAAAAAGAATTTAGGTCTAAAGTAGTAAATAACTGGTAACTAATGATAATGTTTAATATTCTAAACTAATTTTCAAATAAAAAGAATTTCAATAGAACTGGTAAATAATTAATTAATACTAATCTATTTTTTAACAATTTTTCAGAAACTATCATCCTCTTCAATTGCTATCTTGCATATGTTCTTAGTCGTTCTATGGCCATGGAATACTTCAATAACTCCTCGAAGTTTCCTTCATTTCCAAACGACAGCTGCAAAAGAAACCCAAACGGCACCTGCTTCACGGTGGACGCGAAAAAGGAGGCTAAAAGAAACGCGTCGAGACGGCAAGAGCCCCGCAACAGCTGACTGGCTAGCTCCTGATGGCCTCACAAATCTATTTCCACGGACGTGGTTACCGATTGATGGGGGGCATCAACCGTTACGTCGACCGATTTAATCCGGATAACTCTTTTAATTTCTCACCTCTTCGGTTCGGCCCGTTGTCCGGAGCGGATCCTTTTACCAAAGTCTTCCAGCTCAAAACATTTCATCAGAATGAATTAACCCTTGATTACTAAACAGCGGCTCTGGATAGCAGGTTGAAGAGGTTTCAGAAATTTTAATTATGGCTTCAAGAATTCCTTGGCCAATCAGAATTCTCCAAGACTATCTGTATCATTATCCCAAAATGGCACAGGTTTAAACAACCCTTTTCCCTAGATTTTTACTTAAGATTTTGGTTTGTATTGTTTTACTCAGTGATGACTTGATATCCTATATCACTTTATTGAAGAGGTCACGCAAAGAAACCAACACCTAATATCATACGCACTTCTTAATTTTTCAAGTAATGGGGTATCTGTTATTGTAAGACAGGGCTGATGTTTTCAATTTGTTGACAAAATAAACTTTTAAACACTGAAGTACAATTTACAAAAGCATGTAATGATTAATATTTGCGTCTAGAATAGATTTTATATTTTATTAAAAAAAAGAAAAAGATGTCCGTAGAAAGTATAAAAACCCTAATTAAAGTAAAGTAAGGTAGTTGCTTACTTAAACAGAAAAAAAAAAAATAAAGTAGGAATACTCTTATGGTTGAAAACTCAACAGTCCTGAACTTTTGTTATGAATCATCGGTAATGAGTTAGAAGTTGAAATAAATTTTCTTTTGAATCAATTTTCATCAATCTTTTAGAGAAATTTCTTCAATGCCTCTAATAAAGTACACTGTATATACTACACACTATGACATAGCACTCCTGTCCCAAGATGACGACCTTCACGAAGCCATCAGGAAACTTCAGAGTGGCCTTAACGGTGTGGAAACTGGAAAGTGGAAACTTCAGCTAAACCCATCGAAGACGGAAGCGATAATCTTCACCTTACGTCGTTTCAACCTCACTGACCTGATTACATTTCGACTCGATAACCTCCCAGTTCCCTGGAATCCTAAAGACCAGGCAGTACGTTACCTAGGAGTACACCTTGACACCAGACTGACTTGGATATTACACACTAACTACATCTTACAACAAGCCAACGCAAGACTTAAACTTTTGTACCCTCTTTTAAATAGAAAATCATAACTTCGTCACAGAACTGTTATCTTAGTATACAAAACTTTGTTGCGGCCCCTACTGACCTACTCCTGTCCTATCTGGTACAACACTTCAAAATTAACCAAAAAGAGACTACAGACATTCCAAAACAGAATACTGCTTATGGCGGTTAACGCACCCTAGTTTTTAAGGAATTCCCAGCTTCACCGGGAACTGGGAGTAGATCGACTCGAAGAGGTCTTTAACAGGCTCACAATGCGACACCATGAGCTTCTCCACGTCGCATCTGGAGCTCTGGAGTATAACCTAGGAAACTCTATATCAAGAAGATTAAAGCCTAGGGCTTACCAAGATTTACTTGGATTATAAAATTTTCTTTTCTTCAAACAGTTCGTGGAAAACATTTATTGTTGAACCGAAATTTAAATAAAATAAAATTTGTTTTGTAAAAAAAAACACTACACACTATACACTACAATATTTGAAAACTCCGGTCTGGCTAAATACAGACTTAAAAGTAATCAATGGCAACTCCAAATATACTGGCAAGAGAGACTGTCTTCAGACATATCAAAACAGAGATATGTTTAAAATAGTAGCGTTTAAAATTCCCTCTCTGCTCTTCACTACGGTTTTTTTAAAGCAAAAGCAGCCACAAAATGTTTATTTATTATTCCATACCACTTTTAAACATAAAATAAATACCTTATACTCATATATTATTTATCTATACAGGGTATCTCTTAGTGTAAAAAAAAAAATTGGGTGAAACTAGATCATAAATGTAACAAAATGCCGCAAACCTCACCTTTCTATTCCAATCCGTTGCAGATATACGATAAATCAAAGACTTTTTTGAGGAAACCACGTTTTTTTCCCATAAAAGCTGTAATATCTCCATTTTGTTTAAATATTTTTCAAATGTTAACCAGATTTTCGGATTAAGCATTAAATTTCCTATAAGAACAGATTACACGTGACCTTGAATTTTACAAACTTGGTATCTAAAGAACAGCTTGATCTTCACCTTATTTGGGGAAGTCACAATGTTATATTTACTTCAACGCTCACCGTTCTTCGAAAAAACTATCTTCAAAACGTCAAATCTTACAAAAACTTGAAAATTTAATGAGCTTTCGAATGATATGTTAAACATAATGATTTTGTTTCAATTTCATGGAGAAATTCACTTTTGAAACCGAAAAAATAGTGTGTTCTCATTTGGCATACAAATCAGTTACTTGTATAAATAAAACATTATGACAATCTCTTAATGGAAAAATGCATTTTAAACATAATAAACTCTTCATTGGAATAAAAAGCAAAGATAAAATGTATTGTTAAATAGAAAATAAAGGAAAACTGTCAATAAATCGACACCAGATCAGAGGATCTTATGTTATTACATTCATTTATTTATTATTATTATTTAGGCTTTAATTCATTGGATTTTCAATTTAAGGTTTAAAACTCAATGATAATGAACATTGACCTCAATTTTTCTATTAGATTCTGAATGCAGATGACCACGAGACTACCACCACTTTTTGCGGTGAATTTGTAGATGAGTCTGTTTTTACAGGGGAAGGCATTTCTACTGTTCCATGTATATCGTCGGTTTATATTTTTATTCCTTTCGAATATTCCAGGAGATATTCCAGCTTTTATGGAAAATACCGTGGTTTCCTCAAAAAAGTCTTTGATTTATCGTATATCTGCAACGGATTGGAATAGAAAGGTGAGGTCTGCGGCATTCTTCTACATTTTCTATCTAGTTTCACCCAATTTTTTACACTAAGAGATACTCACCCTGTATAATATACTATATTGTATTATAATATAATAATATATTTATCCATATAAATAATATACTTCCTATATTATTTTTATAAGTTTTAATTACATCATTCTCACACCTTTCCATTTATTTATGGTTTCTCAGGTTTTTTTCTATTGTCATTTTATTATGAATTGTTTTTGTTTCATTTAGACACTATTTATAATACTTCTTGTGCCTGGGCAATATTAATATGTACTTTATATGAGAAAATAAAAAGCAGCAACATTTAATGTTATTACATTTTTTTATGAACGAAAAAAATCTTCCTCTCCTTTAACCCTACCTAAATTTGTTTTCAATACATCAACTTTACCGAGAATTTTTTTTCCTCGTGCGTAATAATTTCACAAAAGAAACTTGAAAGCTTACTAAACATTATTATTTGGCACTTTAAGATTGTATAGAAAAAAAATTGAAGGGTGAACAGGATCTAACTTATCTTGGAAGAAAAAAATCCGGAAATCGCTCTTTCATGATAATGCATTGTTCCTGAACAGCTGTGTCACCCATGGCAAAAAAAGTCTTGTAAAACAAGTTTGACTTCCGTAATATTCCTTGATAGCCAAACCCTTTCATATTTCTGGACAATGTAACGGAATCAAAGCTGTATATAACGCTTTGTATTGTATTTTTTTTTACTAAGCCGTTTATAATGATATTACTATCTTATTGTTTCCATAAAAAAAAAAAAAAAAAAAAAGATCTGCTTTTGATTATGCTGGTTTCAATAGTAATTATGGAGAAACTAGCAGAGTTGAGGGCACATTCTGGTAACGAGTAGAAACCAGTGGAGGCTAAGGATGATCACCATTTGAAGTGTCTAAAAGATATTAATTTACTGTTCTTTAAACTTACCTATATGAGTGAATTTCCTGCAGACTGCGTTTCCTTTGAGGTAGGGCGTGAGGGACCTATCCCTTTCACAGTCGCTGATGAGAAACCTCCTCGAAGTTCTGTTGAAAGGATCATCACAAGATCTGTCTACGTCGCTGGAGCACACGTAACAGTGAATGGCTTCACCTAAGGCAAAGAGACAAGTCAGTGAAGTCAAGTTTCCTAGTTAATATTATAACAAGAAAGAATACATTTATTACACTGAAGTATCTGTAAAACATCTTAAAAGTATTATTCCTTAAGAAATATTATAACTTGCCATCGTGATGGGCAGAAACAATATTGCTATAATGCGAACCTTCATTCCTCATTTATAAACAAATTAAATATATAATAACGTTAAAATACCTATAAAAATAAAAGAAAATAATACAAATTAATATATTAGTGATGTGTCAGTACAAAATGTTTCGAACCTCGATACCGGAGCAGATAAAAAAAAATTAACTATCAATTCTTGGTACCAGTACTTCGGTTTCAAAATAATCGATATGAAAGGTAAAACAGCTAAATAAATCTTATAAAAAAGAAAACAAAAACAATAATAGAACAACAAATAAATGAGTAAACAGCAAACAGCATTTGTTATCCACAAAACACACACCTGTACCACTTACAACCCATGGAGGGTCTCGGGTTCAGTACTTAGTTAGGCTGTACTGTCTCTGAGCCAACGGTTGTGAAAGGAGGCGATTTGGCCAGAATTCATGCTCAACCGCCAGGTTTTTTCCCCAATAAAGAAAAACCACTTGTTAATAGCTGGGTGTGCCCCGGGAGGGTCTCCCGACCTCGGATACGATCCACGGCCGAAATGACAGAATACAAATATTCTGCCATCTGTCCGACTCAAACTCGGGACCGGGAGTATGGTAGTCAAGCGCTTTACCCACTGAGCTACCGCGCCTCTTGTATTCACAACTTACAATATATAAATCCATTGCAGTTCTAACAATATAAGACAAATAAATAATTGTATTCACTATTATTTAAGAAATACAGCACATGCCGTATAGTGATGATTTTGTGATCAAAGCTCGAACTGAAGCTGCCTTGTGAGGAGCGCTGCAGGAGTTGCAGGAAACTGCGTCAAGAATGGGTCTTGAGGTAAACGAGGATAAAACCAAGCACATGATGACCTCAAGGCTAAAAAGAAGGGAAGAGCAGTCCATCCACCTTTCGACTCATGAATTCAAGACGGTGGAATCCTTCAAATACTTCGGCGCAACGGTAACTAGCAAAAGGGAAATAATTGCTGAAATTAAAACAAGAATAGCAGCAGGAAGCAGATTATGTTTACCTTGCAAAAAGTGTTAAAATTTCGGAACCTATGGAGAAAAGCCAAGATGATTATTTATAAGGCGGTGACACATTGTAACGTATGCTTGTGAGACATGGACCCTCATCAAGGAACCGGAAAGAGTCCTTTTGGTGGGGGAGAGAAAAGTGTTAGGATTTTTGATCCGAATTTTCAAGAAGGAATTTGGAGAATCCGCTCAAATAGAGATCTAAGTACACTCTACAAAGATTTCGACATAGTCGCATAAGACAAAAAAGCAAGATTGAAGTGGCTCGGTCACGTTGGAAGGATGTCAGAGCAAAGAGTTACAGGATTCTTAAATTGTTATACAGCAGGCCTGACGGACAGCGACTAAGAGGGAGGCCAAGGGTGACGTGGCTACAAAATGTCGAAAAGGATCTCCAAAAAATGGGAATCCAAAAAATGGGAAGATTGAAAACAAAAGCCAAGGATCGCCAGGAGTGGCTACGAATTGTGGAGGATGCCAAGGTTCTTCAAGAGCTGTAGAGTCCATCAGTGAGTAAGTAAGTAAATATTATTTAAGAAAATAAATATTTCAGAGGTTCTGTATTTAGTTTTTTACATTAGAAAATGTTTTAAAAGCTTTCACCACTGTTAATGGGAGGATGTACTGATATTTCTGTGATTGTTGATTTAAATAGTGTACTAGTGTTCGAAAACCAGTATAAGCATTTAACGGAATGAAAAATTATCTTTATTCTGAGCAAAAAAAACCTCTAAGAAAAAACCAAAAAATATAATGAAATGGCACTATTTTCTGGCCTTTTTTGATATCTTTATTTTTTTTAGTGGCAGTTCTCTAGTAGCAAATGTATTTCTTTAACAATTTTATGTTTGGCTTGTAGTTGCAATGGTTGACTTTCCAAAAGAATGTTAAAATCTTTTCCGGACAGTGTTGATCAAGTATATGTTATAAATTGCACTGTTATAACATATGAAAAGTAATTTAAAATAAATTACAGTAGAGCGTTGATTATCTGAACTAATGTTGTCAGGGGTCGTTGGGATAATCTAAATTCGTTAAAAAAAAAAAAAATTATGTGTAAACAGCATCTTCCAACAGTTCAATTTTCGCTTTGTTCAAAGTTTTACGGCTCAAACTTCCCAGTATCACTGTAAAGATCATGGGGCACCTGATGATTGAATTAGAATTATTTTGGTTCCCGTTATTGTTGATTTACCAAACCCGAAATCGGTACGTCTGAGCCGGGTCACTTATTTTTTAGCCATGTAATGTTTTCAACTTTGTCTTTATATGAAAAGTGCTCTTGTTTCCTTTTTGTCAGCATGGATGATGGCATGTAATTTTTAAAACAAGAAGTGATCATAAAGATGTATACTTGACAAAGAACGATTTAAAACTTAAAGTGAGATCTATTACCTACCAAATGATTAGGAAGATATTGAGAGAAGCAAATTTAGAGAAATGAAATGGTCTAATTAAGCATACAGTTTTCAATATTGAGCTTCCCTTATAGACATTCATGGCAAAAATAATTTTGTTTTTCATTTTATTTTATTTTTAAATAATAATAATTTTAACAATAAAAAAAAATAATAATACAAATAAGTAATTAGATGATCAATTTATTTAAAATTGCATTCCAAAAAAAAAAAAAAGGTTCCGATAACTGACGTTCAGATAATCGACGCTCTACTGTACATTACATTTTTTTTTATGTCGTTAGGGATAAGAATCGATATGAGTATAATAATTCCACAATTATGTATAAAACAACTATCGCTAACATCGGCGATATCGATCGGTTCCTAGAAATATACTTTGGAACATCGATTCTCGATATCTGTGGGATCGAAAATCGACATATCCCTGAAATATATAGAATTAGTTGTTTTTTTTAAATCTATATTTTATTGATACAACTGTATACAATTCCATTGTAGACCGAATATTATATTAATTTTCAGAAATTCATAATTCTGAAAGTTTAATTTACGCACGTTAGTATGGATTACAATAGCAACTTCGCCGAACTTTCTTAGTAGAAGAGGAAAACGACGGAGGTTAAATTAGGAAAATCATAGTTTAACACGACCGGAAAGGAAGTCTGTAGGAACCTTGGAAGCTAAAATAGATTTTGTAATCCAGCGACACACTAAATGTCGGAGTTGCTTCACTCATGAGATGTTCTCACCTCAATTTCCATCTCTCTGTTTACGATGAGTCATTTCTCTCTCTGGAGCTGATCTCAGTTTGAATTACTTAACTTTTACGAACACTCTCTCTGCTTTGAACAGGTGCTTGCAGGTACTATTCCCTTACTTTGGGATTATCATAATTATTAGAGAAGGATCGACTAGTCGGGAGAGCAGTATAATCTGCTGCTTTTGCCGACTAGTCGGCCATTTTTATTCATTTGTATTTCTACGCTTAAAAATATTTCGATATAAATAAAAACATTGGCATCATCAATTATAATTTTTATTTTAAATTAATCTTTATAGTTTGTTATGTAATAAAATAATATAAACTATTAAAAAAAAAAAAATCAATTATCGAACTTAAAGAGAGAAAGATTATTATATTAACAAAAAATAATTCGATAACTTATGAGATACTGAATAAAAAGTTTGCAATCAAACGATTTTTAATAATAAAATTTCAGTTTTTGCGTCATAATTAAAAAAATATTAATCCTTATTTTAAATGTATTAAGATGAACTAAAAACTGCCATTTTAGTAATTCATAACAATAATAACAGATAAGTTAATTTATAACAGATAACAATAATTTAATTCCCGATCATAATGTCCGATAAATTAAGATTAAAGGGGGTTATAGTTACTTGATATAGAAACAGTGTCAACTGTGACATTTTGAGTTTCACATATTTTGTTTTAAACATTTTCATCCTTAAAACTTACCAAGAAACGTATCTGCTTGTACATTTCGTTTGACTGACATTTGGTCTTACAGTTACACCGAACCGCAGGAAGAAGAGAGGATTTCGATGTATGTTAAAAGAAGAATATCAACTTTGTATCAAATATTCTACTTTGATACTATGACAATGGAGAACTCACTGACTAGGCATTCACCAATTTTATTATTTCTAATGATTCATAAATATTTAATTTTAGGCTATCTTCTAATAGAAATAATAAAATAGTTTAGAGCCGTTCTAGATTTTTTTTTTAAATGACCAGATAAACATTTCCAATAGCCCCATTTTAAATTTGCTTCCAATAGGAACGGAAAAATCCAACGTGTTATAGAGGAAATACCAAGGTAAAAATACCAAAAATTTAATACCGCTTCCCCGATGGATATATTTCAGATAGTGTTAGATCTCCTCATGTGAGTACCAATATTTGATTTCTTGTTTTACATTTTTGAAAACTTTAGTATATATAATCCTTGTAACATAGTACTGATGTGTTGACAATGTTGTATGTTTTAGAGCTGAAGATGAATGTTTAGCATTCTAAACTAGTTTTCTAATAAAATAATTCCAATAGAAGTGGCAATTAATTCATGAATCCTAATTGTATTGATCCTTCTTTACCATCATACGTATCTCAAGAGGTTTAGTTTTTCTTTTGAAACTGATGTGTCTTTTGGCTGGGGGTCTGTAGATTTTAAAAAATTAAACATTTTGACACGCTTGTTGTTGCCCGGATCGAAAATTTGCTGACAAATTATTAAATGTCCATTAATATTTTCCATCTGAAATTTAATGGAATTTTATATATGTATATGTAAGTGGTTTTTGAGATACTGGTGGTATTCAAAAGCTAGAAACATAAAGTATGCCGCGACTTTATTGCACAGAACAGTTCCTTTGATGAAAGTGTTTTAACAACGTTCGTAATTTTCTAATGCATTATCCATAAATCAAAAAGAAATAATAGTTTTAATGTATGACAAAATATTTTGTGAATAAACAATTAAGTTTCTATACATACGGGTATTATAAAGAGCGCTTGAAATTATGGCTTAACCACAAATTGTTGCTTTATATAAGAAAGTTAGAAATTTTGGTAATAAAGTTACGTTATTAAAGTATTAATAATTTATTATTAAATGAATAATAAAGTTATTTATAAGGAGATATTATTTGCACTTTTATTTTTCAAATATCTTTGTTTTTATTTTTTTCAACTTCTTCTATGAAGAAGGAGAGATGTTCTTAACAAATCAAGAACATATGCTAGCACAACCCAGATGTCATCATTCAACAAACGGGGTCTGACTGAGGAACCTAATTCAAAACCTATGAATGAATTTTTTTTTTTTCTAAACAAAATTTATAAAATATAAATATTTCTTATATTATTATATTTTATTATACTCAGAAAAAAATATTTTTTTTTCTAAAAAGAACCAATAATATTTGTGAGTTATAGAAGCTTCTTAAAATAATTATAAAATAAACTGAGGAACGAAAAATAAAAAGATGCATGGCAAAAACAATTGAATACTGTCTGACAGATTATTTGTATTAGGAAATGATGATTACATTCCATAAATATTAATTATTTTACATGATGATTCATTCTTTTAATTATGGAATTATTCATGAATTTTAATTTGACATTCCGAGGTCCGAGCTATAATCATTAGCAAACAAAGACATTTTATGCAATGTAATACTTTGCAGTTATATTTATATTTTCTTGCTGAAGTTTTTAAATAATTTATTTCTTGATATTGTAACGTTTGGGCATCAAAATAATAAAAAAAGGTTTATTTAACAAAGATTAGATGCACGCAAGTCAGGTTATTTAAGATAATGATCTACTTTTTACTATGACATTAACACTTACATTAATAACAAAAGAAACATTCAATCCCTATCATTGATATTATTTTACATCACTGAAATCTAAACATAGCATTAACAAGTTTTGCTCTCTACGCACTGTATAAGAACTAATAAATTAAACATACCACCATTGCCATTCTATGAGATACCGTCACCTTGGCAACGAGTTAAAAACATATGTCTACGTTGCCTAGCAACAATAGCAATGCTCGTTAATATCGTCACAATATACACAGCTGTATAAAATAAGTACATTAAGCAAGAATTTGTGAGAAAATTACTATAATTATTTATAAATCAATTAGCCATTGGTATTACTACATTTTTCGAAAGTCACGAGGTCATCTTCTTTTCAGTCGTCTCGGATGGTTAGCGCGAATCGAGTAGAAAGACTAGCGGATCTTAATGAGTTTGGAACTTATCAAGGAATGAAAAGTATTTGGTTCGGGCCAAATCAGCAACATATCGGCTTTTAACACTTCAGTTTATTTGCAACGGACTAAGAAGGATCGTTGAGGATTTTGGGCTAAATCAGCAACAATTGGAACATTAAGGTCTTTATGGATAAGTTTATTTGTGACAAAGTAAGGGGCATTTAGGATTTTTCGAAGGAATGCGGATTGTAAAGATTGGATACGAGATGAATTGGATGATTTAATAGAGCCCCAAAGCTAAATTCCGTACGTCCAAATAGGTCTAATTACTGTCTTGTAAATTAGACTTTTGTAATTAATCTGAAACTTTAAATATTTGTCTAGTAAATGTTGACAAAATATAAAACGATGAACAGTTTCTTGTCGCTTTAGTCTTGCATACGGATTCCAAGTAAGGCGTTTGACCAGATGGTACGACACCTATCACTAATCGATGGATTGTTTAGTGGAACCCCAAATATCAAATCCGTATCGAAAATTAGAAACAGTAATTTTTTGTATATAATAAATAATGAATTTCTTGAATTCTCAAATATTTGTTATTCTATATAATAAAAAATTGTTGGAAATTGACAAGAAGTAATATTTATTTTAGTAAACTAAAAAAATATTTTTCTGAATTTATCCAAATAATAATCAGGAAACATTGTAACTTGAATACAGAAGTAGAACCTAGAAAATAGAAGCGGCGCTGATGGGTGCCGAGTCATGGACTACAACTCACGTGCAGACCACCCTGAGGACAGTCACGCCGAATTAGAGGATATGCAGTCAGGTACAACCAACGGCATCAGCAGTCTCAATGCTAAACTCATGATAAACGGTTAAGGGATGCAATTGTAATATAAGTTGGAGATATCGCCATCCTTACATAGCAAGAAGTTTATCTATATCTATTGATAACAAAAATATATATATTTCTGACAATCTTTACTAATGGTTAAAAAGGAGTTGAATGAAGGATCCTTAAATAGTATATAATTTGTTCGTAAATTTTGGAAAACAAAATTATTGAAGTCTATTACTCGATCGATTTTTATTTTATTTGAAATGTTGAATCCAAATTTATAATTGAGGATTTCACAGTGAGGGAGAAAGCTGGAGATTATCAGTCTACTTGTATATATCTATGGATGTTTTGTTTTTTTTGTTTAGTTTATACGCGATTTAGAATTATCGCGTCATTGTAATTATATATATTTTTTCATTGTATTGGTTTTCCTTTAATGACCTTTTTATGTCATAATTTTATTCTATTCCATTGTTTTTCTCTTTTGTTTTTTAGATTATAACACGACTTAAAAGCGCGTAAACAAGAAAACGAATATAGTGATTATGTTATGTAAAATGGATAAACTTAGTAGTGATTTGAAAATATTCCAAATATGAAAAAAAAAAAAAATATCTGTTCATGATATGTGTGAAAATCCATAATGATTTTTAACCACGGTAGGAGACATCTTGAACTGTGGAGTTCCAGTGGTATCTCAATTAACTTCATCTAATTAACGGGATCGGTCAATTAGTCTTTTAAACGCTTCAGTTCTTTTATTTCTTTGAGCAGAAGCTCCAATGGTTAGGCTTCAATCAATAGAACAATATTATTTATTATTTTATTATCTATTACATATTTGTCAAATACCACTCACTCATTTAACACGAAATCTCAGAAACCACCGAACGGATTGGAATAAAATTCGATATGCAGATTCCTCTAGGGCCGTAGGTGCTCGCTAAGAAAGGAATTCTAAAAAATCGGCCTGGATCGCGGCTAATTTGCGAAAAATGCGATTCAATTTCTATCGAGTGAATAATAAAAGATTATATTATCATATGGTATTTGGAGATAAGCAAAGTTAAAAAATAGGTTAGATCTTTAAGCCGCAAACTTTGACCACCGATTAAGTTCCTTATTGTTGTAAACAAACAAAAATACGATCGATGTCGAAACCTTATAATATTGGTACTTTCTGTGAACTCATGGTAGCTGCAGAGGTTACTTACAACTTACAAGTTTGAGTTGTTTCGTGACAAGAAGCTATTAAAAGACTTATGTTAAAGAGGAGGTTAAAAGACTTATGTTCTCTGGTGATGACATGTAAGGCCAGTTCGATGTAGGGACAAAAAATAGATAAGAATCAATAGTTCTATCAAGTGTATGATTCTCTTTAGTATCGTATCATGTTCTACCATGGAGAAGAAAGGTACAGTATCAACCTCCCTCAGCGTGACCCAAACAGCAAGACATCACTTAAGAAAACTGTGTCTGCAGATGATTTTTACGCGTAAATGTTAGTGGAGCTAGGAGGTGAAAAACCTTATTTACTTTAATTTCGTAATGTCCTAAACCAATTTATGCTTGATATGAACGCAAAAATAGAAACAGAAAGACTAAACTTTCTTCAAAAAAGATGAGAAGTTGAGACTATATTCACTTAAGAAAAGCTGATGGTCTGGTATCAGAGCTGGGTAAGATGGTAGTGCTGCCTCGAAGCTTCACTGGAGGACTATCAAAATAATATGAAATTAACTTTTGCAAATTGTCAAATTTACTTATTGAAATTATTCTAAGAATGGAATTGTTCAGGTTTATTTAAATAATAATAATTATCAACGTTAAGCTTAACTTTTACTAATTTAAGTTGTCTTAATCCTAATGATATTAAACCGCAGCGGAGCAGGATACTTTCAGCTAGTTATTTATAATTTCTTATTATCAAATATCTTAAGTTTTCTGAATTTTATAGGGACGGTATGTAAATTCATATTATAGAAAACTATTTAATAACTGGAGTCATACATAAATATTTAATAGGTATCGAAAGCTTAGAGAGATAGAATGCTTTTGTAAGTTAGTAGGTTTAGTGAATAGTAGAGACAAGAGCTGTGGTGACCATATGGCATAACAATGCCACTGGGAGGACACCTGCTGCGGTCTACCGGTCGATTTTCGAACAGGAAACTTCCGTGACGGAAAGCTTCCAAACTTTCTGCTCAGTAAATATTAAAAAAGAGTATTTAAAATGTAATCTATACTATTATATAAAAGGGCAAGCCATTTTTCGTTTGTGATCACTACCCACGAAAACCACTGAACCAATCTGTACCAAATATTAACCATATCATGTTTATAGTTTCAGGAAGGTTAAGAAATAATAAAATTTACTGATTTTCATTAATTTGTTATTAATAAAGTGATAATAAACGGATAACAGTGTAGTTTAAAAACTGACCGATAGCTGGCGGGCGCCATTTTAAAAGAGAGGTTAAAATAATAAGGTGTTATCAGTTTTGAAAGATAAGTGCTCATTTCAATTCAAATTATAAAAATTTCCAGTTAAAATTTCTTTTGCTATTATAATCAACAAATCGCAAGTCTAGACTTACAAAAACGTTATTGTGGATCTTCAGACACACTGTTTCTCTCATGGGTAATAGTATGTAGCATATAGTTCCAGAACTGGAAAACCAACAATCAAATCATTCTCATAAAATCGGGAGATAAAACTCAAAAAGTAGCTTATTCGGATGTCTTATGAATTTATTTCTGCCTTCTTGCATGCTTTCTAGAAACTTATTTTTTAAAAATATCCAAGTTCTTTACTTATGAGAGCGGGCGAAGCCGCGACGGGGAATGCTAGTAATAAATAACAACAGAACTTTCAGTCTCGGTAATTAATTTTCGAAAAAAAATAAATAATAATAAAGGAACAGGTGTTGTCGATGTAGTATCGTATGGAGATGAAGCACGTATTATCGATCTATCGATATAACCGCTTTCAAGCAGTTAGCTAACTTCCTCAAGGTGCTGATCAAGGAGGCCCGTGCTACACCACTGCCATTGAATGGGCAAAAAGGAAATACGGTCGGGTGTCCCCTTGAAAGAAAACAACGTTGTAGTAACTTCCCTCATTTCCTCTCAATTCTATTCACTCAGCGAGAAAACCCCGGCATCGCCACTCCCATTGTACGCTTTGACAACTCCCCGTAGCCAATCGGGCTGAATTAATATTTATAAAAAAAAACATCTTCTATGCAATCTAATTACACCGTGATCTTGTGAAACTTACTCAGAAAAAAAAAAAATATTCAAAAGCTTTCCGTAGCTTCACAGAATTTTAAAATTATTCAATAATTTCAGGTCACGGTATGGTGAGTCCCTGTATTTCAAATTCTTAAAAGTTTAATATCAGAACCACATCATGACAAATATTAATTTATATTTGAGGAACTAGCACCGTCCTGACCACTTACGCTGATGACACATGTGTATTATCAGTGAACAATGATCCCTTCATTGCCTCTCAAACACTCCAATCCCATATCCTTAACATTAAGGAATGGTGTCAAAAATGGAGAATCAAAATAAACTTTACCCTTCGTCGTATACCTTCGACTTCCTCTCGTACAGTATCCTTTAATGATATTTAATGAACAGATCCGCTATCTAGTACTCCACTTGGACAAACGTCTTACTTGGAATCCACATACAAGACTAAAAAGACAAGAAACTGCTCGTCGTTACAGACTACTTCAATATTTACTAGACAAGCGTTCAATGCTCTCAATTTTTACAAAAGACTCATTTACATGACTGTGATTAGAACTATTTGGACGTACGGAGTTGAGCTTTAAGGCTCTACTAAACCATCCAACTCATCTCGTATCTAATCCTTACAAACCAAAATTCTCAATGCTCCTTACTTTGTCACCAATAATCTTATCCACAGAGATCCGAATGGTCCATATGTTGCTGATTTAGCCCAAACCAAATTTTGTGATACCTATCCTTTCATAGTAAGTTCCATAACCAGTTTCTCAACTTGCTTCCCACTCAATTCCCGATGATCCTCCGAGGCATCTGAAAAGAAGATGGCCTAGAGATCTTCTTATGTAGAATTTATATTGAATGCTACTGATCAGTAGTTCTTTTTAAGTTTTGACCAGTTATTGTTAACGTTTCTAAAACATTTACTTGATGTATATTTGTACAGTTGTAAATTTCAATAAATTGATAAAATAAAATAAGAAATATTATAGGTAGATTTTACATAATTTTAATACATGTACAATTTACGTTAAACAGTTTTTAGTAGCGTTCAAATCTTCAGAGAGTAATCAAATTAGCGTTTTTATCCGCTGATTTAGTCACGGTTGGTCAATAGCCGTTTGTTGCGCCGCTGTTTCAAGGATGAAGCTTGACAGTTGTACACTCCTTTTGTCATCTCCACAATTGCCCAGCCGCGGAAACATACACACCCAGGATTAGTGATTGCTTTAACAACTTGCATTCACACGAACGAAATGAAAGAATAAATTGTTATGCTATACAGGGTGTCCCGAATTTGAATGGCAAAACTTCAGGGACTTATAGGGGACCGAAAAACTAAGACAAAAAGTCCTTTAGAGATTTGCTCGTTTTTGCTTAGTTTTAGAGAAAATTGCAAAAAAAGAAACAAAATAAGTTTTCATTTTTATACTTATTTATTTACATTTATATTTATGTTATGTTCTTTTTAATGTAAATATTGCTCAAAATGTTATCCTCTTGCACCAAAACAAAAATTACATCTAGCACTCACTTGATAAATTGCAGCTAAACATTGTTCTGATGATATTTGGTGCACTGCATCTATGATTCGGTCTCTTAATTGCTCTCTTGAGTTGATTGACACCGAATAAACTTTCTGCTTCAAGGTTCCCCATACGAAGAAATCCATGGGTGTCATATCAGGTGATCTGGGTGGCCAAGGTACTACTCCTCCACGTCTAATCCATCGTTGTGGATAATTTATATCCAGCGAGCAACTCTGCTATAATGAGCTGGACATCCATCGAGTTGGAACCACATTTCAATCCACTGCTGTAAGGGAATGTTATCTAAATAATTAGAAAAGCCGTTCTCCAAAAAATGTGTAAATGTGATACCATTCAATCTTCCAGGTAAAAAATATGGTCCTACCAGTAATCCTTTCCAAATTTCAAGCCAAACGTTAATAGTAAATTCATGCTGAAATCTATTCTCTCTAATTGCTCTGGGATTTTCAAGATCCCATACATGATAATTTCTTTGATTAACAATTCCTCCTCTTGTAAAGGTAGCTTCATCGGTCCATATAATTTTTAATGGAAATAAATTATTATCGCGAATTTTGTCAAGAAACCATTTACTAAAATTCAATCTCTTGACATAATCTTGAGGTAATAAATTCTGAACTTTTTGAAGATGGTATGGGTAGCGATTATCATCTTTCAAAGTTCGCCATATTGCTTGCCGCGATACTGCTAATGCAGCAGATGCTCTTCGGATGCTAGTCTCAGGATTGTTATCGAAGTGGCGTTGGACACAATTTCTTCTCCGATAATGGGCTCTTATTGCTGCCTGGAATTGGTCACCTTCATTAGGTATTAAGAATGACCCAGTCTCTCGTAGTCTATTAAAAGTTAACGAAAAGACTCGTCGATTAGGCACTCTTCTATTTGGAAATCGGCGCGCATACACCCGCACCGCTTCTAAAGCATTACCGTTACAGAAACCATACACAAAAATCATATCAGCGTATTCAACATTAGAATATGTATGCGGCATTGTGGCTGATGCTATTCACACAAAAATATCTGAGTAACTGACTGAAGACTGATTTAGGAATTATAATCCTAGAAGGAAGCCAAAATGTAAACAAATAAAAGAATGAAAAGGATAACATTAAGTGTTTACATATCTCACTGCCTAGCCTGACGAACTTTGAAAGGTGATAATCGCTACTTGTAACGTTTTTGTTTTGTTTCTTTTTTTCCGATTTTCTCTAAACCTAATCAAAAACGAGCAAATCTCTAAAGGACGTTTTGTCTTAGTTTTTCGGTCCCCTATAAGTTCCTGAAGTTTTGCCATTTAAACTCGGGAAACCCTGTATACTATGTTATGTCATCCTGATCATATTTAAGGGCGTGGAAAAAATGAATCGAATTGAGACAAGCGGTGAAGTGATTAAAAAATAGTTTATCCTACCATTTCAGTATTTATGAATGATCTGTTCATTCTGTGTGATTGAAAAAGTAGTTTTAGCTGCTATCCTAGTTCAATCTAGAATTTAAATATGTAAATATTCAATTATTTTAATTATTTTGGTATCCTACACTTTTGTGAGTTGTTACACAACTTCAAAATGGCGATTGTATATGCAAGAAGAGTTTTGACCTGGTGAAATGAGCTGATACGTTTTTAATAAGATAATATAAATTTTCTAACATTTGAATATCTCTTACATTGTGATAAAACTCGGAGAAAAGCGCTCTCTTCTAGACAAACCATAGAACTATATTTGAGTTATACAGCTGGTCGAGGTTTTTTTGAGTAGAATATTGGAGTTGAGACAGCTTGACAATGCGTTTGTTAAACTTACAATCTGAAGTGCATAATAAAATCCTCAATACACCTTATTTAGTCGGAAATAAACTTATCTATAAAGAAAAATCTTAATGTACCTATACTTTGTTCATTTGGCCAGAACTAGATTCATATCCTCCGATGACGAACTCCCTACTAAATCGAATTCACTTGTCTCAACTTGCTTCCCACTCCATTCTCGATACCTGAGATAAATCAGATGCCTTCTATAATCCTTTAAGGAATATAAAAAGAAGATTTCCTAGGAAATTGCTAGTATAGAACTTCTAATTCATCTCATACCTGATGACACTTGTGTGTTATCAGTAAACAATTATCCCTGTATTGCCTCCCAGACACTCCAATCCTATATAATAAACCTTAAAGAATGGTGTCAAAGATGGAGAATCAAAATAAATCCAAGTAAATCCCATCAAATAACCTTTACCATTCGTCGTAAACCTACGACTTCCTGTCCTACAGTATCCTTTAATGATATTCCACTAATCCCTGTTGAACAGATCCGCGACCAAGGACTCCACTTGGACAAACGTCTTACTTGGAATCCACATACAAGACTAAAACGACAAGAAACTGCTCGTCGTTATAGACTACTTCAACATTTACTAGACAAACGTTCAAACCTTCCAATTAATTACAAAATACTCAAATACATAACAGTAATTAGACCAATTTGGACATATAGTTGAGTTTTGGGGCTCTACTAAACCATCCAATTCATCTCGTATCCAATCCTTACAATCTAAAATCCTTAGAAAAATCCTCAATGCCCCTTAATTCGTTACAAACAAACTTATCCACCAAGATCTTAATATACCTTACGTTTCTGACTTAGCTCAAACTAGATATCAATCCTTTCATAGCAAACTCCACAACCATTCAAATCCATTAGTATCGCAACTTGCTTCTAATTCCTTCCAGATAACCCTCCTAGGTGCCTGAAAAGAAGATGGCCTCGGAACCTTCTAACATAGTACTTCATTTTATTGAACCTTTATAAGTGCTACCAATGGGTAGTTGCTTTAAAAACAAGTGACGTGTCATTTTGATCATTATCATCACATTTACTTGATGTATTATATATTAAATTGTATACAGTTGTAAATTTCAATGAATAAAAAAAAAAAAAAATCTCATACCTAAAATGCCTTTCGGTTACAGTGTTGTCAATTTCAATAAAATATTACAAAAAAAAAAAAAAAAAAAAAAAAAAAAAAAAAAAAAAAAAAAAAAAAAAAAAAAAAAAAAAAAAAAAAAAAAAAAAAAAATTAAAAAAAAAAAAAAAAAAAAAAATCAATTTGGTGATTGGTTACCTTATTAGACAGGCGTTACACCATAACACATGGCATACCAAATATACCAAGTGTATTATACTATATCTAAATCTTAGTTTACCGTCAAAATCTGAGCCACAAATACGAAAACAAAATTACAGATTAAAATAATGAGACATTGTTAAAAATAATAGTATTAATTACTTAGTAAAATTTATAGTAGAACAGGGAAAAAAACAAAAGAAAAAACAGAATGGTTTATTGGGTTAAAGTTCAACTACTAGTTAAGAGTGACAGCTTGGGTCACAAAGGGGTGAGCCCGCATTGTGCGGTTTAAGTTTAATTTAGTCTTCTGTAACATGTTCTCAGGTTGTCTCTTTTCTAAATTAGTACATCCACTGTTTAAAATTAACAGTTAAAGCTGTTAGCGTTAAATTAAGACATTGTTATAACTTTATAGTTAGTAACTGTTATTTAAAAATAACTGTATAACTAAGTATACAGTTATTTGATTTTAAAAGTTGCTGCCCTTTTAAAAGGATTGTTATTTTATTACTGTTTGGAGATACTACATCCTCGATCAGAAGTTTTTATGAAACATTGATTAATTTGAAATTTAAATAAAATTGAGACACCGTGGTGACCGAACAAGAGTTTAAAGATAGTATGGTCATAATATGTTCGAATCCGATCTGGGCGGGATTTATTTTAAAAAAATTATTTTTTGAAGAACCCACGGAGTGAATCACGACATTCTCACTCTGCTAGGAATAAATTGATAACCAGCAAGACGACCTGTCTCACCTGACAAATTAGAATACATAAGTACGTTAAGGCCTAACGTACAAAGAATAAATTAAATGATAATTAAAATTAATATAATATTATTTAAGGAAATTGGGTTTATTGGTATCTTAAGTATAATTTTAGTAACAACGAACTGTATAACATTTATTTAATATGGAGCTTCTTTGTTGCTGCTGACTTAATCACTTCTGATCGAAAACGAAACGACAAAATTTGTTTATAAATGACTACTGTTTCTTGTATTTGAGGATTATTACCTTAAATTGAGCTAGTAACGTAATAAAACACTGCAATTTCAATAATTTCTGTATTCACATTAATTATATTTTATTAAAATAACTAAGAGCATTTTTATAATAACAAATAAACACTGCATTTTTTATGTCCGTTTTCAATCATGAACGACTCGATCAATAAAGGCAAAAACTTAAACAATTTATAATCATGATAAATAGATCTGTAAGGTTATTTCGAAAATTAGCTGATTCTGGGTAACTAGAAATAAAAGCCTGGAATGCAATAAGTATAAAACGCTTCTCGTTGCAAAAAAAAAAAGAAATAGACAGAGGTTAAGAGAAATTGAGGAGATGGCTGTGTGTTTTTTTACTGTTTTGTTTTCCTTCTTTTTGTAATCAAAATTAATTTATGTTTCGTTTTTCTTTTTAATATAAGGCTGTGAAGAAAATTTTATATTACGGGCGTTTTCTATTGGAACTAGTTAGTAAATAATAACAGAATAGATAAATAATTTTATTATTTAGAAATATTGATTGAAAAGACTGTAATCTGCTTTTGATAATTGAATGGGTCCGCCGAAAAACGTTCTAAGCGACAAAAAAAATTTTGAGTAATCAGTGAAAGGAAATCATAATATAAAGTTCTTGTTAGTTTTGTAAGTTAGATTTTTTTTTCACCTTGTAATTTGTTATATTTACATGTATAATAATATAATGGATTGCTATATCATATTATGACGTACTATTTATTATATATTTAAAAACCTTTAAAATCACCACTTCGGAAATTTGTCGCTTAGAACGTTTTTCGACGGACCCATTCAATTGATAATTTGATCGTCCATTTTGCAAGCAAGATGAAAGTTGTCTACACTCAGGAAAAGAAACAGTATATCTTTTTTATTTATTTATTTATTATTATTATTTTTTATGTCTTATGGCGAGGATTTATAGTTTTTTATGTTTAACTGTTTTTTTTCACCCTTTAAAATGCGTTACTTTTTTTAACACACAAAAATATAACATTTAGACCGCTTTAGCTCTGTTGGTGTAGCTCCTATCGAAAATGTTACGAGAGTTTTCTTATCAGAAAAGTAATGGAGAATATTTTTGCTATATAAAGTTTGTCACTAGGGCTTCATGTATAGGAGCTATATTGGTTTTAATAAAAAAAGTAACATTTTGTCTAGAATTTTGCGCGATCTAGCTTGTTTTTGCTCGGATCGACAATTTGACAACAGTTTCCCTATCTGAAACAGTAGATTATAGATATATCCATTGATCTATTGTTTTCCGGAAATTGAGTTTACAAGATTTTTTTTTTAATATTCTGTAATCTTACGTGTTTTTGTTTTTTTTTTTTTTTCGTATTACTTGAATCTCATCTCGTCATGATATGTGGGTGTTGTTATTTTTCCAGTAATGTAATTGCTTGCCTAATTATTGTGTTGCGTGCTACAGTACTCTTAATACTCGTTATAAAGCCGAGCCATATGGAGTACTGTTCAATAATTTACAGTGCCCAGTACTGTGTGACCATCGGGCGTTAATAAGTGGAAAACTGTGGGGCTTGTTCAAAACCGCCCTTATCATTATAGTTCTGTTTATCTTGATACCTACAATAAGTATTCAGTCAGTTAGAGGTGTATTAAAGTAATGAAAAAGCTCTTAAACACAGTAAACATTCATCCAGCCTTCACCAAAGAAAGCACGGAACATTGACATCGAGACAGCACGTGCCTTAAATATAACTCTAAAATATTTAATACATCTAGTTATCTATCAATGTCTGATTGTTTTTTCTCATTTATTGATATTTACAACTGTACAAAAACATATACATTAAGTAAATGTGTTGATAGTTAATACAATGGCATGTAAATAACTTGTGAAGAACTACTCAGTAGTAGCACTTCAATAAAATCTATACTAAAAGGTCTATACATGCCAAGACTTGAAAAAAACTACTCATCAGTACCACTTCAATATAAATCTATACAAGAAGATCTCTAGGCCATCTTCTTTTCAGACGCCTCGGAGGATTATCGGGAATTGAGTGGGAAACAAGTTGAGTAACTAATGGATTTGAATTGTTATGGAGCTTACTATGAAAGGATTGGTATCTGGTTTGTGCTAAATCTACCACTTCAATATAAAATCTATACAAGAAGATCTCTAGCCCATCTTCTTTTCAGACGCCTCGGAGGATTATCGGGAATTGAGTGGGAAACAATGAGTAACTAATGGATTTGAATTGTTATGGAGCTTACTATGAAAGGATTGGTATCTGGTTTGTGCTAAATCAGCAACATATGGAACATTAAGATCTTTATGGATAAGTTTATTGGTGACAAAGTAAGGAGTGTTGAGGAATTTGGATTGTAAGGATTAGATACGGGATGAATTGTATGGCTTAGTAGATCCCCAAAGCTCAACTCCGTACGTCCAAATAGGTCTAATCACTGTCATGTAAATAAGTTTTTTTGTAATTAATCGGGAATTTGCACGTTTTAAAATTTTTTACTGCACGAAATCCGGGCTTTAGTAATTAACCTTTATGACCAGTCATATTTGAGGTAGCTAATACCGCTCTGGTCTCGAATCCACTTTTCGTAGCATTTACTGTCGTCATCCCTCTTGTTAAGTAGAACATACGAATGGCAATCTGTTTTCACAAAATGACATATAATCATCAAAGGCAAGACGGAAATAGAACAACGTGTTCACAGCGAGGTAGTACATCTAAAACGTTCAATTATCACAGCCTGTATTATTACGAAATTATGGCTTACATGGGAAAGTATGAAGCAGTGGAGAATATATTAATGTAATTAAATTCATTAATATAATTAAAAATACATTTTACAATATTATTATTTATTGATATTTACAACTTTATGCAATATACAAGTAAACGCGTGGATAATGATTACAACGCCATTGTTTGTAAAGAACTAATCATATCATACGTCTTGAAGGATTATCACAAATGGAGTGGAGAGCAAGTTGAGAGACTAATATTTTAGATTTTAGTGATTATCGAGTTTACTATGAAAGGATAGGTATCAAGTGTGGGCTAAATCAGCAAAATATGGAACATTATGATATTTATGGATAAGTAAGGCGCAGTTAGAATTTTAGATGTAAGGATTTGATACGAAATGAATTGGATGGTTTAGTGGAGCCCTAAAGAACAACTCCGCATGTCGAACCAGGTCTAATTACTGTTTTGAATATTAGGATTTTGTGATTAATCGGAAGCCTAAGATTCGGCTGTTTATATAGTCCTTGATTATAAATACTATTGATATTGTTTGGAGACTAAAAATTAAGACGATAAATTATAGTTTAAAAAAAAAACACGCTTTAAAAGCAAACCAAACTAAAAAGTAGAAACTAATTTTTATTTCATGAATAGTTTGTGTTATAACAATAATAATAACTGTACAATTATATACACTAAGTAAATAACGATTACAATAAAATGTCAAAGCTTGAAAAGAACTACTCATCAGTAGCACTTTAGTAAAAATTCTACACTAGAAGATCTCTAGGTCATCTTCTTTTCAGACGCCTAGGAGGATTATCGGGAATGGAGTGGGAAGCAAGGTGAGTAACTAATGGATTTGAGTGGTTATTTAGCTTACTATTAAAGGATAGGTATCTGGTTTGGGCTAAATCAGCAACATATAGGACATTAAGATCTTTATGGATAAGTTTATTGGTGACAAAGTCAGGAGCATTGAGGATTTTACAAAGGATTTTGTATTCTAAGAATTGGATACGAGAAGAATCAGCATGTTTACTGGAACCCTAAAGCTCAACTCAGTATGTCCAAATGGGCGTGATTACTGTCACGTAAATAAGTCTTTTTGTAATTTATTGGGAGCTTTGAACGCTTGCCTAGTAAATGTTGCAGTTGTCGGAAACGACGAGCAGTTTCTTGTATATTATGTCTGGTATGTGAAAATAAAAATTAAATTTATAATCCTATTTTAACATTTTATATTATCAGGGATGGAGGAGGAAGCAAGTTGGGAAACTAGTGGATTGGAGAAACATATGGAACATTAAGATCTTTATGGATAAGGTTATTGGTCACATAGTAAGGAGCATTGAGGATTTTTCGAAGGATTTTGGCTTGTAAAGATTGGATACGAGATAAATTGGATGGTTTAGCGGAGCCCCAAAGCTCAACTCCGTATGTCCAAATAGGTCTAATTACAGTCGTGTAAATAAGTCTTTTGTAATTAATTGAGAACTTTGGAGGTTCGTCTAGTAAATGTTGAAGCAGTCTGTAACGACGAGCAGTTTCCTGGACGCTTTAATCTTGTATGTGGATAAAATAAAACTTAAGGTATTAACAAAATAATCCAATTTAAAGTAAAAAAGCGTGGGATGCTTGATATTAAATATTACAAAAATTCAGTGGTCACTATTTATAAAATTAGAGTCATTAGAGAGAAAAATAGAGTTATGAAAATAACAATAATGATAATAAAATCTCAATGTTGTCGGTTGTTCCCTCAGGAACAAAAGTTTGTTGCACCCCACGCTTTTTTACTATAAGTTGTATTATTTTGTGAATAACTTAAGTTTTACTTTAATTTTATTCGAAATTAATTAATCGAATTTGATTGTTTGGCTTTCTATTGCCATAAAACAAACTATTCATGAAATAAAAATTAATTTATACTTTTTAGTTCGGTTTGCGACTAAAGCATGTTTTTTAAAACTTGATTTCTTTTTCTTGGATAAGTTTTAAATATTTGTCACAAGTGCAATAGTTTGTCATTTTTTATCTTTTTCTTTACAAACAGTAATACGCCATTTTCAATAATCCAGCACTCCTCTGGTTCCATGTGAATCATTTATCCGACATTATTATGTACTTTCTTATAAAGTTCGGGTTGGCAATTGTTTTTTTCAATCTCAATACGAGGGAGAGAATAAAAGAAATTGGACTAGTTGATTTGGATGAATTGTTGATGTTTTTATAAAACGGACAATAAAAGTTTCTAATTATATTCCATTCTAGAATCAAGGAAACTTGTATGAATTTAATAACTAATAGTTAATATCTGACATTTAATTGTTGTCCTTGTTCTGTGAGAAAATGCGGTCGCATCACAATCCAGTTGTCTTAGAAAAACAAAACAAAAACAAAAACGTGGGAATATTATTGCTATTAACATTGAAAAGTGTAAAATGCAAATTATCATTAGTCACATGTACACATCATCAGAATTTGAAAATATGAAGACGTATTATATAATAGTAAATTACTTTTGTGTGATGAAAATGCGTAATAGTTTGTATTAACTAGACAAAAAAAAACTGATACAATACTTAAGAAACCATTATTTCTATAAGTTCCATCACTTTAAGATGCTAAACGCATTTGTTTTACTTGTATATGGTCGCTGGATATGTTTGTTGGAATAAAAAATGGTCTTACAATGTTTTTTTTTTTCTTTTATTGAAATTTACAACTGTATAATATATATACATCAAGTAAATGTGTAAAAAAAAACTATTCATCAGTAGCACTTCACCTAAAATTCTACACTCTTTTTAGAAACCTCGGTGGATTAAGAAGCAAGTTGAGCGACTAGAGGTTTAGAGTGGTTATGGAGTTTACTATGAAAGGATAGGTATCTGGTTTGGGCTAAATCAGCAATATTAAGAACATTAAGATCTTTATGGATAAGTTTATTGGTGACAAAGTAAGGTGCATTGAGGATTTTTCAAAGGATTTTGGGTTGTAAGGATCGGATGCGGGAAGAATTTGAAGGTTTAGTTGAGCCCCAAAGCTCAACTCCATATGTCCAAATAGATCTAATAACTGTCATGTATATGAGTCTTTTATAGTAAATTTTGAACGTTTGTCTAGTAAATGTTGAAGAAGTCGAAAACGACGAACTGTTTCCTGTCACTTCAGTCTTGTGGTCTTACAATATAGAACAGATTTAGAATCCACAAATGGAACTCGGAAAAAAATTGAAAAAAAACATAAAAATAACAACGGAATTCTTTAAAACATTGGACTAAGCGTATACATGAAGATATAATAGTTAAAGGATGAACAATTACAAGAACTTAATTTTGATGACGGCATTTGATTTTAATTTTAAAAGGCCTAAAATTAAATTTTAAAAAAAAGTTTGTTGTTTGTTTGGGCTTATAGGCATGAAACCCTAAGGTAATCAATGCCTGCGTAATTTTGATTAATTCTATTTAAAATTTGGTCCTAAATGGGTGCTGCGGATAGGGGCGCGCCCCAAGGAGAGACGAACCGCACCCGCCGAGAAGGAAATAACGCCACGGCTTGCTTATCTGTATATATATAATTTTTTTTTTTTTTTTTTATACAAAGCTCATTTGTGGAATGTAGATAAAAACCATTTACATTTATTCTATATGGAAAAGTCTACATCCCCACGAGGTTTGGAGCAAAACTAGCCCAAGCAGCCGTGTCGCATTCCCCGCCAAGCGGGACCGATCCGCCCCAACCACAGGTAGCATTTTTTTTTTTTTTAAAGTTTCTCTGTAGGTATTAAAATAAATACGTCATTTGTTCATTACACAGGCCAACGATGAAAAAACGTTTTTACTTAAAACACATTATTATTCTGTTTTTAGGGTGCTAAATCCAAATATGACACTTATTAAGCCGTATCACCTACCATATATTCACATTTGCACATAAATACATTAATTTTTTTGATTTATTACAGAATTTAACAGCTTTCATATACTATAAATAAAATTGTAAAATAATTTGTGCTGGATGTAGAAGAGTTGGCAGGACTGCTGAAACAGATATAGATATAGATGAGCAAGATGATGAAGAGTTGCAATGTGCTACAGCAAATATATAGTCTAAGCTGTTTAATCAGGTTGAGCTTAACCACTTAGTTAGGGATCTTGGGTTAACAAAAGAAAAAGCTGAATTGCTTGGTTCCAGGCTAAAAGAAAAGAACTTAATGGCAGTTGGAACTAGCATATATGTGTATAGGGAGAGAGAGCAGCAGTTTTCGAAATCTTTTGAACAAGAAGGTGATTTAGTGTACTGCTCAGACAAAAAAGAAGACTGGAGGCTGTTCATTGATTCTTCCAAAACTAGTTTAAAAGCTGTTTTATTACACAATAGTAACACTTATGCATCTATACCTATTGGCCTTTCTATACATAAGAAAGAGAGCTATGAAAACCTAGAAATAGAGTTGAATAAAATTGGCTATTCGGCTCATGGTTGGATGATATGTGGTGACTTGAAAGTAACTTGCTTGCTTATTGGTCAGCAAGGCGGTTTTACCAAATTTCCATGTTTTTTGTGTGAATGGGATAGTAGAGTAAGCGATCAACATTGGTGCAGAAAGAACTGGCCTGTGAGGGAGTCTTTAAAACCCGGCGAGAAGAACATTACCACCTCTACATATAAAGTTAGGCCCCATGAAACAGTTATATAATGCTTTATATTTATAAGAAACAGTTATATATGCTTTTTTAAATTATATAACGTTCAAAGCTCCCTATTAATTACAAAAGACTCATTTACATGACAGTGATTAGACCTATTTGGACGTACGGAGTTGAGCTTTGGGGCTCTACTAAACCATCCAATTCATCTTGTATCCAATCTTTGCAATCCAAAATCCTTCAAAAAATCCTCAATGCTCCTTACTATGTGACCAATAAACTTATCCATAAAGATCTTAATGTTCCATATGTTTCTCCAATCCACTAGTTTCCCAACTTGCTTCCTCCTCCATCCCTGATAATCCTCCGAGGCGTCTGAAAAGAAGATGGCCTAGGGATCTTTTATTGTAGATTTTATTGAAGTGCTACTACTGAGTAGTTCTTTACAAGTTATTTACATGCCATTGTATTCACTGTCAACACATTTACTTGTTGTATATTATTTTGTACAGTTGTAAATATCAATAAAATTAAATTATTGTATCAACGGAAAGAAAATAAAGCTGATAATCTGGATCCATCCACAATCGCATGCTACTAAAATTGTCCTGTTACGTCCATAGATGTAGAACGTTTCTTTTCTTTGCTAAAGAACATTTTATTAAGTGACAGGCGGCATACTTTCAAATTTATAATGTACATTTTCACGGAACTTTTAAAAACTAATTTATTTTTTCAAAAACATTTAATTATATTTTGATTCCACGTAAAAGGAAATTTTAATAAAGATATTTTATATTTCTTTTAATTAACAATTTTTTCCATCTCCTTTTTTTCCCAAATTTTAAAGTATTTTAGATTGAATTAACTCTAAAACGAAACGTTTGTCGAAATGTCCCTTAGTTTATTCAAGGCTGGTTAAGTTTTGCATATTTGTGTAAATAAATGGATTGCTGTATGTATTAAGTTTTTAAATTCACGTTTTGAGATTTTTACTGCACGATTTTGCATGTTTTGAGTTTTTTACTGCACATTTTTTTATTTTTTACTGCACAAAAATCCGGTCCCTAATTATTACTGTCCACAGTTTCATTCCCTATCGTTGGAACATTATTTTAGTTTGGAATCGTTACTCTATAAACGGTTTATTACAAAGAGGAATAATTTAAATTTAAAAAAAAAAAAAGAAAAAAAAACCTGCATTATATCCTGGATAAATAATATTTGAAATTATTAAGCATTTGTGCTGACCGAATCCCAGTAGAATGATAAATGTTTGTAGTTTTGGATCTTTTCAAGTGAATGAGCATTCGTGAATGATTGGTTGAGGTTTTGTTTTTCAAGGGCGCATTTATTCACGCCTACTTGGCTGTCGAGTTGTTCATAATGATCGCAAAGATAGCCTCAATTGCAACGAGTCAAGTTTTACACAATCATACAACCCACTACTCACAATACTTTTCTACTAACCTTTTTAGCAGCTATTCTATTTCCTTTGAATAAAATTCAACAGATTTCGAAAACGCCTTTCGTATCGAATTTCGATCAATAATTAAATTACATTTTGAAATTTGTCTCAGGTGCCTAAAATGCAGCTGAGATCTAAAGAGTATGGCGCGTAATGCCATACTCTTTAGACATTGTCTCACAACAATGCTACAACGATTTTAAGTTTAATCAAATCACCTTTACCTAAATAATATTCCACCAATCTCTTTTAAACAGAATATCAACGCTACATATGACAACTTATGAACAAACGGTTAACTAAGCATCCATTTACAAGACTAATAGGACCAGAAACAAATCGTTGTAAACAAATGCTAATTTCATTAGAGGATCGTCAAAGCTACCAATAAATCATAAAAGATTCATTTACGTGGTTACAATCAAACCTATTTGTACATACCGAGCTGAGCTTTGGGGCTCCACTAAACCTTCTAATGTTTCTCTTATCAAATCCTTACAGTCCAGAATCCTCCCTTAAAATCCGCAATGCTCTTTATCATGTCACAAATACACTTATCCGTAATAATCTGAGTGTCCCGTATGTTACTGATTTGGCTCAAACCAGATATCTGTAGTATTATAAGCTCTAAGCACTCTTCTGATGTTGAACGTTTATTGTAGTGCTAATAATGGTTATTTTATTATTATTTTTTTTTTTACAAGTAATTTACAGCTTATTGTAATAATTTTTCAACGTAGTTACTCGATGTATACATTGTAAACTGTTGTAAATATCAATGATTTAATTAAAAAACAAAACCGCTTTTAAAGTTTTCTTTTTTTATAGATATAAAAGTTTTTACTTAAAATTACAAGACTAAAGCGACAAGAAACTGCTCGTCGTTACAGACTACTTCAACATTTACTAGACAAATGATCAAAGCTCCCAATTGATTACAAAAGACTTATTTACATGACTGGGATCAGACCTATTTGGACGTATGGAGTTGAGCTTTGGGGCTCTACTAAACCATCCAATTCATCTCGTATCCAATCCTTACAATCAAAAATCCTTCGAAAAATCCTCAATGCTCCTTACTTTGTCACCAATAATTTTATCCATGTAGATCTTAATGTTCCATATGTTGCTGATTTAGCCCAAACCAAATACCTATCCTTTCATAGTAAGCTCCAAAACCACTCCAATCCATTAGTTTCTCAACTTGCTTCCCACTCCATTCCCGATAATTCTCCGAGGTGTCTAAAAAGAAGATCGCCTAGAGATCTAGTGAATTTTTATTAAAGTGTTACTGATGAGTAGTTCTTTTCAAGTTTTAAGATGTTATTGTAATCGTTATCAGCTCATTTACTTGATGTATATATTTGTACAGTTGTAAATTTCAATAAATTGATTGATAAAGTAAAAGTAAAATTACTTAAAATTTATTCATTCTTTATAGTTATAAACATTAGAGGAAAATTGCTAACAAATTGATTTAAAGCGGTACCGCAGCATTTACTTAACCCCAAATAAAATCCTAAAGTATTAATTTTTTTTATAATCTGTAACTTTCGTTGCTGTACTATAGAGTATACTTTTGTAAACAAAAATATTAACATACTCATGTATGAGAAATTTAGTTATACCGAATGGCAAGAACAACATTGAAGCTATGTGTGAATATTATTTAACATAAATTACCCTCACAACTATTCATGGTTTATCGGCGCTTGTTCCATTCTATAGATCTTATTAATATTTAAAAAAAAAAACAACAAAAAAAATGAATCCTAGATGTCGGTATCAGGATGCTCAGTATAGAAGGTTGTGGGTTCGAATACCACCTGGACGAATTAAAAAACCAACGGAAAGGACCTAGACCTTCCATCCCTTGCTAGGGCCGGGCGATAGTCGATAGTTAGCACTATGGATAGGCCGATACTATCGGTTGAGAACTATAGCTATCGATAATTTTTCCTTTTTTTCCAAAGCTATTCAATAAAGAATTCCAACTAATTTAATTAAATTCTATCATCTACTTACTATTTAAAATTTGCAGGATTATAAATTATAAGATTATATCATAAAAAGGAGAGAAAAAAATATTTTATTTTTAAAAAGTATTTACAATTTATATGGTTACAATAATAATGAACAAATCAAATCTTCAGAAAAGAAAAATAACAAAATTTTTAGTTTCAAGAGTCAAGTGTGCTCCTTGAGCCACATATTTCCCGAAAGAAAAAACAGAATTTCTGCTTTCCTTTGGCTTAATCTTTGAGAGAACACTTGAGCTATAGGAATTCCGAATTCAATTTAAAAAAAACTCGACATTGGATGGAGACAGATCAGCATAATTCCGAGAGTTTCAAAACTTGAGAGTAAAAAACATCTATCGATAGTCGACACTATCGATAGTGACCATCGATAGGCATGACCTATCGATATATCGATAGTAGCTATCGAATATCGCCCTACCCTATCCCTTGCTAGAATAGGTTAGTAACCTGTATAATAACCGGTCCTTCCTACCCTATTTGGAGTACATCAGAGCGTTCAGCTCCAACAAAAAAATAAAAACGAAATTAATTATGTTGGAATATAATTTTTAATGTTGCCTAGAAACAGCGCGAAATCCTTCTTTCAGAAATGACCCCTATTGAAGCATGGCCGAGAACAATTGAAGATCATTCGCTGACTAATCGTTTCTTGCCTTTACCTACTTTTAGCTTAGAGACCTCATTCAACTTAACTAACTCATGCTTATTCTTTTGTTTTTTTTTTAGAGAGAGAGAGAGAGAGTTCTAATTAATATTTAAAAAGTATTCTTAAAAAAATTCACTTAAAAAAATGAACAATAAAACCTGATTAACTTCTCTAAGACGTAGGATGAATAATGAACACGAAATGTGCAAAACGTAAAGATATCATCATTGAGCCACTGTTTTTCCAAGGACGTGTTATAATCTTGCCGTGTCTTTTCCAGATTTATCATACAATCTTCACGTGTGTACTTTATAGCGTTGTAAGAGGATGAAGCTTATTATACCAACCACCTTGAAAATAGTTTCACGAGAACTGTTAAATTTCTTTCAGTGTTTCGGTTAATTATTTACGTAACAATCCATTGACAGTTGAAGGTTTGTCCAATGAACGATACGGTTGCTATAGCAATTTAGTATACTTTTTAACTTTTGAAAGCGGATAATTTGTAGTAAAATTGGATGTAAAAATTTCTCTACAATGCAAGAATATTTTTATATACATAAGTAATATAATAAAATAGTAATATAACATAATAAAATATAAGTACAGTTACGCTTTTAAAAACTTTGATTAAAAAAAAAACAATAACAGCTTTGAAAGTAACTTTAATTAATTATATGGAACTAAGAGGGAGGTTACAATGACTCAGTGTTGCCACGAAGTTGCAGGGACTCAGTGTTGCCAGAGTAAGCATTAAAGCTAACAGAAAAAAAAGAAGAAATTAAATCAAACGAGTCGTTTAATTAATGAGACCGCACAAGATAAAATTTAGTAATTGTAGCTCAGGATTTTTTTTTTTTTTTTTTTTTTTTTTTATGATAATGAAAATAATTTAATAAAAAATATTTTATTTAAAAATATTTAATAAATATGTATATATATTAAGGTTATTATTAATTTATATTTAAATATCCCTGATTAAAATGTAAATTTTAGAGAAGATATGGTTTAATTATTTTACAATGTTTCAATTTTATCTTTTAAAAAAAAGTATAAATAATTTTACAAGATAAAGTTCAACCGCTTATGATACACATTATTGCAATTTTTATATTTTAATGTATTTTTCATTAGTTGTTCCAGTTAAGCGAATAATCAATACATATTTTAAAGACAGTTTCTTTAATGGATGCATTTCTGATTCTTTTTGACTGTATTGGAATCCTTTATAAAATTATGATGATGGCGTTTATCTGGTAAATGTCGGCGTAGTCTATCATGAAACCACTGTTCATTTACATAACGTATTTTGTTGTTTTAGTCTGGAATGTGAATTCCAAGTAAGGTGTCATAAGTAGCTCAAAATGAAATGAATGGAATATCATTAATGGGCAAAGTAGGACAGGTATTCATAGGTATACGAAGAAATGTAAAAGTTTAATGATGAGATTTATTTGGATGTATTACAAAACTCAAATTTTGACACCATTTCAGGTGTTGAAAATAAAAAAGTCTTCATACGAAGATTTGGCCACTTCATCCAAATCTGTGACATTGCGAAATCGGAACAAGTGGAACATTTCTGCCATCTTAGGTCAATACTGGAAAGTAGTGGGGCTGCTCTGCAGTCGACTGTTCTCACTTTAAGTATTTATGAGCAGACATATTCTGGTGCACTAAAGAAATATTTACTTACGATGCAAAATAAAGATTTTCACATCATCAACTAACAATGATTCCATTCTAGTTATTCATACCTTATTTTTTTTGCTACAGGAAGAATCTTTTTCCGATTGAATTAAGATAAATATATTAGGGCATACAATAATAAGACAGTATTTCAACTTCGCTAACCATTTAAATGAAATTAACTATAAATTCTAAAAAGACTCGGGAGTGAAACTAATACTAATCCTAGTACAAAGACTAATCCAAATTTTTGATTAAATGGCCTGATTAAAACTAAAAGTTGTCCCTTTTTAAATTTTCGTCCGGTAGAAACGAAAAAATCGACTAGTCATAGAGAAATCCTGAGGGATACCTGACCCTTTCGCCTCTGTACACTCAGTCTACTCTAGTTCCTGAATAGACTGAGAGAATCTCTCAGAAGCCCTTAGGTATCAACATGTTTGATTTTTTTTTGTCTACAATAGAAATAAATATAATATATATATATATATATATATATATATATATATATATATATATATATATATATATTCTATGCAGCAAAATGTTAATATTTTTAATTTTTTGTTTATTTTTAGAACTGATGATGGATGTTTAACATTCAAAACTAGTTTTTGAATAAAAAAAAAGTCTAATAGAATGAATTTTCAATAAAAATATTTATTTCAAGTTCAATGTACTTATAATTAACATCTTCAATATTTAAACTTCTTTTTATGTATTCAGTGTAATTTATGTATTATGACCTTTGTTTTCGATATATCAATACTTCAAAGCAATCATAAAAAGTTAGCAAATTCTTTCTTTGAAAAGAATTACGCAGTTCCCCTCAAGTTTACCAAATACGTAGCAACAAATCGACGCAGAGAGTTTATTCCGTTGGTTGAACACATTGCATAGATCGTGCGCGAAAAATTGTCAGTCACGCATATTCAAGACTGGGTAAGAAAGAATTTTGACCTCAATCCGGATTTTTTTTTTTTCATCTAACATCGACTCACAGTTTCATCGATTGCTATCTCGGAGTGTTATCGGATATCGATTGGAAATTAATTTGGGAGACTAGTGGAATCGAGTTGGTATGGAAGTTATGAATAAGTTGGTTGGTCACTCGAGGTATACTATGATGGTATAGAAGGATCAATACAATTAGGATTGATGAATTAATTGCCACTTCTATTGAGATTATTTTATTAGAAAACTAGTTCCGAATGCTAAACATTCATCTTCAGTTCTAAAACATACAAAATGTTTCAACACATCAGTACTATGTTACATAGATTATATACACTAAAGTTTTTAAAAATGTAGGACAAGAAATCAAACATCAGTAATCACCTTAGGGGTTGGTTTGTGACATAATAAATATTGGATGTGTGAAGAATTGAATGGTTTAGTGGAGCCCCAAAGCTCTATTCCGTATATCGAAACAGGTCTAATTATTGTTATGTAAACGATTCTTTTGTAATTAATTAACAGCTTTGAACGTTTGTCGAGTGAATGTAGAAGTAGACGTTTATCTAAATGGAGTCCGAGGTAGTGGTTCTTTTCAAGAATGATTAAAGGAAATTTTAGTACAGGAAGTCGAAGGTTTATGAAGAAATATTAATAAATTATTATAATAGAATTAAAGATGTATGTTTATAATTTCAAACTAGTCTTCTATAATAAATTAATCAGCACAGAGGTGACAAGTAAGTCATTAAGTAATAAGTAAGTCAGGTGACAAGTAATTTATTAATTCCTATTAAATTTCCAGCACATTATGATACAAGATTTTTTTTTTGTTTTATGTTACGTAAAACCAACCTTCTATCTCTATAAAGGTAAATAAAAAATAAAAAATGAAAATTGTATGGCATCAATTTAAAAAACAAAACAAATTATTTAAATTAAATCACAGATGAATTTGTGTATTCTTTATGAAAGAATTTAAGAAGAATCACTAGTTAGTATTTTAAAAAAATCATAGTTTAAAAAACTAAAAATACTCGCTTTAATACCGAACCGAACTAAGCCCATCTTAGACAAAATCTAATGATCTACAACTATTAGTATATAACATTTTTTGATTGGATTAGACATTTTTGTGTTATAGACTCTTAAATATGACCAAAACTAACTTTTTGAGAAAGTTGGTGATTTTCGGCAGTCGATTGTGGCTGAACACCTGAACCAAATTCAGCTAAAGAGGTGTTTTTAGATGCACAATTTAATAAACTTTAATTTTGCAAATGACACATTTTTCGATTTAAAGCATTTATGTATATGTTTTTTGCAAAAATCTGAAAAAGTGCAAAAATGTTGGGTTTGTTTGCCCCCAAAAATTTTCAGCTTATTAAACGTAGTCACATTTTTGATATTTTATTCTCAGGACCCATCTGGACCATACTGAATCATAGAACCTAGTTCTCCACCTTTCCAAGGCAGGTTTGTTGGGGGTATTTCGACTGGATTAAGTAAGAATATTAAAACAAAGTTTTGCACTTATTGTATTGTCATTGGTCCTTGACACGTGTGCAAATTTTTAAGATAATCAGATGCAGATTGCGATGCAAGATTCCGTTACATACAGCTGAAGTTAATAAAAGCGTATTAAAAAAGTTTTCGTTTTAATATTTTGTTTAGGGAAGTACTGTTTCCAAGCCATCGGTTGAAAGGAGATAGGCCGAAATAACATACAATCACCAGGTTTTCCCCCAATTAAAGGTATCCACTTTACAGAGGCTGGGTGCGCCCCAGAAGGGTCTTAAGAAGTTCAGCCATAAGTGAAGTAACAGAAAAAGAACATTTCTACTCTCAGCCAGATTAAAACCCGAGCCCATGAGCCAGGATTGATTGTGCTACTACGCCTGGTTTAAAAGAAACAAGCGCATATAAAAAACATTTCGTCATTTATTTCTTGTCAACCGTTTCTCATATTATTAATTTTAAAATGTAATTATCACCTCAGCCATTTCTTTTGTTAATAATATTTTTAGAAAGCGTATCAATCTACTCAGAACACTCCATAGAGACGCTTCGGGACTTCCATGTAAGTAAATTGTAGTTTTCTGAACACTTAGTGAAATTACGGAAAAGCTCATGCGTAGGTAAAAACTTTCTCAACCTAACTAATAGAGAGTTTCTCCATGATACAGTTTTTTTACAGCAACTAAGTAACTATGCAAGGCCTTCTGAATTTTGCTGTAATGGATTGCGTATACAATGCCACTTGGAAAGTTATCAGCTGATTAATTCTAAAAAAGAAAATAGATTAAAAAAAGAATAAAGATTTTTAACTTATCGAAAAAAATATATAATTATCGGTAGTTGTGCTCACATTATTTATTAAACATTTGATAATATTGATAAATTAAACTTATTTAATTACAATCAAATTCAATTTGAAGTTAACTTTCAGAATAAAAAATATAATTTCTCCCTAAAATATCCGATGCAGTTTTCAATTTCTTTTTTTTTTTCGGGTATATAATGTGTTATTCTTCAGGACTTCTTCATTGCGGTAAATTTTTCTTTCTAATATTTCGTCCGCACGTTTTTCAGAGAGAAACTTCAGAGGATGTCCGATTTGGAAAGAATATTGAGAAAGACTATTAGAAGAGAAAATGGAACCACTTTGAGGAAAACACTGAAGAATAATAACTCGTATTTATGGCAGAAAAACAATTGTAAAATAAAAAAATTAATCTCCACGAGCAAGATTTTTTTTTATTTAGAGAATATTTTCAGTTATTTGTTCCTGATGTTTCAGAGATAAACTTCAAACAATTTGTTGATTTTTTTATTTTATATGATCTTTTAAAGTTGGTGGACAAGCTTGGTCTGCGGTTTCCCTGGTATGTCTGTGTACATATGTGGGATGTGTGTGATATTCGGTGCAGTAAAAATAGTAATAATAATTACAATCAGATATTTTGTCCTTATATTTCAGTTAAAGGCAGATTATGAAATCATCTGAGATATTAGAATGGATTATTATATGAGTCTGAAGAGGATGTCCCAGTTGGACAGAAATATAGCGGAAGAATATCAGAAGAAAATATTGGACTATTTAGAGAAAAAAAAAAAAATCTATATATAATTTTTTTTTTAATATTCTCAACCGAAAAGCTTTATAAATAAATCAATAAATAAGGTGAGTTAATAACCATCGGGTAACTTAGATTTATTTACTCAAAATAAATATTTAAAAACGAAAATAAATGTTTATATAATTAAAAAAAAAAAAAAAATTTTCCTGACTGATTTTTCTCTGATTGTGCCTATCTTTAATAAACTACTTTTCTCAATTTACATTTATAATTAAAATTATCATATTACTTAATTAAATTAATAATTCAATTTTTTTAAAGTATATTAACATTTATATTAGCTATCAATGGTTATTCTATATTTTGATATTTTGTCCTTATATTTCAGACAGAGGCAGATTATGAAATCATCTGAGATATTAGGATGGCTTATTATAATAAAAAATTAAATCTTCAGGAGAAATCAAAAGGTTGAAGAGGATGTCCCAGTTGGACAGAATTATGGCAGAAGAATATTAGAAGAAACCATTGGACTATTTAAAAAAAAAAGATCTATATATGAAATGAGAGCTGATGCATTAGTAAGAAATAATATATGCTTTTTTTTTTTTTTTTTTTTTTTTTAAATATTTTCAACCGAATAGCTTTATAAATAAATAAATAAGGTGAGTTAATCATCATGAAGTAACATACATTTATATACACATAAACAATATATAAAAACTAATATAAATGTTCATATTCATAAAAAAAAAATTTCCTGACTGATTTTTCCTGATTGTGCCTATCTTTAATATACTACTTTTCTCAATTTACATTTATAATTAAAATGATCATATTACTTAAATTAATAATTAAATTAAATTCAAAATAAACAAAGTTTAGAGAAAAAATAGCGGTTTTAAACGTGACTTTTCTTTCATTCAAACCAATATAGCTCCTAAAAGGTAGGCCCCAGCGACAAATTTTATGAAGCAAAAATTATTCTCCATTAAATTTCTGATCAGGAAATTATCAGCAATTTTCGATTCGAACAAAAAAAATAGAGTTAGAACGTGTCAAAATGAATGTGAGAAAAACATTACACCAAAAAAGTATTGACCCCCAACCAAAAGATAAATCCATGTCAAAGATAAAATTATAAAATTAGGTGTGTTAATGAATATCGAGTAATCTAGATTTATATATAAAACAAATGAATATATCACAACGAAAGTAAATGTTGATATAATTAAAAAAAATTTGTTGTATTTTTATAAGATAAAAGTTTTAAATAATAAAAATTAAAATAAACACTGAGTATTCAATATTTATACAAAATAAAATAAATTAAGGGATTCTTTATAATAAATGTTACAAAAATAAAATAATATATACGATGTACTCACTGTTGTGTACGAAGATCGCGAGGAGCGAGACGATGAGAAGTGCTGCTGTTGCTGCCATGTCTTCTGAGGGAATGGCGTGTCCTGGCAGGTGAAGAAGTCCCCACTACTGCGGGTGTCCTGCTCCCCGATGACGGGTGTATCTTCAAGGGCATCTCTTGGGGGAGGGTTCTGTTTACATCGAGATCTTGGAGGCCTTCCAAGTACTGCCTTCAAGATATGTGACAGAGATAGGGACGTTTATATCATAATTCAAGAACAAGAAGAAGATGGAGGTTAATGAAGAAGAATTAGCTACGGTAATTAGATATGAAGATGTCCTGACATTTATGACAATGATATTAGTAAAAGAGATAAAGAAAAATATAATTATAAAAATTCGTAAGACCTTTTTTATTAAAACACACTTTTTTTATGCTTTTGATGATAACTATGCACTAGAATTAGAGTTTTTAATCATATAATGTGATTAAATCAAGTTGTCATTTTAGGCCAGATTACTCAAAATTGCCGTAGCAGTATATATATATACTGTATATATATACATCTGGATAAATTTTTTGACTGTTACTATTAAATGTTTAGTAAGGTTCTTGAGGTTCAGTCAATAAATATGTTTCGAGACTATATTGCTCTCATAATCACACCCTACAGTGAAAAAACAGGTTACAATAAAATTATATAAGTTATACAAGTTATTTCAAAACATAAAGTTAGCTTTAGTACAAGTATATAAAACATGTGTTAGAATAATAAAAATATATATAATTACAGAATATAGAGGAATATGAAACTACTTACAATGTTACTGGTGGATATGGTATCGACTAATTAAATTCTAACAATTCTAGTACACAACTGACCTGGGGAAATTTTGAAAAACAGTTACAAAGGTTTATGTGGGATTCCCTTGGAAAAATTAAGTTAAAAGGACTAGTATTATTCCCAAGATGCAGGTACAAACATATTGCGGTGTAATATACTAATAAATGGATGAATGATTTATATGATGTATATTAATGTAAATGTATATTATTGGTCTGAATGTATTAAATTGGAATAACAGGTGTTGAGATTTAGAACGTCTGATTTTTTGTTTATTGCGCGATTTTTATATTTTTCTATGGTTATCATTTCTTTTAAAATTATTTTGTTCATTGTGAATAAGTTTAGGGGAATCAAATTTAAAAGAATGTTTTGTTTGCCTGTAATGTGTGGTGAGAGCTGTTGAGGTCAGGTTTGTTCGGGTTTTTATTTATAGGCGTGCAACTGTATTTATGTTGATAGTTAAATAATTCAAGCATGGTTGATAGTTAAAGTACACCATGATGGTATAGAAGGAACAATAGAATTAGGATTTATAAATTATTTGCCCCTTCTATTGAATTTTTTATTGAATGACTTCTTTCGTATGTTAAACAGTCAAAATCAGTTTTTAGAACATATAAATATTCAAAATATCAGAAATTTGATACACAGCTTGTACATATTAATTTTAAAAAAGACGGCCCAAAAAAAAAAAGAAGAAAAGTTTATGTCTATTTGCATGTGTTTTATGAAAACAGGAAAATAAAGTTTACTATTAAATGGATTTATACAAGGACATAAAAACTTTATTATTTGGGTGATCTAAATATGTCTTCACTTAAAACGAATATGTGATCTAAAGTTTAGTCGGAAGTGGGTTGAATATCACCATTAACTCAAATCCGACGAAAAATGGGAATAAAGGTTTTTTTCCTACTGGCCCCCTCAAATGTTTTTTATTTTTAAGCCATTTATTGATATTTACAACTGTATAGAATATACATCAAGTAAATTTTAGGAAAATTATTATAATGGCATGTAAATCACTTGTGGAGAACTAATCACTAGTAGCACTTCAATAAAAGTTCTAAACTAGAAGGCCTCTTGGCCATCTTCTTTTCAGACGCCTCGTTGGTTTATCAGAAATCGAATGCGAAGCAAGTTGGGAGACTAATGGATTCGAGTAGAAGTGCAGTTTACTATGAAAGAATTAAAGGTATCTGGTTTGTTATGTCAGGGGATATCAAAGAGATTTCATTTATAGATAAGGTGTCAGGGGGAGGTTTTACGTGAGGCATAAGGTTATCTTTTGTTATCTATTTACTCTCCCTTGCATAATTAATGAATAATGTTTAATATCATATTATATAAACATTATTAAAAATGAGAATTATAACAAACAAATCTATTATCCTTAGCACTTATAGTTATATAATCAATTTCAGCATTCTAAACATACAAAATTAAAAAATAAACAGATATTGAACGCCGTGCCCATTCCCACGAGCTTTATCACACTTTGTTAAAGATATTCTCAAAGAAAAATGCAATTTATGTAAGAGTTCTCACGATTTTTTCTCATAAATCGACTCTTTAAATATTAATAAAAACAAATTATATTAATTAAGCGAAATTTAACTCTATTATCTTGGGTTGTCAGAACATTAATGCAGGATTTCATGTTTTCGTTGAATCATTTCTCGAGGTAGTAAACTGTTTACTTTCGACGAATTATATCTTTGTATCGGTTTCTTTTAATTATCCTCTTTCAAACAAAAATGTTCATCCACCTGGGATAATCTGGGGTAATGACTGAAGGTAGCGGGTCTGGAATATCATTAAAGGATACTGTAGGACAGAAAGTCGTAGGTTTACGAAGAAGGGTAAAGATTATTTGGTGGGATTTGTTACCAAATTTATTTATATCGACACCTTTCTTGAAGGTTTTTGTCAAAATATTAGAGATTGTTTGGGAAGAAATTTACAGAAAAAAGGTTGTTTTTTTCTGCTCCTACTGGAAACAAATTTAAAAAGGGTCAATTGGAAATATGGAATTCAAGAGGATATAAGGGCTAGATTAAAAGCCGGTAATGCTAATTATTTCTCGGTCGCAAAAACTACTCAGTTCGGGCTTACTCTTGAGAAATTTAAAAATTAGGATATATAAGACTATTATACTACCAACATTTCTCTACGGCTGCGAAACATGGCCGCTTACGTTAAGGGAGGAACAACGACTTAAAGTTTTCAAAAATTATAGGATGAAGAAACCGGGGAATTTAGAAGGCTTCCCAATGCAGAACTGCGCGAGTTATATCCGTTAATAGTTCAGGTAATAGCAGAGCGACGATTAAAATAGGCATGTAAAGTCGTTGGGTTTAATAATGGCCGAATTCCGAAAAAGTGGCCAGGTTTTGAGCCGTCGGGTAAACTAGTGAGGGGTAGACCAAAATTTAAATGGAAGGATTGCATCAAGGCCAACCTTGGAGATTTGGATTTTGGGGGATTGGGTTGGAGGGAGGTGTGTGGTAAACGGTGCTGTCGGCATCGAACCTTCGGGTTCGCTGAGCCTTTATTTATATTTATTTATCTACAATTGGAAATATTTATCTAGTCATTTATTAAAAATTCGGTATCGATGAGTTCCTAAAAATCGACTTTGGCTAATCCATTCTCGATACCTATTATTTTCTCAAGAATAAGTTGTGTCGTGAATCGACATTTGGAATTGATAAACACTTCATTAAACATTAACATAATCACAGAGACCTGATGAACCAGAACAGAGCAGAAGACAGCGCTGTACACAGTAGACCGGCGCTGGGATTGATTAGTGTTTGCACGCACGTACTGCCCTAACTGCACAGGTTATTAGAAACTTCCTCGCTTCTTAAAAGGAGAAGATTTTCTGTCGCCATTCACCGGGTCTATTCTTAACTCGTTCAACTATGGTTAAGATTTCACGCCTTGTATGAAATATATTTGGTTGTACATAAAATTAATGCAAACTTATAGTTTAAAATGTAAAAAACCATAAATCCATAAGCCACAACAAAAGACTGAGTCCACTTCTATATAAACCATCTAAATTTAAAAACAGATCCGCTATCTAGGACTTCAACTAGACAAAAGTTTAACTTGGAATCCACATACAAGACTAAAACGACAAGAAACTGCCCGTCGTTTTCGACTTCTTCAACATTTATTAGACGAACGTTCAAAACTCCCGATTTACTACAAAAGACTCATTTACATGACACTTATCAGACCTATTTGGACATACGGAGTTGACCTCTGGGGCTCAAATAAACCTTCTAATTCTTCTTGTATCCAATCCTTACAATTCTAAATACTTACAAAAATGCTCAATGCTCCTTACTTTGTCACCAATAAACTTATCTACAAAGACCTTAATGTTTCATATGTTGCTGAGTTAGCCCAAAAACAGATACCTATCCTTTCATATTAAGCTCCATAGCCACTCCAATCCATTAGTTTCTCAACTTTCTTCCCACTCCTATTCCGATAATGCTCCGAGACGTCTGAAAAGAAGGCATAGAGATCTATTCTCTGTGTAGAATTTTATTGAAGTTTTTAGTTCTTCAAAAGTTATTTAAGTGCAACACATTTACTGATTTGTGTGAAAAATATGAGTCCGCAAACATTTCTTAAAAGTTCTTCACAAGTTACCGTAATTTACATATCTTTCCTTATGAGTGCAAGCAAAGCCGCTTCGGAGGATGCTAATTTTTTATACTTTATTGATATTTACATCTATTCACTATCAACACATTTACTTGATGTAAAAATGTATATACTTTTTGTGCAGTTGTAAATTTCAATAAATTGTAAATATAAAAAAAAACTTGTTTATTTATATGGCGTGACTGATGTGGATTCCACTGAAGTTTTGAAAAAATTGATATAAAAAAAAAATATTTATATGGCGTGACATGTGGATTCCACTGAAGTTTGAAAATCGACCGATATGTGGTTAGCACCATTCTGGTCGACTTTCAAACACTAGAAGGTCTCTGGGCCATCTTCTTTTCAGACGCCTAGGAGGATTATTGGGATTGGAGTGGGAAGCAAGTTGAGAAACTAGTGGATTTGAGTGTTTATGGAGCTTACTATGGAAGTATAGGTATCTGGTCTGGGCTAAATCAGCAATGGGTCGTTGCTTTACAAGTTATTGTCTTGTAACTGATTTCATTTTCCAACAAATTTACTGGATGCATATGTAATATACAGTTTTAAATATCAATAAAAAGATTAAAAAAAAAAAAATGTTGAAGATGATTCATTGATTAAATACTTATTAAAAACACGTGGACCTTCGGCTCACATATTTACGGGATAGCTAAAAAAACATACATCCCAAAAATACAGCCCTTCAGAATAGTTTTAATATAGAAACTATTAACTGCAATAAAATAGTGTTTTTCTATTCAACAGCAGTTGTGAATGGGACGAAGCCATACTACTCTTCCGAGTAATCCTTCCTCTGAAGCCCAACTCATGACTCACCTCTGATCGTGTTCCAACCAACTTAAGAGATTTTGGAAGAATGGACAATAAAGAAGATTAGTTTTTTTTTTATTTAATATAATTCACAACTGCGGGGTTACTTGTCTCCAACTTCTGAATTAGATTTTTTCAATTCTGTCTTGTGTCTCTTGAAACTAAAATCTGTACCTCAGAACCAGAAGAAGTCCAAATTTTACAATTTTCAGATTATTGCAGCATTGTATATTACATTAAGCCATAACTACTTGAGTCCCTTGAAAAATAGCCTTTTCTATTTTCTAAGGGTTGTAAGAATGTAAGTCCTAACCTATGACTGAGCCTAGTGTGATTTACGCTCTTCTGGTTCTAAGGTACAGAAATAAAACGTAATAAAGATAATGTAGATTATTAATAAACTGAAATAAATATTATTATAAGAACATATTTCTAGCTATATTTAAGAAGAAGAAGACTTTGTACAAGTGGTTTGAATTATTTTACAAAAATGTGAAAATTATTGTATCTTATGTTTACTTATGTAATGTTGTAATGGCATAACGGGCTAATATTCAAACGGATGCTTTACAATTTTCCACCATATTTACTCCACAGTAGGTTTATTTTCCGCCGGACTCCCTCAGGGCGGGGTTTTATCTCCAACGCTCTACAGTATTTACATCAACGACATACCTAACTCATTCAAAGTTCAAAAATCTCTGTTTGCCGATGATACGGCTTTTTATACTTCAAGTTATATACCGGACACAGTTACTAATAGACTGACTACTGCACTAAAAAAATAGCTTTTACAATAAAAGGAAAATCAAAATAAATCAGAAAAAACACAAGCTATACTATTTACAAAGAGACGGCCAAACAATATTCCCCCATTGACTGTAAACAAAACGCCTATATCTTGGTCTACTCAGATTAAATATTTAGGACTTAAGATGGATAAAGGACTGACGTTTACTTCTCACACTGATTATGTGTGCAATAAAGCAAACGGGGCTCTGTGTACTATCTACCCACACTTTAATAAAAAAAAGTGGATATGAATGGTTATGGAGTTCCCTATGAAAGGATAGGTATCTGGTTTAGGCTGTCAGCAACATATGGAACATTAAAACGTTAACTGCGGAGGGCACATACGGGGTTGTCCGACGTCATTTTTAAGCGATTTTTCTATACGACTGAGGACAATCCCGTGTGTGTTCTGAATTGAAACAAGTTTTTTGTTTGGGGTCACCTATGGTGTAGTGGTTAGCATAGCAACCTACTAAACCCGAGATCGCGGGTTCGCAGCCCGGCAGATTACCTTAGGAATTTTTAAAGGGAGTAAAAAATCCTTAGCTATGCCGTCCTTCGGAAGGGACGTAAAATGGGAGTACCGAACCTGTGCGATGTCAGGTACTCGTTAAAGATCCCTATCCTAATTATACCTGGATAGGTGAAATTTAGGACTCCCACCGTAGCATCGTCCGATTACCCATATCCGCATAAAGGAAAAAAAAAAAAAAAAAAAAAAAAAAAAAAAAAAAAAAAAAAAAAAAAAAAAAAAAAAAAAAAAAAAAAAAAAAAAAAAAAAAAAAAAAAAATGGAGATTAAATAAAATCGATTTGTTAAATTAAAATTCTGTTGCTGGGCCCCCGCATTTAACGTGTTAAGTCATTTATGGATAAGGTTCTTTGAAACAGATTGGATGGTTTAGTGGAGCCCCGAAGCTCATCTCCGTTTGTACAAATATGTCTAAGTATTGTCATGTGTAAATGAGTCTATTGTAATTAATCGGAAGGTCTAAACGTTTGTCAAGTAAATGTTGAAAACGGCGGTCAGTATCTTAAAAAGATATTTCAGGTAAGATCAGGGATGGAGCCTCATGCTTTGATATCGTTACTGAAGAAGACAAGCTCTTCTTCAGATGTTTTGTGATCAGTGGTGCCTATATTAATAAGAAGGCTAAAATATTTACACCGATTATATTTACATTACTTATTTTTTATATTATTACTATTATGGTATAATAAATATCATTGTTGAAGGGAGTAGGAATATAATATCATACACCTGTAAGTACGACCCTAGAACTATTTTATCTTTGGAGACAGCAAGATCCAACAACTTCTGGAGACTATTAGTGGACGTCTACCGAAAGGGTTATTAATGAAACTAATTGTCTCACTTAGGGGCCAGTCACCCACATAGCTTCGTGTTACCGGCGATCCAAAAAAAACAGGCCACCATTTTCTTTTCTGTGCTTTTTCCCTGTACAACTTTTACTAGATTAAGTTTACTTTGAAAGACGAGCTCAGTCGACTGCTGTTTACTTTCTTACATCCATGATTCATCATCTGTGTAAAAGTTATAAACAGCATTTGACGAACAGCGATTAATTTTTTTTTCACTGCATGTTTTTTTTTGTCTGGGGTCTATAGTTTTCTTGAGTAACGGTATGCGTCGTCATGGCAACCTAGAGTGTAACATAAAGAAAGCGTCGTCATAGCAACTTAGAGTATAACTTTTTTTCCCCCCAAAATGTAGCATTTTGACAAGCTCTAGCTCTGTTTGTGTTGCTGGGATTGAAAATTTGCCAACAATCCTCTGATCTGAAATTTAATAAAAAATATATTTTGTTATATAATATTTTTTGCTAGGACCTGCAGTTTAGGAGTTGTATTGGTTTGAATGAAAAAAATCATGTTTTGCCTACATATTCTAAGGGCCCCCGCAGACTGTAAACTTTTTATCAGGCGATAGTTTAGTCGGGTTGGGCTGCTAGTGCGCACACTGAGCCAACTAAACAGTCGGGTTGGTGAAGAGGGCGCAGAATGGCCAACAGTCGATTTACCTAGTTACTTCGTTTATTTCGTTTAACGTCACTTTATGCTGCTATGGCTAATCGGACGATGCTACGGTGGGAGTCCTAAATTTTGCCTATCCAGGCATAATTAGGATAGGGATCTTTAACGAGTACCTGACATCGCACAGGCTCGGAACCCCCATTTTACGTCCCTTCCGAAGGACGGCATAGCTAAGGATTTTTTACTCCCTTTAAAAAATCCTAAGGTCATCTGCCGGGCTGCGAACCCGCGATCTTGGGTTTAGTAGGTTGCTATGCTTACCACTATACCACAGGTGACCCCACCTAGTTACTTATTTTTACTTAGTTAGTGTTTGACTGTTGAAGTAAGCGGTCGCAAAATGAAAACATTGTCCAGGTCATTATATCTCTAATACAACGGAGGAGGAAAACCAAAAAGAGATTCCGGAAGTATTGGGTGCACCCACTTCTAAGTGACAGATAATTTAGCGGAACATTCTACAGTATTCATTCCAAATTGATTGATTACCCGAAAGCGTTTTTCGCCTTTTATCGGATGAGCATAACCAGCTTAATGAACTAGTCATGCTAATTGGACCAGCTATAGTTTTACAGATCTGCCAGGATCTTACGTTTTTTTGAGGCCGAAGGACTTCCTTGGTCACTCTCCTTCCACAATTAGAATTAGTTTTCGTCCTTAAGGATGCTGTTTTACAATGGCGGGATTTCATTAGTTTTTCGTCCTTAAGGACGCTGTTTTGAAATATTTGACGGTTTTTAAGTTATAATCATGAGAATAAATTATCATCTACCCCAGCCGGAGTCGAACTTAGATCCGGGGAACTAGAGTTTCGGTGACCAACCCATTAGGCTCCCTCACCTCATAACTGTTTTTGAAATCATTCAGTTGCGGATTTAAGATAGCGTATGTCAATTAATATAAATTTGTATTCATCTGTGTACCACTAATATCAAATTAATCAATTTACAAGGTACATATTGTAGTTACAGGAAAATTTAACAATAATAAAACTTACTTTCATATACTTTTATGGTTAGAAATTAAAATCCAACTAGATGAAATCAATGAAATTATTTCTTATCCTTTTTTTATAAAGCGCAGGCCGTCGTTCGACTTCTTCAATTAACTTGATGATTGATGTTTCAACAATCAAGGATTGTGAATCGGGTGATGCCATTATAAAAATATTCGCACTGTACGACGTCAAACCTAGAGCGAACTGAACTATCGGCCGACAATCGTTGTGTGTGCGTAGTTCGTAGTTAGCCAATACTGATTAAACAGTCGGCCGAGAGTTGCCCGACGAATTAGTTTAATGGCAATCGGGAAGCCTATCAAACTTTTTTATCGGCCGATTCTGAATCGGTATAATGTGCGCACATGTCTATATCTCCATACTAATTAAGAGATCGACCAAACTATCGGCCGATAAAAAGTCTGCAGCCTGCGTGGGGCCTAAGAGTTGGGGTTCTTTTGACACCCTCTAGCTCTGTTAGTGTCGCTCGAATCGAAAATTTACCTGAAAATTTCCTGCTCAGAAATTTAATGAAGAATATTTTTTGCTATGACCTACCGTTGAGGAGCTATATTGGTTTGAATAAAAAAAAGTCACCTTTGAAATCCCTACTTTCTCTCAACGTTTATTTCGAATAATCATTAATTGTTAATTTAATTTAATTCTTAATTTAAGTAATTCGACCCTTTTTAATTATAAAATATAAATTGGAGAATGCAGTTGATTTTAGACAGACATCGATGATCTATTGTTTTTCTCAGTTCTCAGTCCTTAGTTCAGGGAGAATTTTTTTGTCTTATAATTTTAGTAATAATTCAAAATAGGCAAGTTTTAGTTTATTCATAGCTGTTCGAGTACCAGTTTAACTATTTTTTTCTTTAAATATTGTAATATAGGTTCGTTCGTAGGTCATAACCAACCAGCATTTACGAGGTGATATCGTTATCAAAACACCTGCAAAAGGTGCTCGCTGCCCGCCATTTTGTGGCTGACGATACCAACATAACTAACATATGGTTGGTGAATTGTCTCTTTAGTGGTGACTGTCCGCTACAGACCTTTTTCTTTACAAATTTTAATATTTAACAGTTCACTGGTAAATAAGTGGACTCAACACTCATCAATATTTTTTTCATAGTTTTAATCACAAGAAAAAAAAACCAAAAACACGTCTATAATTAGATTAACTAACTTAGTAAGTTATAATTAGTTTATATAAGCACTCAGTGTTACCAGGTTGTTAAATTTTGTTAACACACTTTCAACAAAATTTAACACAATATAACTTAAACAAATAACACTTCTTAAAAATAATATTAATAATAACAAACAGAAAATAATAATGAAAGAACAATAAACTAACAATACAATAATAAAAACAATAGCAAGCGGCGCGACATTTGGTTATTCAATTATGCTGGATGTAATCAGCTGTTCTTAATATAAATCATATCTTGTTCATAATAATTATAAAAATTATTTTATCCTATTTTATTAAAATTAATATTGGGTTGTCTGGAAATTGATAGATGTTTATGTTTTAAAAAAGAAACTATAAAATAAATTATTAGAAAACATATTTTTGAATTAAAATACGAATAACTTGAGTTAATATATTTTTATGTTTTCTGCATTTGGGTACTTCTCAATAGAATTTTGAGGGGACCCAATGGCTGAGTAGTTGGGGCGAGGGTGAAAAAAAAAAAAAAAAAAAAAAAAAAAAAAAAAAAGAATTATTATTATTAACCATTTATGATTTCTATGGACTTTGGTGAGTAAATTATTTGTCGCTTAAATACGGGCCCAGGTCTTTAAAAAAAATGGTATTTAGTATACTAGAGGTCTGGAGAGAATGGCAGTTGAGGCACTAACTAAGCTCCAACAATTTTATAACAACATAACCTTTCATAACGATTATTTCTTTTTGCGTTCTATTTCCGGAAACGTTCTGATATTTTTAACAACAAAAGTTCGCAGAAGAAGAACAATCAAGAGAAGAAGTCCTGCGACGAAATTCCTTGTTTTCAAGGCTGAAGTCTGCCTCTCGGAATTTTTAAAAACTATTGTTAAACGGTGCATACATTCGCACTATCGTCGCCACACAATTTATTGATGTTTCTTGATCGTTAGTTCCTGTTCCCACGTACATTATTTCTAACATATCAGCTGGACATGTAACATGTCATAGGTACTAAATCCTCTAGGTATTAAATCCATCTGAAGTCAAAAGACTCGAAACTCAGTCAAAATACCGCAAATCAATGATTTCTCGTTTCATCTATCAATATTTGTTTGTTAAAACTCATAAAATTTTCCTTAAAAATAACTTTAAGAATGCAATGTAAGAATCAAAGCTACATCAAGCTTCCGATTATTCCAGGCATTAGTTCGAATGACCAACGTGGATTACTGAATTCCAAGTATAATCCACAAATAGTTGAATTAATAATGAACGAATCATTGACTCATCTTTTCAAAACAATGGCATCACCCGAACGTAAAAGCTTGGCAGATTTTAGAATTACGTTTCATATTCTAACTAATCCACGCATCACCCAATTAAACGGACCAATCAGTGATTCATCAAACAATTAACAAATGCTAAGAGTTCGCTGATAAAACGTTCTTATTAGTCACTCTGACGTAATGCTAGGCTTATGATGAATGAACAGTTTATGAATGAATTCTATGACTAGGTCGTTCACCAGATCTCTCTCCCTCTCCCTCTCTCTCTCTCTCTCTCTCTCTCTCTCTCTCTCTCTCTCTCTCTCTCTCTCTCTCTCTCTCTCTCTCTCTCTCTCTCTCTCTCTCTCTCTCTCTCTCTCTCTCTCTCTCTCTCTCTCTCTCTCTCTCTCTCTCTCTCTCTCTTTCTTCTCTCTCTCTCTCTACCTCACTCTATCTATCTTTCTCTATCCATATCAGAGAGAGTTGTCATATTATTAGTTTCATAGATTTAAAATAAGAGATTCATTGTTATGTCCTTATGACTTTACTCATGAACAATATATATACCACCTCATACATGAATGCAGACTACTCACTGACTACAGAACTACACTAGAAACACAAACAGTGCAGAAACTAGGACATAGGCCGGTGAAAGGACGAAGTTTGATTGACATATTGTTTGCATAACTCAAAATATTTTTTGAAAGTTCTAATCTAAAAATTGAAGACATTGATTTGAAATACGTTTTCTCCATAATTTACATAATCCATAAATTATTTCTTATAAAATATAACTGAAGTACTTGAGGTACGCATGAAGGTATAGAAGGTTTAATACAATTAGGATTTATGAATTAATTGCCGCTTCTATTGGGATTATTTTATTAGAATACTAGTTTCGAATATTTCCACAATGGATATAGTTAATATAGTGTATAGTAAAGGATATAGTTAAGATATCTGTTAGGTCTCCTCAGTTGAGTACCAATATTTGATTTCTTGTCTTAAATTTTTGAAAGCTTTAGTGTATATAATCCATGTAACATAGTGCTTATGGTTGAAAATATTGTATGTTTTAGAACTGAAGATTAATGTTTAGCATTCGAAACAATTATACCTATTAAATAATTGCAATAGAAGTGGCAATTTATTCATCAATCCTTAGAATAGACTTAGAATAGAAAAAAAAGAAATTTTATTCTGGGACAAAGTCCCTTAAGAATAACAATTTAACTCGGTGTAGAGATGGGACACATGGGAGCGTCTCGAGGTTCCAACAACAAATCTTATGAAACAGTTCATGATACGCTTTAATCTATCTTCCAGTATCATCGAGAGCCCACCATAAATCACACATCCATAGTCGAATTGGGGGAATATGAGGGAGGATACTAAGAGTTTACGTGTGGATAGAGGAAGTAGGTGTCGGGAACGGTGGAATAATTTTAGGATGCCAATCGATCGTCGGGTGATTTGAGCTATGTGGGGTTTCCAAGAAAGGGTTTGATCGATTGTTAAACCTAGGTTTTTAACAGAGGAGAGGAAAGCTATAGGATGACCATTTAGGAATAAAGTAGGGAAGTTGGTATTCGATCGAAGGAGGGAATGGGATCCAATTGCAATTGCTTGAGTTTTAGCTGCATTTAAAGTCAATTTATTCAGGAATGCCCAGGCACAGATTTCATCCAGGTCTTGCTGAATTTTGGAAAATGCAGTTGATAACTCGGCAGGAGGAGGAAAGGAAAGATAAATTTGAGAATCATCGGCGTAGAGGTGGTAGGAACAATTATGAATAGAGTTAGGAAGATCATTTATATAGGAATCAAACAGGAGAGGAGAGATGCTAGATCCTTGAGCTACGCCTGATCGCAAAGTGAGGAAAGGGGATGAACCTTGGTTGAGAATTGTAACAGATTGGGAACGGTGGGCAAGGAATGAATGAATGAAACCACATGAGAGCACTATTGGAGAAGTGTAGAGATTTCAGTTTGGAAAAGAGGATGGTGTGGTCTAAGGAATCGAAGGCTTTGGAAAAGTCAAGGAGTATGAGGATGGTTAATTCTTTTTTATCCATTGCTGTCTGGACATCACTGATGATTTTGGTGAGAGCGGATTGAGTAGAGTGGCTGGGGCGGAAACCGGATTGGAACGGGTCAAGTAAATTGGAATCTTCGAGGTAATTGGAGATTTGGGATTGTACTATTCTTTCTAGGGGTTTAGAGAGGTTAGAAGTATAGAGATCGGTCGGTAATCTTTTGGGGATGAAGGATTTGGGTTCTTGGCTATAGGGTGAATTAGGGCTTTTTTCCAGGAGGTGGGAAATACAGAATTCTGGAGGGAAAAATTATATATGAAGAGGAGAACCGGTAGGATTTCAGGAAGGCATAATTTTATCAATTTGACAGGAATACCGTCTAATCCAGTTGAATTGGTGTGGGATTTCATTATGGAGGAAATGAGGTCTGTGGGAGAGATGTAAGGAAAATAAAAATAATTATCATTGAATGCAGAAGGTAAGAGAGGCAACTGAGAGGATGGAGATGGTGTAGATGTAGAGGTAGAGACGAAATAGGAATTTAACTCATTAGGTGTGACTGGAAAGACTTCCGAGGGAGAGGATCTATTTTGAACAGAGAAAGTTTACGGAGGAGGTGCCATTTGGATTTGGGATCGGGGGCGGATGAGAAGGCTTCATGGAAGTAATTGGATTTCGCTCGCCTGATGGTAGCTTGAGTTAAATTGCGGAGAACCTTAAAAGACTGGTAATCATCCTCGAGCCTAGTGCGTCTAAAACGTCTTCGGGCAGCCTCTCGTCTTCTTTGCAGGTCTTTTATTTCTAGGTTCATCCACGGAGCAGGCCGGCGGCGACGAAAGGTACAGGTTTTGAGAGGAGCATGGATATCGAGGATGGAAAGGAGATTGGCAGTTAGTAATTCAACCATAGTGTCAATAGAGGAACAGGAGTAGATAGGACTCCAATCTAGGATTTCGAGGTCAGGTAAAATCTTGTCTCGTGTGAGGGATTCTATGTTGCGGAAAGTAATTGTTTTAGGGAGGAATGATGGGATTGGGATATCGTAAGAAATTTGTATAAGGTCATGAGAGGACAGAAACGTAACAGGCTGCTGACATGAGGAAAGGAGTTTTGTTGGGGAGTCTATGACATGCAAGTCCAACCAGGTGTCGGATCCACGGGAGTGATGGGTGGGGTTAAATGGACAATGAAGAGGTGAAGGGAAAAGAAGAGGTTTTCTAAATACTTTTTGTCATAGGAGTCAGTAAGGAGATTGGTATTCAGGTCACCAGAAATGATTATATTGGAGTAGAGAGGAACATAAGTGTAGAGGTTTGATTCAAAGGTTTGGTCAAAAGGAACATGAGGGGGGCGATAGGCCACTACATACAGGAGAGAATGGAGATTAAAGGATATTTCAACAAATAGGAATTCAGTGTTTGGGAGATTTGAGGGGGGTGAATGTTGAAGGATACGGGACTTCAGACTGTCGTGAATATATAACGCTACCCCACCGCCAGTCCGATTAATCCGGTCGTGACGGATGAGAGAGTAGTTAGGGAGGGAAACTGAGGAAGACGGAATGTAGGGTTTAAGCCAGGTTTCAGAAACTGCAATGATGTGGTAGAAATTTTGGGTGAAGAATTCTAGGAATTCATCATAGTGGGCTGAGAGGGATTGAGAGTTTATGTGACAAGCGGTTAGGATATTAGTCATATGGGTAAGAAGATAAGGAAATATAGGACGGTTAGTGAAAGGATGATGCTGTAGATGAGATGGGATTGTAGATGCCTTGAGAAAGAGAACAATATTGATAGTATTAGATGAACTAAATGTGATAATGTAAGAATGAAATATACATACCAAAATATATTTAATAATGTAGACTTAAAATATAGATAATAATACGTAAATGAATAGTGATAACAGGAAATAAGAAAATTATAAACTGGTGAATAATTCATAAAGAAAAAAAAACAGAGAGAGATAATAAAAATAATGCAAGTTGAGTAATTAAAAATAAAACAATTGTGGTACCTTTGGGTAAAAAAATAGGAGTTATCTTCAAAATGAGACATTGGAGTCTCCTCAGTTGAGTACCAATATTTGATCCTTTTCCTGTAAGTTAAAAACACCGGGAGTGAAATAATATTTTACTTGTTTAAATTTTTTGAAAGCTTTAGTGTATACAATCCATGTAACATAGTGCTTATGGTTGAAAATATTGTATGTTTTAGAACTGAAGATTAATGTTTAGCATTCGAAACAATTATACCTATTAAATAATTGCAATAGAAGTGGCAATTAATTCATCAATCCTAATAACTTAAGTATTTATGATGTTATGATAACTTTTTTGCTTAGTTTTTCTATTGATTTTTTATCTTATTGATTATAACATCTTATTCTTTATTATTTTTTGAACAAAGTAACTGCTGGAAGGAAATCACTATATTTTTTACTTTTAATTTTTACTCAAAGTAAAATTTGACATTTCTGCATGTAAAATATATGTCATATGTTACAATTATTATCTTCTTTATAACCTAACAAGATAACAATGGTATAAGCTCCATGTGATAACAGTGGAAGGAGAAAATCGTATATTGAACATCTTTAAACATTTTACTAAGAGATAAACAGGTATTAACTACACTCTACTAGTTCACAGTCCACTAAATCGAAATTCAATCAATGACATCAGACACTTTACGGGGTATTAACTAATTAGTTACATTACATGAGTTCTGTGACGTAACTAAGATGTAATTTCTATGCTTGTAACCTCTGCATAGTGTAATCGTTGACTCATTCAGTTGCAGAAATTAGAAATGGTAACTACTATGACAGTCTATCATTTTATCCACCATTTTTCAAGATATCGATAGTTCTATCGACATGAAATATTTGATTTTTTTTATTTTTTTTTATTTAAAGCGAATATTTGAAAAATGGTTTTATGATGGGATTTATTTAATCATTAAAAGAAGATGGCCAAGGGACTTTCTGATGTAGAACAATAATTTAACTGCTACTGATGGGCTTTTCTTAACAGGTTATCGACATGTCATTTTTATAAATTTACCGCACATTTACGGAATTGTGTATATGTGGTATACAGTTGTAAATATTAATGAAGTATAAAAAACTAGCATCCTCCGTAGCAGCTTTAGTTTTATTTATTTTATTTGTTTATCGATAAAAATCTTTAATTCTTTAGCATTATTTATTTAACGATATTTTCACGCATTGCAGACATTTTTAGCCTGTATGTAAATCTGTTGTTGTAAATTGTACAGGTGTATGAAGATAACATAAAAACATAATTAGACATCAAATTTCTAATTTTTATGTATAGGTAATCCAGATAAACAGAGGCTATTAAGAAATTCTTGCGGGTTATGGACTGCATTATCAGTGCTTCCAAAAGACTATCGAATCATATTTTTACATCCAAATAAAAAAATAAAGGATTTATTTATTTTATTTTTTTTTTTTATCAATTTATTCAAATTTACAACTTTATAAATATATACATCAAGTAAATGAGCTGATAACGATTACAATAACATGTCAAAACTTGAAAAGAACAACTCATCAGTAGCACTTCAATAAAAATCTACACTAGAAGATCTCTAGGCCATCTTCGTTTCAAACGCATTTTCATGGATAGGAGTGGGAAGCAAGTTGAGAAACTAAAGGATTTGAGTGATTAAGAAGCTTACTATGAAAGGATAGGTATCTGGTTTGGGCTAACTCAGCAATATATGGTACATTGAGGTCTTTATGGATAAGTTTATTGGTGACAAAATAAGAGGTATTTAGGATTTTTCGAAGGATTTTGGATTGTAAGGATTGAATACGAGATGAATTGGATGGTTTAGTAGAACTCCAAAGCTCAACTCCGTATGTCCAAATAGGTCAAATCACAGTCATGTATATTAGTCTTTTGTAATTAATTGGGAGCTTTGATCATTTGTCTAGTAAATGTTGAAGTAGTCTGTGACTAAATAAAGTATCTAAATTTTTATTTGGCAAAAATAATTTTATTGATCTCGTTGGATGTTAATTTCTAACCTTAAATGTAAAGTGTGGTGAACCTCGTTCCTATTTAATATTTTACATTTAAATTTTTATTGTCTTCAATTTTATTATTCCTAACTATTAAAATTATTTGAAATTTGGTACAGATGTGTTCAATAGTTCTACAATTGCAAACTCTGCAGTAGTATGGCGCTAGCCGTATATCGTTCGAGTTTAATCTTCAACGTCATACGTCGCATAACTTATTTATAGCTTTTTGGTAACAATTTAATTGAATTGAGCCAATTTTATTATCTATTTTTAGCTCCACATAGCTCCATATCTTCGTAACTTCATTTGATTAGCGATCGCCACCTATCAGCCAATTTTCAAACTTCACTGGGCACTACATATTTATCACTTTTTTAGCAACAATTTTATTAAAATATGTAAATTTTATTATTGCTAAACCTTCCTTGAACTATGAAGACTATGTACTTAAAATTTAATACAGATTGTTATAGTAGTTTTCGCGGTTAGTAATCACAAACGAAAAATGGCTTGTCCTTTAATATAATAGTATAAATAAGAAATATTCATGCATTTTTATGATTATTTTTAACTCGGCAATATATCATGGCTATGTATTGTTTTCTCCTTAATTATTTCTAATGTTTGCTATGGAACATGGGATAGAACGTCCTAGGGAACACAAATCGCTCTATCGACAGCTGGTGGAAGGTGTCAAGGAAGAGTGACTTGGCCAAGAGCCGTGACGAATCGAGAACCGAGTATCGACTAAAAAAACTTAAGAAGAAAGAGAGTTGGCTGGAAGAGCGGTATTCTATTTCATCCCGCGAGAGTGCTCACCTCAATTCCGTTTTTATTCAATCAGGATTTACTGACACATTGCCATTTTGAAAAAAAAACAAAACAAAAAAACTTTCAACTTTTTAATGCTCAGGAAGAAAAAAGAAAAAAAAATCGAAATGTAGTGGGAAATTTCAAATATATTTAACAAACATTCTTAATTTTATTAAATACAAGTATTCCCTGTCGCGGCTTCGCTCACTCTCATAATTAAATAATTTAAATAATTTTATCTAATAATTGAAGTTTTATTTGTTTATCGATAAGATTCTTGTATTTTAGCATGTGGTTGAGCATTATTTCTTCAATGATTTTTCACGCATAGCAGTAATTATTAATCTAGTTATAATTGCACTGATTAGGTGGTTGAAGATTACCTAAAAGCACCATTAGACATAAAAATTTTAATTTTAATGTATGAATTGGTAATCAAGATGGATAAAGACTATTAAAAACTCTTGCAGAAAATAAACTGCATTATCAGTGCTTACGACAAAAGGCCCGTGGGTCATATTTTTACACACGATATAAAAAAGCAAAGGATCAACATTTTGATTTAGTAATAATTTGTATTCGGCAGAAATAACTTTATTGATTTCATCTGGTTGGATGTTGATTTCGAACTATGAAAGTATATGACAGTGTGGCAAACCTCGGTCCTGCCTATCAACATTATGCGTTTAAATGTTAGTTATTGTAAATTTTATCATTTCAAAACCTTCCTAGAATTATAAAAATTATTTATTTAGTTGTCAGTACAGATAGGTTCAGTTTACCATTGTTAACTCTATTGTGGAATGGCGCTATACACAATCGGTCGATTTTCAAGCTTCATTGTGATCCACATATCGCACACCATATTTAAATCTTTTTTGATAATTTACTCGATAGTTTAAGTAAATTTTATCATCAATTTCAAGCTGTTTTGTAACCTCTCGTGTAGAATGACACTCGCCACCTATCGGTCAATTTTCAAACTTCACTGTTGTCCACATATTAACTTTTTAAAATAAAATATAAATTAAAAATCAGTAGATTTTAATATTGCTAAACCTTTTTGGAACTATGAAGATGATGTAGTTAGTATTTAGAACAGATTGGTTCAGTAATATTCGCGGTTAGTGATCAGAAACGAAAAATGGCTTGTCCTTTTATAGAATAGTATAAATTTTTATTATAGTAAATTTTCTAATTGTAAATCTTTCAAGAACTATGAAGATGATGTAGTTAAAATTTGGTTCAGATAGGTTCATTAGTTTTACTAAAACGCTATTGTCGCTTGACACATATTCGATTTTTAAATTTCACTGGAATCCACACGTCACTCCACATATTTATAGCTTTTTGGATAACAACCAAATTTAATTTAGTAATTTTATTATCTATTTCTAGCTATATTTAACACCGGATCATTGTAACCTCTCTTGAATGGCGCTCGCTTTACTACACACCACGTATTTATCGCTTTTTAAACAGTAATTTAATAGAAAATATATACATTTTATTATTGCTAAACCTTCCTTGAACTATAAAGATGATGTAGTTATATTTGGTACAGAATAGTTCTATAGTTTTCGCGGTTAGTGATCACGAACGGAAATGGCTTGTTCTTTTATATATAACTTCATCATCCCCCATCGAGGCTTCGCCCTCTCTCATAAGTGAAGATCTTAGATAATTTTAACTAATGATTGATTTTTTGTTTATCGATAAAAATCTTGTATTAAAGTGAACAATTGAAAATTATATTTTTGATGATATTTTCACGCATAGCAGCCATTATTAACTTGGTTAAATTCAGATTGATTAGGTGTTTGAAGATAACTTAAAGCATAATTAGACATCCAATTTTCAATTTTAATATATGAGTTGGTAATCCAGATGGACAGAGACTATTAAGAAACTGCATTATCAGTGCTTACAACTTAAGGTTCAAAGTTCATATTTTTACACACAATATTAAACAGCTGAGGATCGGCATTTTGATTTTTAATAATGCTCATTCGACAGAAATAATTTTATTGATTTGATCTGGTTGGATTTTAATTTTTAACCATAAAGGTATGAGGTAGTGTGGCAAAACCCGTTTCTAACACTCAACATTGTACATTTAAATTTTTATTGTTGCTAAACCTAGAACTAGGAACATGATTTAGTTTAAATTTTGTATATTTCACTCCATATAGTTGTTTTTATAACAATTTAATTGAAAATAAGTAAATTTTATTATCAATGGCAGGCTCTATGTAACACTGTACCTTTTAACCTTTCATGTAGATTGCCGCCATTTTTGAACTTCACTGTTATCCACTTATTATTCATTTTTCAATAAAGAATTATTTGAAAATCATTAGATTTTACTATTGCTACACCATCCTATAAAGATGATGTAGTCAAAATTTGGTAGAGATTGGTTCAGTAGTTTTTGGCGGTTAATGAACACAAACGAAAAATTGCTTGTCCTTTTATATAATAGTATAACCTTATACCGCCATAAGTTAGAGTCGTATAGAGCTAACAGATAATTGTGACTTACAGATAATATACAAATAATATTGCGACTATAAATTAAGATATAAGGTATCCTATCTTTTTTGTTGGATCAAACTGCATACGGTGTGCAAATTTGATTAAAATCAGTTCAGTAGTTTAGGTGTCGGCCTGCCCCAAGACAGTGACACGTAATTTATATATATATTTGTTTATAGATAAAAATTTTGTATTGCAGAAAGAATGCATGTTTTCTCAACCTAAGGAAATTTCTTACAGTTTTTTCATAGTTGATCTGAATGCTGAAATTCAGGAAAATTGTGACACCGTTTGCTCATAGTTGGCTTTGTTCATATGATCAGGCCTTCCTCAAGATGATTGTTCAGTACGCAAAGAATGTTTTAAATTAAAATTTTTGTTAGATCAACTATCTACGTAGTCCAGTCAATGAGTACTGAAATAAGGGGTTTAGAGTGCATGGAATATCCGATAATTTTTGACTTCATAGCTTCGTAAAGAATAGTTAGAAGGTAAACATGCTAAAAGTACCGGACTATGAGGGTTGAGCTAAGGGTGGGGGGAAGGGAGAAGGTCCCAATTTTGTTTTTCGATTATATCTCGAAAACGGTGGACTCTAGAAAAATATGCTACAGTTCAAAATTAAATCTCATTAAATTTCCTATAAAATAAATTATATACGTATTCGTCGAAATTCCAACAGTTTTCGAGATATACGTTATTGAAAATCGATAATTATAGAAATAAAAAATAAATGTTTACCCTACTTTTTGTTAAACATTTGATGCAAATACCAAAAACGTATATATGAAATTAAAGTAAATTTAATGTTTTACAATTTTCATTCTGACGTTTTTTTTCTTCTCAGAAACGATTGTGGAACATAATAGAAGCAAAAGTTTGACAAAAAGTGGGGTGACATTTTTTTTCCCGAAATACCGATTTTCAATAACGTATATCTCGTAAACGGTTAGAATTACAACAATTTTATATATAATCAATTTTATAGGGAATTTAATAAGCTTTTATTTTTATTTAAAACATATTTTTCTAGATTCAACCGTTTTCGAGATTTTTTCGAAAAACCAAAATAATTGAACATCAGCCATCCTGCCCACCGTTAGCTCACCCCCTCCCCCCCAGGGGCGGGGACTTTTAGTATGTTTACTTTTTAACTATTCCTAACGAAGCTATGAAGTCAAAAATTATCGCATATCCATGCACTCTTCTATATGTTTATTGACTGGACTAATAAGACAAAACACATATCGTGCGGAATGACAGGCATGTCAAAGCTCTGTCGATGTTGCTCGGATCGAAAATTTTACGATAGTTCCCTCACTAGAAGTGTAATGTAGAATATTTTTGTTAGCATAGAAGATATAATGGTTTGAATGGATAAAGTAACGTTTTTTCTACATTTTTTGTTTTGGGGCTTTTTTTACACGCGAAAAGGTAATGGACTAGAGATCACCTATCTAATCCTTTTTTTTTTTTTCTCGATAACTCAAGAAATTATTTTTAATAAATTCGAAGAGAAAATATATGTAGAGGAAAATGTGTAAATATGGGCACACTCTTTTGTTTTTTATTTAAATTTACTTATAACTAGAAAAATACTAGAATTTTGTCTTCCATTAACAAATATAACAAGTTTCTTAAATGAAATGATAGAAGGCAAAACAATGATGAACATCAATTATTTCATTTCAGAAACAACAATTTACAAAAAGCTTTCAAAATAGCACCAGCAAAATTGGGTTGTAAATATGGGCACTCTTCAAAGAAGTTAACAAAAAAAAGTTGAAAATAGTATAAAACAATTTGCAACGGTAGAGAGTTTATTTATTACAGGAAAAAAAAAAAATTACAGAAATCGCATTCTTTACTGGCTCTTTCAGCCCCGGCATGATCTAAGTTCCCACATTTGGGAACATTTTGCCCACACGTCTTTCCCCCAGTGTCTTCAGAGAACTTTCCATCAAAAAAGATGCAAATTGTGATCTCTAACAAAGACAATATAAATCGAAGTTTCCGGGGAAATGGTGTCCATATTTAGACCAAGAAAGGGTGCCCATATTTACACCAATACCACCTGAGAAAGATGGTCACTATCACTTTTAACCAAAAAGCGTGAGTGATTAAAGGTTTGCTTCAAAAAGTATCCTAAGACCTCCGTTTGTGATTTTTTAAAAAAAGAAACATAGGAAGAAAAGAAAACGATTTCACATGTCTCTCAAAAGTTTACAGTCCAGAACGAACACCAATTTGCACAATAACTCATGCTGCATCCACATTAGTTGAAAGAATGGTTCCAACTGCTTACTGCTATCTTATATTAGCAAATGGCTCCATAGTCCTCGTCGCCAGTTTTCAAATTCTCCTATTGCCTTTAGGGTGCCCATATTTGCACCAGTGCTCGTTTTTACACCTTTTCCTCTATACATGTTTATTTATCGTTCGGTGTATAAATAAAAATTGTTTAATAAAAAAAAAAAAAAATGCTTACGAAAGAAGAGAAACCTATTTTCAAGGATTATATAATTTATTCATAAAAATAGTTAATAATGAATGGAATTAAGAATATGCTAAAGCAAGGACACTATCGATAACCTGCAATCATCGATTGCTTTAATATGTGAGCGGTGGCTTATTTCGAAATGTTACCGCGTACGACGCTGGGTTGAGCAATGGTCGCTGTGTGGTCATAGCTAAATCTGAATGTATCCTTAACTCATGCATTATGTGGTCAATCATGAACGAATAGTTCTTAATTCGTTGATCTTCTTACTTTAAATTCAAATCTAGAAATTACAAATTACTTGTCAAACAACTACACACTGGTAGCACTTCAACAAAAGATTCTATAAAAGAAAATCCCGCGGCCATTTTTTTTTCAGATGCCTCGGAGGGTTGAGGTATAGTTTACCAGGTATGCAAGTTTAAAATGTCGTTTATTTCTTAAAATATATACACAGTAATTTAAAAAAAAGTATAATATATTTTATTCAAAGTACTGACCCTCGCTTTCTACACATTTTGTCCATCTCTCGGGCAATATATGGATACGATTCCAAAAGAATGCTTCATCTTTATTTGAAATCCATTCATCGAGCCATTTTCGTACGTTTTCGAAATTGTTGAAGTGTTGCTCCGCCAATGAGTGTCCCATCGATGAGAAGAGGTGATAATCAGAAGGCGCCAGGTCAGGTGAATACGGCGGGTGGGATAGGAGTTCCCAACCAAGCGAAGAAATCGTTTCCTTAGTCAATCTGGCTGAATGTGCAGGAGCGTTATCATGCTGAAGAATGACTTTGGCGTGCCTGTGAGCCCATTCTGGGCGTTTTTGATCAATGCGTGACTCAAATTGATCATTTGTTGTCGGTAGCGCTCAGTATTGACTGTTTCGCCGGGTTTGAGAAGCTCCTAGTAGACTACTCCCTTCTGATCCCACCACACACACAGCATTGTCTTCTTCCCAAAACGATCCGGTCTTGCACTCGATGTGGATGGTTGTCCTGGCGTTACCCATGATTTTTTTCGTTTGGGATTCTGAAAATAAATCCATTTTTCATCGCCAGTTACAACTCGATGCAAAAAACCCTTTCTTTCGTGGCGTAAAAGCAGCATTTCGCACACAGTTTTTCGTTTTTCCATCTGTCGTTCGTCCAATTCATGTGGAACCCATTTTCCAACCTTTTGAATCTTTCCCATAGCTCTCAGGCGATCGGAAATGGCTTGCCTAGTGACATTCAACTGTTCTGCCATCAATTGTTGGGTTTGGGTATTGTCTTCGTCTAATAAAGATTGCAATTCGAAGTCCTCAAACTTTTTTGGTCGATTTTCTCGTTTTTGATCAGTAACATCAAAATCACCACGTTTGAAACATTTTTTGAAACCAACGTTCACATGTCCTGACGGTTGGATAAGCAAACATCGCCATAAGTCTCAACACGAATTCGATGACATTCAGATGCCTGCTTTTCTTTTGAGTTTAAATAAGAAAATCATGACACCTTTGCCGCAAATGTTTATTTTATTTGGCTTAAAATTAGACATTTAAAAAAAAAAAAACACCAAAGAAAGGTATGATACGTCCACGTGAATGGAAAACGACTTAAAAAGGACACTGACAATCATCGATTTTGTAAACAAATGACTACAAACAAAATAGCGTTAGAGATAAGCAAATCTTAACTTCATTATAGGAACTAAGAGCGCATTTTCTATTGAATTCAAATTAAAACGACATTTTAAACTTGCATACCTGGTAATGTTATTACAGTCGAACCTCGATATATCGAATTCCTTGATAAATCGAAGTTTTTCTATTCCCCTTGAATCTGCCTACCATTCCTATGTTATTTTTACCTCTCGGAGGATTTGCTCAGAAGACCTTGACATATCGATTTTTTTTTAAGACTCCTTAGCTTACAACACACCTCTACAAAGTTTTTATTGGAAAAATTCTACATATCGAAGTCAATTTGTTAAATAAGTTGGGTTTAGAATGAAGTTCGTCCTTCGAAGGACTGTCTTTCTCACAAGGGGACGTTTGGATTTGTAACTCACAGATTTGAATGCCGATTTTTGTGTAGGTAGTAGAAAACTATAATAGTGCAAAACTAGAGTTATAGCCGCCAATGGGCTGTTTTTAGAAGGCAAGAAACAGCCTCTTTCTAGATTCCTCTCCCCAAAAACATAAAGAAACCAAATTTGGTGGAAATCAAAAATTAAAAAATTTTACCCACAATATTTTAGAAGGCAAGAGGCTGTCAATTTGTTCAATAACGTAAATAATTTCGCCACCGATTGAAACCAAATTTTAAGGGCTTCTAGAAGCCGTAATAGTGCATATTTTAGCTTAAATGCGGAGGATTTTTTCTTATTGAGATATCTTAAGGTATAGTTGACCTCAGAATTTTTTTTTTCTAATTAGTTTTTGTCCACTAAAATCTTGTAAACCCAATGTTATACACATAAATAGAAAGCAGAATGCACGCTGATTCTAGTGATGACATTATTATTTTAATCGGTTGTACACAGCAAATGCTATGGCCGTTAGAAGTTGTTGATTTGAAGTCAGTTTTCCAATAAAAAAATTTTCCACTGATTTACAGCGGATTTTATTGGAATTATGTCATTTTTTGGGGGGGTTTTGACCCTGTCATATTTTGAGCATAACGAAAGTATTTTTATGTCAAAATAAATACAAAACTACAATTTAACGTAAAAGATTTCATTATTTTGACTGAGAGGTGAAAAAAAACAAAAAAAAAAAACGTGATTTTCATATTATTTTTTTTTCTCAGCACCCAATGCCCATTGGTGGCTATTACTCTAGTTTTGCTCTATTATAGGTCCCTACATACAAAAATCGGCATTAAAATCTGTGTTACAACTCCAAACGTACCCTTGTGAGATGTACTCCAACTAGGGCAGGGAAAGACGTGTTATCCTACAGGTTATCAACCCATTCTAGCCAGGATGAGAAAGTTAGGATTAATTTAATAAGTACGAAATAAATTTTAACCAATCCTGGTTGTATTCGAACCCACAATCTTCTGTACTGCGACCCTCGGGTCCCCGTTTAATTATTCCTAATGATTCTAAAATAGTAACGGTTTGTAATATTTATCATTAAGAATAGTTTTAAAAATATATTGTTCCAAAATTTATGAATATTGTTACATAAATCATGGATGATGTTTTGTCCAGTTGCATATAGCAGACGCGGACAAGTGGACAATTCTCCTCCAGTTCGGACAACGGTCGAGATGTAAGAAGAACGGTACTGACTCTGGACAACGTACGTGTGCGACGTGTCCGTTATTGAATAGCAACCACTTGGGGGTAAAAACTGGGTTCTGGTCTCGCGTGACAAGCAGCTTCATACAAAATAAAACTACGATTACATGAGCGATTATCGAATCCTCTTTTTATTTATTATTAATATATTTTTTGTTTGAGTAATAAATGTAATAATAAATAAGTATACTCATAACAATTATATGCTTACAAGATAAGCATGGGTCACTTATATTGCTGAACATTTTTTTTTGGCGGAAATACTAAATCGTTAAAAATCGTTGTTTATTTCGAAAATATAATAAAATTGGTATCCAATGCGATTTAGATAGCAATATCCAATTAAGATGGCAGATCAGTAAAATTTTCGTTTTAAAATTTTTTGGAGAGTTAAATTATAAAATTTGAATAATCCGAGAACCAAGAAACAGAATAACTAAACCCAGTACTGAACCTAAGACCCTTCATCGGTTGTAGTACAGGATTTATTTTTATTTAGCTGTTTTTCATTATTAATAAAATAATATTAATATCAATAAGTTAAAAAAAAAAAATAAATTTTTAATAAAATAATATTTAATATCAATGAATGTAGTTATGTTCTTTCTTTTTTCTTTTTTAATTCTTTCTTTTCTTTCTTAATTTTATTTCATTCCATATTTTTTTTTTTTTTTTTATTTAAAAAAAAAAAATACCTATTTTATATATTTATTCTAATATGACAATATATATGGAAACATAAAGAGATTTTCTTAATTAGTGAAATTTCATCAATATTACTCATTGCCCTTGAGTGAGGCAGATTAATTTCAAATAAAAAAAAAAAAAAAAAAAAAAAATTTTTGTTAAAATAGTACTATGTGTTGTTTAGTGAAGGTTTAATGTTAAATTGAATTGTTTTAAGGTTCTAACATGAAGACGAAACATTTTCCCGAAACATGTAGTTTAATGAATTAATATAAAGGAGCAAAATACTGAATTTTGAAGATATATTTATCCTATATATTTAGATTGGGTCTATATATGTATATGGGTCATTCTATCATTTTGTCGCAATTTCGACATAGTCTACTGATGGTACTAGCGAAAAATCCCTTCATAGAATGTAGTCTATATGCACATTTATGATCATGATGGAAATCATGAAAATGAGGGAAACTGAGTGAAAAGAAAACAATTAAAATGGTAAGACATTACAATATACATTTAAACTTTGAAATCGAATATTAGATTATTATAATGAATCACTTACAGTTTTTCCTATTGTAATCTATTTCTCTTACTTTAGGTGTGAGGGAAATAGAATTTTGTGTTTGATTTAAGATTAGCAACACCACATGCATTTAAAAAAATGAAACTATGAACTGCATGGGAAACATATGCTTCAACGCAAAGAAAACAAGAATCAAACTTTCTTTGAAATTTTATGTGAGGGAAATGAATGACGCGATTCGAACACTTGATTCGATACAAATTTGGGACAACTAACAAAGGAAATTTGTTGTAAGTTTGATGGGAAGCTTCAGCAATCTTGCCAGCCTGAAAAATAATGGAATGAATCTTGGTTATGCTTTGGTGGGCTTTTTAAAAAAAATGTGAGGGAAATAGATTGGGGACACAGGTATTAGAAGTCATTCTCATTATTGTAAGTAAGTAGACTTAGTTTCAATTATAAAATTCAATATCTTGCGACTGTGTACCTGTACCTGAGGTACTAGAAAAAAAAAAGTAAGCTAATAATTGCAGAAATGGAGAACTAATTTAACGTTACCAACTCATGGAACATATGATGGAAATAGATTTTGACGTTTTGAATTTAAATTTAACCATGAAAACAATCCTAATACAAGACTAAAACGACAAGAAACGGCCCGTCGTTATAGAATACTCCAACATTTACTAGACAAACGATCAAAGTTCCAATAAATAACAAGAGACTCATTTACATGACAGTTATTAGACCTATATGGACACACGGAGTTAAGCTTTGGGGATCCACTAAACCATGCAATTCTTCCCGAATCCAATCCTTACAATCCAAAATCCTTCGAAAAATCCTCAATGCTCCTTACTTTGTCAATAAACTTATCAATAAAGACCTCAATGTTACAAATGTTGCTGATTTAGTCCAAACCAGATACCAATCCTTTCATAGTAAACTGCACTACCACACGAATCCATTAGTCTCCCAAGTTGCTTCTCATTCGATACCTGATAACCCACCGAGGCGTCTGAAAAGAAGATGGCCAAGAGATTTTCTAGTTTAGAACATTTTTTGAAGTGCTACTAGTGAGTAGTTCTTCACAAGTGATTTATATGGCATAATCATTTCCTAAAATTTACTTGATGTATATTGATGTACAGTTGTAAGTATCAATAAATAGTTTTAAAAGAATTTTAAAAAAACAAAACAAAACATGAAAACAAATCAATAACCATGGAAGAACTACTTAACGTTTAAGAGGTAAGTACCTTGCAGCTGCTTGTTACAGTTGGGTTGCAAGAAATTTCTTGTAGAAACCACAATCGCTTTGGTACATAAATTCGTATATAAAGGTAAAATGGTCCACATTATGTAAAAAAAAAAAAAAAAAAAAAATAAATAAAAATAGTAATCAGACCATTTTCTAACCGTAAAAATAATATACATTTCTTACATTAAATATATCTATGCTACCCCTTAATAAATAAGGAAAAAAACAATACAAAAAAAATTGCTATATTATTTTTTGTATTGTACTACTTATCAACGAGCAGTGTTTTTCTGCATTAACCTATCGTCTGGCTGACTTAATAATACTATTATATAAGTTTAGTTACATCTATTTTATATTTTTTATTTGATATATATTTTATTTGTTTACATTATATAGATGTAGCTCACGCAAGATGGAGAAGTGCAGATAAGCTGCGGAGCTAGACTTGGCGTCTAGACCAGTCCCTAGCTTGGAGTCATGAGAATTGATTCGCTAGCCAGTCTGCTTGTTCTCACTGTTACTGTTGTAGCTGGCCAAATGGAAATAGAAGGTATTGTAATTACAATTTTATGTTTCAGTATATGGGGTAGCAGTTTATAATTATAAAAGTTGCCAGGAAGAAAAATAAGCCTGGATTTTATCTATCACTATTGATGTTGCTCGATAACTAGATTGTTAGAGAAAAAAAAAAAAAAAAAATTAAATGCCATCTTGATCCTATCGGCTAATGAAATAATAACATGGAACATATTTTAGGGGTTGTCAGCTTGACAGTCGATGCTCATATCTTTCCTTTATTCTTTCTTTTTTTTTTTTTTGCTTACCTGTGATTCATTTGTCTGTCGGAAGTAAATTTTTATCTACTATATATTTGTCAAATACCACTCACTCATTTAACACGAAATCTCAGAAACCACCGAACGGATTGGAATGAAATTCCATATGTAGCTTCCTCTAGGGCCGTAGGTGCTCACTAAGAAAGGAATTAAAAAAATTCGGACTGTATTGAGGCTAATTCGCGAAAAACGCGATTTCTCACGCATTGGAAATTTTTTGATATAACATTAGAGATCGTAATTAAACTTGGTACATTGTTTCTTATTAGATGTTAGATGCACGATAACAATTATTTTCTAAGCAGTTTGTCCTCTATCGGTACTACAAAGGGGTAAAATAACAGTACTCATATAATTTTTATTGGATGAATAATAACAGATTTTTGTCTTATGGTGATAAGCTAAGTTAAAATATAGGTTAGTTGCTTAAGCCGTACACTTTGACCACAAGTTAGGTTCCTTATTGTATTAAACAAACAAAAATACGTTACTGGCATGTCGAAACCCCATTATATGGTACTTTCTGTGAACTCATGGTTAAAATAAAAAAAAATTAACTTTTGCAAATAGTCAAATTTACTTATTGAAATTATTTTAAGAATGAAATTCTTTAAGTTTATTTAAGTAATAATAATTAACCTTAACTAAATAATTAAACTAATTTAATTTGTCCTCAATCCTTATGATATTAAACCGTAGCGGAGCACGGGACTTTTAGCTAGTATTATATATATTAATCCAGCTGATCGTCTTTGCTCTTAAGTTCTTTATTTTCCCCCCTCACCTGTATGGTTTTAAATTATTTAAATTAAATTAGCATTTAATTATTATTCGAAATAAACAATGTGCAGAAAAAAATAGGTGTTTCAAACGTGACTTTATTCATTCAAACCAATTTAGCTCCTAAACGGTAGGCCCTAGCGACAAATATTATATAACAAAAAATATTCTTCATTAAATTTCTCATCAGAAAATTTTGATCAAATTTTCAATCCGAGCTACATTAATCCAAAAACGAATCACTTTTGACCAACTAGGAAAAGATTTTCCGTGTTAAAACTATTGGGTTGTTTCACATGAAATGTCCGTTTTCAAGGTAAAGGGATTTTAGTAAAAATACAATATGAAAACAATATAATTTTATTCGAAGTATTTACCTTCTTTTTCTACACATTTTTCCCAACGTGACAACTTTTTTATCCCGGATTTGAAAAACTCTGAGCTTTGAAGTGAAACAAAATCTGAAAACGCACTTTTGATTTCAGCATCATTTGCAAAAATTTTTCCTCTGCAGAAGTTGTCTAAATTCCTGAAAAGGTGATAATCTGTTGGAGACAAGTCGGGAGAATATGGTGGGTGCGGAAGAACTTCGTACCCCAGCTCTTTAAATTTATGCATGGTAAGTTTTGAAACGTGGGGTCTAGCGTTGTCGTGTAGGAGTATAGGGCTCTTCCGATTTACCAATCCAGTTTGTTTTTTCAATAATTTTTCGTGCATTTGGCCAATTTCATTGCAGTAGGTTGTAGAGGTAATGGTCTCACCTCTAGGCAAAAAGGAATAATGTATGATTCCAGCCATGGACCACCATACTGTAACCATCAATTTTTTCGGGTGCAAATTTGGTTTTGGCATTTGTCCTGGGCTTTCGTCGATGTCTAACCACTGCCCTGACCGACGCTGATTGTCACAAGCAATCCAGCTGCCGAACGACCTAGTTTAAACTCATAAAAAAATATTACACGAAAATCGCGTGTTTCCATGTTCATATTTGAAGGTATACTAAACAGTGTGTAATTGATTGGGAAGCTAATGTTTATAAAAGAAAAGTAGAGGATTAGTAACTGCTTGATTATGATATGTGAACTTTGGAAGTAAACAACAGAGACTCGCAAAATCCTCTATGTATTTCAAATATTATAAAATCGGACATTTCATGTGAAACAACCCAATAACAATACATTTTTATGAATTGTGCCTCTTTTATTCTAGACATACTTAAATAATTGAAGGAATTGCTGAAACTAGATGTTAACTCAGTTTTTTTTTTGTTTAATTCCCGTATTATCACCTACAGTTATCGTTTTAGTACGCAAAAATTTCAATAAATAGGGAGTATTAGTTTAAATTGCATGTTAAAAGATGATCAACTAACGGAAAAGTTTCTAAGAGTAACGCGAAAATGTTTTTCCTGAACATTTTAATAAAAGTCAGTTAAGAGTCATTCTCAAAAAAATTGCCTTTTTTGGCTTTAGAAATAGAGTAAAAAAGTCGAAAAATTAACTTAATTTTTCTTGAACAAGTATATTTGTATAATTTCTTAAGTATGTCAAATTTTTGAAAAATACGTTGCAATCATGAGTTTTTTTGTTTTTTTTTATGTCAATAGAAGTGATTTTTATGTCAACCTAAATTAAATAATTTTTTAAAGACTATAATTTCATTTAAATTTTCTGTGGACAGCAATTATATCATGGGACACCTAATTTTGATTAGAATTGGTTATTGGGTTAATAATTAAATTATTTTTAAGGTCGGTAAAACTTTTAGTCAGGAATGTTACTTAATTTTCTATAATTTAGTTTCCATTTTCAAAAATGTGGTCTTATTTCAATTATAAGGAAAAAGTTTCTGTATTTAACATAAAAATCTTCAGCTCACTGTAGAATGATGTCCATGCGGTTACACTCCTGGCATTCACCTCATTTTCCCATGCTGATCAACTTCTAGATAATTTTTTTTTATTTTATTTTTTTTTATTCTTTTATTAATAGAAATTTACAACTGTACACAATGTTACAATTTACAACAAAACACATCTAGTAAATATGCAGTATATATGAGATATAATGACATGAATACAATTTGTAGAGGAACTACCCATTGGTAGTACTCTAATGAATATCTACAAAAGAAGATCACGAGGCCATCTTCTTTTCAGACGCCTCGGAGGATTGCCAGGAATGGAATGGGAAGCAAGTAAATACTTTTTAACCAATAAAATACTAACCAAACCAAAGTAAGCTCTTTATAATATAATTGTCATTTGTAGATGTAATAAAAATTGAGGCAAAGACATTTTATTGCGGTAACACTCCTGACATTGTATAAAAATACTTACCATTATTTTCGAAGCTAATAAACCTTTCTCCTCAAGGAACCGGAAGTAACTGGTTTAAAAATCAGAAGACGATGCAATACTTTTGGAGGAAGTTCCCCGACCACGAAAGCGGCAATTTTTTTGAGAATGACCCTTAACATTTTCTTCCACCAATGGTTGGTTTTTGAAGTTTTAGTTAAATGAAAAAACAATAAAATAGGATGATTTTAAAATAAAACTTCATTTCATTATTACATAGAGAAAAGAATGTTTTGAGCATGTTTACATTCTATTGCAATTTATTGTAAAATAAAGATTTGGCGAAAGGATTCGCTTGTTTAGTAAAAGATGTTTTAGTACTTAAACATATTTATTATAGTGGCCAAAATTTTATATTACAAATCGGAATAGCAAAGTTTTCACCTTGATATAAATATTTATTGGAAAATATCCATAAATTAAAAATGGGCTACCTTTCTTTTGCAACATTTTCAAACCCTTGGCTATTTATAATAGCTATAAAATTTTGTACTTAAAATTTTGGTTTAGTATTGGGAGTTGGAATTAATTTTAAAGGATTTTTTTTCGATTTTTGAGCATTTATTTAGAAAAAATGGCACAATGTATATTATTCACAGTATTGTCCATCGCTAGCGACTACTTTTTCCCATCTTTCTGGTAATTTACGGAGACCAGCTCGGAAGAAGGCTTCGTCTTTTGAGGCTATCCATGAATCCACCCATTTTTTGCAATCTTCATAAGAAGTGAACCGCTGGTCAGTCAGGTCGTGTGTCATGCTTCGAAACAAGTAGTAGTCAGCAGGAGCAATGTCTGGAGAATACGGCGGGTGGGATAGGACCTCCATTTCGCGTTTCCAGTATGTTTTGACCGCTTTAGCAACATGCGGCCGAGCGTTGTCATGTTGCAAGATTACCTTGTCGTGCCTTTCCCCAAATAGCGGTCGTTTTTCCTTCAGTGCACGGCTCAAACGCATCAACTGAGTTCGGTAGAGGTCTCCCGTGATCGTTTCATTCGGTTTCAGCAGCTCATAATAGACCACGCCCATCACCTCCGAAACCAGTACTCACAAGTGGAAATCGATGGAGCATAGTCCCCATAAGCCTCGCAAACTAACCGATGGGTTTTCAGCTGCTTTTTTCTTCAAATGAAAGCAGAAAAGCAAAGCCTTCCCGCAAATTCGTCTTACTTGGCACAAAAGTTGACATGTTTAGAGAGCAAAAAAAATAATGTTGTTCACACTTCAGAGAAATGACACCTACTGAAAATCAAAGCTAAATGATGACGCTTCAACATGAATATAGCAACAAGTTGGCCCGATGGGATTAGAGACTAGTAATACCATCTCTTATCAATCCTTATTAATCCAAAATTAATTCCAACTCCAAATAGATAAAACATTATAAACTAATCTTTATATTAATATACATTATATAAATACATATTTTTTTAAAATTTAATTTATTAAATTATTTTAGAAACCATTAGAGCTATTTCTGTGGTGCCATCTTTTATGCCTCTTGATTTTGCTTGTGCCTATAACGATTAAATTTTAGTATGACTACCTGAGGTAGAATCTACAATATTTTCTTTAATTATTCACAGTATAATGCTGTAAATAGATTCCTGGTATGTTAATAATGGCGGTATAGGATGCCCACGTGTCAAAGTATGACAGATGAAAGTGAACATTTTTTTAGTATATTTCTTCAAATTAAATATCACTTGACAATTGAGTCAGTCAGTCATTTTATAATTATACTTGTATGATCATGTAATAATAATTAAAATACTTAATGAACATTCAATTTGAATGGGATAAATATCTGTCAAACAAAATTTTAACCACTCTAAGGATAGGTTTTTTTTTTCATTAATAGATTTTTTTTCATTAATTACGAACTAATTTAATTAATAACGAATTTAAGATATTTAAACCACCTATCCAGTAACATTTTAAGTTTATAAAAGCTTTTTTATTATTATATCAATTTATTGAAATTTACAACTGTACAAAATATATAAATTAAGTAAATGTGTTGTTAAATATTACAATAACATGACAAAACTTAAAAAAGAACTACTCATCGATAGCACTTCAATAAAAATTCTACACTTTCTAGTGTAGGTAGTGGAGACCTTCTGTTCTCCGGGCCATCTTCTTTTCAGACGCCTCGGATGATTATCGTGAATGGTGTGGGAAGCAAGTTGAGAAATTAGGGGATTTGAGTGGTTATGGAGCTTACTATGGAAGGATAGGTATCTGGTTGGGGCTAACTCAGCAACATATGGAACATTAAGATCGTTATGGATAAGTTTATCGGTGACAAAGTAAGGAGCATTGAGGATTTTTCGAAGGATTATGGATTGTAAGGATTGGATACGAGATGAATTGGATGGTTTAGTGGAGCCCCAAAGCTCAACTCCGTACGTCTAAATAGGTCTAATCACAGTCATGTAAATGAGTCTTTTGTAATTAATTGGGAGCTTTGAACGTATGACTAGTAAATGTAGAAGTAGTCTGTAACGACGGGCAGTTTTCTTGTTTCAGTCTTGTACCTATGTGGATTCCAAGTAAGACGTTTGTACAAGTGGAGGCCTAGGTAGCGGATCTGTTAAACAGGGATTAGTGGAATATCATTAAAGGATACTGTTGGTCAGGGACGTCGTAGGTTAAAGGTTATTTAGTGAGATTTTTTTTTTGATTTTGATTCTCCATTTTTGACACCTTTCTTGAAGGCTTAGGAAATGGGATTGGAGTGTTTGGGAGGCAATGAAGGATCATTATTTACTGATAACACACAAGTGTCATCAACGTAAGAGGTGAAGACTGTGGTAGGATGATTGAATTTATAAAAGCTAAAATATTTATCTTGAAAAAAAAACAACTGCAACTTGTACTATTTACATGGTACATAGTTATAATATAGTTACAAAAATGAAATATAAGAATACAGGTATCTTTTTAGCAGTGACAAAGAAAAATTCGATTATTTTTAACTCGACATACAAAATCACATAAATAAATCCAGCATTTCCAGTTGCCTCTTTGAAAATAAGGTTCGCCCTGTAAATAGTTTATTTTTGGAAACCCATGAACGAAAAGGAAATTATTTGTATTATGGTCTGCAAAGTATTTTTTTAACTTTAGAAACTTACGCCGTTTTTTCTATCTCCTGAAAAGGAACAAGTCGTCGTTTAGGTACTCGTTTAAAATAAAAAAATTATTACAAAACAATACTAAAGAAAGTTAGGGACAAAGTAAACATAAACATCAATAAAAACATTACAGGAAACGGCAAAGGAAACAAAATAGCCAAAACAATGCCAGATATTAATAGGGTTCTTACTTCCATAGTGACCATATAAATATATTTACAGAAATACTGTTATAAGTAAATACAATTTATTATTTACTCTAGATTCTTCGAATTAAAACTTTTATTACGAATTTTTAAAAAGTTATCCGCCGCATAAAAGGAAGTAAAAGCAACAAAAAAATGATGCCGCGGTCGAGCGTTACTTACAAGGGGACGTTTTGAGTTGTAATCACAGATTCGAATGCCTATTTTCGTGTAAACTATAAAGGGACCTATAATAGTGCAAAACTAGAGTTATAGCCGCCAATGAGCATTAGGAGCCGTAGGAAAAAAAAAAAAAAAAAAAAAAAAATCACTTTTGTTTTTTTTCTCAGCTCTCAGTCAAGATAGAGAAATGATTCTTCACGTTAAATTGAAGGGTGCAGTGAAAAAAACAAGGATAGTCACAAATTGATAATTTTGAGAAAAGCTAATTCTTAAGTTTAAAACATTGTGAAAATTGTAAACTAACATATTTTTCAATTGTTAACGTTTTGTTAGAGCCACCGTTATTTCTTTAGGTAAATGTCAACAAAGTAGGTAGAAATTAAAAAATTGTATCAATAAAATAATTCATTTTTCACAAAAACTACAAACTTAAAGGAATAAAATAAGGAAAGTCACAATATTTTTGTTGGCTAAAATACAATATTTTCTTGCTTTAGCTCCATCTTTCGCAAAGAACCTGATTATGCTACCTGTTATGATAGAATATTCATTGTTGGTATGCACTAATCAAAACAATATTTGTTGTTATGAGTAAAGAAAATATCACTGATGAAGCAACTTCTCGTAAAATTCTTGGTTTTTTGGTTGACAAAATTCTTTCAACACTTGGAGATCGTCATATTTTGATTTGACAACTGCAGGAGATGTTTGTATGATGCTGTCGGTATCTCAAATTCTTCCGATTTTAATATTCCTTCTGGTTTCAAGGATGTATTTTTCTTGTTTCTAACGATGATAGAGTGGCTCTCCCAAGCACCATTATAAGTGCTACGATGGTAAACGAGACCTGGTTTGTATTGAGACAATCTCGATTCCCTCACTTTTTGAATCGGAAAAGAGCACTTGGGAGGAAATTTATGTTCTAGAAACATCGTCCAATTTTTTTTATGTTTCTATCTAACGGGGACAACTTTAAATGGCTCTGGTTTCTGGTTCTGAACAATCATTGAACATTGCATCTTCAACAGCCAGACGAGGTCTGCGTCTAGCAATAGGAACCATAGTAATTAATCCCGCTAAATAGCAATTATGAGCATCAACGGATAGTAAAGCGTTGAAGGCACCAATAATATGTTTTCTTTCCTCACCTGTGATGTTTTGGATGCATTTAAGTTTGCATTGGCAATCTGTACCCAACTCGTGAGATTGTAGCCGCAATTTCTTCATTACATCAGCTACTCTTCCCGTTTTCTTTCTTTTCTTAGATCTTCTTGGATCGCTCATAACTCTGTCTTCATCACTCTCACTTAACATTGTTTTATCGCCAAACAATCCAATGACTAAGGAAAGTCGAAAACATAATGAAAACAAAGTGTAAATGCCTAACAGGTAACTGTTGGCATGGTTACATCTGTGACTCTCCTTGTTTTTTTTCCTGTAGGCTGGTTTTCCATTCTGGATTTTCACTGGATTTTCCTTATTTTAGCCTTAATACAGTGTTATCAACTGATAGTACTCGTAAAGACCAACAGAATGCGCCGAAAAAACGAAAAATTGGAATATCATGGACTATTCTTGTTTTTTTCCCTGTACCCTTCAATTGTAATTTTGTACGCTATTTGAAATAAAAAAACTTTCGTTATGCTCAAGATACTATCTGGCTTATGGGTGCTCAAAAACTCGAAACAAATGACAAAATTCCAATGAAATCCGCTGTAAATCTGTGGAAACTTTTTTCCATGAAACACTAGCCTCAAATTTCGATTTAGTGCACCAAAAAACTCTTATATGTGAAAATCATAAAATATTTATTTTTTACCCTCCTCGAGGACGTTAAAATTTCGAAGATTTCATCAACAATTTCTAGCAGCCATAACAACTGCTGTGTTCAACCGATTACAATAGTAATAGCATCACAAGAATCAGCTTCAGTAGACAAAAACTAATGTGAATAAAAACTTCCAAGGTCAACTATAATTTGAGATATTTCTATTAGGAGAAATTCCACGGCCTCCGGATTTGAGCTAAACTGTACAGTTTTAAAGTTTCAAGATGATCTTAAAATTTGATTTCAATCGGTGTCGAAATATGTGAGATAGCGCGAATTATTTACCAGTAATTGACAGCCTTCAAAAATCTTACAATATTTTTAAGGTAAAAAAAAAAATTATTTTTGATTTTTTTGACAAAGTTTAGTTTTTACATGTTTTTCGAGATGAGGAATCTGAAAATCATATCAGTTTTTAGTTTAACAATTTGGCTCAGCTATATTTAAATTTCAAATTGCATTGAAACCCTTAGATCGATGAATAATCTAAAACTAACATCAGGCTTTGGTTACAAAAAAACTCCATTCTTTAAAAATGGTATTATTTGAAATTTATTGTGTAAAAAAAAAAAAAAAATAGATTATATAATCTACTATATGTAAGTTTGCTACCATGTGATAACAACACTGCTGCAACCTTAAATGTGTGTGGGACTTTTAATTAAAACATATGTGAGAGACAAAGTGTTAATAACTTTGGTTAGTTTATTGTTATATTGTTTAAAGTGTTTTATGTTATAATTACTAGTTAGAAAGAACGTGTAATTTAATTCATTTGTAATAAAAGAATAAAATCACGTTAAAACAATCTTACAAATTAAATTACAAGATTCCAACTAGTAAGAAATGGATATAATTTATGTTCAAGTTGTTAAGAAAGCTGAGGAAGAATTTGTGATCCAATGCATATCCATTGATAAAAATACTTGGTATTTAGTGCCAGAAGAATTTAAAGAGGTAAGTAACCACATTTCTCTATCAAATAAAACAACAATAAAAAATGCAATGAGGGCAATTAAGAACCAAAAAGGTTATAGAACAGTTGCGGTAAAAATCGATGAAGATATAAAAAAAGAATATTTCGATGAAGTTGATAATGTTTGCTTTCGAGAATTGCCATTAGAAGAATGTGACCCAATATCCAGAGTTGTTCAAGCTGAACAAATTGAGTTAGAAAATCGGATTAGACAATTAGAAAACCAATTATATTCAAATTTAAAACAAGAGGAAATCAAATTTAATCAAATCGAAAAAAAATTTATTCTAGAGAAATTTGAAAAAAATCAATCAGATCCTAAAGAATGGTTAGCTAAATTCGAAGACGAGTGTAGCCGCTTCCAGGTGAATTCCGATAGTAGTAAAATTCAGGCTTTGCGCTTTTTTGTCATGGGCCCAGCAAAAGATTGGTTTGAAATAAATCTGAAGAAAATAGGTGTAAATGTTCATTGGAATACTTGGAAGGAGTCATTCTTGAACGTTTTTGTTGATAAAGGCTGGTACATTGTTAGGAAAGCTTTTAACTACAAATATTTGGGTGGATCTCTAATCGATTTCGCGCTTATAAAGGAAAAGTTATGCCTAGAAGTAGAACCTAAGGGTACTGAATTATCACGTATCAACCTCATAGTTTTTGGGTTGCCGAAAAAAGCCCAAGAAGAACTGGATAGAGAAAAAATTAACAAGATGGAAGACTTATATGCGGAACTCCGAAAAATAGAGGACTCGTTTTCGAGAAAGAAAGAGGAAAATTCCTCAAATCCTAGATTGAAATATAGTCCTGACCCGGAAACTTTTAAGAGAGATAAATTTCACTCAAAGAACGAAGGTCAAAAGAAGGCATGTTCAATTTGTGCAGCTATTGGTTTTCCGTATCGATACCATCTCGTAGCGGAGTGCCGTAATCGAAATAAAGTCTCAGAAAAACTAAAATCAAACAAGGCTGAAGGGTTTTCTGGGATTGACGACATACAGATATTACAAACAGACTTAGGTGACAAACATTTAAACTGAAGAACCGGGCGAAATTAGATCCGTTGATAAAGCTAAACGTAATCATATGTGACAAAATTAAAACAAAAGCTATCTATGATAGTGGCTCCAACGTTACATTAATTTCTCAACGAATTGCTGATTTGCTAAAGTTGAAGTTAATAGAACAAAAGAATGTATTGAAAAACTATCAGCGGATTAAATTTCACTTCAGCCCGGGCTACAATTTCACTTCGTATTGGACGTATTACTGATCACATTACAACTTACGTTGTCAAGAACGATCATTTTTCTTATGACATCTTATTGGGGATTGATGCCATAAAAAAATTTCAATTGATTCAAGACGAAAACTTAAAAATACTACAACGAACAGACAACAACAATGTGATAGATATAGATGAAAACCGATCCAATAGTGATCGAGAAGATAATTTACATCGATCTAAATTAGATCAGATGATTAAAAATAAATTCAATGATAGTCAAGTTTTAATTGATAAAAATGATTCTAATGATTATATTGGATTAAATTTTAATGAAAATTAAAAATAGAAGAATTCGGTGCCAATTTAAATCATATTGAAAACGAAGAGCGAAAACAGCAGATTGTAAATCTAATTGAAAAACATAAAAATATTTTTGCAAAGGATAAATTTGATATAGGGAGAGTAAAATCAAAAGAAGCAGAGATAAAATTATTATCTAACGAGTATGTTACTTGTCGACCGTATAAATGCTCAATTCCTGACGATGAAGAAATAAGAAATCAGATTAAGGCATTATTGCAAGCAAAGATTATTGAAGAATCAGATTCTCCATTCGCTTCCCCTGTAACCCTCGCGTTCAAAAAAGAGGAGAACAAGAAATCACGCTTGTGTATCGATTTTCGTAAATTAAATAAACTCGTAGTTCCAGAAGTTTTTCCATTTCCTACAATACAAGACGTAATCGACAAAGTTGTTAATTGTGAATACTTTACAGTTTTAGACATCAATTCGGCATTTTGGTGTATTACACTAAAAAAAGAAGACAGAGAAAAAACTTCTTTTATCACGACTTATGGAAAGTTCATGTTTAAAGTCCTTCCATTTGGTCTGAAAAATGCTCCGGCCACGTTCCAGAGAATCTTATCAAATATTATAAGAAGAAATGGTTTGGATGAATTTTGCATCAATTATATTGATGATATTTTGATATTCTCTCAAACCTGGAAAGATCATCTTCAACATATCGAACAATTTTTGCAGATGACTGATGCTGAAGGATTCAAACTAAAATTAGTCAAGTGTTTGTTTGCAGCTAAATCTGTCAAATATTTAGGCCACACAATTTCAAAGAACAGAGTCTCACCAGCCCAAGGTAATTTAGTTTCAATTCAAAACCTACAAAGACCATCAGATAAGACTGGAGTACGAAGTGTTTTAGGTTCAATCAACTTTTACCTGAGATATATAGAAAATAGTTCTCAAAAGCTGGAACCATTGCATCGATTATTAAGAAAAGATGTGAAGTTTGAATGGTCCGATGATTGCGAAAAAGCTTTTAATATGATAAAAGATTATTTATGTACGGCTCCAATATTGTCAATTTACGATTATAAGAAGCCCGTCTTCATTGAAACAGACGCCAGTTTTAAAGGTATAGGCGCTACCCTAAAACAGCCACAAGAAGATGGAATACTGCATCCTGTATCATATTATTCAAGAAAACTATCGGAAAAGGAAAAACGTTTAGATATCATTCATTTGGAATGCAAAGCGATCAAAGACGCAATCAAATTTTGGCAATATTATCTAATAGGACGCCACTTTACTGTATGTAGCGATCATAAGCCATTAGAAAACTTAAAGACTAAGGCCAGATCAGATGAAATACTGGGCGATCTAATTCTTTATTTATCACAATTTAATTTTAACATAATTTATAAAAAAGGCAAAGAAAATATTCTAGCCGACTTATTATCAAGAAATCCGGTTTTAGAATATTTCAATAATGAAGATGCAATCAGGATCGTGAACTTAATCGATCTACCTCAGATATTAAAAGACCAAGCTGAACACCTTTCGGAGTTGAAAATAGAAAAACAGACTGACTATAAGCAAGGAATGATCCTTAAAAGATTAAAGGGCAAACTTAGAATATTTGTATCTCCAAAATTAGGAATGAAAATCATTAAACTGGTTCATGAGCATTATGGTCACATTGGTCCAGCACAGATGATCGCCACAATTCAGCCGCATTATTACTTCAAGGGTTTCTACAAAGAAATTCATACTTTCTGTAAAAGTTGCCACATTTGTGTTAGAAATAAAGTCCGTCGCAGTAGAGCAATCGGCCTTCTCTCACAATTAGGTCCTGCCACTGAGCCGTTCCAAATAATGTCATTAGATACAGTTGGAGGGTTTTCAGGGAACCGATCACCAAAGAGATATATGCACATTTTGGTGGATCATTTTACCAGATTCGCATGGATCTCGACTAGTAAGGGTCAAAGCGCTCACGACTTTATAAATCTAATCCATCCAATAGCAAAAATACAAATATTTCGATCCTATTAGCAGACCAATATACTTCTATAAATTCTACTCATTTTCAAAATTATTTGGATAAAAAAGGAATTCAGATTGTTTTTACCTGCATTGATCATCCTGAATCAAATGGACTTAACGAAAGGTTAAATCAGACGCTGGTGAATCGTTTAAGGTGCAAAATAAACAGCAGCGAGACAAATAAAGCCTGGCCGATTCTCGCAAAGGAATGTGTCAATGAGTATAATGATACAATTCATAGCTCAACACAATTTGCACCATCTTACTTACTCCTAGGGGAAGAAACAAGCTATATCTCCTCTTATCGAAGACAATCCATCTTCCCTTGAAGAAGACCGAAAAATAGCTTTTCAAAATTCTTTAAGGAGCTTTCAAATAAACAAAAATAGAATAGACAAGAATAGAATACAGCACGATTTCAAGATTGGCGATTTAGTGTACATCGAAAACGGAAACAAATTAAATCGCAACAAACTGGACCCCGTACGAGTTGGACCTTTTTCAATCATCCGACAGATTTCACCAACATTTTATGAAGTAGCAAGCGGAAAAAAGAAGAAGACTTCAAATTTCTTCCATTCTAGCAAGCTGCTTCCCTTTTCTCCCTGTGAATCTTCTTCAGGGGTGGAGGTGTAAGTTTGCTACCATGTGATAACAACACTGCTGCAACCTTAAATGTGTGTGGGACTTTTAATTAAAACATATGTGAGAGACAAAGTGTTAATAACTTTGGTTAGTTTATTGTTATATTGTTTAAAGTGTTTTATGTTATAATTACTAGTTAGAAAGAACGTGTAATTTAATTCATTTGTAATAAAAGAATAAAATCACGTTAAAACAATCTTACATATATTTGTCAAATACCACTCACTCATTTAACACGAAATCTCAAAAACCACCGAACGGATGGGAATGAAATTCGATATGTAGCTTCCTCTAGGGTCATAGGTGCTCGCTAAGAGAAGAATTAAAAAAAATCAGCCTAGATCGCGGCTAATTCGCGAAAAATGCGATTACAATTTTTATTGGGTGAATAATAATAGATTGATTGTCATATGGTATTTGGAGATAAGCTAAGTTAAAAAATAGGTTAGATGTTTAAGCCGCACACTTTGACCACAAATTAAGTTCCTTATAGTTGTAAACAAACAGAAAGATCTACAAGATTTCCAGGTGGTTATCAGTTTTGACAAGAAGCCTTCAAATGTTCACTGAGGACGTTACAATACTCCTACCGCTAACGAAGTTGCTGTCTTGATTGTTGGCCAGGTGTTTGAAAAGCGAGACATTGTTCTCCACAGCAGGGACAAAAAACTGATAAGAATCAGTGAGTTCTATCAAGCGTATGATTCTCTTCAGTATCGTCTCAGGTTCTGCCATGGAGAAGATGGGTAAAGTATTAACATTCCTCAGCGTGACCCAAACACCAATACAATACTTAAGAAAACTGAGTCGACAGCTGATTTTTACGCCTAAATGTTGATGGAACGAGAAGGTGAAGAACCTTATTTACTTTAATTTTGTAATCTCCTCAACCAATTTATGCTTCATATGTACGCACAATTAGAAACAGAAAGACTAAACTTTATTCGAAAAAATCAAAAAAGTTGAGAAGTTAAGACTATATTCACTTAAAGTATGCCATAAGAAAAGCTGATGGTCTGGTATTAGAGTTGGGTAAGATGGTAGTGCTGCCTCGAAGCTTCACTGGAGGACTGTCAATATAATATAAAATTACCTTTTGCAAATGGTCAAATTTACTTATTGAAATTCTTTTAAGAATGGAATTCTTTAGGTTTATTTAAGTAATAATAATTATCAACGTTAAGCTTAACTTTAACTTATTTAATTTGTCCTTAATTCTAATGATATTAAACCGTAGCGGAGCAGGGTACTTTCAGCTAGTAATAATAATAAAATTAGATCATTTTTAAACGTTTTATTTATATAATATATGGTCAGTATGGAACTAGGGACCCTATTAATATCTGGCATTGTTTCTATATATATACATATATATATATATATATATATATATATATATATATATATATATATATATATATATATATATATAGAGAGAGAGAGAGAGAGAGAGAAAGGGAGGAAAAGGTAAGGCGAAACAATGATTAACATCAATTATTTCATTTCAAAAACAACGATTTAAAAAAAAAAAAAAACTTTCAAATTAGTACTAGAAAAATTGGGGTGTAATTATTGCCCTCTCCAGACAAGTCACAAAAATAGTTTTAAAATATTCGAAACGGTAGAGTTTATTTAAAACGGAAAACAAAGTTATAGAAATTGCAATCACGACTAGATTTTTCAGCCCCAGCACGATCTAAGTTTCCACATTTGGGAAGATTTAACCCCACACCTTTTCCCTTCAGATTCTTCAAAGAACTTGCCATCACAAAAGATGCAAGTTGTGATCTCAAACTCGAGATATGTACGAAGTTCCCAGGGAAATGGGGGTCTATATTTCCACCAAAAAAGGGTACCCATATTTAGACCAACTCCACCTAAGAAAGATGGCCACTATCATATGTAACCTAAAAGAGTGCCTGACTCAAGGTGGTGCTTCAAAAGATAGCTTTAGATCTCCACTTTTCAGAAATAATTGTGATAATATTATTAAATAAACAAAAGAACAGGAAACGAAGATAGTTCCACATGTCTCTCAAACGTTCACAAACCACAATGAACACCAATTTGCACAATAACTCAAGCTGCACCCACACTAGTTAAAAGAACGGTTCCAACTGCTCACAGCTATCTTACATTAGCAAATGGCTCCATAGACAGTCCTCGCCGCCAGTCTTCAATATCTCCCTTAGCCAATAGGGAGGGGTGCCCATATTTACACCATTTTTTTTTTTTTTTTTCATTCAAACCAATATAGCTCCTAAACCAATAAATTTCTGATCAGAAAGCTGTTGTTTGATTCGTTCTACACCAACAGACCTACGGGGGTGTCAGAATGTTACAGTTCTGAGGGTGAAAAACTTTACACATTTTGAGGGTAAAAAAACGTTACACAAGAAAACTATAGACCCTCCAGCCAAAAGACAACCATGTAAAAAATTAAATTTCAGAAAATAAAATTTAATTTAGTGTCCATGAACCTAACAACGTTCTTTTAAATAGGACAATAGACCCTGTTTATGTATGTAGCATCATTCTTCACATATTTAGCATAAATCCTTTTAAAAGGTGTTTGAACTTATATACGTATGGTATTATCATCTTTTCAAGGTTAGAAATTTTTCAGAATATCAACATAACATATTCACATTATTAAATAATTTTGATTAATTATTTTTTAAATAATTAAAAATTATCATAATAACTCCAGCTCCTTCTCACACCAAAATACCGATCGAGTCAAGTCGCGATCTGCAATCGATTCTTAAATATTACCTTTTGCATATTGAGGAAAGACACTGTCTGATACGGTTTTTATTATTGTTCAGAAGATAATATAACGTTTTCACTCGCTATAATTATTTATTTATAAACTAAATATGAACTCAGTACAAAAGAGATGGGTGCTTTAGGTTCTCTCCAACTGACCCTTCCGCCTCAGTGCATTTAGTCCATTTCAGGTCCCGATATCGTTCAGAGGTTCTTTCTGTTTTACCGCATTAGGTGAGTGAACAGAACAGAAGCCATCTCTTAATCCCGCCCCGAACCCCCACCGCCACTCTTCTATATCGTACCTTTTTAGCAAAAAGAGTAAACGGGAAGGAGTCGTTAGCGTTAAAAAACTATCTTCAGCCTCCCGTAGAATGGGTTAACAACGAATTAATATCCTTCCGCCGTCTTAAAACAGTTAAATAGTCGAATATTTTTAAAAAAGTGTCCTTTTTAGGTCCGCGATCTTAAAACCGTTAAATATTTTAAAACAGTATCCTGGAGGACAAGAATGGCAAAAGTTATCCTTCGGATAACTTAAAAAAAACCCGTTAAAACAGCAATCCTTCAGGACGAAAAAGCTAATTCTAATTGTGGATGGAGAGAGTGGCCAAGGATGTCCTTCCTCGGCCTCGAAAAAATCGTCAGATCCTGGCAGATCTGTAAAAACAGTGTCCTCTGTAGGATTATATAATCCTATATAATATAATATAGGACACTGTTTTACAGATCTGCCAGGATCTGACGATTTTGGAGGCCGAGGAAGGACAAATCAAATTATTATTATTATTTAGATTAGAACGATCTAATAAATAAAACGGGTAAATATTTTTTTTTTTTTTAATATTAAATATATAAATATGGTGCAGGCAATAAGAATTGGTTGAATTTATTTAAGTACCAACTTTAATAGCAATGAAGGTATGAGAAGGATAAGGGAGAGTAGTACAGTAGTAAGGAGGTACCGCTCCTTTCTTCACATATCTGTAAGAGTCCAGTATATCTCTGATCCAACTCTTTTTCATTCTTCTTCAGGTAATATCATTTAATATCATGTGTGTTTTTACGTAGGTTTAATGTGGAGCGATGTTGCTAAAGTTTCAGGCTGCTTTTATGATTGGTTATAAATAGAGTATAATGAGTTATGCCGGGGTAAGGCCAGTTCCTGTGGTAATAAAAATGTGAAGAATATTGTAAAGTATATTGGTACTCACACCAATATACTTTACAATATTCTTCTCTTACAAATTAAAAAAAAAAAATAATATATACATATATGCAGTATGATGAATGAGACCAAAAATGAAGACAAATGCCACTTACCACACCTTTCTATTCCAATCCGTTGCAAGTACAGTGGAAACTCGTTATTTCGTCACACGATAATTCGTCTTATTCTGTATTATGTCAGTTGTTTTTTTTTTTTTTTTTTTTTTTAATTGGTAACTATAAATAACAAAATTAATGTAATGTATTTTTTCCCCTTGCTACTTATTTAATCTTTAAACCGCCTCATTTGGTTTGTTACTAAAAAAATACGCCTATATTGATACATTTTGTAAATTATTTAATAGGAGAAGTAGATTGTTGGGGTATGTATTCATAAAGATACACAGCAATTAAAAAATAAGTTTTTTTTAATTTGTAATGCCAACGTTTCAACTTTAATTGTTTCAAGCCTTCATGAGGGTTTCAAAGACAGATGTAAACACAAACTTACCTTTCTTTTTTTTTTCAGTTTCTGTTTGCATTTGTCTTTGAAACCCTGATGAAGGCTTGCGATGCAAGTTGAAACGTTGGCATTACAAATTAAAAAAACTTATTTTTTAATTGCTGTGTAAATTATTTAATAGAAAAAAAAAACAAAACAAGAAAAAGGTAAATATGTTTTTTTTTTTTCTATTTTATACATTTATTTACGTTTTCGTATATAACTTCATTTTTTAAAAGGGTTGTGTTCCAAGGTTATTGTGTTTTTTGCCATTGTCACCCAAGTCCAATGTTTATAATGCTCATATGGTATTTTTATACTCAATAAAATGCAAAAGAAATTACAATTATATAGTTTAAAATGCTTTTTTGTTACTTTACCAGCAAAATTCTGTAATTCCTCATTTCCATTATTTCATCACCCTCCCTCCCCCAACCATGACGAATTATCGAGTTTCTATTGTATATATAAATTCTAAAAATTTTTTGGGTAACCCACGTTTTTTTTGCTATAAAAGCTGTAATATCTCCACTTGACTCAAAGGTTTTTCAAATTTTGAAATTTACGGATATAGCATTAAATTTCATATAAGACCAAAGTACATGTAACCTTGAATTTTATAAACTTGTGGCCTAAAGAACAGGTTGATCTCCAACTTATTTAGAAAAGTTACAATTTCTTATATTACTTCAACCCTCAACGTTTAGAAAACAATCCACAAAACTGCAAATATCACAAAAACTAGCATACTTAACCAGCTTTTGAATTGATCATTGCATGCTGATTTCGTGGAGAAATTCACTTTTGAAACCGTGAGAACATGGTGTTTTAATTTTTCTGTACAAATCAGGAAATTGTTTAAGAAAAACATTATGAAAATCGCTTGGTGAAAATCTGTATTCTATACAAAATAAACTCTTCATTGTAGCAAAAAGGAAAGAAAAAAAATCTCATTTATTATTAATTTTTTTATATATTTTTTAATTCTTTTATTAATAGAAATTTACAACTGTATTAGAAAACCCATCCAGTAAATATGCGGTATATATGAGATATAATGACATGAATAAAACTTGTAGAGGAACTACCCATTGGTAGTACTCTAATGAATATTTACAAAAGAAGATTACGAGGCCATCTTCTTTTCAGATGCCTCAGAGGATTGCCGGGAATGGAATGGGAAGCTAGCTGTGCAACAAGTGGATTTGGATGACAACAACAACAACAACAGTGGCTCTACACTAGCATGCAGAACCTTGGCCTCTTCCAAGATTCCCCTCCATTTGTTTCTGTCACCAGCTGCTCTCCTCCAATACCTCACACCAAGTGTCTTTAGGTCTGCCTCAACATCTTCCCTCCAGCGCAATCTAGGTCTTCCTCATTTTCTCTCTTGCCTCCATCTTAATCTCCTTTGCTTTATTGTAGCAACCAAATCTGGAGCTTTGTGCAGTTCCCTTAGTTCCTGGTTGCTTTTTATTCTCCATATATTTCCATCTTTAGTATGGCCGTATATCCTCCTCAAAATTTTTCTCTCCCATCTATTTATAATGCTTTCATTCTTTGCAGTGAGCGTCCAGGTTTCACTCCCATACAATACGACTGGTTTAAGCATGGTTTGGTAAACCCTTATTTTTAAATTTTTAGGGAGCATTTTTTTGCCTATTATTTTGCTGAGGGCCCAATAACACCTATTACCAGCCTTTAATCTTTCTTTTATTTCATCATCTACTTCATTTCTTGAAGTAATGACGCTACCTAGGTACTTAAATTTTTTAACACTTTCGAAGTGGTATCCTGCCCCTTCTAGGTTTTCCACCACATTTTGTTCCTTCGACGTCGATTTGGATGAGCAGTGAGTTTATTATGAAAGGAAAGGTACCTGGTTCTTGCCAAATCAGCAACATATGGTATATTAAGGTCATTGTGGATCAGTTTATTTGTGACAAAGTAAGGAGCATCTAGGATTTTTCGAAGGATTATGGATTGAAGTGATTGGATGCGGGAAGAATTCAATGGTTTGGTGGATTCCCATATTTATTATTAATAAACGTTAGGAACTGACCTAACGTCTCATAATAAAAGAAAGAACAATGACGTTGATTTTTCTCAATACTTTGAACATTCTTATTTTTATATTACGAATTTTCTTGTTTAATTTAAATGGAAGGAGATTATTATTCAGTTTATCGATATATCTACATGAAGAAGACAACTATTATGAGTGGAGTTACGTAAAAAACGCATACACTTACCAACGGTAGTGATGGGCATTTGTCTTCATTTTTAATCTAGTTTTACTCAATTTTTTTCTATTTTTTTTTTTTTTTACAATAACATTGAATTACCCTGTGCATATTATACATGTCACTCATGGGCTACAATAGCGGTACAACTCAAAAAAAACATGTTTTGAGATAAGTGGGTCTAAAGTTTTCATTGCAAAGGAAAATGCATAGGAAATGCCTTAGTTTGGAATAACAAAATCACCTACAAGTTGATACCTTCTCTAAAGGGTCATTTACTAATGTCTGCATAATTTTGATTTTATTTTTCAAATGCCAGTTTTGAAAAAAATGTAATAACGAGCTGTTGTTTTGAAATCCTTGTATGTTTTAGATGGTTAATGTTTAACATTCGAAATTAATCTTCAAAATAAAAATTTAAATCGATAGAAGTGGAAATTAGAATAGATAATTCCATTCTAATTGTATCGATCCTTCTACACCATCATGCGTACCTCAAGTTAGACAGTTTTCTTCTATAATTTTTTATGTTTTTTGGACATCGAGATTCGTTCAAAGTTTTTAATTACAGATGCGGTCTCTTTTGTTTTTCCCTTTCATTTTCTTGAGTAACCACATTTCTGATGCTCGTAATTTGATTCTTTGGTACCTGACCTGTGACCTTTTTCCCCGAAAAAGGACTTATTGATTTTTAGGATTGATGAATTAATTGCCACTCCTATTGGGATTATTTTATTAGAATACTAGTTTCGAATGCTAAACATTCATCATCTGTTCGAAACACATACGAATTTTTCAACTCATCAGCACTATGTTAAATAGATTATATATATACTAAAGTTTTCCAAAACGTAAGGCAAGAAATTAAATATTGGTACTCACCCGAGGAGATCTAAGAGTTTTATGAAATATATCCATCGTGGAGGGGGGAAAAAGGCCAGCTAGGTTAATTTTTTGGGGTTTTTACCTTGTGATTTCCCCTCTGACCCATTGGATTTTTCGGTTCATATTGAAAACATATTTAAAATGGGGTTACTGGAAATGTTCATTTCATTTAAAAAAAAATTTAGATCGGCTTTAATTGATTATATTATTTCTAATGATTCATAAATATTTAATTGTAGCTTAAAATTAATAAAATAATACTAATAGAAGTGGCAATTAATTCATCAGTCCTAATTGTATTGATCCTTCTATACCACCATGGTGTACCTCAAGCGATAAATATCATAATTTTGTGTTTATTTGAACTACCTTCATGCCTTTCGGCCACACGATCTTTGTAATGGCGACTTAACACGCAAAATATAAGCATGACCCCGATTGAGATAATTAAACAGTCAGTAATTTTCTTATTCGTTTAGAGGACCTTTTTGCTTTTCTGCTTCTGTCCTTGTCTTTCTTCTTTCAAAAGACCAGTTTTTGAATCAAAGACCTGGTATCACTTATATTTATGAATTTTAAAAATTTAAGAAAAGAAATCAAGCATGTTGATAGTCAGCTAAGAAGGCAAAATAGACTGAGTGTAAACAAACAAAAGAGTCAGGTACAGATAATAAACCTTTAGGTTTTCCCTATAACTGATTACCACTACTTCCATTTTAAATTTGTTTCCAGGACTGCTTTACAAGCTCCGCAAATTCCTTCCCTCAATATACTTCCTTATTATCCGTTCCTATCTCAGTGATGGAACGTTCAAAGTGAATCATAAATTTTCTTACTCTTCCCTTTTTACACAATCTTCGGTGTTCCTCAAGGTAGTATCCTAGGCCCCATCCTCTACACAATCTATACAGCTGACATTTTTTTTTTTTTTTTTCAAGATAAACATTTTAGGTTTTATTAATATAACTCAGCCTACCACTTACGCTGATGACACATGTCTATTATCAGTAACAATGATCCCTTCATTGCCTCCCAAACACTCCATTCCCATATCCTAAAAATTCAAGAATGGTGTCAAAAATAGAGAATCAAAATAAATCAGAACAAATTTCATCAAACAACCTTTACCCTTCGTCGTAAACCTACGACTTCCTGTCCTGTATCCTTTAATGATATTCCACTAATCCCTGTTGAACAGATCCTATACTTGGACAAACGTCTAACTTGGAATCCACATACAAGACTGAAACTATAAGAAACTGCTCGTCGTTATAGACTACTTCAACATTTACTAGGCAAGCGTTCAAAGTTCCCAATTAATTAGAAAATACTCATTTACATGACTGTGATTAGACCTATTTGGACGTACGGAGTTGAACTTTGGGGCTCTATTAAATCATCCAATTCATCTCGTATCCAATCCTTACAATCCAAATTCCTCAAAAAAATCCTCAATGCACCAATAAACTTACCCATAAAGACCTTAATGTTCCAAATGTTGCTGATTTGGCCCACACCAGATACTTATCCTTTCATAGTAAGCTCCATAGCCACTCAAATCCACTAGTTGTGTAGATATTATTTTGAAGTGCTACTGATGAGTAGTTCTTTTCAAGTTTTGGCATGTTATTGTAAACGATTTTAACACATTTACTTGATGTATATTTATTTGTAGAGTTGTAAATTGATAAAAATTCCAGTAGGAACAGAAAAAAAACTTACCAGTCATAGAAATTTCCTACAGGACTGAATATACGATTTCCTGACCCTTTCGTTTTTTTACACCCAGTCTGCTATATGTCCTTATATTTTTTAGAAGTCCTTTCCATTTACCATGATGCGTACCCCAAGTGAAATAAATTATATTTTATGCATACTTCATCATTTCAAAAAAGAAATAATATACAACGTTATAATTCATAATTAATATATTTTAAAATGGTCTCTTCTTATGGAGATAAATATCCCTCTGTTTTTGTACATAGACAATTATGTAGATTAATAATCTATAGATCATATTGTGTCTATAGAAACATTACAGACTACTTCAAAATTTACTAGGCAAGCATTCAAAACTCCAAATTAATTACAAAATACTCATTTACATGACTGTGATTAGACCTATTTGGACGTACGTAGTTGAACTTTGGGGCTCCATCAAACCATCCAATTCATCTCCTATCCATTCCTTACAATCCAAAATCCTCAATGCTCATTACTTTGTCACCAACAAACGTATACATAAAGATCTTAATGTTCCATATGTTGCTGATTTAACCCAAACCAGATACCAATCCTTTCATAGTAAGCTCCATAACCACTCAAATCCACTAGTTTCTCAACTTGCTTCCCACTCAATTCCCGATAATCCTCTCAAGCGTCTGAAAAGAAGATGGCCTAGAGATCTTCTTGTGTGGATATTTTATTGAAGTGCTACTGATGAGTAGTTCTTTTCAAGTTTTGGCATGTTATTCTAATAGTTATCAACACATTTACTTGATTTATATTATTTTGTATAGTAAATATCAATAAAGAAAAAAAAAAAGAAATATGTTATTGTGTCTATAATATCAGCTCTAATTAAAACACATTTTTCTAACTATTTGTTTGTTTATTCTATTAAAGAACTACAATGTAAAGTAAACACAATTTCTATTTAAAGTCACAGTAGACTGAGGAATCTGTAGGTTCGTCACGTAATCTTTCTGCGTTGAAGTAATCAAGGATGTACAAGTGTAGCATAGTACAACAGCTGTTTCCTATTTGCGTGTATTATTTCACAATATTGCATCTCGTTATATAAAATGCTCCATTGTCTTTGGGAAAGTGTACATATAATACGCACAAGAATACGGAATCTATTCAAACAATTTATGATGGAATTCACCGAGTATAGTAAAGGATTGGATAAAAAGATAAAAAATAGTGTAACATAATAAAAGTAGTATTATGATAGTTATATAAAAAGTGTCCTACAATTTAAAGATATTTGTTGGATTATGAGAATCAGGGGGGGAACTTCTAAATTTGGACTATAAGAGGTATGGCACAGGTATAGGAATATATTCATTATGTAATAGATCTAAGGGAGAGGATGCATATCATTTCCTAGCGGTATGCCCTATCTTGTGGGAATTCAGAGTAAAATTTCTGGGAAAACCGTTCCGTAATGAAGCTGAAGCATCGAATATTTTAAATGGTAAAAGATGGCTAAATTTATCAAAGCATTGTCAAGCAGAATAGAAGTACTGTTTAAGTTTAGTTCAAGAATTTAATTATAGTTAAATATCGAAGGAGGCGCGGTAGCTCAGTGGGTAAGGCGCTCCCGGGCCTGAGTTCGAGTCCGACTGACGGCAGAAAATTTATATTCTGTCATTATGGTGGTGTTTCGAATTCGAGAGATTAGGAGAACCTCCTAGGGCACACTCAGTCTCTTAAAAATGGTTACCCTTAATTAGGGGAAAAAAACTGGCGGTTGATCACGAATTCTTGCCAAATTACCTTCTTTCATAACCGTTGGCTCAAAAACAGTACCTTACCTCTTACCTAAGTACTGAACTCGAGACCTTTTATGGGTTGTAAGTAGTACAAGTTTTTTTGTTTTTTTAATTTTTTTTTTAAATATCGAGGATGTTAATCAGTAAAATGTTTTGCAATTTTTTGGTTTTGTATTTTATTAATTTAACAAAAACATTTTTAAAAAATATATATCAATTTATTGAAATTTACAACTGTAAAATTATATAAATCAAGTAAATGAGCTGATAACGATTACAATAACATGTCAAAACTTGAAAAGAACTACTCATCAGTAGCACTTCAATAAAAATTCTACACTAGTAGATCTCTAGGCCATCTTCTTTTAAGACGCCTCGGAGGATTATCGGGAATGGAGTGGGAAGCAAGTTGAGAAACTAGTGGATTAGAGTGGATATGGAGCTTACTTTGAAAGGATTGGTATCTGGTTTGGGTTAAATCAGCAACATATGGAACATTAAGATCTTTATGTATACGTTTATTGGTGACAAACTAAGGAGCATTGAGGATTTTGGATTGTAAGGAATAGATAGGAGATGAATTGGATGGTTTAATAGAGCCCCAAAGTTCAACTCCGTACGTCCAAAAGATCTAATCACAGTCATGTAAATGAGTATTTTGTAATTAATTTGGAGTTTTGAATGCTTGCCTAGTAAATTTTGAAGTAGTCTGTAATGTTTCTATAGACACACTATGATCTATAGATTATTAATCTACATAATTGTATATGTACAAAAACAGAGGGATGTTTACCTCCATAAGAAGAGACCATTTTAAAATATACTAATTATGAATTACAACGTTGTATATTATTTTTTTTTTGAAATGATGAAGTATGCATAAGATATAATTTATTTCACTTGGGGTATGCATCATGGTAAATGGAAAGGACTTCTAGAAAATATAAGGACATAAAGCAGAGTGGGTGTAAAAAAACGAAAGGGTCAGGAAATCGTATATTCAGTCCTGTAGGAAATTTCTATGACTGGTAAGTTTTTTTTCTGTTCCTACTGGAATTTTTATCAATTTATTGAAATTTACAACTCTACAAATAAATATACATCAAGTAAATGTGTTAAAATCGTTTACAATAACATGCCAAAACTTGAAAAGAACTACTCATCAGTAGCACTTCAAAATAATATCTACACAACTAGTGGATTTGAGTGGCTATGGAGCTTACTATGAAAGGATAAGTATCTGGTGTGGGCCAAATCAGCAACATTTGGAACATTAATGTCTTTATGGGAAAGTTTATTGGTGACAAAGTAAGGGGCATTTAGGATTTTTCGAAGGATTTTGGATTGTAAGGATTGGATTAAAAGCTCAACTCCGTAGGTCCAAATAGGTCCAATCCCAGTCATGTAAATAAGTCTTTTGTAATGAAATGGGAGCTTTGATCGTTTGTCTAGAAAATGTTAAAGTAGACTGTAACGACGAACAGTAAAAAAAAAAAAAAAATATGTTAAATTTGTTTTTAATGATTTATATTGTATTTAAGTTTTGCCTATTCAGTATATCAAATTCTTAAAAATGAAGGAATACAGGTCAAACTCCTCTGATGGCAAATTCCAAGAGTAGTCTCTCTCTATTGCACTAGTATTACTAGTATGAGTATAATTATTATTATTATACTTGAGGTATGCATAATGGTTTAGAAGGAACAATAAAATTAATACTGTTGAATTATTTGTCACTTCCATTGGAGAGTGAAATAATGAGATCGAATAAAAGGTAAAGCAATAAGTCTGGGACACATTTGACTCATCTCTAGACTCTGCGTCGATCATGTTAGACTCTGTTCGGACTCAGCCCCGATTCAAAAGAACCCTGTCCACACCAAGACTCGTGTTTAATTCAGTCCTTCCCGATGACGGAGCAACTAGCCTTGTCAGGGATTTCCGCAGTTTTTTTGGAATAATTATATAACGATGGAGGGTTCGAAAATTATTTATTGGGGGAAACGCACATGGACTTTTGAATACATTAAAAATAAGTCCGCTTCAATGTCTTCCTTTCAACGCAATCTAGGCCTTCTCTCTCTCTCTCATTTTCCTCCTTCGGGAAGTACATTCAACAAGATATTTTGCATTCTGTAGGAGCTCATTCTATGAACATGGCCTAGCCATCTTAATCACCTGTGCTCAATTTTCTCTTAGCTGCTGGATGCTTTTTTTATCCTCCATTCATCTCCATCTTTATTAGGGCCATATATCTTCCTCAATATTTTCCTCTACCATTCTTTGCAGTGAGCGTCCAGATTTCATTACCATACCATACGATCGGTCCAAGAATGGTTTGGTAGACCCATCTTATAAGATTTTTATGAAGGCTTTATTTTACCTGTTATTTTACTAAGGGCCCAATAACACTATATATACACAGATTATATATTTGAATTAAAAAAATGTGAAACGTAAAATCAAACATGTTGATATAGCTGAGGATGCAGAGCAGAAACTATGAGTTCCTGGAGTAAACTGAGATGTAATAGGAAGAAAGAGGAGGGGAAGGGTCAGCTAAATAATCAGGTATAATAAACACAGACAATCCCTTAGGTTTTCCATAGGACTAGCCAGAATTTAAACAAAAATTTGGATTGGTATCTTATCAACATCTGTGTGTATGGGTTCTTTAAATATTTTTAACTAGCTACGCCCGCTCTCATAAATAAATACCTTAGATTATTTTAACTAATAATTGGATTTCATTTATTTATCAGTAAAAATCTTGTATTGAAGTAAGGAATTCAGCATTATTTCTTCAATGATATTTTCACGCATAGTAGTACTTTTTAACCTGTTAAAAATAGCAATGATTAGGTGCTTGAAGAGAATATAAAAGCATAATTAGACATCCAATTTGGCAGAAATAATTTTATCGATCCAACTGGTTGGATTTTAATTTTATTCTAACCATAAAAGTATATGACTGTTAGGCAAACCTCGTTTCTGGTACTCAAGACTATACATTTTAAATATTATTATAGTAAAATTTATTATTATAAACCTTCCTAGAACTATAAGGATGTTGTAATTTAAATTTGGTGCAGTTGGGTTTAACAGTTCGCCACCTATCGGTCGATTATAAAACTTCACTGCGCTCCACAAATTTATCGCTTTTTTTATGGAAGTATAATAGAAAAACTTTAAATTTTATTATTGCTAAACTTTCCTTGAACTATGAAGGTGATGTGGCTCAAATTTGGTACAGATTGGTTTAGTAGTTTTCGCGGTTAGTGATCAAAAACGAAAAATAGCTTGTCCTTTTATATAATAGGTTATATTACTTGTTATTGATATTTTTACTATTAAATTAGAATACTAGCAACAATAATTACTTTTTCTTTTTTTGAAGCAAGTTTTTTTTAAATTATCGATCAAAACATTTAAAACGCAGATTTTGTTGGAAATAACTGAATGCTAAAATGAAAGATTAAAACAACCATGAAGTATCCTGTTTTCTTTTCGCTTTGATACGACACTTTACATAATTCTAAATATAATATTCGCTAGCTAACTCCACCAGACAACTCCTCCATTACGCCAGATGGTTACCAGAGACTCTACGCTTCATGCAATATTTCATATAATATAAACTTTGACTAAGCGATTATCTGCGGAAAGGTGCCATATCATCGCGATAATTAAAATCTCTTTGTGAATTATTTTCATTAATAGTAAGCGAAAAATAATTATTTCGAACCAAATAAGATTGCTTTTGCATAGATCACATATTTTAAACATTATTGAATAACTACACTTCAAAATTGATAGTCAATTGTTTTCAGCCATCTTTTTTCCAGTAATTGGTTTTATGCCTGAACCACTTCTTCGGTTTTGGGGTTAAGAAATCTTTATATCTAATCTTGAAGTTCTCGAAATTGAATAGCTGGCAGGAATATCGGGGCTACTTCGGACAACTGGGCTTTTAAAACGTAAATCTTTCTCAATTTTCAAGTTAGTGACCTCTGTTTGTTTCTAAACTTTCAAGAATTAATCACAGAATGCGATACGATCGCGATAAGAACACATATTGACCGACCTCCGCTCATGTCTGTCGTTTCATTGCTAATAGGTGTTTTGATAAACCTCATCTGGCTTGGTGTAAGTGGCTGTAGAATTATATCATCTGATTATAAATCTATTCAACAACGTTTCAAGTCTCTAACACATTTCATTAATTTTATATCTTTAAATAAATGAAATAAATAAAAAAAAAAAATTCTGGGGCCATTGCCCCTTAACAATAATTATTATGAACAACTAATGGCAGCCTAGCTGCCGTATTTATAATTTAGAAATATAATAAAAACAAGAAAAATACAATTAAAATTAAATTAAGGAATTTAAATTACAATACAAAGTAATAAAAGTAATATTAAATTTTTTTTAAATATTACACGAAAAAAAAATTATATGCTAAGGTTAGAATTTAAAATAAGCTACGAAAACAAAAAAAGGAAAATGAAAAAAAAAAATCAATGAAAAAAATACAGTATACTAAGGAATATAAATTCTCCGGAAAAATAATGTATTTTGTCTGATAAAATAATATAAATCATGCCGAAACCAATTATACAAATTTAGTGCAATATTACTAAACTAAGACTGTACAAAATCAATATTATATTATGAATATTCATATTTTATTTTTAGAAATATTTTCTTCATCGATATGACTATTAGATTGAATATCTAACAAATAAATGAAAAGTTGGGATTTGAAGCTATTACGAGTGGAGGAATGGGAGGGAGTTCCAGAAGTTAGAAGCTCTGGAAATAAAGGAACGTTTGAAGGATGTTGTGTTGAAAGGAGTCAGGTAGAGGTCTGAGGAACGGGATCAGGTTTTGCGGGAACTCACTGATGATTTTAATGTTAATGCTTTGAGGATATAGGGAGGTGACTGATAGGAAAGTGATTTGTAAATGAACGAACCAAGGAAGTATTGTCTTCGAAAGGAGGGAAATATTTTCCTCCTTAAAATGGTTATCCAGAGATACATGGTCATAGCGTGATATCCCTAGAACGAATCTCAGGCAACAGTCTTCAATATTTTATTCTGAGATACAGAGAGACCTCTACACCACTACCAAAATCAAAATGGGGGAATATGAGGGAAGAAATTAATAGTTGACGAGTTGATTGAGGGAGGAATTTATGGGAGCGGTTTAGGAGTTGAAGAGTGGAAATTAATTTAATTTTTTAAATAGGTAAAAAAAAACTGCATGCTGTAGGAGTTACTTTGAACAAAGTTCTTTTTATTTTGAACAAAAACCAGTCTTCTACAGACACTGGTAAAATACAAGGTTACTTTGAAACAATGAAGATTTTTTTTGTGATTTTCAGTGTTGAGGGCCAATGTTTCTAATATAAAAAAAATCAAAATGTTATCTAACTAATTGATAATTGTTAAGTTATCTACGCACTTTCGTTACTTTGTTTCTAGTGTTGTTTTTTTTATTCCGTCAAGTTTTTCTTGAGCACTTTCTTTTTTTTTTTTAAGAACCAATGTTCCTAGAATGTTTTTTTTTCAATAATATTTGTTGACACAAGTCCTACAGTGTCAATGTAGCTCTATCTCGCCTAATGTAGCCCAGTTGAATTACCTTTGTATTCCTCTATTTTATGTGAATTTTCGTTTCTGATGAAAAATTATTTAAGTTGTGAGCCTTTTCTTTGGTCATATTTCCTAAAAATTTAGAGCCGTCGTAAACAGTCGGTGTAACCAGTGATCTTATCCTCTCTTTCACTAACCTTTTGCAATTGAACACAATGTTTTTTGGATCTTCCAGGCATTGGCATTTAGGACACATGCCACTTTGAGCAAGTGCCATTAAATTGAGATGTTTATTAGTTCTGCCATGGGTATCTAGAAAGTTTATGTTACTTGATAGTTTGTTGTAAATTAAACAAAGACGTGATTAAAACAGCTCAGCTATATTTTTATTATAGCTATCTGCAGTACTAAAAATATTTTTATTATTTGTGTTTCCTTAACAAATCTGGTGATGAAATGAACCAAATTGGAGAATTTATGATTGCAATTTGCTTAAAAGTGATAATTTTTTTTTAGGTTTTTGGACTGAAAAAATAAAGAAAAAAATCTTTTAATAGGAAATCATTTTTTAAAAACTTAAAACTGTTAATTAAAGGGGTTACATTGAACAAGGCTCCGAGGCAAGCGCTTTTTAAAAAGCGAAAATCAGCTTTGTTCTAAGTAGCCCCTTCTCGAGGGGATACTTATAGTCCAGTCATTTTAGGTTTTAACTGTGGAAAAATTTCCATATAAAATAAAAATAAAAATTCCCTTTGCATTTTTTTTTGTAAGATCGACCGTTTTTTGAGCTGAGCGCTGGTACTCTTTTGTCTACAACTCCGAAACTATTTGTCTTAACTAAAATAAATATTTTTCATCTGTGAGTTATTAGAATTTGCTATTAGATCAAATTATATCAAACCCACGCCATCCCACTGAACAGATCAGAACTGTTATGTTTTGCCAAAACATATACATTTAGCGTGCAAGCATTATTACACGGAATTAATTAAAACTTGATATATAGGATCTAATAGTAAATTTAATGAGCTTTAAGGTTTAAAAAAGAAATTTGAGATCGGATAATTTGTTTAGGAGTTATAGAGAAAATTTGTTTAAAAAAAAAAACTGGATTTTATAACAGTTAGCAGTTTTTACGTGCTAGCATGGGTATCATATTGAATTGATTAAAATTTGATATATGGGATTTGATAGTAAATCTAACTACCTTTAAGATGGAAAAAAGGTATTTGGTATCGGACAAATATTTTTGGAGTTATAACGAGAAATGTGCCGAAAAAATAAGGATTTCACAATAGGGCTGGGTTCTCAGGGTGCTGGCATGGATTTTTTACAGGACTTGATCAAAACTTCATATATAGGGTCTGACAGTATCAAAAAACGTGTTTTCGTGGAAAATTGCGACTTTCCGCAAGTTAGTATAAGTATGTTTTAGGTTATTAGTGGTCTTCTTTCGTAATGTATTAAATTAAATTCCAAGTCTTTGTTGAATTTATTTTCGTTTTCATTTTGATGTTTTTAAGCCCCTAACAACAATAAATATTCAAGGTGTGAATAACTATCAGGTTTATCCTATTTGACATGTCAACTTTTCAATCGGTCAAGGAATCTTCTGAATCATAACTATGAAATGAAATAAAAACTACGAAGTCTAGTTCGTGTTGGTTTTATTAGAATTCTTGAAAAATATCTTTATTTCCCTCAAAATAGAAAAAAAAAAAAACACTACCGAAACTGTAGCGCCACAATTATTAAAATGCTTATGTCAATTGGTTTTGTTACAGTACGGCATGGTCCAACGATCCAAGGACTCGGGAGAAAAAAAAAAAAAATAAATGGAAGTCGCAACACGTCCATCCTTGGCGGTCTGCGCTGCCACAACAACCTACTCTCCTTGCGCAACCTTTAAATCGTTAATGACTCAGATTCTATTTGATGTGGCTATTATGAATAAATATGAATCTGTAACAATGGAATTCATTACGTGTATATACTTAGAAGAGTTTAAGAGTGTAACATATGTTAATTCAAACCGGGAGATTTGCGATCAGGTGATCAGCTGTTGCCAACAGTAACCATGGTAAGTGGACCAAGCAAAGTAAGTACAACAAACAAATGAATACCGTACATTAACAAATGGCGCCGCGGTTAAACGTTGTTGCTTTGAAAAAAAATTATATATTTTTCATAATATTCTATATGTTAAATTTTATAAATCTGAGGTTTTATAGACTCTATTTTTTTTTTATTTTATGCCCTTTTATTTATTACTTGCATCACCCGTCACGGCTTCGCTCGCTCTCATAAATAAAGAACTGCGAACAATTTAAGTGATTGAAGTTTTATTTGTTCATTGATTGAAATCTTGTATTGAAGTATCCAATCAAGCAAAAAAAAAAAAAAAAAAAAAAATATATATATATAAAAAAGAGAAAAAAATTTTAGAAAAAAAAAAGAAAAAAATAAGGAAAATATATATATATATATATATATATATATTTTCCTATATTTTTTTCCTTATTTTTTTTTATATATATATATATATATATATATATATATATAAAATAAAATAAAAATACAAAATAAAGGAATGGAAGGGAAACAATGTATATATAGGTACAAAATTATTTAAAAATAAGTATAATATAATGGACAATCTAAGACCAAGGGCGTAATAACCTCAGCTGTTGATCGCCCTATAACCTGATCCTATCCTATCCAATCGAGCATTATTTCTTCAATGATATTTTCACGCATAGCAGTTTTTGTTAACCTGGTTGAAATTGCGTTGGTTAGGTGTTTTATTATATTTTATGTTATAAGATTACATAAAAGCATAATTGGACGAGCAATTTTTACTTTTAATTTATCAGTTAATGATATTCCACTAATCCCTGTTGAACAGATCCGCTACCTAGGACTCCACTTGGACAAACGTCTTACTTGGAATCCACATACAAGACTAAAACGACAAGAAACTGCCCGTCGTTTCAGACTACTTCAACATTTACTAGACAAACCATCTAAGCTTCCAATAAATTACAAAACACTCATTTACATGACTGTGATAAGACCTATTTGGTAAAGGTACTTACCTCTTGAACGCAAAGTAGTTTTTCGATGGTTATTGATTTATTTTCATGTTTTTTTTTTGTTTTGTTTTTTTAAATTCTTTTAAAACTATTTATTCATATTTACAACTGTACATCAATATACATCAAGTAAATTTGAGGAAATGATTATAATGACATGTAAATCACTCGTAAAGAACTACTCACTAGTAGCACTTCAAAAAATGTTCTAAACTAGAAAGTCTCTTGGCCATCTTCTTTTCAGACGCCTCGGTGGGTTATCAAGTATCGAATGAGTAGCAAGCTGGGAGACTAATGGATTCGTGTGGGAGTGCAGTTTACTATGAAATGATTGGTATCTGGTTTGGGCTAAATCAGCAACATATGGAACATTGAGGTCTTTATGGATAAGTTTATTCGTGACAAAGTAAGGAGCATTAAGGATTTTTCGAAGGATTTTGGATTGTAAGGATTGGATTCGGGAAGAATTGGATGGTTTAGTGGATCCCCAAAGCTCAACTCCGTTTGTCGATATAGGTCTAATAACTGTCATGTAAATGAGTCTTTTGTAATTAATTGGGAGCTTTGAACGTTTTTCTAGTAAATGTTGAAGTAGTCTGTAACGACGGGCAGTTTCCTGTCGTTTCAGTTTTGTATGTGGATAAATCTATTACTAACTTATATTTTTCGCATATGACTTCATTTACATATATAATGGATATATTAATGCTCAGACAGAATGATCTTTCTTTGTGTTTGATGAAAAAATGAAGAATCTACTATTGTCATATAGTCCAGTAAAATAAGGGTTTGGCGGAGAAAAAACTGCCGAACTTTTATTCTCAACGGATCTTTATTGGTTTTGGGGTGCTAAATTTATATCTGAAGTTTGCTACCACCCTTGGCTTCATACCCAAAATTGCAAGAAACCGCCCAAAATACCGATTATTTTCGAGATTTTGCCTATTACACGACACCGAGCTTTTTTCGAAGAAAGTCTTTAGATATTAATTGTAGCTAGACCCAGTACCTACGATATAAAAAAAACAACTCCGAAACTGGACCTTTTTACGCGAAGTTATGGTATTGGGAAAAATTGTGGAAATTGGTCCCACTTCTCTGCAAAAACACGTTTGTCGTACTCATTTGGTTATAACTCCAAAACTATTTGTCCCATTCAATATTACGTTAATTTGTTCACATAATAATGCTAATTATTATATATATATATATATATATATATATATATATATATATATATATATATATATATATTATTATGCCGTATTATATTATATGTATTTTGTTTTTCGGTGATTCTACTTCGAAAAAACATGTATACATATTTTTTATTTTCGTAGGAGCTGAGAATTTTTTACTATTTTAAGTAACAACTTTTATAAACTTATTTTAATCTTCGATGGTTATCAAAATATAGTGTTTTTTTTTTTTTGTTTTTTTTAAAGAGATAGTAAAATTATTTGTCTGTGGATTAAGGAAACTATTGAAACCAATATTCAGGAGCTATGGCGTGTAGATGAACGAAAATTTAGCAAGAAATAGACAGTTGTTCACAAGCCTCATTCGTTGGTGTTTATTTTATTTTATTTGTTGAACATCCGCGGATTTATCTATTAAAGATTTAAAGTTCCTAATAAAAAAATCGATCTACAGAGATATTTTTCTTGTGTTGAATTTACTACATAATTGGTTAATGGTTTTTGGAATACAAGAAATAGGTGCGTCCTATCCGTGTGATCATCCCATTGTTCCATTGCCCTATATTAAAATGTAACATTTTGGCTTCAAAGAAATGCTGGAATAGTTGAGAGTGGATGCTCTATTAAGTTTAATATCAATTCCAGAGCAGCTTTCTCCAGCGGTGACAAAGAACTTTTCTGTGACACCTCCGGTAGGAACGGCTCATTGAGAGCTGCATAAGTAGGAGAAGGATTTCACAGTCAGCTGTTAGAGGAGATTTCATTGGAAATGGACTCGGCCCGTTGTCAAGTATCGCAGCGGGGTATCTTGGAGGGAAAGTAACCCATTTCAATATGATGTCACTATTCAAAGGAAAAGTAATAAAGAACATGTTCTATTTTCATTTTAGGATTGATGAATTATTGGCCATTTCCAGTAGAAATTTTTTTATTTGAAAACTAGTTTCCAACATCCATTATCAGTTCTAAAAACATACAAAAAATTTCAAAACATAATTTTGCTTCATAGCCATGGAGTTATAGACAGGTGGAGGGGGCTTCACCTCTCAATAGCCAGGGCAGGCAGGCATTTTGGTGTGAACCGTATTATCAGTATATTAACCCTTATCAGTTAAAATTTTGGCTTCCTAGGCTTTATACTGCTGTTATTTTATTTTAGTGATTTATTTACTTTCAGTGATTTACTTATTTTAATTATTACGAACCCTTTCAATTGCCCAAGGCTATATAGAATGCAAGTCGCCAGTTGGGCATAGTGGGCGTGGCCGGTTATGTTTTGGTCTCGCCCCTCACGGAACAATATACGGGAAGGGCCTCTCCATGTTCATAGTTAGTTAGAAACGGTGATAGGCTGGAAGAGGGATGTAAAAAAAAAAAAAAAAAAATCGAAACTGAAATATCATTGCCAGCTGTTAGCCATCACTTCAGGTGGTCTCATAGAGGCGATTTTCACATATTTTAAATATAATTTCGATTTTTTTTTTTTTTTTTTATTAGTACAGGCAATGAGTACTGAAATGAGGGGGGTGTAGAGTGCATGGAATTAATAATTTTTGACTTCATAGCTTCGTTAGGAATAGTTAGAAGGTAAACATACTAATAGTCCCCGCTCCTAGGGGGATAGGTAAGGGTGGGGGAGGGGAGAAGGTCCCAATTTTGTGTTTTTCGATTATACCTCGAACTCGGTGGAATCTAGAAAAATATGCTAGGGATCAAAATTAAAGCTCATTCAATTATTTTTCGAGATATACGTTATTGATAATTGATAATTTTAGAAATAAAAAAATGTTTACCTCACTTTGTGTAAAATATTTCCTTCAAATACCAAAAACGTATATATGAAATTAAAGTAAATTGAATGCTCTACAATTTTGATTCTGAAGTTTTTTTTTTCCGAGAAACGATTGTGGAAGGTACTAGGAGCAACAGTTTGACAAAAAGTGAAGTACCATTTCTTTTTTCCCGAAAATCGCCGATTTTCAATAACGAATATCTCTTAAACGGTTAGAATTAAGACACATTTATATAGAGTCTATTTTATAGAAGATTTAATCAGCTGTTATATATTTGTAGCATATTTTTTTAGGGTCTACCGTTTTCGAGATATAATTGAAATACCAAAAAAATTGAACTTCTCCTCTCCCCCACCACCGTTAGCTCATGTTTGCGCCACTTCTCCCAGTGCGTTACATGTCCCCGGGGTATTTATCATGTATTTAAACAAAATGTTACGTAACAAAAAAAAATACACTGTGCTATTAGGAATGTTCCACTAATATTTATTTTTTCTAGATTACTACAGGAATCATAGATGAAACTTATGTCATATTAGGAGGGGAATCTGATGACTAAGGACGGTGTTAGAACAATTGAAATTATAAATTACAATTTACTGGCGAAAAATTACATATCAGGATTTAGACATTTATTATATATATATATATTTTTTTTTTTTTTCCTTTTTTTTTTTTCTTTAAGACTTGCTAACACAAGTCCTATATTGCCAATATAGCACTATCTATTTTTTATCTAATTTTATGCCCAGTTGAATTTTCTTTTTCAACCTCTATTATATGATGAGAACTTTGGTTTCAGACAGAAATTTAATTAAATCTTGGGCCTTTACTTTCGTCATAGTTCTTAAGAATTCAGAGACGTCTTGAACAGTCAGTGTACCCAGCGTTCTTATCCTCTCATTCACAAACGTTTTGCACTTAAACACGATGTGTCTTGGATCTTCCAGACATTGGCATTTAGAACACATACCACTTTGAGCTAGTGCCATTAAATTGAGGAATTTGTTGGTTCTGCCATGGTTAATCTTCAGTCTAATAAGTTTTACTAAGCTTGGGCGTTCGAGATTTAGCCTTTGAGTTACAAACCATAGAGTCAGTGCTACCTTTTCCTGTATTGCGTAGTGGTCCTTTCCTTTCAGTACACTTTCCCAGTCGTACAACCTTTGCCATTCTTCGATCGCATTATATTTGATTTTTCTGTTATTGGGATCTTGACATTTATCCGGTGACGCTGGCGTTGGTTGGCAGTTTTATCTGCCGTTTCACATATTTTATATTCTTATTTTTACGAATAGTAATTAAATGGAACACTAATCAAAATCTTTTCTATGAAAATGTAACAACCTATTATTATTGTTTTGTTTTGTTTTTTCAAAGAAAATAACGACAGAAGTTAAATTTAATATTCACTAATTCATTAAATTGCAAATAACAACAGAAGTAAATAATGTTAAATGGAGTGAAATTATTTTATATTCAAGACAACAAGCTGGCTCACGAGGACATCTACTACAATAACTGTATTAGGGCCTAGCACGTTTATCCGCTGCTCTACTTGAAATTCTCTTCCTCAGTGTCGAGTAACAGCCACGACATACGCTCCTTTTCTTTCTTCCCGGACTAGAAGAATTATTAGATTTTGTATCTTTCTCCGCGTGTTTTCATTGATTGTGGGAGGAATATTTTCCGTGATACTGAAGGAAATCATACTTTCAATCAAAGATCTTCTAAAGTAAATGATTGGAAACTTGTTACTAGTTGGTTGTAGATCAGTCAAGAATTCACAACAATGGTACCAAATAAGACTTCAAATATGACTTTACGATACTATTTTATGGTTTTTCTCACTGTACCACATCATGGTTACCTCTATAAACCACTATGCGGTACATGTCTCTGGGGAGATGTATTTGAAAAATCATGATTTACGATTGTAGGAGCCGAAACAGTCAACAACCATGCATACTGAAGTTATTTCAAAAACATTTCCGAGCTTTATGAACTTTTTTTTTGCCGCACTGGAGGGAAGTACTCCATAAAAGCATCCCGCATTGAAGAAGACATTGCTTACATGTCCCCGGGGACACGTATCGCAGTTAACGTGTTAATTTTATATATACGTTTCTGGTATTTGAATGTTTAACAAAAAGTGAGGTAACCTTTTTTTTATACGTTTTAGGAAGAAACTCTGGCTGATAATGTACTGCATTATCAGTCCTTACAACCCTATCAATAGAGATATTTCCTATGTCACAATTTACTATTTCAATAATAATGTTGTTAATATTTTCCGCTATAGTATTTGTTGGTAATATTACTGCTCTTTCACAAAATCAATGGTACAATTTATTAAATAAACCTGAAACACTAAAATGAATTTGAAATCATTGAAATATTAGTCTTCTTAAAACCTTCATCAAAAGCTATGGTTAGGTCGCCCATTTTTTAAACACAATATCAAAAAATAATCGATATTTTGATAAGGCAATAATGTTTAGTGCAGCAAAAATAATTTTATTGATTTCATTTGGTTGGATTTAAATTTCTACCTAACTATAAAAGTTAATGACAGAGTAACAAACTTCTGCCACTGAACACCGAGAATTTAAATTATTATTATAGTAAACTATACTATTTGAAATCAACCTAGAATTATAAAGATTTTGTAGTTAAAATTTGGTACATAGGGGTTTAATAATTGTACCATTGCAAACTCTGGTACAGAATGCCGCTAACCATATATCGTTCGATTATTAAATATCCCTAGGATCCACAGGTCACATTAAAAATATTTATAGTTTTTTTTATAACAATTTATTTGAAGCAAGCCAATTTTATTATCAATTTCTAGCTCTATATAAAATTGTAACGTTATAACCGACGAAAAATGGTTTGTCCTTTTATATAATAGTACGGATATAGATTAATTTGTTTATTTCGTTTAACGTCACTTTATGCTGCTATGGCTAATCGGACGATGCTACGGTGGGAGTCCTAAATTTTGCCTATCCAGGTATAATTAGGATAGGGATCTTTAACGAGTACCTGACATCGCACAGGCTCGGGACCCCCATTTAACGTCCCTTCCGAAGGACGGCATAGCTAAGGATTTTTTACTCCCTTTAAAAAATCCTAAGGTCATCTGCCGGGCTGCGAACCCGCGATCTTGGGTTTAGTAGGTTGCTATGCTAACCTCTACACCACAGGTGACCCTATAGATTAATTTAGAACATACGTTTTATTGGTAATTGTTTAAAAACACCTGCACTAAAAATAATATTTATAAAAAATAAATATTATTTTGAAATTTTTGGGATATTTCTTGAACCCCGACTCTGATTTAAAAAAAGAACTACCAAAACCTTCCCGGGGATATACTTAATAATTTCCCAAATTTCCACGGCGATTGAATGTATGGTTTTTGAATCTATCGAGAACAGACATACACACATTCATTTATATATATATTGGTGAAAATTACAAAGGAAGATTCCGTTACATACAGGTGAAGTTAATAAAAGCATATTAAAAACATAATTGAGTAAGAACGTTATAGCCTCAGACCCTTAGGACTAGAGTAAAGAAGCTGGTCATTGCCAGGACTACAATATGAGTCTATATAACAAAATAGACTGTTTATTGTATCTATTTTTAATAACGTATATCTCTAAAACCGTTGGAATTTTGACAAATATGTATATACTTAATTTTATAGGTTCTATTTATTATGATTTGTAGCATATTTTTCTAGAGTTCAGCGTTTTCGAGATATTATCGAAAAACACAAAATTGGGACGTTCTCCCTCCCCCCACCCTTAGCTCACCCTCCAGGGGCGGGGACTTTTAATATGTTTCCTTCTAACTACTACTGACGAAGCTATGAAGTCAAAAATTATCGCACATCACATGCATTCTACCATATGTTTATTGACTGGACTATATGGGCTACATATGTAGATTATTTTTGTTAATAATTTAGATTTAGTCACCATGGAGAATTAAGTTTATAGTGAAAGGTTATATAACAGTGATTTCTTATTAAATGTTTTTTTTTTTAAAAAGTGCTGAGTTGATTTCAAAACATTTTTGAACATTGTTGAAAAGGGCACACCTCTGAAGTATGCCCTACCGATCTAAAAACGAATCATCAAAATCGATTTAGAATTGACCGAGTAATCGCGTAAAACACACACACACACACACACAAGAAAAAAAAAACAGAAGAGTTGAGAACCTCCTCTTTTTTGAAGTTGGTTCAACAATATTTGTTTTCTTGTTTCCAATTATATCTTTAATTAATAATTCAAAATAAAGTAATTTTAATAAATTAATAATTGTGGAGATGTAGAACTTATAACTTTACCCCGAAAATATCAGAATACTTTGGAATTATTGCGTTATTGTTAGATTGATCGATGGTGCATGATAGTAATTATGCTAGATGCAGATATACCAGCAGTGATCTCTTAGCACACGAAATAAGGTTAAGGAGGTGCGGCCTCCTTGTTGTGCGGCGGAACTGTTGTAATCGATATAATCTGCACGGGCATCTCCTGATGGTAGGATGGACTGCTGCGCTTCTCTATTTCTGTTCTTGCTACCTATATATTTGAAGATTAGGGAAGGTAAGTCCTAACGGTGATAATAAGCCTATAAGTGATAAATGAGCCATCAAATACAGCAAACATACAGAATGAAAGAGGAAAAACTTAAATTTATTTTTAGTTAGATATGCATAGTGACCTAAAAAAATAATTTTTAGAGAAAAAAAACAAAACCGCCTTCAAAATTAAATCTACATATACAAACTTTAACTAAAAAATAAAAAATAATATTTTAATTTCTTCAAAATAAAAACTACTAAATGAAAATAAACGAAATTATCGATAAATATATACCTATTCACAATTTATGATCAGTTATCTTTGGAGTCGCTGCCAGCCCAGAAGGGCAGTTTAATCCTGCCTTACAATAAACTTTCGAATGGCCTGAGACAGCGGTGTGGCGGTGATGAAACAGTGGGAGGATCTTTAGGATTACAATTTCTTTTCAAATTCTGTTTGTTTTGGTTGGCACCGACTCCAAAAATAACTGATTATAAATTGTGAATAGGTATATAACTACCGATAATTTCGTTGATTTTCATTTAATGGTTTTTGTTTTGAAGAAATTAAAATATTATTTTTTATTTTTTAGTTCAAGTTTGTATATGTAGGTTTAATCTTGAAGTCGGTAATATTGTTTTTTTCTCAAAAAATTATTTTTATTTTTCACTTTTTAGTGGTGAGTGTATTTTTGTTTATACAGTCAATACTCGATCTTCAAGCTACCCTGAAAAATGGTTTGACTTACTGAACAAAGACTCCTCTTTTTTAAAGTCGGTTTAAAATGCCTTTTGTCCTTCAAGATATCTGAATCCGTCTAAATGTTCGAAATTTAATCGAAATCGATCCAATCATCTTAAACCTATGAATTAATCGTTATCCAGTTTTAATCATCCCTATAACCCTCTCAGAAGGTTAAAATGGAAGTGGCCCCGAGATCTTTTGATATATACTTATATTGTAGTCCTGGTAATGACTAGCTTCTTTACTCTAGTCCTAAGGGTCTAAGGCTATAGCGTTCTTACCCAATTTTGTTTTTAATATGCTTTTACTAACTTCACCTGTATGAAACGGAATCTTCCTTCGTAATTTTCACCAATATATATATATATCTATATATATATATATATATATATATATATATATATATATATATATATATATATATAAATGAATGTGTGTATGTCTGTTCTCGATAGATTCAAAAACCATACATTCAATCGCCGTGAAAATTTGGGAAATTATTAAGTATATCCCCGGGAAGGTTTTGGTATTTTTTTTTTTTTTAAATCAGAGTCGGGGTTCAACAAATATCCCAAAAATATCAAAATAATATTTATTTTTTATAAATATTAATTTAGTGCAGGTGATTTTAAACAATTAGCAATAAAACATATGTTCTAAATTAATCTATATCTGTACTATTATATAAAAGGACAAGCCATTTTTCGTTGGTTATAACGGTACAATGTTATATAGAGCTAGAAATTGATAATAAAATTGGCTTGATTCAAATAAATTGTTATAAAAAAAGCTATAAATATTAAGTGTGGATTCTAGGGATATTTAATAATCTAACGATATGTGGTTAGCGGCATTCTGCACCAGAGTTTGCAATGGTACAATTATTAAACCCCCTATGTACCAAATTGTAACTACAAAATCTTTATAATTCTAGGAAGATTTTAAATAGTATAGTTTACTATAATAATAATTTAAATTCACGGTGTTGAGTGGCAGAAGTTTGTCATTCTGTCATTAACTTTTATAGTTAGATAGAAATTAAAATCCAACCAAATGAAATCAATAAAATTATTTTTGCTGCACTAAACATTATTGACTTATCAAAATATCGATTATTTTTTGATATTGTGTTTAAAAAATGGGGCGACCTAACCATAGCTTTTGATGAAGGTTTTAAGAAGACTAATATTTCAATGATTTCAAATTCATTTTAATGTTTCAGGTTTATTTAATAAATTGTACCATTGGTGGTGTGAAAGAGCAGTAATATTACCAACAAATACTATAGCAGAGAATATTAACAACATTATTATTAAAAAAGTGAATTGTGACATAGAGAATATCTCTATTGATAGGGTTGTAAGCACTGATAATGCAGTCCATTATCCGCCAGAGTTTCTTCCTAAAACGTCTCTGTCCATCTAAATTACCAACTCATGGATTAGATTTGAGGATTGGATATCCAATAATGCTTTTGAATAAATCATTGCAATAATACCGGGTTACAGCTTTGAGTGAAAATATATAGAAATATTGTGAGAAAATAATACTCAACTCCATTATAAGGTTTTTATTGTTAAAAAAATAAAACTTCTATTATTAGTTAAACCTATCTAAGTTCGTTACTTATGAAAGCGGGCGAAGCCGTCACTGGGGATGCTAGTTTCCAATACAATACAATACAATAACCGGCACAATAACTCGTCACCTAGTCCGGACCGCCTCAAGTAGCCTCCGCCAGTTGGCTCTATCCTGCGCAGTAATTAGTATTGGGCGATAGTCGATAGTTAGCACTATCGATAGGCCAATACTATCGGTTGAGAACTATCGATTGTTTTTCGATAGTTGATTCCTTTTTACCAAAGCTATTCATTAAAGAATTTCAACTAATTTAATTAAATTCGATTATCTACTTACTATTTGGAATTTTTAGGATTATAAATTATAAGACTATATCATAAAGATGAGAGAAAAAAACTAATTTATTTGAATTTTAAAAAGAGTATTTACAATTTACATGGTTACAATAATAATTAACTAATCAAATCTTCAGAAAAGAAAAATAAATAAATAGTTAATTCCATGATTCAGGTGTGCTCCTTATGCCACATATTTCCCGAAAGAAAAACTAGAATTTCTGCTTTCCTTTGGCTTAATGTTTGAGAGAACCCTTGAGCTCCAGGAATTCCGAATTCGATTTCAAAAGAACTCGACACTAGACAGAGACAGGTCAGCATAATTCTGAGAGTTTCAAAACTTAAAAGTAAAAAAGATCTATCGATAGTCGACACTGTGACCATCGATAGGCATGACCTATCGATATCTCGATAGTAACTATTGACTATCGCCCAACGCTAGCAGCAGTCCTCCAGTCCCGCACGCCGAGAAGATTCTTAGCTTCCTCAGTCACACCATCCATCCATCGGATGGACCTTCGGCCGTCACTCTCTCCTTGTTCCAAAGATCTCTTTTGTGGTCACATTCTTCCGAATCTCGCCATCATCCATTCTGGCCAGATGGCCAGCCCATCGAAGTCTTCTCAATTTTATGATTTTGGAGATCTAGTTATCTTCAAAGAGTTCGTACAGTTCCACGTTTTTTCGTCTACTCCTTGTCTCACCTACTTTGATGGGTCTAGGGGTCGTTTTCAAATAAAATGGCAATTTGTTGTCCCAGCACTTTGAATGGCTGTAAAAAAAAACATACAGCCAATATTTTACTATTGTTAATTTTTTCTTGTCGAGTTCATTTGTTTAAATTAATGTAGGCCTTAAAACTTCAATTTCAAAATGTTTGATAAAGAAAAAAACAAAATAAATTATTTAAAATTTTGACGTAGGTTACTGTCCACAGTTCAAGTTTTCAACTTCTAACCTTCACAAAGAGTAAAGGAATTTGTTTTCATTTTATTCTCTTCGTTGTTTCTTGTTAAATTATGTGTATATTAATTGAATATAGAACTTTCTTTTGAAAATATGAAATTTTGGGGGCTTGAGAAAAGATTTTCTTTGAGTCCGAGAATTTCCGAATTTATTCATTTGATGTACGTGACAGGGTGTAGAAGAGTGGGTTCTGGAGCTAGAGGAGTCGGGATAACGTCCTAACACCCTCCAGACAGATAAAGTATAATACATATATAATACATATATTGTAACCATACCCAACCAAGGGCCCAGGTCGCTGTATTAACCAAAGTAACACGACATTGATTCTCAAAACATAGTGAGTGCCTTAATTCATTTTGACATACGTTACCATTGTTTTCTCACATTGAATTCAGCACTTCCAATCTAACTTTTTACAGTTCGTAGTTTTCTACATTACAAATGTTTCAATGCCATTATATTTGAAAAAATTTTAGTTAAATAATCTTTTTCTAATTAAAATTCCTAATATTTGACATACGTTACTGTTGACATACGTTACCGTCATGGTTAAAATTTAAAATTTTTGTAAAATGCATTAATTTATGGTTCCATTTGTTAATTTTATGGTAAAAAAAAAAAAAAAAAAAAAAAAAAAGAAGAATTATGAAATAAAGCTTCTTTTTTTTCCCCTCTTAATATATACATATACAATGGAAAAGACTGTGATCGCTAGAAATGAAAATTAGGTCCTAGCATTTTGTAATGTTGTTGATAAAACATATAATAAATAATTTTAATTTTGTTTTTTTAAGAGTTTTTCTTAAAAAGCAAATTTTTCTACATGTTTCTTTAAGTTACCATTAAGTGTGAATATATTTTTGACGTACGTTACCAACAATTAGAAATAAATAAATTAATCAGTTAATAATTTTTTGGTAAGGATGGATTATTGAAAGGGTCTAGACATTCTTAACAATGTTAATAACTTTGGGGGGGGGATAATAAAATCCACAAACGTTTCAACAAAGAGAAAAAAAAAATTGGTAAAGTACGTCAAATTTTTTGAAATTTTTTTTTTTCACACAAAATTTATTTCTATCACTCTTCCTGGGAAATCACTTTTAATTAGAAATCTTTAGAATCCTTTACCAATAGCTGAATAAAAATCATAATGCTGACAAGTTACAAACCTGGTTACATATGTCAAATTATTAAAGGTTTTATTTATTTTAAAATTCATTAAACATCAAGGAAGCTAAAATTTGACGAACCAACTCAGGTATGTATTCTCAAGTAGTTTGGCAACATCATAGTATGCCACAGAACATGAATAAGTAACTTTTTTTGAGGATTTTTGGGTTTTCTGGAAAGATAAATTGCCATTTTATTTGAAAATGACCCCCATATATCCTCCTCAGTCCGCCTTCTTAATAGCCCATGCCTCCGAGCCATAAATTAGTACTGGGCGGACTATTGTTAAAAATAGCTTGATTTTTGTCTTTTTTGACAGATATCGGCTCCTGAAGTTTCTTGATAAGCTGTAGTAGCATCTGTTAGCGGTTATTATCCTACGCTTGATTTCTTGGCTGATATCGTTCCGGTGATTTATTTCACTTCCCAAGTATATAAAGTTGTTGACCACCTGGAATATATACTGTCCAAACTCAAAGTAAGCCTCGTGGTTTCCTAGCCCTCCAACCTGCATATACTTAGTATATCAGCAATCCGATTATCTTGAATATTTGCACATGTATCAAAGACCAATGACAATACAATAATTGTGTCGTCTAGTTGCAAAACCGGCCAACTCCTCAATTTTGAGAAATACGTTTTTTCTGTTTTCTGAGTCCTAAGATACATTTTCCATCTATTAGAAACAAGAAACCTCGCAAAAACCCGTGAAATCCTTGTTAAACCTGCGTTTGAAAAACACAGTTTGCTGTAAAACCGGCCAAATCCTTCCGTGAGTGAGTTTCTAAACCGGCCATCTCCACATCCGCTAGACCGCGCTGTTGTTCCAGATCAAGAAGGCCTCTTATCAGGCAACTATCAGTCTGCTCCTGCTTTTCCTGTAGTTAACTTTTATGCCTTTATCGTTTCGTGCACTTTTCATTCGATCTTTATGGAGAAGTTTGTAGAAGAAGTTCCAGCTAATTTAGCAAGAAAAAACAAAGAGACCATGCTACGTGGAGAAGAAAAAAAACCCTTCAGATCGGATTTTTACCCAAATTGAGAAGAAGTTAAAGAAAACTGAGACTCTCGTTCAGCCCTCAGAGTTTTACGGCATTATCTCGGGAAGTGGAACTGTGTTCAAGCCAGGAAGAGACTACACAAATCTTGATTAGAAGAGTCCCAGTAATGCCCCCCTCAAACCCCCTCCAGTATGGCACTTCAAAGTCATCCCAACAAAGAGATTTTTCAGAACCAAACAAAATAATAATCAAGGGGAGGTTTTCTACAGATCGTTTGTTTTTTTACTGCAACGTAGTAGCATCAGCTGCTCAAGAAGGAGGAAGCAGAGAAGTAGATGAGAGGGATGAAGAAAAATATCAGGAAGAAACGTGTAAGCCTGTTGAAGACGATAATACCGCAAGAGTATATGTTTCTGAATTTTTATATTTTTCTAAATTACGTTTTTCGGAAATTCTTCTTCTTCTTCTTTTAGCACAACAGACAACATATAGCGGCCCCTGGCTTTTTCAACTTCTGCCTTTCATTTCCCTCCGTCCATTTTCGGAACTTATTAATTTAAAAATAATTCTTGCCAGTTTTTCCGTCTAGATGTTTGAGTTAAACCACAACATTTCGGAGTTTAATTTTTTCAAATAATATTCACTTATTGAAGAAAGTTTTGTTCATTTGCATCCCCAAAAACCCAATATTTTCATTAAATTTAGTGATTTTTAAGTTCTAATTCATTGCAAAACCGGCCAACTCCAAAATGAGTTGCAAAAGTGGCCAAATCCAAAATAAAAAATTGAGTAACTCACCCCCTCCACTTGCCCCTTCCATTTCAAAAAGTGCTTTCAAACACACTACCCTTGTGCCACTAAAAACCGAAGAGATTTTCTTCCTACTTCGTTTTGGCGTGATGTAACAGAAAATCAGCTCTCCTGAAAAATTTTGTTTTTTGGAGATAGCCGGTTTTGCAACTAGACGACACAATTGCACAACTTTGTTTTAATATTGTTACTTAGTCTAGTCGAAATACCCTCAAAAAGGGGGCCTGCCTTTCAAAGGGTGGAGTAGTAGGTTTTATGATTCCTAGTGGTCCAGGTGGGTTCTGAGAATAAAATATCAAAAATGTGAGCACATTTGATAAGGGGAAAATGTTTGGGGGGCAAAGAAAAAACCAAATTTTTTCAGAGTTTTGCAAAAAAAAAAAACCGACTTCAAGATTAAACATACATATACAAACTTGAACTAAAAAATAAAAAATAATATTCTAATTGCTTCGAAACAAAAAGAATTAAATGACAATGAACGAAATTATCGATACTTATATACCTATTCACAATTTATGATCAGTTAATTTTGGAGTCGGTACCAGCCAAGAAGGGCTGTTTAATCCTGCCTTTGCAATACACTTTCGAATGGCCGGAGACAGCGGTGTGGCGGTGATGAAACAGTGGGAGGATCTTCACGATTACAATTTCTTTTCAAATTCTGTTTGTTTTGGTTGGCACCGACTCCAAAAATAACTAATCATAAATTGAGAATAGAAGAAGAAGAAGAAGAAGAAGAAGGGAATGAACTTTATTCTGGGACTACTTGTCCCCTAAGAATAACATATGATTACAGTACATAGGACAATCATCTGGCTTTGATAATTAATTATAATAAATAATAACAATAGATAATAATAAAAATTGATAAAATAATTAAATTATATGTTACAAGATAACTGTGACATCTTGTAAAATGATACATCTTATGTATACTATTATAATGTATATTACATAAATGTTCACGTTTTACATTAGCTCGGAAGATTGAAGATCCAGGAGGTAAAGGAATAAATGATGTTTAAAGGAAGTAAGAGTGGATCTTTTTCGAATTGTGATGGGCAATGAATTCCATAACGAGGAAGCACGGATAATAAAGGATTTCTCGAAGGATGCAGTTCGATGCGCCGGAGTGTATAGGTTGATGGGTTGGGTTCTAGTATTTAAGAGGTGAATGGAGGAGCGCAGAGTAAGGAGGTCATGGATATAGGTGGGTTTTTTGGTTTTCAAGGTTTGAAATATGAGAGCACCCAGGAAGTATTAACGTCGAAAACCGGGGTACAGCCACCCGATTTCAGAATACCTGTGAGATATGTGAGAACGTCTGGAGATCCCGAAAATAAATCTAATAAAACAGTTCATTACTCTTTTACATCTCATCTCGAGCTCATCAGACAGTCCTCCATATACTACGCATCCATAGTCAAAGTTAGGAAAAATAAGTGATGATACTAAAAGTTTTCGAGTACTTAATGGTAATGAATCACGGTAATGTGAAAGTTGCTTAAGAATAAAAATAGATTTTCTCGTGATTTGAGAGATATGGCTATTCCATGCAAGATGTTTATCGAAAGTTATTCCCAGATTTTTAATGGAATTTTGGAAATGAATTGGACGGTTTTTCAAGAAAAGCAGTGGATAGTAGGGAAGAGCTTTTAGGTGAGGTTTTGACCCAATGAGAATAGCCTTTGTTTTTTCTGGATTTAGACTTAATTTATTCTCCACTGCCCAAAGGTTAATGCTATCTATGTCTCTCTGTAGCTTACAAGTCGCCTCTAGCATATTTGAAGGATGAAAGGATAAATATATTTGCAAGTCGTCAGCATAAAGATGATATTGGGAGTAGTGGATGCGATTCGGCAATAGGTATATAAATATCGATAATGTCGTTCATTGTCATTTAATGCTTTTTGTTACAAAGCAATTAGAATATTATTTTTTATTTTTTAGTTCAAGTTCGTATACATAGGTTTAATCTTGAAGTCGGTTTTTTTTTTTTTTCTAAAAATTATTTTTATTTTTCACTTTTTAGTGGCGAGTGTATTTTTGTTTATACGGTAATTTCTCGATCTTCAAGCTACCCTGAAAAATAGTTCGACTTGCTGAACAAAGACTTATCGAGGTTATCATTCCACTTATTTTCATGTAAATGGGAAAATTGAACACTAAATTGGAGTTGAAATCATTACGTACACTTGTCTGTATCCTGTATAATTTTTTTAGTTCTTCGGGCAGCTCTTGGTATTTCATTATTTTCTCAGTTAAAACTCTGACCATGTCCTCTGACGGCACACCGATTTCAATTCTAAAAACTATTTTAAAGACATTCTTCTAATACCCAGACAAACGCTTACAAAATAATCTGAACCATTGGGACTATAAACCAATATCTTACACTAAGTTTCTATTGAGCGCAATCCCGGCTGTCTTTTCCATTCTTTATGCATGGCCGACCATATATATTGATGTAACAGTGCTATCTAGCGGATATTAAAATCGATTTCTTTGTTTTAGGTAAGTTTATTGCTGACTTATTAATTTATATTTTTACGTTTAATTGTAACCTTTACTTATTAATTTGTTTAAAATTATTCTTTGTTTTAGAAGCTTTGTCATTTAATAAGAAGATTTTAATTATTTTAGTTATATCCAATTATAATTATTTAATAGAAAACCCTAAACAAAAATACACTCTTCAACCATATACTCTTTAAAGTAGCAACGTGTGAGGTTCTTACAAATTATTTTATAAACAATTTCATTTTGCAGGGTTCACTTATCCAAGAGAATGCTACACTTGCCAAAGCACACTTGGTAGTCGAATTTGTGGCGTAGGTTATTCCAACTTCCTAACAAAATATTGCACGACTAAACAGATCTACTGTATAAAAATAATTGAAAGAGGTATTATATATATATCATTAAACATATTATTTTACTAAATTAAAAGTAATATAGGTATATTATTACTAAGGCTGTGAATCATATGCAATAAAAATTGAAAAATAAGCATATACAGCAGAGTGGGGAAGTAGTTAACTAATCATGGTAGTTAACTACTTTTTTAACTATTAACTACAAGTTATGTAGTTGCTAGGAGCAACTATAAACTAGTAGTTGATAGTTGAAAATGAACAACTACAGTAGAAGTAGTTTGTTATATTAACTACTAACTACTAGTTAAAAGAAATAGTTAATATTTTTTAACTAGTAGTTGGTAGTTAACTGAAAAAGTAATTAACTAAAAAGGTAGTTTTTTTTTTTAATTTTATTTTTCTATCTAAACCACTCGATCAGTGAAAATAGTGTTACACTTATAAATAATTGTATTGTAACAGTTAAACCAACAAATTTGTTAATGTAAAAAATGTAAATAAATCAGTATGAAAAATAAACAATGTAGCACAATTTCTATTATTTATTTTCAAATAAGGCCTATTGTACCAGAACCGAAATTTTTGACAATCAACCATCATGCAATAACGAAATCCTTAGAGTCATTTGTAAATTTATTGCGATGATTAATATTATTTCTTCTTCATTTGAAGCAGTTATCGACAATTTTTCACAAAGTATTTTTTACATGTGGAGAAAAGCTACCTCTTTATGTTATTGATTTATAACAAGTGATAAAATCAGAACCCTTTATTGTTAACAGGTAATTTACCAATATCGTTGACTATTTCTGGTAGGGTGGATATAAGAACTGTTTACAAAAGCTTGCCCCCCCCCCCCCTTTTCAAATGATTGCAACCCCAATAAGACTGACTTATTGTTAGGAATATGTACCTCGAAATTATTTGTACGATCATCAGTAGTTAGAAGTTAAATAATTGCAATTACCAACTATATTTTGTAGTTAAGGTAAAAAATGTTGGGAGTATCGTTGGGTGTTAGTACCATTAATTTGTAGTTAATAGTTAAGATCATCTAACTATGGTAACTACATTATTTAACTTGTAGTTGGTAGTTGGAAAAGTTCAACTACTAACTACTAGTTACAAAAAAATGTAGTTGCCCGCTGTTAACTACCAATTACATTTGTAGTTAGTAATTGTAACTTAAGTTAGTAAATTTACAAAAAAATAAAAAATGAGGTTTAGCTTTGGCATGCTATCCACTTCCAGCACAAACACCAGACAATCTCTATTATAATTTGGTCCTACGATTGGATTGATATAATTATCCCTTAACTGAGCATAATGTGGGCATACAAATATCAAATGAAATAAGTCTTCTTTCTGTTTAAGGTTACAGAGAGTACAGTCATCCTCGCCATTTTATACAATATGTGGTGCCTTTATGATATATTCGGATTAGTTTTGTTGCTCCAACTCTTAATTGGCTCACTAGTCTAATCTTTGAAATATTGCAATTGAATTGTAGGTAATTGTTCTGTTGTAAATATTGATATATATGGCTATAGTACGAGTTGTTAATACTGATATGGTCCTCTTCTATGAGTTTCTGTTTATAGGATTCTAGAATAGCTTTACTGCTTTCCTGAATTATTTTTGAATCTTGTGCAGCCCATAAGGTCTCAAATCCCAACTCATATATTAAGTTTTTCAATTGTAAAACACATCGCATATGATTGGATATAGTTTGTTCATTTCGTTCTTTCCCGTCTGATCCAAATCAATTAATTTTGGTCTTGTCAGAACATATATTAATTGACCAATCATTTTCAGTATAGTGGGCACGTTTTTTGGCAAATGCTAACCTTAGTTGTATATCCCTGTCTGTTAGCAATGGCTTTTTAACTTTTTCCCATCCTCACAAACCAGCTTGTCTCAAGACACAGCGCACTCCTTCAGCACTCATCTTGATATTATCAAACCGTCTAAGCTTCCGTTGTATTTGAACGGCATTATAAATTTGATACTTAAAGAACGGTGAGAAACTCCATTTTGAAGCTGATTTATAATTGCTTTCTGAATATGTTCTGATGTTGGTTTCACTGTAGGAAAAAAACACTGTAATTTAATATTTTGTATTAGATTCAGAATTGAAAAAAAAATTGCTTCGTACTTACTATGTTATAACTGCAGGAATATTTAATTATTATTAATTGATAATTTTAAAAGTACAATGTAAACTCACGAAACTGATGAGTCTTGGGAGACTTATGAAAATAACTAACAAGGGGAGGACACACTCAGTCTCTCACGGATCTTGTTGGCAATTTTTTTGGAGGTTTCTGGTCAAAAAATATTAGACACGTATTTTGCCGTTCCGACCAATGGGCCATAGAAGCCGAGAAAAAAAATAAAATAGTATTAAAATAATTTATTTTATATCTCGGGTTTAAAAAATGATATCGACATAATTCTTGCACCATGATGTTTAGTTTTGATTGCGGATTTAAGGAAAAATACAGCCACTCCATAGATTTTGGTTTAGGTTAATTAAATTCTAAAAAAAATTATTACATTTTCAAGCAAACTACCTCAATAGATTTTTTCATACAAAAATTGACGTCAGATTCTAATTCAGCATTCTAAAAAACATTGTAAAACGCTTATTCAACAAAATCACGCTCTTCGAGGAAAATGAAATTTTTAAACCGATTATTGGTTACATACCTTTAAATCGCCATTACTTTGTCATGCAATTCACTGGTTGGCATCGCTGGAAAGAGGAGAGTCTCAGCTTTCTTTTGATGTATATAAATGTAAAATTCGATGAACATAAATCTATAAAAAAAAAAAATGGAAAATCCGAAAAACATTTTGATTTTCAGCTTGAGTTTGAAAGCAGATAGGATGATGAAACCAAATACATTAAAAAAATTATTACATTTTCAAGCAAACTACCTCTATAGATTTTTTCATACAAAAATTGACGTCAGATTCTAATTCAGCATTCTAAAAAACATTGAAAAACGCTTATTCAAGCCTCAGCTTTCTTTTGATGTATATAAATGTAAAATTCGATGAACAAAAACCTATTAAAAAAATTGGAAAATCCGAAAACCATTTTGATTTTAACTTGAGTTTGAAACCAGATAGGATGATCAAACCAAATACATTTCATGCGTATTTCCATCCTATATTTTGTGTAAAAAATAGAGTTGATACGTTAAACCGTCTAAGCGTAAATTAATGTTTTTATCAATTTAAATAAAAGTTGCCTACCAGTCTAGTCAGGCAAATTTTGAAGCTTACGAATTTTTATTTTTCTATTTGGATGAAATTTCGTATTTAAGGGTTCTTTGGAATGCTGAATTCGAATCCGATGTCGGTTCTTTGGAAAAAAATATATTGAATGCACTTCACTTGGGCTAAAAAAATTTTCTACCACATTTTACAGTGTAAAAGCTAAACTTTTTTTAGCCCAAGTGAAGTTCATTCAATATATTTTTTTTCCAAAGAACCGACATCGGATTCGAATTCAGCATTCCAAAGAACCCTTAAATACGAAATTTCATCCAAAAATAAAAATAAAAATTCGTAAACTTCAAAATTTGCCTGACTTGAAATTTGCCTGCCTGGTAGTCAACTTTTGTTTAAATTGACAAAAACATGAATTACCTTTAGACGGTTAAACTTATCAACTTTATTTTTTTACACAAAATATAGAGTGGTAATACTCTTGAAATGTCTTTGGTTTCATCATCCTATCTGCTTTCAAACTCAAGCTGAAAATCAAAATGTTTTTCGGATTTTTCATTTTTTTTTTAATAGATTCATGTTCATCGAATTTTACATTTTACATCAAAAGAAAGCTGAGACTCTCCTCTTTTCAGCGATGCCAACCAGTGAATTGCACGACAAAGTAATGGCGATTAAAAGGTATGTAACCAATAATCGGTTTAAAAATTTCATTTTCCTCGAAGAGCGTGATTTTGTTGAATAAGCGTTTTACAATATTTTTTAGAATGCTGAATTAGAATCTGACGTCAATTTTTGTGTGAAAAAATCTATAGAGGTAGTTTGCTTGAAAATGTAATAATTTTTTTTAGAATTTAATTAACCTAAACCAAAATCTATGGAGTGGCTGTATTTTTCCTTAAATCCGCAATCAAAACTAAACATTATAGTGCAAGAATTATGTCGATATCTTTTTTTAAACCCGAGATATAAAATAAATTAGTTTGATGCTATTTTTTACTTAGCCTCCACTGGGTTTTCTTTACACCAGTGACGCAGCTGAGAGAGAAGAGCTGGGATCTCTCTGTACCTGGCTTGTCTCTTCACATGTGGAGGGACGGGTCTGGTGGAGGATCTCAAGGATGAGTGTAAATTATAAATAGAGTATAATTGTATTTTACCTTTGTTTTGTCTTTTACTTTTTTTTTCTTTTTAAATTTTTAGTACTTCACATTTTTTAGAATGCTGAATTAGAATCTGACGTCAATTTTTGTGTGTACTTTATAATCATCAATTAATAATAAAAAAAACTATAGGCTTGAATAAGAGGTAGTTTGCTTGAAAATCTGAAAATAATAATTTTTTTTAGAATTTAATTAACCTAAACCAAAATCTATGGAGTGGCAGTATTTTTTTCCTTGAAAATCCGCAATCAAAACTAAAAAAATAACTAACAATCAAATAAAATATGGTATTTTGATGCTATTTTTTTTTTTTTTTTTCTCGGCTTCTAGGGCCCATTGGTCGGAACGGCAAAATACATGTCTAATATTTTATGACCAGGAACTTCCAAAAAAATTGCCAACAAGATCCGTGAGAGACTGAGTGTGTCCTCCCCTTGTTAGTTGTTTTCATAAGTCTCCCAAGACTCATCAATTTCGTGAGTTTACATTGTACTTTATAATCATCAATTAATAATAATTAAATATTCCTGCAGTTATAAAATAGTAAGTACGTAGCAATTTTTTTTTTTTTCAATTCTGAATCTAATACAAAATATTAAATTACAGTGTTTTTTTCCTACAGTGAAACGAACATCAGAACATATTAAGAAAGCAATTATAAATCAGCTTCAAAATGGAGTTTCTTACTCCACACCGGCCCATTGGTAGGAACGGCAAAATACGTGTCAAATATTTTTTGACCAGGAACCTCCAGAAAAATTGCCAACAAGATCCGTGACAGACTGAGTGTGTCCTCCCCTTGTAAGTGATAATGGTAGCAAAGTAGATTGGAAAGAGGTTTACAATACAAGAGTAAACAGTGTTTTTGTAAACAAAGTAATAACATAGGTATTGACAAACATCGTATCGGATGAGGACAAATTATTGATATTATTACAAATATTTGATCAATTTCTTGAGTCACTGTATATTTTCTAATATATTGGACAAAATATGCAACTAACTACATTATTTAGAAAAATAAAAAAATCGTAATGCATATTCATAGATAAGTACAAACTCAAGTTTTATAAACGTTTTATACGTTAATAAACGTAAAGGATTTGTCAGCTCGAACATTTTGGAACATTTGTCGATACAACATTAGTATCGAAACTAGAATTTTCAGATACATCACCCTTTAAAGTATCAACTGAGAACTCAGGTACATAGAATAGAATAGAAAAAAAAACTTTATTCTGGGACAAATTCCCATAAGAATAACTTTAAATAACACAAAGTAAAAATCATAACTGGCCGAGAGCTGTTAAAAATAAAACAACATAGGTAAAATTGAATAAAAATAGGTATGGAAAAAAATACAGAAAAAAAAACTATAAATAAAAAGAGAGTGAACAAATAAATATACAAAATAGAGGTTAATATTGTAAATAAAATTGCAGAGAGAAAAAAAAAAAAAACAGAAACTTAAAGAAAAATAAACTAAAGAAGCATTGCGGAGACAGGGAGGGAGGGAATTCCAAAGAGTAGAGGATCGGACAAGAAAGGAATATTGGAATGCAGTACTTCTGTGGGATGGAGTATAGAGATCGGAAAGACGAGATCTTGTATGCAGTGATTTGATAGCGGACTTGAATTTCAGGTTACTGTAACTTGGAACAGGTTGGTGCCTAGGAAGTATTTTCTGCGGAAGGAGGGGGAAAGTCAATTTAACTCAGTGTAGAGATGCAAAACATGGGAACGTCGCGAGGTTCCGAAGACAAACCTAATGAAGCAATTCATGATGCGTTTTAATCCGTCTTCAAGAACCGTCGAGAGTTCTTAGGCATATATCACGCAACCATGGTCAAATCGGGGGAAGATTAGGGAGGATACTAGAAGTTTGCGTGTTGGTAGGGGAAGGTGGTGACGGGAGCGCTGAAATAGTTTTAGGATACCGATTGACCTTCGGGAGATTTGTGCAATATGGGATTTCCAGGAGAGGGTTTGATCAATGGTTAAGCCTAAATTTTTAACAGAGGAATGGAAAGTTATTGGATGACTACTAAGGAATAATGTGGGAAAGTTGGCATTTTAATGGAGAAGGGAATGTGATACTATGGCAATTGCTTGAGTTTTAGCTGCGTTTAACGTTAATTTGTTCAGATTTGCCCAGGCACATACTGTCGAACAAGATCTTTCTCGTTTTGCAAGAGTGATTTTCGCCATTTTAGGAGTACACAAATAAACAGTTGAACGAATGATGTGTCTTGGTGAATACTGGGAGAGGGAATGGAGGAAGGAAGAAGGGAAATAAGAAAAGTATCTGAGATAAGCGAGAAGGAGATATTATTCCGATTAAACAATTTCAAAAGAAACAAATGCGAGCGGAAGTTCAAACAAAGGAAGAATCAGCGCCTGGCAAACACAAATTCATTCATTAGGCGGGGAAAAAAAGAATAAAAGGCATTCCAATGGCTATTTTTAGGTTTTTATTTTAATGAGTTAGGTTGTTGGGGTATGCAGTCATAGATACACAGCAATTAAAAATGAATTTCAATTTATGATGCCTGAGTATTTTACGGGAATTAATAACATTTTCATATATGAGGTATAACAGCAAATTTAACCAGCTTTCTGATGAAGAAAAGAAATATTGGATCGGACAAACAGTTTCGGAGTTATAGCGAGAAACGTGTCGGAAAAAAAACAAGTATTTTAAAACAGTACCGGGTTCTTAGCGGGCTGTTATGGGTGTTTTACGGGACTTGATCGAAATTTCTCATATGAGGTGTAATAGCAAATGTATCCAGCTTTCTGTTGAAGAAAATAAATATTGGATCGGACATAGGGTTGCCATCTCCTAAAATACAAAAGCCGGACGTTTGCCACAAAAGCCGGACATTATCTTTAAAAGCCAAACATACCTTTTATGAAGCCGGATGGACGTTTTTAAAGTTGGAAGTAACGTCAGTAATAAAAAATTCTGTCAAGATATATTACATATAATTTTTAATTAATCAAAGATATATTACATAATTTATAATACAGTTTTAAGTTTTTAGATATAACATTAACCACTTATTTATAGCCCTGTCCTTAATCTTTTGATCTTTATGTATGACATTAAAATTAATAACTACCTGAAATATTTTCAGTCTTCTATAGACTTCACTTATATAAAACAAAAATACATAAATTATAGCTCAACTATGGCAGTAAACTAAAAGTTTTCATTATACAAATATAAAAATATATGCACTCTTCTAAGGAGAAAACAAAAAGATTAAAATTAAAAAGCCAATTATAAAGCAATCTCAAATATTTCTAAAAATACTAAAAATGCATAAATTCTTAGCCTGCAACGATTCTTCATTTTATGTTTTTCGGTTTTTAAATGCTTTTCTAAGTCAGCTTTGCCCTTATTAGCTATTGAAATAACTTCACAAATAAAACATGTTGCATACCATGGCTCTTTCCCAGATTTACACATCTTGTACTGACTTTGTAGGGTATCAGAAAATATACATTTTCTTTTCGACATAGTGACTTCTGAAAGAAAATGATGAATGTTTTACTTGTATTTGAGGTTTGTAAATAACATAACAGTGCAACGTAAAAGAAATTATAAAATTAACTCACCGAAAATTCGGTCTCCGCTGACTGAATAATGCAGAAAACACAAGAACTGATTGTGGTACTTGATCCTAGTGGTGAAAAAAACTGCGCGCGAGGGCGTAGTTCAAAAGGTAATAGGAGAAGTAGTTTCCACGATCTGAACACAGTCGCACTTCCACCACGCCATAAAATTGTTACTTTCAACGAGAAGACGAAAAAGCATAACAAATGCCGGACAGGCCCGACACACAAATATTTGGCCGGATACGGCCGTAAAAAGCCGGACAGATGGCAACCCTAATCGGACAGTTTCGGAATTATAGCGAGAAACGTGCTGGAAAAAAACAGGATTTCATAACAGTACGTGGATCTCAGCATGCTTGTGGGTGTTGCGGGTATGATGTCTAATAGTAAATTTAATCAGCTCTTAGATGAAAAAAAGAAATTTTGGATCGGACAAATAGTTTTGGAGTTATAGCCATGTGAATACCGACAAACGTGTTTTCGCGAAGTGCGACCTACCACAACATATTTAATACATGTCTAGATATATGCGCTTTTGCGAAGTTCGATTTATAATTCGACTGGGCTATTCGGATATAAATTTAATGTAATTTTAAATTCTCTGTCGGGTACCCTGAATGGAGTAAAATATTTAGGAAATGGTAATACTAGACCAGATAAAGTAATAATTAGTAGATGCTTGAAGAAGATATGACCTGTTGCGAAAACATGTGCGTCAGGTTTTTGGACTCTCTTATAGCAAAATTTTGCATGAATGAGATAAATAGCATTTGTTTTGGAATCGCCACAGTATATTATATAAGTTTAGCCTTAAGATTATACCCCTAAAGATTAAAGTAATTTAACTTTCTTTATTTTAGCTGGCAGTTCTGCAATAATTTACAGAAAATGTTCTTCAGAAAACTGTGAACAGGAATCGAGAAGAAGATTCGGAGAAATAAGAGAATGCCATGTATGTACTTCTTCACTGTGTAATGGCTCAACAGCCGTTTCAACTATTTCATTTTTAATGTATCTTTCAATGATACCTGTTATTTTGTTTTTATGTAACTGTTACATCGTCTAACAGAGTTGATTAATTGTTGACTTAATTTAATTTTTACAATAAAGTATGACAATATTGTAATACTAAAACAATTATCAATAAAGGTTTTGTTATATTCATTTTAATTAATTTATAGTTAGGAGTTACATTTATTATATAATAATAATGAAACACAAATTAAAAAAAAAAATGATCGGCGTCAGCTAAAAGCTTGGAATATATTATATTTTAGATATAGGACCTGAAGATAATTATAATATTCAAAACGTAAATTGTAAATAAAAAACAAAACAAGCTAAAACGCCAATTTTAATATTGATTTTTATACAGGGTGAGTATCTCTTAGTGTAAAAAAAAAAATTGGGTTAAACTAGATCAAAAATGTAGCTAAATGCCGCAAATCTCATCTTTCTATTCCAATCCGTTGCTGATATACGATAAATCAAAGACTTTTTTGAGGAAATCACTTTTTTTTCCATAATATCTCCATTTTGTCTAAATATTTTTCAAATTTTGGCCACATTTTCGGATTTAGCATTAAATTTCCTATAAGAACAGAGTACACGAAACCTTGAATTTTACAAACTTGGAATCCAAAGAACAGCTTGATCTTAACCTTATTTAGGGAAGTCAACAATGTCTTATTTCCTTCAACGCTCACCGTTTTTCGTAAAAACTATCCACAAAACGTCAAATCTCACAAAAACTTGCAAATTTAATCAGCTTTCGAATGATATGTTAAACCTAATGATTTTGTTTCAATTTGATGGTGATATTTACTTTTGAAACCGTAAAAACATGGTATTCTCATTTGGTATACAAATCAGATACTTGGGTAAATTAAACATTATGACAATCCCTTAATGGAAATGTGCATTTTAAACATAATAGACTCTTCATTGGAATAAAAAGCAAAGAAAAAAATTATTGTTTAATAGAAAATAAAGGAAAACTGTCAATAAAGCGACACCAGATCAGAGGATCTTATGTTATTACATTTATTTATTTATTATTATCATTTAGGATTTTTTTTTATTTATATTTATATTAGTTTTTTAATGTAATGTTTAAAATCCAGTGATAATGAACATAGACCTTAATTTTGCCGTTAGCTTCTGAATGCAGTTTTTGTCTAAGAATATTACTTTTTGAAGTGAATTTTATGGGCAGATGAGTCTGTTTTTACAGGGGATGGCATTTCTACCCATCCATGTAAAACGTTGGTTTATATTTGTATTGCTTTCGAATAATGTGGAGGAGCTCCATGGTGTTGGAAAATCATATTTTGCCAAACTTTAGGTGGAATATCGTGATGAAGTTGGGGTAGGATATTTTGTAACATATCTTAGTAATTTCATCATTCAATCTGTTGGGCAAACTTTAATTTTTCAACACTATTCGACAGCGATAGAAATATGAATATACCAACAATACTCCACATAGAATGGTAGAAATTCCCTGTAAAAATGAGACTCATTTAGCCATAAATTCACCGCAAAAAGTGGTATTCTTTAATATCATCTGCATTCAGAAGCTTATAGCAAAATTGAGGTCTATGTTCATTATCATTGAGTTTTAAACCTTACATTGAAAAACTAATAAAATAAATCCTAAATAATAATAATAAATAAATAACTGTAATAACATAAGATTCTCTGATCTGGTGTCACTTTATTGACAGTTTTCCTTTATTTTCTATTAAACAATATTTTTTTTCTTTGCTATTTATTCCAATGAAGAGTCTATTATGTTTAAAATGCACATTTCCATTAAGGGATTGTCATAATGTTTTATTTACCCAAGTAACCGATTTGTATACCAAATGGGAACACCATGTTTTTTCGGTTTCAAAAGTAAATATCTCCATGAAATTGAAACAAAATCATTACGTTTAACATATCATTCGAAAGCTGATTAAAATTGCAAGTTTTTGTGAGATTTGACGTTTTGTGGATAGTTTTTATGAAAAACGGTGAGTATTGAAGTAAATAAGACATTCTGACTTCCCCAAATAAGGTGAAGATCAAGCTGTTCTTTAGATACGAAGTTTGTAAAATTCAAGGTTACGTGTACTCTGTTCTTATAGGAAATTTAATGCTAAATCCGAAAATGTGGCCAAAATTTGAAAAATATTTAGACAAAATGGAGATATTACAGTTTTTATGGGAAAAAACGTGATTTCCTCAAAAAAGTCTTTGATTTATGGAATATCTGAAATGGATTGGAATAGAAAGGTGGGATTTGCGGAATTTAGCAACATTTTTGATCTAGTTTAACCCAATTTTTTTTTTTACACTAAGAGATACTCACCCTGTATATTATATTTAAACTTATTTAAAATTTATTTCACGGTGGACCCAGGATAGCTAGAATAGATATAACCTGTTCTAGTTGGAGTACATAAGTACCTTAAACCCTAATAAAAAAAAATAAAAAAATTAAACAGTAACACAAAAAATAACAAAGGCATAAATAAAAATTTTAAAGCTGTACCACTACAATCCGTGGAGGGTACAGAAGTACTGATTCTTTGCCAACCATTATGTAAGGTGGTGATTTGACTAGGATCACATTCAATTATTTGTATAATAGTACGAACCTACGTACATCTGTGTATATTAAGATTAACAGCTTCATTTTATCATTATAAACCAAGTTATCAAATTACGATTGATGAATTAATTGCCACTTCTATTGGAATTATTTTATTTGTAAACTAGTCTCGAATGCTAAACATTCATCTTCAGTTCTAAAACATACAAAATTTTCAAAATGTCAGAATTTCATTACATGGATTTTTTGTGAATGCTGATGTTTCAAATCATTTTGAAACTAGTTTTTGAATAAAGTAATTCCAATAGAAGTGGCAATTAATTCATCAATCCTAATTGTATTGATCCTTCTATACTATCATGTCAACAATCAACAATTTATCAAAGGTGACTCAAAACTTAAACATTTAAAGTAATCAAAAAATGAATCAGCTAATAAAATGAATAATCAGGTTTGGTACTTGTTTTGGATCAAATTTGTATTAAATTATCATTACGATAGGTTGATAGAAATAAGAACGAAGTCAAAATATAAATATTTAAGGTAATTAAATAAATAATTAACTAATTAATGGATTAAATAATTAGTCAAGCTTATTGATTTTTTTGGACCACAATCTTCTATAGAATTGTCCTTAAAAAAGACAAAAATTAAATTTGGTTCTCAAAATCATACAGAACAAAATCAATGGCCTAAATACACAATCGATGCAAGTCTGTCTTTGGAGATGCTCCAGAATTGTAATTAAATAACCATAAATCTTCACCTTACATTTCTGTACTTTAGCTCAAATCTTCTTTTCTTCCCGCAAAATCAGATTTGTATACACCTGCTCATTGCTCTTCTGCTTAAGACAGATCTTTCCTTATTCGATCCTCTTCTTTATGAAACTCCATTTCACTGTTTGCCATTCAAATACCCTTTCCATTTTCAAATATCACTTCTTTAACCACCTACTCTCCGTCCAGATCCACGAACACAGAACCACTTTTTAGTTATATAAAATGTGAACAGTTTATGTACATAAAATTTCATTGTTTTTGAACAAAATGTATCTAAATATTCCTGTTAATTTTAATTACTGATATTCCATTGATCACTGTTGAACAGATCCGCTACCTAAGACTCCACTTGGACAAATGTCTAACTTGGAATCCACATACAAGACTAAAACGACAAGAAACTGCCCGTCGTTACAGACTACTTCAACATTTACTAGACAAACGTTCAAAGTTCCCAATTAATTACAAAAGACTCATTTACATGACTGTGATTAGACCTATTTGGACGTACGGAGTTGAGCTTTGGGGCTCTACTAAACCATCCAATTCATCTTGTTTCCAATCCTTACAATCCAAAATCCTTCGAAAAATCGTCAATGCTCCTTACTCTGTGACCAATAAACTTATCCATAAAGATCTTAATGTTCCATATGTTTCTGATTTAGCCCAAACCAGATACCTATCCTTCCATATTAAGCTTCATAAGAACTCCAATCCACTAGTCTCCCAACTTGCTTCCTCATCCATCCCTGATAATCCTCCGAGGTGTCTGAAAAGAAGATGGCCTAGAGACCTTTTAGTGTAGATTTTATTGAAGTGCTACTAGTGAGTAGTCCTCCACAAGTTATTTACATGCCATTGTATTCACTATCAACACATTTACTTGTATATTATTTTGTACAGTTGTAAATATCAATAAATGAAAAAAAATTTTAATTACTTAATAGCTTTCTGTTCTGTCATTATTAGTATTATTAATTGTTCTGTTATTCTAAGCGATATTATTTCATATTCATTTAAAGGCTCTGAAGGCCCAAGTCTATACATTATTTTGTTTATTCCTAAGCGACTTAAGTTCCCAGAATAAATAAAGAACTTTTTTATTTTTTTAAATATAGAGAAATTTACAGTTATTTATTTACTTATTATATTGTAGAAAGTTTCTTTTAATCAAAATAAGTCATTGTAAAGAAAATGAATATATTGAAAATATGCTTCTGTTCTCTTTGAAAATTCAAAGGATCAATTTTTATAAATTAAATGCATTTAATATTTCCTGTAATTATTAACCCATTTTAAATAAATAAATAATGGGTGTTAGGAAAGAAGGGGGAATGTCCGGAAACCATAGTTTTGAGTGATTTAAAAAAGTAAATTACAAAATTCATATTCTTTCTCAACGGAAAAAGGGTCCTTAAACTAAATAAGTAAAAATCCTCTTTCTGGCCTCCATGAGGCAACCCTAAATGATAGTATATAGGACAAACTAACTGGTGGCAATGAAATCTCAGTTTTGATTTTTTGGACATTCCCCCTTCTAGTGTAAAACCCTTCAAATCATCTTTTATAGCATCTAACATTATAATTGTGTCTTGCATTGTTAATTTTTACTTTCTAGAACCAATTTAATTATAATTTCCAACATTATTTGGAATGTTGATGTGAAATAAAATGTGTTTTGTAATGCATTTTGATTAGACATGGAACTGTAATTCCTTTTATTAATGACTAGTGAATATGGATCATGAGTTATCGCTAATATTATATTATATTAAACACCAATAAATGCTTAAGATCATTTTATATTGAAAATAATAATGTTCCATTAATATACTTATGTATGTTGGTTGCACTTATGCAACATACATTATGTATACAAAATATTTATGTATTTAATAACTAATGCAAGTTTTTATAACGTGTAGTTAGCAATTTATTATGTATAATAATACGTAAAATGGTTGTGATTCTTATACTTTTACAAATATGTTTAATCAACTACTTATAAACTTATTCTTCAAAGAGCAACACATTTGCCCAGGCTTTGGCATTATTACAAATAAAAATTAATTTCCAACAGATATTTAATGATTTATTCCTTCATTTACCATTCTTGTTATTGAAAATATATATGATTAATTACAAATTTGATTAGAATTTTAATCTAATAATGTTAATGTTATTTTATTTTGTTCAGAACATAAACATAATTTTAATTGAGATATTAGTAAATTGCCCTAAAGTAATGTTTAAATATTTAATTTAGCTCTGCTATTTAATGTGCAAACTGATAAATTTTAATATTACTAAACCATTATTGCAATAAAACATTTTATTACATTTCTTGCACTTCAGTACAGCTATATTTTAAACATTATGTTCTAACAATATTATCCTTCAAAGTAAAGCTCATTGTTTACAACAACTTTTACACCCATCTTTCTGCCAATAATTGGATTTGATGTAGGTACCACTCCTTTGTTTTGAGGAAAAGAACACATCACGTCCAGTTTTTACTTCATCATAATTATCAAAGTTACAAACATTTAAAAAATAAGTCATTGATTTAAACAAACCATAATAACTGAGTTACAGGCTAGGAGAGGAAAAATGTTTACTCCTTACAGAACGATGAGCAAAGGAACTGTATTGTTGCAAAATGGCTTGGTTCTGGAAGACCAATGCAGGGTATTTCACACTCAAAACTTCGTAAGCTCAGTCTACCTGTTTACATTCAAGGTTTTAATCTACTTCCCGACTATCAGAACAAGCTCAAAATTCAAAACGCCCTCGAAGTTCCAATTAACACAAACATCACTTTTTCCTAAAACGAACCAAAGTGTGGCAGTATTTCATTGGATAACTGACTCGCCGCTAACGGTCGGGTTAAGAGGAGGCAGCTCTTACGCCCGCCGAGAATACCTTTTATCGATTCTTACCTTTTTCCGATTTATTTCGGTGTTTTAGTCGCTACTTTTCGAGGGGAAAGGTTTTTCTCATTTATTTACGGAGAAACTTTAAATCACTGATCAAAATAATATTAACTTCTGTTTACCTTATGATATTAAAATGAGAAATAAGAAAATGTCAAAATATAAGACACTAAATCAATTTTGAATTCATTTTATATTAAATGAAAATTAATATAATGCTAAACCACCAGTAATGTTAATTCCTGATAAACTTTGTGATGTGAGGGAAGTGTAAATAACAAATTATAAATATTTAAAAGGCAGAATCCTTAAGTATTTTATTTCACATAACTCCTATTTATTTAACATTTTCAGCTACATGTTTCGGAGACAATGCTCCATCATCAGGCTTCTAAAAATGTTTAAAAATACATTAATCTATAACATTACACCAATAGTTTTACAATTATATAATGTCATTTACCTCTTAATCTGTGATTATTTTCACATTGCCCATTCTCCATGTTATAAGGGGTATAATATAAGAGAGAATCCTTATTGAAAGTTATGATGTTAATTTCTGCTATATTTTCTCAAGGGAAGTGGAAATAAGAAAATATGAAACCTATGATATACTTTCTCACATTTATTTTTAGATTGATATGTTTCATTGAAATAATTATACAATCTGTCTCACTTTAGGGCAATAAGTATTATGGATGACAAAGAATGCATTCACAAAATATGCATACTGAAATTTTATCACTTAAATTGATACAACAAAAAAAACATATAAAACACCAAATCCATATACAAATTAATGTTCTTAAGTTTTGTAACACTTTTACACATTAGATAAGAGGAAATAAGAAAACATGAATTGACAAAACACTTAATCCTTTATCAAACTCATTTTGTTAACTTCTGTTTCACTTATTTACATTATAAAATCTGTTACACTTTAGGACAATAAGTACGAGGGTGAATCAAATATAAACGGTAATTTTCAAAATTATATTTATTAAATAATATTATACAGAAACTATACCTTCAACATTTTTCAATGTAGTCTCCTGCATTATCTACACACTTCTGCCACCGATTTGGAAGCTTGAATATTCCCTGTTCATAAAAAGACTGAGGGCAAGTTTTTTACCATTCGCGCACGTGCTTTTCGACGTCTTCATTGTTTTCAAATCGTTTTCCTCCAAGTGATTCTTTCAGGGGAGCAAACAAAAAATAGTCACAAGGGAACAGGTCTGGACTGTAAGGAGGGTGTTCGAGAGTTTCCCAGCCCATTTCTTCCAATTTATCCCTTGTCAACAATGCGGTGTGAGGCCTTGCGTTGTCATGGAGAAGGATGACATCTCTAATGGGCACACCTCGTCTTTTGTTCCGGTAACTGGTTTTTGCTGACTGTAGCACCTGGCAGTAGTAAGCCGCATTCACTGTTCGTTGATCGTGAAGAAAATCAACGAGTAGAATATTCAAGCTTCCAAATCGGTGGCAGAAGTGTGTAGATAATGCAGGAGCCTACATTGAAAAATGTTGAAGGAATAGTTTCTGTATAATATTATTCAATAAATATAATTTTGAAAATTACCGTTTATATTTGATTCACCCTCGTATTATGGATGAAAAAGAATCCATTCACAAAATATGCATACCGAAATTTTATCACTCCAATTGATACAACAAATAAAAATATATAAAACACCAAATCCATGTACAAATTAGGGTTCTTAAGTTTTGTAACGCTTTTACACATTAGATAAGAGGGAATAAGAAAACATGAATTGATAAAACACTTAATCCTTTATGAAATTCATTTTGTTAACTTCTGTTTCACTTATTTTCATTTAAGAAGATTAAATCCACAATCCAATCCACAATCCAAGTTGAAACTGTAGAAGTGATTGTATACATGTGAGGTTATAGGAAAGAGCTATAGATAAATGTAAACTCGAAGTGAAGCGTAAGGATCGAACTGGTCGGTGTAGCGCGGGTCAGGCGAGTTTGGTGCCTCCTCTTAACCCGACCGTTACCGACTCGCCTACTATGGTACGAATTTCTTCGTATTTGCATTTGCGTTTTGACCTTTTTCCTTTTAACATTGAAAATGTTTTTAAAATGTAAATGACACCATAATGTAAACTCAAGTGAGAAGGAATTACAGGTTTTGTCAAAGTAAACTCTGACATAAATAGTTGGAACAAAAACATTGTTACAGAATTAATTGAGGGTTGTATTCAAGCACTAGGACTTTTGTAACAATTTCTGTGCAAATCTTCTAATTTTTTTTTTTTTTAGAGCACGGGTGAAGACGAAGAGAAATTCAGCAGAAAAGGTATTTGGGACAGCTTTTAAATTCATTTCGGCAAATCGAACTACTAGATTACTGAGCGATACTATCATTTCGAAGGAAGAAACTATCGACCGGAAGTGTCATTCTTCTTAGTGACAACTGCAGGTCTCGTGTGCCTAACATCACGATTGAGAACCTGGATGTGTTAAGATAAGAGCCGCTGGAACATCCGCATAGAGTCCAGACTTGTCACTTTGTTGGTTTGGGGTCAGAGTTTTGACAAGGGAAAGGTGTAATCGTGCATGGTTCAGTAAGAGGTGGTATTATGGTTCTTAATCTTTTATTTTATGAACACGTAACACTCATACTTTTAAAAAACTATTTATTAATTTACATGTACAATAAAAATACTCTTAGCAACACAAAGGAGGTAGAAAAAGAAGAAGAAGGGTGGAAGTTTTTATGCTCCAAAGAATACACGAATGTCCGAAGTTTTACGATCATAAAATAAAGAAGCCCCTAATCCGAAATGCATTTTTTGAGAAATAAATTATAAAGAAACATTTAAATTTAGAGTTAGAAAAAAAAAAGCGGTCATTTTAAGTAGTGAACTTTTCCCTTGGTTTGGTTCAGCAAAAATACATCCTAAACTAAACTTGAGATTTCTAAGGTGCTTAGAACATTAATCTTTTTGGCAGTCACTGTGAAATTGGTGAATTATAAGTCCAAATCAATTACCATGACAACGGCAGATAATTCTGCAGCACCTTTTGTTAAAGAAATATATATAAACTAGCATCCCCTTCGCGGCTTCGCCCGCCCTCATAAGTAAAGATAATTTCAACTAAAAATTAAAGTTTTATTTTTATTTGTATTCGGCAGAAATAACTTTATTGATTTTTATCTGGTTGGATGTTGATTTCGAACTATAAAAGTATATGACAGTGTGGCAAACCTCGGTCCTGCCTCTCAACATTGTACATTTAAATTTTATTTATTGTAAATTTTACCATTGCAAAACCTTCCTAGAACTATAAAAATTATTTATTTAGATGTTGGTAAAGATAGGTTCAGTTTACCATTGTAAACTCTATTGTGGGATGGCGCTATACACAATCGGTAAATTTTCAAGCTTCACTGGGATCCACATATCGCACACCATATTTAAATTTTTTTAAATAATTTTCTTGATAGTTTAATAAGTAAATTTTATCATCGATTTCAAGCTCTTTTGTAACCTCTCGCGTAGAATGGCACTCGCCACCTATCGGTCAATTTTCAAACTTCACTCTTGTCCACATATTTTCTTTTTTTAATAAAAAATAAATTAAAAATCAGTAGATTTTAATATTGCTAAACCTTCTTAGAACTATGAAGATGATGTAGTTAATATTTAATACAGATTGGTTCAGTAGTATTCGCTGTTAGTGATCAAAAACGAAGAATGGCTTGTCCTTTTATAGAAAAGTGTAAATTATTATTATAGTAAATTTTCTAATTGTAAATCTTTCAAGAACTATGAAGATGATGTAGTTAAAATTTGGTTCAGATAGGTTCATTACTAAAACGCTATTGTCGCTTGCCACATATGTATTCGCTTTTTAAATTTCACTGAAATCCACACGTCACACCACATATTTATATAACACCGGATCATTGTAACCTCTCTTGAATGGCGCTCGCTTTTACACCACATATTTATCGCTTTTTAAACAATAATTTAATAGAAAATATATAAATTTTATTATTGCTAAACCTTCCTTGAACTATGAAGATGATGTAGTTGTATTTGGTACAGAATAGTTCTATAGTTTTAGCGGTTAGTGATCACGAAAGGAAATGGCTTGTTCTTTTATATATAACTTCATCATCCCCCGTCGTGGCTTCGCCCTGATAAAAATCTTGTATTAAAGTGAACAATTGAAAATTATATTTTTGATATTTTCACGCATAGCAGACATTATTAACTTGGTTAAGTTTAGATTGATTAGGTGTTTAAAGATAACATAAAGCATAATTAGACATCCAATTTTCAATTTTAATATATGAGTTGGTAATCCAGATGGACAGAGACTATTAGGAAACTGTTGCATATAATGGACTGCATTATCAGTGCTTACAACTGAAGGTTCAAAATTCATATTTTTACACACAATATTAAACAGCTAAGGATCGGCATTTTGATATGTAATTATTTTCATTCGACAGAAATAATGTTATTGATTTGATCTGGTTGGATTTTAATTTCTAACCATAAAAGTATGTGAAAGTGTGGCAAAACCCGTTTCTAACACTCAACATTGTACATTTAAATTTTTATTGTTGCTAAATCTAGAACTATGAAAATTATCTAGTTAAAATTTGGTATTTTTCACTTCATATAGCTGTTATATGGTATAACAATTTAATTGAAAAAAAGTAAATTTTATTATCAATGTCCAGCTTTATGTAACACTACCTTTTAACCTTTGATGTAGATGGCTATTGCCGCCATTTTTGAACTTCACTGTTATCCACTTATTATTCATTTTTCAATAAAGAATTAGTTGAAAATCATTAGATTTTACTATTGCTAAACCATCCTATAAAGATGAGGTAGTCAAAATTTGGTAGAGATTGGTTCAGTAGTTTCTGGCGGTTAGTGATCACAAACAAAAAATGGCTTGTCCTTTTATTAATAGTATAACCTTATACCGCCATAAGGTAGAATCGTATAGAGCTAACAGATAATTATGACTTGCAGATAATATACAAATAATATTGCGACTATAAATTAAGATATAAGCTATCCCATCTTTCTTGTTGGATCAAACCTCACACGGTGTGCAAATTTGATTAAAATCGGTTCAGTAGTTTAGGTGTCAGCGTGCCCCAAGAACGTGATACGTAATTTATATATATTAAGATTAACACTATTACAACAATATTTCGCCGCATACAGAAAATTATATTATGTTCAAATTTTGTTAAAATTTAAATAAATAAGTATTTAAAATAGAATAAATAGTAAGTAAATTTAAAATAAATAAGTAAGTAAATAATATATTGAAATGTTAGAGAGTTGTGTTTCTTTTTTAAGATATTAACGTATTATTCGATCGGTGATCAGGTAGCTTAAGTCTAACCGTGTTTATACTTATCAAGGTATGCCAGGTGTGCATGATAAGAGTGGTGTTCTCTTGGTACATGATATAAGGTTAAGCTAGTCGTACGGAACTGCAGCCGGATCGATATCGGTTTTATCATATCGCCGATGGTCAGATGAACTGCTTATATCAACTTGTGTTTTTACTTACAATTTGTTTAAACATTAAGAAAGGTAAGATATAGCAATTATCATAACTAGAGACCGGATTTCTGTGTTATTGCACATTTAGTTCGCTTTAATTTAGCGCTCTCTAACCCAAGTAGTGATCTCATTCATAGCCTAAGGATTCTTATTCTTAAATTTTATTTTGCACGAAATTGCAAAAATTTGACTTTTTGAGCTTAATTGCACGAATTCGGGTTTTACTGCACGAAATTGCACAATTGAACCAAATCCATCTAATTTTATTCACTTAACCATTTATTTTTTGAAAATTTTACTTACGATTATTAGGCAACATTTATAACAATTATTTATATTAAATAGGTTAATTAGTTTTAAATTGAAAGTAAAAAGTCGCTTAAATCAAATGTATTTGTGACCTACGACTTTTAACTTATCGTATTGAATTGGGAGCTTTGAGGATTTAGGCAAACAATGAGAATCGACGTACTTCCTAGAACTAACACTTTTCCTCAGAAAATTTTACTCCCCGCTTCCCATTTCATTCCCCACTTCTGATTTAGCACAAAGGGCTAGTAGTTGACAAAATTTTAAACTATCAACTTTGAAAATGCCAAAAACGTCCAGGAGTGTTTCTACAAAATTGAAACAATGGACAAATGAATATCCAGAGCTGATATTTGTTTGAAACTCTCGAAGAAAGCTTAAAACGAATTGAAAATGGAAAGGGAAGATGCTTGTTTTCAAAATTCGAGTAAATCCTTGAGAAAAACTACGGCTACATTCGTTAAAAAAAATTAAATTATTGTATCAACGGAAAGGAAATAGAAGCTGATAATCTGGATCCATCCACAATCGCATGCTACAAAAATTGTCCTGTTACTTCCATAGATGTAAAACGTTCCTTTTCTTTGCTAAAGAACATTTTATTAAGTGACAGGCGGCATAATTTTACTGAGAAATATTTTGAAATTTATAATGTCGTACATTTTCACGAAACTTTTAAAAACTAATTTATTTTTCAAAAACATCTAATTATATTTTGATTCCACGTAAAAGGAAATTTTAATAAAGATATTTTATATTTCTTTTAATTAACAATTTTTTTCATCTCCTTTTTTCCCCTAAATTTTAAAGATTTTAGATTGGGATCAACTCTAAAACGAAACGTTTGTCGAAATGTCCTTATATTTATTCGAGGCTGGTTAGGTTTTGCATATTTGTGTAAATAAATGGATTGCTGCATGTATTAAGTATTTAAATTCACGTTTTGGGTTTTTTACTGCACGATTTTGCATATTTTGAGTTTTTTACTGCACGATTTTGCATGTTTTGAGTTTTTTACTGCACATTTTTTGATTTTTTACTGCAAAAAAATCCGGTCTCTAATCATAACATAGGTGATATGTGTGTCATTTATAGATCCTTCCTGAAGGAAAGAGCCACGGTGTGTTTTAGATGGAAATATTTTCACCAATGAGAGATGTTAGCCTTGAAGACAGAGGCCCAAATAAGACGTAATATTTTGTTCTGTTCCTCTTTCATTCTGGACGTCTGGTTGGTATAAGATTTTTTTTTCCTTTGCTACAGTTAGGATTTTTTTTTTATGTAACCATATACACAAACGTTTTCTTCCAACATCTCCTTAGTGCCGTTAGGCGTGAAGAAGTATCGGCCCATTCCTGTATTCATCTCTATCCGCAACTTGTTTTTCTGTGATGTAGGCCCGCTTTACCCACTGCAACTTGTACATCTTTGGATCGGCCTGTTAATGCATAGCAAGCCTTAGGCACAGCCTGTCCATGTTGGCAGCATCACTCCTTTCCGACGAGATCCAGCCATTCAGGTCCATTTCATACGTTCAGTCTTCCTCCAATCCTCATTGGTGCTCAGTCGTTCTTGTTCGGATGGTAGATCACCAACAGTGGGAGGAGTCCTCTCCAAGGTAGTGTGTGTAGGCTCCATCTCACCCTTCCACCCATAGAACAGTGTTTCCGAATCCTAATCTAGCTGACCAAAATCATTGCCGCTCGTATTTGCACCACACAATATTTTAAAAAAATGTATCTAATATCTAGGATTTTCGAAGCAGAATACGGTAGAGTAGCCATAATTTAGATAGGATGAATTATAAAGCAGATATTGCAAGGGTTCATAAAAAAAAATAAATCTGATTTTAAGGGTTGTGGTTTGCCTTATTTTTTGTAGTTATACCAAAAAAACAAAAACTCACTCACAAAAAACGAAAAATAATCTTTATTAATCTAATTAACACATTGTCATATATCGAGGTTATATTAGGTTATCACGGAACTCAGTGTTGGCAGCTTCTTACAAAAATATTATATACAAAAAATATTATTTCTGACTTTTAATCTACTATATATTTGTCAAATACCACTCACTCATTTAACACTAAATCTCAGAAACCACCGAACGGATTTGAAAGAAATTCTATATGTAGCTTCCTCTAGGGCCGTAGGTGCTCGCTAAGAAAGGAATTTAAAAAAATCGGCCTGGATCGCGGCTAATTCGCCAAAAATGCTATTACAATTTTTATGGGTATAATTGTCATATGGTATTTGGAGATAAGCAAAGTTACAAAATAGGTTAGATGTTTAAGCCGCACACTTCGATCACAAATTAAGTTCCTATTAGTTGTAAACAAACAAAAATATCATCGATGTCGAAACCTTATAATATGGTACTTTCTGTGAACTCATGGTAGCTGCAGAGGTGTACCCTTACAAGTTTGAGTTGTTTCATGACGAGAAGCTATTAAAAGACTTATGTTAAAGAGGAGGTAAAAATACTTATGTTCTCTGGTGATAACATGTAAGGCCAGTTCGATGTAGCAACCCACCAACATTGCTTCACCAGTAACTTCGTCCCCAACTACTCTTTTTCAGTTTTCCAGTCACAAGATAATCGGCTTTTCTCAACCAGGCCCAAGTTGTATTTTACAAGTAGTAACTAGCATTTCTGAATTTCATTCCTTGAACATAAAATATCCCATTCTCTCAGTTCAGATGAGTCTATTGCAACATTCTAAGAATGGAATTCTTTAGGTTTATTTAGGTAATAATAATTATCAACGTTAAGTCATTTATAAAAATAAACTTTTACTAACTTAAGTTGTCCTTAATCCTAATGATATTAAACCGTTGCGGAGCAGGGCTCTTTCAGCTAGTTTTGTATATTAACTATTTTATTTAACTTTTTAAATTATTCTAACTAAACATACAAAAAAGATTTTAACACATTTCAGTGTGTGGTGCCGCCACAGGGTAATAAAACATTCAGTCACCACTAATAGTATAAGCCATGACTCAGATTGAGAAAACTAATTCGCACACACTTGTTAAACTGCTTTTCAGGAATGATGCGAAAATGAAATATCTGGAAGATGGGGATCATAGTTAATGTTTGGATGAACCCCAACCTACCTATACAAGTTTAATATCATCTCTCTAACTTACTATGTTCTAGGTAACATCTATTTTAACATCTTCACACTATTTTGATTTCAATTTTCGAACTGCCATTTTCCGACTTTTGGTCAGCTAGATTAGAATTCTGAAACATTGTCGCAGAGAAACTTCCATCAATCGGGGAAAGTCCTACTCGGCGAGGGCGAGGAATCTTTCTCGACAGCTTAGCTCGGTGTCCTTGTACAGTGCGAAGTACGACAGCATGTTCTGTCTCGTCAGGAACTCCACAGGTTGAGCTACCAAGATCTACGAAAGCCATTAGTCCAGGATGACCCATTTAGTCTTAAATCTTTATTCGGCGGTGTGGAAGAATTTCCTCAAATTCATTCCTTCCTTATTTCCCACACAATGTTATATTGTTAGTTAAATATTGTAGGAGGATTTGAGAAAATAAAATAATCGTCTATCAAATCCTTCCCCAACATCATTTTCCATTGATTGGTGTTCTCACCGTTTCTTTTTCGGTGTCCCTCCGGTAGTGGAACTAGCCCCTGCCTCTTAACATTATGTTTTAGTCCCTCTTCCTCTAATATAATGCCCGGGGGCATCGCAGCACCGCCTCATGTTTAGACGTTCGTGTACCATCGTAAGTAAGTCTTGGCCTGTCGACAGGCGTTGTCCTAGCAGTCTTGCTCAGATTAGTTGTCTGGCTTTTCGGTTAACTCCAGTTCTGCAAACATGCCCTTACCATTTCAGCTCCTTAAGCACAACCATTCTTATCCCCAAGAGTTCCTCGGATGCTTTTATTACGTACACCACCTGGTTATCCCCTTCACCGTCCTAAGGACCTCCTTTTGGTTGCAGTGGTCTGACATGTTTCACGAACGATTCAGCTTTTGGTTCCATATAGTAGAACTGGATGGTACACTGACTTCCATAAAATTTAGTTTTGTATCTCTGCTTACTTCTCTTTTACAAATCAGGGTTGAGGAAATTTTTGTAAAAAACAAACTTTTGGATTCTTTATTCGATTGAGCACCTCGTGGTTTACTCTTCCGATCCTGCTTATTGCTGTTCCTAGATATTCATTATTGTCTAGTTCCTTCCCATTGCAGGTGAACTTGCTGTTTTCATCCGACTTCAAAAAAGAGGAGGTTCTCAACTCGTCTGTATTTTTTTTTATTTATTTATTTTTTTTTTGTGTATGTTACGCGATTACTCCTTCAATTCTGAATCAATTTTGATGATTCTTTTTTAGATCGGTAGGGCATACTTCAGAGGTGGTCCCATAAAAAATATTTTGAAATTAACGCAGCACTTTTTAGGAAAAATCAAAAAAACAGTTAATAAAATCACTTAATTACTGTTTTTTTTTTTTTTTAAAGTGCTGCGTTGATTTCAAAATATGTTTTATGGGACCACCTCTAAAGTATGCCCTATCAATCTAAAAAAAATCATCAAAATTGATTCAGAATTGACGGAGTAATCGCGTAACATACACAAAAACATACACAAAAAAAAAAAAAATAAATAAAAAATACAGACGAGTTGAGAACCTCCGCCAAATCACTGTTATATAACCTTAAATTTTAAACATATTTATAATTATGATTATCTAAAATCTCCATAGTAACTAAATCTAAATTATTAACAAAAATAATTTACATATACAGTCAACTCTCGATGTATTGTACTTCGATAAGCTAAATTCTTAAATAAGTCGAACAAAATCTGCGGTCGGAAGTACATTACACTTAAATTTCACCTCAATGAGACAATTTCAGACAAAGAACGTGAAAAATTGTGTCAAAAATAAGTAGAACTGAAAATAGGGTTCAAAAGAGAGAACTTCTAGGACCACCTCTATGAAACGAACTATTAGAAGTCATCGCCTCTATAACTCGAACTCAAATTAAAAGAATTTCATTTGTAATTTGTTTTCCAGTTTTCTGTCATTGTTTGCCTTTTCAGTTTATAGTTAAACCAGTCACTTATTATTAATTATTAACTCGAGTGGTTTTACTGTGGCTATTGAAAATTCTTTCAATTAACGAAAAGTTAAAATTGATTTGCAAAGCGCAGAAAGGAGAAAGAAGTTGGTTGTTTGTTGCTAGTGAATTCCGAATTCCGCTTAGTTCTCTTTCAACCGCCCTAAAGAATAAAGAAAAGATCGCCACTGGTGGAAGGCGGTAAGTCTACTTTTAGGCACCCTCAGAAAAAAGCGCAATTCAGTTGAAAGTTATATGATAAATTGGTACCAGGTATTTAATTTTCTGTATCAATGATTTTATATGTATGTACAAACAACATACAAAGACCCATTAATAAAAAATATACGTAACGATTTCAACTCCCATTTTGTGTTTAAGTCTTTGTTCAGTAACTCGGACTATTTTTCAGGGTAGCTTGAAGATCGAGAATTGACTATATAAACAAAAATAAACACCACTAAAAAGTGAAAAATAAAAATAATTTTTAGAGAAAAAAACTAAACCGACTTCAAGATTAAACCTACATACACAAACTTAACTAAAAAATAATATTTTAATTGCTTCAAAACAAAAACCATTAAATGGAAATCAATGAAATTATCGATACCTATTCACAATTTATGATCAGTTATTTTTGGAGTCGGTGCCAACCAAAACAAACAGAATTTGAAAAGAAATTGTAATTGTAAAGATCCTCCCACTGTTTCATAACCGCCACACCGCTGTCTCCAGCCATTCGAAAGTTTAGTGTAAAGGCAGGATTAAACTGCCCTTCTGGGCTGGCACCGACTCCAAAGATAACTGGTCAGAAATTGTGAATAGGTATATAAGTATCGATAATTTCATTTATTTTCATTTAATGGTTTTTGTTTTGAAGCAATTAAAATATTATTTTTTATTTTTTAGTTAAGTTTGTGTATGTAGGTTTAATCTTGAAGTCGGTTTTGTTTTTTTCTCTAAAAATTATTTTTATTATTTCTAAAATTAAAATTATTTTTTGTAATAGCAATTGATTTTTAAACCAAGGTCTCAGTACCGAGAATTGATGTTTTGTTACCTAAATGTAGATAGGCTTTATATCCAAAAAAAAAAAATAATAATAATACAAATATGAATCGATAAATGGCTTTTACCGTGCCGCTTTTATGATGTTCTGTAATTTACAAATTGAGATCATTAATTTGTTGATTCCTAATTAGATTATTCTTACTATACTATTGTGCTTGAGTCAACTGAAACTACTATTTTAAAGGGGTCACCCATCCAGATGAATGCTACACTTGCCAAAGCAAACCTGATGAAGATATTTGTGGAGAGGGTTTCGCTATGCCTGCATTTCGGACAAAATTCTGTAATACTGGGCATTTCTATTGCTTAAAAGTGATCGAGACAAGTATGATATATACAATAATAATTATTAATTGGATATAAATAAGTAGAATAAGTTGATTAAAAATAAGTAGAATAATAAATATAAATAATGTTTGTATATGTTGATGAATATATCAACTAACATTATATGATGATTTAGTCATATGTAAAGCAAACGACGTCACTCACACAAATTCATTTCTTATGTTACCCACAAAGCATTACGATCGCATTACCCACAATCCCTACCAGAAGTCGCGAAGGACTGCTGTGACGTTTAACAAATTATAAGAAACATTAATCTTTACTATTAATAATTTACATAAGCATAAACTGAAAAATATAAATAAAATTGAAATAAGGGCTTTAAATACTGTTTCTATAGAAAAAGATAATTGGCCTTAGTGACCAAAGTGGTTTCACGCCATAAAACTAAAACAAATGTTGTTCCTTTTGTTTTTACAGGTGAGTGAATCTGTTGTTAACTGACAATGAGATTAATAAATAATCTAATTTTTTATTAGTTGAAAATATGTATTGTAAACAAAACTTTTATTTTTATAGAGAAACGCAATTTCGTCTTCAATTCATTATCCAAGAGTAGTCTAAAATTATTATACATGAATCAAAATAACGTTGTATGTAGTTCTCAGTAACATGTCTAAAAAAGATCTCTAATAATTATTTTTTTCTTGCAACTAAAATTACATTTTTTTTCTACAACTTTTTCTTTCAATGCTTCCTAGATTAGTTTTTAAACTACAGAAGGAGAAATAAGGTGGGTGTGGATGAACTTCATAGCCCAGCTACTTTGATTTATCCACAGTCAGCCTTTAATCGTGAGGTTCTTGCATGTAAATGTATCTATAAAGATTATAAGCGTATTAAACATAGCTCATAAGACTTTACTTAAATTAAACCAAAAGTTTACTGTAACATTTGAGTGGTTCAACAAAAATTTATTAACAAAGATCATCATAAGGTTTGTACAAAAAAATAATATAAACAAAACCGAACTACACTGGAATATTATAACTGGCATCTAAGTGTATATGGTTCATTGTTCTCACAAAATCTCTGGACAAACTAAGTGTGACCACAGTCCATTGCTTGTGACGAGTGTAAAAACTTCTATGCAAGATTAGTTGCCTAGCAACAGCTGTTCTGATTTCTATATAATTAGTGTATATCTATACTACAATATAAAATGGCAGACAATTTTTTGTTTGTGATCACTAACCACAAAAACTACTTTACCAATTTTTATTAAATTTTAAATACAATATCTTCATTCGTTCAAGGAATTAAGGAATATTCTATATAAGGATATATTCCATAATAATATTCTATATAAGGAAATATTCTATGTCCATCTGGATTACTAACTTCATAAAATTAAAAAATTGATTGACAATTATGTTTTTACATACTCTTCAACCACCTAATCAGTGCAATGGTGCCAGGTTTAAGAATTACAGCAGCATGAAAATATCATTGAGGCTATAGTCCTCACTGGAACATGGATGAAGAATTCACATTTATTTCTAGAATCCCAATAATTCCTACTAATCTACCATTTCAATTTGAATCAATTTTTTTTTTTTTTGCTATTACAATTAAAAACGATCCACTGCAACGTTTTTAATTGTTTAATCCACTGCAACAATTAAAATAAGTTTAAAGTAAAGTTAGCTTTAATCATTTCAGCTGGAGGTTCAACAATGGTCTACAGAAGATGCAGTAAAGTCAACTGTGAAGAAGAAATAAAGAGACGCTATGGAACCATTAACTACTGTGGTGTTTGCACTAGGACATTGTGCAACAGATCCACAATTGGTTCTACTCTATCGCCTTTAATATATCTTCTAATGATAGCTGTTTTATTTTATCAACTTAACAATTAATAAACAATAATATTTTTAGTTCCATTAATAAATAAAATATGATAACGTAGTCTAATTATTCTGAAGGAATATTATCTTTTTTTTTTCAAAAGTAAGAATTGAAGATTTAATAAAATTAAAATTGGTAACAACATCAAAGCCTGGCTCATTATCAACTATGATTTTCTATTCAGTATAGCAAAATATTAACATATTGCCACATCTGCATTAAATTAAAACTGGGAATTTAGATAATTTTCAGGATATTTTTTTTAATTAAATAATTATGAATTAACATTGTTTATTATTCTTGAGTAACACAGATCGATTCCATTTTTTTTTTTTAATTTAGATATATATCATAAAGAATATCCAAATTTATTTAACATAATTTTTATAATGATGATGCAAGTCCTAACAAATCAAAGCGACTGCATTGGATAGTTAACTGTTCTAATTCAAAATAAAACTTAAAACTGTTTACTTCACGATTGGAAATAAAATTTGATTGTCTTTAAAGGTCTTCTAACCAAACCCCTAAGCCCACATAAATTAATCATTAGCGAGTTACATTATCAAATATTCTATTCAATCAACTCTAATCATTTGTATGTATTAATTTATGTATTTATTTGTATCTATTAATTTAAGCTTCAGTTATTTATGTATATTATAAAAATTGATAACTAAAAATGCTTAAAATAAACATATTTCTTCTATAATAGGTTATGGGATTAATAGAAAGAGCCAAATTATATTATCCATTCGACTAATAAAATGTATTTATAAAAATATCTGACAAAGCTAATTCATAATTATATAAATATTAAATATTTAATAGGTATTTACAAATAAATTAATTTAAAATTCTAACAATAACTAATGTACATTTTTTAGGATAAATAGAAAATCACTGATCGTCTCAAAGGAAAATTAAAATTTAAAAGTTCAGTTGGCTTTCTCACAAGCATCAATCCAATCATTGTATATATCTATAGGTTCAGATAAAAAGTTGGTAATTGTTTGAAAATCTTCTAAACATATTCTGCAAACAATTCGAGCACTGCTCCTAACTCTGTCCCTGAAATTAGAACAACAATGAAAACATTAATTAATAAAGAAAAATTGGAACAAAATATTTTTTTTTGTTCTTATGTAAATATTTTCTTGGTCATATTCATTTGTTCCTGACCAGTAATTATATTGTTATTATATATATATTTTTTTAAATTATCATATTTAGTTAAAATTAAAACAAATTCCTAAGAGAATTGTAAAGGGACAAGGCAACACTTACAAGGTATTGCAACTAATTCTAAAAGTTGGAAAATACAATAATAATATGAAGCAGATTCATAACAATGGAAGATATAACCTCAACATTATCACAGTAACCTTCCTTTTATATGTGATTAAATGATTAATTGTACTGAAGCTGAAATTAAAAATGAGAAGTTTATCCTGTGATATATTGTTGGCTTAAGAACAATAATAACAATGATATATCAGCATAGATAGTCTATAATTATATGCAATTTATTTACGTAACATTGTATTTTCAGGAATTCTTTACAAGAGTTGGTCACATTCCTTTTTGTGTTTAAAGTACTTTTGTAAATTAATATTGATTAATCAAGGTTAGAACTTTTCATTATACATTTAGCAGCTGAAGGAGAGTAAATATACTTTTGTGAATGTATACTATAACCACAATAAGAATAAAATACTACTCTGGTTTTTATCACGACTTAGGAGATAATATCAATTTTTTTCTCCAAATTACTGTTTTAAAATATAATAAACAATGAACCACCAACAAAATATTATTAATTGCTTACGTATCACCGGTTTTAGGTAGATAGTAAATAAATAATAAACCATCACATTACTAATGCGATTGGTGGCACATCCTAAGGGGCCAAACTTTGTTTTATCATAGCATTGATTTCTGGGTGTCCATTAAATTTATATAATAATTATATAAAAATAAATGTTTCAATAAATGCATATTGCTTTCAGATATAACTTGTTTTTTGAAAATATTTAACACTTGGAATAATTCGAGTAGAATCATAAGGGTTATGTGAGACACTCATTGAATATCTTGAAGCTTCTGCATAGTATTAATTACAAACACACTTTATCATGAGGGCAACTCATGTAAAGAATTACCATATTTTATAATAATAAATTACATGTGTTTTGTTTTCTAATAAGCAAAAATTTAACATAATGCATTAATAAACATAAATAGTAACTTGGAAATAATTAACTTACATAGTAACTTCACAAGATTTTTCATGATTACAGAAAGGGCAATCAAATTGTGTGTCCAATGGTACGATTGCTTTCCTCTTAGGAGGGGGTTTCCTGTTACTTTTGCGCCTTCCCATCTATAAATAACGCAATCGCATAATTATAATTAAACATACACATCATGAATATATTGTCAACATATTTGCAGAGGAAGATTGCTTATTAAATGAGGGGAAGAAATAAATTAGGTTTAAATGGAGCTACAGAGGTTTTATGAAAATAGATAGATTAGGAATTCAAAACAAAGCTGGCTGAAATATAAAAGAATTTTAAAGTTCTTGTACTCAAGAGGTAGATCCAAGAACTGAGAGAGTAAGAATTTAAAGATTTTTTTTTTTGTTTCTAAAGATTGGGTGAGAAAGACACCAAGGATCTTATGCTATATGAGATTAAGATATATTCACCATTGCTATAGTTACCAGGTCATAAGTCTGCTCAGGAGACAAAAGAGTGTTTATGAACCCAAAAATGAATGTAATAAAGTAATTCATTAATTCTTCAGTCTTATCTTAAGCTCACTAAACTTCATACACTATACATAAAGCATCCATGAAGTATGGGAGCATACTTTATAAAATGATAAATTACACATTATCACTGAAGGGTACTTCATAGTAGAATTTCTAGATTACTAGAAGCTGTTCGAGGATTACGATGGATTTTAGGGCATTATGGGAAACATGATTAATCGGGGATAGGTATTGATCGAAAGTAAAAATAAATCTTGAAGAATTAATTACTGAAGTTTTTGTTATAAATAAAATATTTGTGGATGTTTCAGTTGTCTTTGAAAGAAAATCTGTGTCTAGAGAGAATGGTAAATATAGAAAATAAAATCTTTAGGAAAATTCAATTTCCAAGACAGGTAGATGGTGAATGGCAATGAAAGAAAGAAGAACCTTTTGAAAAAAAAATTAAATATATATAAACCTCAATAAAGAAAAGAGGAATATGATTCTATGGTCATGTAATGCTAATAAAACCAATTGGGAAGGAGAATTGAAACTTAGAATCCAAAATGTATCTTGGAAACAAAGAGATTTAAAAACAATGGGATTTTAGAGATGAAATCCAGGCAGAGGTCTTTAATAGAAGAGAAAAATGGAGTTTAAAAATTTGAAGTTAGAATGAAGAAAAGATATTAAACGGTTTGAGGAAAGAGATAATGATCATATCGTCGGTGAGATTGCCAATTTTGTTGTGTGAATTTTTTCAATGTAGCTTTTTTAGCGTTAATTCCGCATCTAATGTAAAAACCTGAATATACAAATGCAGCTTGGGTCAGGTTTCAACAAAAACCTTTTGTGATTTAGTCCTTAAAATAATTACACATGTGCATCAAAGCACATGGCGGAATTGACAATCTTACCGACGATATAAATTATTAATGGTTAATTGATAAGCATTTATTAAACGATCTTTCTGTATGTTTCGGGAACTATAGTTTCCCGTCTTTAGGATTAAACGTTCTAAAACAATTACACATTTATCTAAAGTATTTCCTTTGTCAAAACTTGAAAAATTTCTATATTTTTTACAACTAGAATATTCTATTGCCTTATTCAAATTATATAGAATATAGAAATTTTTAAAATGTTGACAAAGAATATACTGTAGAAAAAGTTTGTAATACTAACTAAATTTTCTGAAAAATTTGAAAGATTGTTTAATAATTTCTTATTAAGGAATAAAATGCCAATATAAAATATTATCCACAAACCTCCTTCAAAATAATTGCAATATACATAATTCATGATGCAATTAACGATAATAGACTAATCAATTAATGATATGATTAAAATGTTAGAGATACAAAAATTATATATCACAGAACACATGCAAAGTTTGTCCCATGAGCTTCAAACATGCTGTGATCTTGTGCAATACAGTCTCATACAGCAAAAAGAAATTCCTGAATTCACTACAAATATTCTGGTCAAACATCAAATTTAATTTTAAATTCCTTATTGTAAAAATAATAATTTTTGTTGTTAGTGATTAATAAAGAAGCAGTAAGTATAATAAACATAACTACCAAACAAAAATATTTGGTCAGAAATTCTGAGAAAATTATAAGTCAATCTTTGATATATTTTATTGAAAGCTAATATGTTGTATTATTAGTCAAAAATTATAAAAATATACAGATAAATAATCATAAACACTAAAATAATAAAAAGAAATAGAAACGAAACTCACCACAAAATAAAAAACAACAAAGCGACGCCAGGGATGTCAGGCACAGACTGAACAACCCCTGTCGAAGGGGCAGGTGCTAGGGACCAGTACCTGGAAGGGCAACAAAAGAATTGAAGCATCATGGCTCGGGAATTTTAATGCCGTGATGTCATAAAAAAAAAAAAAATTTAAAATGGTTCCATTATCAAAATAAAATAGGTTGTAAATGTACACGTTAATAATAGAAACTATTGTTATAATATAATAAATTAATGAAATATTAATTCGAAAATAATGAATCATAATCAAAGATCTAATTGTTAAATGAAAAATTACCAAAAATGTGCACAATAAAGCAATTGAATATGAAATTAAATAGACCAAATATACAATAATTAAATTTCTATTATTATTTTAGATTTAATAAGCAAGACACTAGGCTTACAAGACAATAGGCCCCTAGATGTTGAAGAGTACTTTTTTTAACAATATGTTTGGTAATTGAAGCAGTTTGTGATCGATTTTTAGGTTATATGGAGAACATGATTATTCCAGTATAGGAATTTATCGAAAGTGACACTAATTGCTTAAGGATTAATAATGGATTTTTTTTAAATCTAAAGTGAAATATGTTTCAGTTGTATTTGGAAGGGAATTTATGTTCAGAGTTACAAAAAACTAATTTGCCTATTTTTAAAAAGAAAAAAAATCATAGAATGTCCGATTGAAAATTTCAAACATAATAAATCAATTTAAAAGTAAATAAGTATAATTTACATACATTATAAATACATCCAGATACAAGAACTGTATAAGCTCCGAACATTTGTAAACTTAAAAACAATTACAAAAAAAAAAAAAAAAAAAAAATACTGCTTTGGAAAGTCTAGGTCCCAGAAAGCTGGTTTTTTGCATTGCAATTATTATTATTTATTTATTTATTTTTTTATATACAAATATTCATTCATCACAAGAATTTTGTACCAAAAGGTAATTCGTAAGGAACGTTAAAAAAAAAAAAAAAAATTATTATGTAAAATTATATAAAAATTAAATCAAAACTACAAATCCAAAACTCACACACCACCTCAGAAGAAACACTGAAACGATTATAATGTACATAATTTTGATATGTATGTAAATTGTACTTATTTCTTTTAAATTGATGTATTATGTTTGTAATTTGTCTTGAGAACTTGAAAGAATAGAAAAAGTAAAAAAGAAAATCATTAGAAAAATCCTAGTTCCAAGATGGTGAATGAAGTTGAGAGCAACAGTTTGTAAAATGTCATAGAAAATAATTTAAGATTGAATTTTGTTTCGAAAAATTATAAAAATACACAAGGAAGTATTCTAATACTTAATAATAATAACGATACTGTAATTATAGCCAAACTTCGCAATAAATATTAAATTTAAATTATTTAGTTAGATTTAATAAGAATGATATGATAAATTAATGATCTTGAACGATACAATACCACTTATACTGGCCGGTATTATACTAAGTCACTAAGCATGCATAAGATTTGTATTCTATAATAAAGCCACTGTGTACAATTATATACAAACAATTTATTTGTTTGTGAACAAATTGGTATTTGAGCAGTGGAAGAACACTTCTCGTTATAATCAGTTGTTATGAACTGTGGCTCCCATTCGTTCCGATTTTAGGACAGATCTTTCACTTCAACAGACTACTTAAAATTTGAAAACTGACATAGCAACATAAAAACTTCAATAACAAATTTTTTAAACATGATCAATATTTATAAATGGTGTAAGTTAAGACAATTGAAAACATAAACCTTACATACAGACTTACATTACCCACAGACTTGCGGATCACGTTGTCAGAAGTCAAAACATATTTTAGGAATTGATGAATCATTTCCACTTCTTTGGTGTATTATAAGTCAGATATTTATAATATTTTTAAATTCAAACTGTAACATGTAAATATAGTTTGCTCTGAACAAAAAGTAAATTAAGACAGATATGGTGTTTATTTCAACTAAATTTAATTCCTGAAGTTCAGCCATTATGTTTACATTTAAAAAACTACTTAATGAACAATAGTTGCATAAATTATAAAAGTTATAGTTTAAATAACTAGAAAAACGTTCTTTTATTATATGCCTAACTAAAACAGCTAAGTGTGGTGAGCAGTCAGACATTTCAATTTTTAGAAATCAAGGCTCGAAGCTAAGTTCCCTGTACGATTCGTAATTTGTTTGCAATTTTAACACAGTCATACCAACAATGTTTGTTTTTTTGACATATATCAGAGTAGGAATGGGCAAATTTTTACTTTCAAAATCCTATCTTGAACAAAATGTAATAATCTACAACTTTGAGGATATACATTTTTTGATTGGATCAGCCATTTCTGTGTTATGGACTCTTAAACATTATCAGAACTAACTTTTTTTTGAAAGAGTGCAAAATTTGTCGATGTTAGACAATCGATTGTGGCAGAACACCTAAATCAAATTCAGTTGTTCTTCAGACGCAAAATTTAATAAACTTTAGTTTTATAAATATAATATTTTTCGATTGGAAGCACTTTTCTATAGGTATGTTTTTTTTCAAGAATCTGAAAGAAGTTTGTGTTTTTTTTTGCCTTCCAAACATTTTCCCCTTATCAAATTTAGTTTCATTTTTGATATTTTATTCTCAGGACCCATCTGGTCCATATAAAAACATAAAAGCTACTACTTCACCTTTTGCAAGGCAGACCCCCATTTTTGGGGTAATTTGACTAGACTAAGTGAGAACATTAGAACAAAGTTGTGCAACTATTCTACTGTCATTGGTCCTTGAAACATGTGCAAATTTTCAAGTTAATCAGATCGCTGGAAGTTAGTGAAAATTACGTTGAAAGATTCCATTACATACAGGTAAAGTTAATAAAAAAGTATTAATGTATTAAAGAATGTAAACAATGAGGTGATTATTTCAAACAGCTGTTTAAAGCTTATCTACAAACAAGATGGCGTATTGACTGAGTCTAAACCTTATTTATGAATACCAAAAATAAGGTGACCAGACGTCCCGTCTTGAACGGGACAGTCCCGTTTTACAGGGACCTGTCCCGTTGTCCCAAAATATATGCTCGGGACGCTTATTTGTCCCGTTTTACAAAAATTTGGTCCCATATGTACTTTTGACAGCATCGAGTTTGCTCCTAAATTCCATTCATTGGTGATGAATGGATTAACTAAATTAAATCTTTAAAACATGAAGAATTACCAATGGATAACTCTAAAGGAAGTTCATGATTGGGAAAGGATCGAGGAGGGGATTGACGTGATTGCTAGTAAGTTTATCATGCTTAAGATTTCCAATAGTGAGATTTTTGACGAAGTACGTGAGAAGAAGTACGTGACACAGAAAAAGATTTTCAAGTGGACCGAAGAGAAACCTTCTCTGGATCAGAGATGGGTTGAAATATTTCTTTATTTTGCAAATCAAAATGTCCCTATCAAGAATATTGCACTGATGGTTTCATTTTTCTTGTCCTTACCAGGAACAAACGCTCCAGTGGAACGAGTTTTTTCTCAATTATTAATGACATTTGGTCACTAGAAAAATCTCAAATGAAAATGTCGACCCTTAAAGCAATGATGCTAGTAAAATGCAACTTTGCAATGGGTTGTATACAGTTTTTCGATTTCATCAAACAAAAGCCTGATATTTTGAAAAAAAAATTCACTCATCTCAAAAATATGAAAAATAAACATTGAAGTCAGTATTTTCGACAATATTTTTTTAAAAGTGATATCAAGTTTATTTCTAAATGTAGTGTTATTGAATAAAATAGTATTTCATATATATATTGGTAAATAGTATTTTTTTAACGGTGTCTCTAACTTCCCCGATATTGAGGGTTCCGTTTTGAGAATCTCATAATCTGGTCACCTTAACCAAACAGTAACTAAACCTTCAGAAGATATCTTGAAGTTTGATTTTTGTCAATTGGACAATAATGATGATTATAAAGTTTCTATTCATTTACAGATTTATAATTAATAGATAACGCTTTTAAGTGTTTCACTTCCATTTTACATTTTGAGATGTTTGAAACTATAAATAGCTTTGGTATGTTCTATTGCCTAACTATTTGCCATTTCTCTTTGTGTAATGTTTATTATAATAACAGGTTTTATGATGTTAAACATTCATCATCAATCTTAAAAACATGCAAAAATGCAAAGAATCAGAAAAGGAATTAAGAAAATTAGGATTAAACCCCGCATTAAAAATAAAAAACCATCATCATTCTATGTCTCTTCACCTACTGATAAAATAGAATCTTTCTAAAAAAACAAAGCATACATTCTAAGCTGCTATGACTGTAAAGTTAAATACACAATAAAAAAAAGAAAAAAAAAAAAAGAAGAATAATGGACGATCACTAAATCGGATATAAAAGGATCATATAAAGTCATACAACAATAAGACGCAGAATTCTAACTTCGCAATACATTTATATGAAAATTACCATCTTGGTTTCCTTCCATAGGCAGAACCTCTATGGAGGAGGAGCGTATTTGATAATAATACATCACGCTCCATGCATATTGCTCAATACTTGAGGAAAAAAAAATTACTTTAATTTTTACAAAGAGACGGGAGTAAAACATCATTTCCCAAATAGTGTAAAATTCAATATTTTAAAAACACTATAAGTATCGATCAAAGCCAATCCAAATTTTTGTTTAAATGGCCAAATATATATTTCCCATTGTCCTATTTTGTATTTGTTCCCAGTAGGAACAGAAAACCCTTACGCTTTGTCTACTAACGTGATATTTAGCTGAATATCTCCATAATAAGTACTTAAAGATTTTATAATTTATAATTATTCGCAAATAATTGATTATTTCCATTTCCTCTGTGAATAGTTCCACTCCCGATTCTTTGCTTTATCTCTAGTTATTTTAGTTTTAATGTATTACGAAGTTGGAATTCTGGGTCTTATTATTGTAGTTATAATTTCCTTTAATCTTTAGTGATAGTCTAGTTTTTTCGGTTTTTTTATCTATACATTAAATAGCGTTCCACACGCTTCATGAGCGACCATTTGAAACTAAAGAACATGATGGCTGCTAGTTCCAGCCTGCAACAGAACTACTCAAGTCGAATTGTGAAGACTACTAAAGAGAATATGACGCACCCAAGCGGCCTAATGGTGAACTTTCTACTTTGTGAGCGTCACTTTTTTTAAACTATAGTTTTTGTTTTGTTTTTTAAAGAAAAATATTGCAGGCAGAATAAAATAATAAACTTAAGAAGGAAAACATGAGATGGATTAAAAAAATACAAAACCGTTTAAAAAAAAACTGTATTTCTACCTGACTGGGAAAAACAATAGATCATGGATATGTCCATCTATATCTACTGCTTCTGATAAGGAAACTGCAGTAAAATTTATGATGTAGCAACACCAACAGAGCTGTAGCCTGTCAAAAAAAGCCCCAACAATTAAAAAATGTAGGCAAAACGTGAAAGATTTATTAAAACCAATATGGTTCCTAAACGGTAGGTCTTAGTGACAAATGTTGTCTAACAACAAATATTTATTCTCCATTAAATCTCTGATCAGGAAAATTGTTAAATTTTCAATCCGAAATGTTTTACTTTTGAGACAGAAAAAAAAATGTTTTATTCTAGGTTGCCATGACAACGCTTTACCTTACACAAGAAAACAATAGAACCCCAGACAAAAGACAATGTCAAAAAAATCATAAATTATGTCGTTCATTCCACTATTTAAAAGTCAAACAGCTGTTTTATTATGATTGCTGGTTGTATTTTCTCAATTTTTCAAACTAGAATAACAAGACTCAATAATTTAGAATGTACATAATTTAATATTTCTTCCTTCGGTTGGATTGGAAAGTTGATCAAAAGGGTAAAACAGATGGCTGCCACCTGCTTGTATGATCCTGAACCAAGGTTATACAGTTCCTATTTCTGTTGTGTAACTGACTTATTGTATTGTAGTGTAACATATCTTTCAAATATTGTTTCTAAATAAAACACAATTAAATATTATTGTAACTATTGATTACATAACAACAAAAGTTTTATTATCGATTAGATTTTTTAATATACATTTTTTTAATAATTATCTGAACTCACGGTTAAAAAATTATAGAAGCTTATAAAAATAGTTGGATTAAAATTAATTTATACAGTGTTATAAACATTTTGGTTAAACATTTTTAATGCAGTTTTAGCCAATTGATAAACATTTAAGTTATTGACTTTTAATCTTACTAAAAAGTAAATATAAATCAGAAGTTTACTTTGAAGATGATATTTTAATTTCTGATAGTAATGTGATTAAAATTATGTATTATTAATTTGTACAGGAAGAGTTTTTTTTTATTACTGAAACAACAAGACAGTTTGAAAACATGTATCGAAGATTGTTTCACATTGAATTCCTTATAACTAAATTTTCAATAAATAACATTTAATTTAAATTATTTAAATTACATAAATAAATATAATTAAACCGATTGTCAATACCTTCTAGAAAATATAATAGAAACAATAATAACAGGATTAGGAAGATTAAAGGAAAGATATGTGAAAATGATGTTTATTTGATCATAAACAAAACCACCAATGTGGTTTTAGTTATCAGTTTGGGAGCCAGAAGTACAATTAATAACAATAACTGAATAAATAAATTATTAAATATTTTTGTTTAAAAAATATTTTAATTTTCCTTCAAATTGATCTAATAGTTTATTAAATTGTATTACTTTAATAGAATGATTATCATTTTATTTTGTATTTATAAACAATCTGTGACAAAATCTCGGCATGTAGGGAAACCATATGGTTTGGGTGGGTGCTCGGCAGATGTTCCAACTTTTAAAATTAGTGCCATACCAAGTTCTCCATGGAAAGACCAATGGCAATGTATAAACCAGTAGCCTGGAATAAGAAATATAATGACTTTACACAAATATACACAGAAACTCAAAGAGAGGATTTGTTCTATAATTCCTTAGTTTTTAACCTATATTAATTACATATATGAATGCTTAGATATATATGCATATATTAAGAAAGAAAGCGAAAGATTAATATTTTGGATGTTCATACCTGGATTATCAGCTAAAAATTGCATTATGACTACTCCTTGACGTGGAACTGTTACCACGTCTTTTATTGGTCGACAGGAAGATTTGACTCTTTTGCTATGAGCTAGTTCTATCAATTCTTCATCGGACATATCCGCTAACTCTTGACCACCTTCTTGAAAAGCCACTTGTGCATTGTATCCATGAATGTGAACTGGATGTGTTAGATAAGCAGCTAAAAACAACATTCTTTGAATCTTCAATCATTAGGAACGTTATAATTGCATAATAATATTTAGTTATAATAAGGAATGGTTTCAAATAAAATAATATAAAAAATTATTACATTTAAATCTCATAATAAGGGTGACACATGCATTGAGGCAAATTGGATAAACAGCGGTACATTCACAAGGCATCCCCTTCTCAATGGATCTGTCTATGCATGACTTATTGCAGAATGTACCAGGAGGGTTATATTTAGCAGTTCCAAGTAATGTTGTAGAAGGGTTCGAAAATATAATGTTATTTACTGTTGCTAGATATATAGATTGAAGCCCTGGTCCTAAAACAAAACAATAAATAAATAGATTGATGAAAAAAGATTAGTGCCTGAAAAAACAGAAAATTAAAAAAAAACCAAAACTCAATTTCTCATTATCTTGAAAAAATAACAGGCAGACTGCAGACTGGGTCCAGGGCAGCATTCTGAAGGGAGCAGATAGTCTGAAGGAGGCAGGAAAGAAAGTTATTTTTTTCAGTTCTATCCAGAATTAAAAATGCAAAGTAGGATTCATTGATCATGATGTGCACAGAAAGAGACAATGCAAAAATTGGACTTGGAAAAAGTGGTGCATAAATTTACAGTTAAAAAATTGTGGAAGAATTCGTTAAGTTAGTGAAATGTTTTGATGTTGGTTTGCATAAATAAAGATTTTTATGTTAAAGATAGATTGTCCAAAAATTTATAACTTTGATTTAGTGTCTTTTACATGTAATCCCAACATATATAATTGGATCTACAAACTACTCAATGAAGACATATTAATAATAAATATCTAAAAAAATTACTTATACAACTTACTGAAAAACTGTTCATATTTCATAATTTCTATATTATCCCTTGTAACAGGACTTACAGAGAAATCATAAATATATGTTTTGCTTAAAGGACACATGGTCGTATTTTTTGGGTCAATAACAGGAGTATCACAATCTCCCTCCATGTCTATAACACAAATATCCTTTGCTTTTTTCTTCTTCACTTCTTGTTGGAGAACAAGTTGATTCTACAGCATTACAAGTCTGAAAAGTAGGCATAAAAGATAACTGTTATAGGATTATAAATCTTTGTTAAAATTTGTTAATGCTCAATATTTTATATGTTTTAAGATAATGAATTATCTTTGATCAAAAATTGGATTTAAAAAATATTAAGAAATCACTGTGAACTAAGACCCCTATCACAATAAATACTAACACTAAAATACCATGTATCTTTTTATTTAAATAATAGTGATGTGCCTGCACCATAATTTTTCTGTTCTCTATACCTATTTCAATACTTTAGAATGCGATTACAAAAAATAATACATTCAAGAGTTACAAAAGCAAAATACATCTATTAAAAAAACAAAACAATAAAAGTAAAAATCAAGTAACATTTATTGCCTACAACATATAATGAGTGTAATTAATAACAATCAGACAATGTATTAAAAAAGGATTCGCTTTACATATTCTTATTTAAAATATCTTATAATCATTGATTCATGATACCAATTATTTTCTTAAGAAAAGAAGGGATTGAGAATTTACATTTGGAATCAACACTACAATTAAAAATATTCATTGTCACATTTATTGAAGAAATCAATAAATAAGCATACACAAGTACGTAGATAAAAAAGAATTAATGAATATAATAAAAAAAGTTAACTAGAAACAGCTTATTGTCTCACACTAAACATGTACAACAAAAGGTGCATTTTCAAACATACAAAATTACACCATTACAAAACAGTCATCAAACTGGAATGTCTTTACGGTTCAGAAACACTTATCCTGAATAATAAAACAGATACAGACAACACAAGGAAAAAATAACGCGCAATCATAAAGAACATTTTTGGTCCAAAATTCTCAGATGAACTATATAGGCTCAGAACTAAACAGGAAATTAAACAAGATTCTGATATTTACAGTGATATTTGTAAATGAAGACAGAATGATTACGGACACATAAAAAAAAAGAAAAAAAGAATGAACATGAATCGTCTTACAAAAAGAATATTGAATCCTAGACAGAGACATTTTTAGATCCAAAATTAACCGTTGGAAAGTTGGCAGAGAAGAAGAACCAAAGAGAAAGACAGGAAGACCTTGGCCAGATGAAAGAAAAGAGGCCTATAGCAAGAGAATAAAGGAAATATAGGCACAGAGGAAGGCAAGGAAAAACATGTAGTTCTTTGTGTAGTCCCATTTGGGCCCATTCAACCTTTAACAAAAAAAAAAAAAAAAACAAAAAAAAAAAAAAAAAAAAAAAAAAAAAAAAAAAAAAAAAAAAAAAAAAAAAAAAAAAAAAAAAAAAAAAAAAAAAAAAAAAAAAAAAAAAAAAAAAAAAAAAAAAAAAAAAAAAAATTACAGATAATTCACTGGGCTAAACAAATTAAATTATTACAATAAAATCAGTAACAAAAGAGACATAACTTCATTATGTATATAAAATATAATGTTATATTTATTTATTATATTTTTATTGTTTTTTTGATTGCACTACCGACCTTTTAGATCATTGAAAGTAAAGATGATCATCCAACAGACATTCATTACTTTAATATATTTTTATACAAGTAGAAAGCAAAATATTGCAGTAAGGTATTGAACCATTTCAAATTTTTAAAAAAAATATGCAGATCTCCTGTAAGGCTAGTTGCACACACACCAACTTTTTGCCGGCTGGCAAAAAACCGACAGATATTTTGCCGGTGCTAGTGCTTGCACACTCACCGGTTTTTTACTCCACGTGGTTTTTACCGGTCAAACAATTAGTAGAATTATAATTTTATTTTATTCTTTACTTTTCGACCTAAAACTGTTAACAATTTCTGGTTACCAAATTGATATTGTTACATTCGATTCAGTAACTCAAACAAGTAGTAGCTTTTGTAATTATAGTGCATAAAAAAGTAATTATAACGCAGTGGCAGGCGCAGGCAACTCACCAGCATTTTGCCGGCCGCACCCGCAAAAAGTCGGTGTGTGTGCAATTGGCCTAAGGGTGTAATTCTCATGGTTTGTTTATGTAATAGGGTCAAAATCAAACACAGCTGTTTTATCTACTAAATTACAATAATTTTTAATATTTTCATTTCGGGTTTTTAGCAAAGTTTAACTAATGCTATACATTATATACTCAAGTATATATTTTAACTGCTTGATTTTCATTTTTAAATTTATATTATTACAAAATAAATATTGATAAAAATAAAAATTTTCAATTCATAACTTTTTATATGTAATTAGGTCTAAATCGAACAAAAAGCTGTTTTATTTACTAATATATCAATTTTAATATTTTTATTTTGTATTTATAGTAAAGAAAGTTTAACTAAAGTTATTAAGTATATACTGAAGTATATTTTTTAACTGCTTAATTTTTCTTTTTAAAATTATGTTTTAACTAAATTAATATTGATTAAAATAACATATTTTAAATTGATGGTTTTTTTATATGTATCAAGGTTAAAGTAAATTAATCAGCTGTTTTGTCTACCAATATATGAATAATTTTTAATATTTTTATTTTGTGTAAACATATAGTAAAGAAAGCTTAACTAGTGATTCAATATATACTGAACTATATTTTTAACTGCTTAATTTTTCTTTCTAAATTAATATTTATTAAAATGAAAGATTTTCAATACATGTTAGAAAGTCAAAATAAACCAATCAGCTGTTTTATCTACCAACATAACAATAATTTTTAATTTGCATTTGTATTAGTAAAGATTAATTAATGTTATTCATTGTATACTAAAGTATACTTTTTAACTGCTTAATTTTTCTTTTTAAATTTAGATTCTTATTAAAGTAATATTGATAAAAATAAAAGATTTTCAATTTGTGGTTCATCTGTTTTAGCTACCAATATAACAATATTTTTAATATTTTCATTTTATTTTGGTAGTTTAAAAGTTAACTAACTAAAAAAAAAAAAGTTAACTAACTAAAAGTTAACTAATGTTAATCGATATTGAACTAAAACTACTGCTAATTGACTACTTAAATCTACAGCTATGTACAATTTCTGTAAATAAATCAGAAAAAAAAATTAAAACAATTCATTTTTCTTACAATTTTCTTTTCTATTGGAAGCATTGACCTAAATCTTAGTTCTGTTTCAGTAAAGTTGACAGTTATGTTACTTGGTACATATCGTAATACAGCATAGCTAGAGACACCCTGGCAATTCCCAACACCTTGGAACAAAATTATGTATAGTTCATCACAACTTTGGTTAGCGTGTAGTATGACATCATATCTCTCGGCTAAAACACAAGTATATTCAATTATTATTGATTAACAATAATATTTATATCTATTGAGATAATTATTTTGTAATGGGAAAATCAGTTTTAGAAAAAGAATTTGAATAGTTTTAATCATAGACTGAAAAGTCATCATCGTTAAAATATTTTTCTCTTTAACCACCATGAAGTGAGATGATAATTACTGCTGATTTTCTATTCATCTTGGAGATTAGGTGTCTCAGTCTCTCTCAGTCTGTTTCTTAAATGCTTGTTTCATTGGTCTTCCTGGCTAATATTTCTAGATCTTTAGACATTAAGATGTGTATCAAAGAGAGTCGTCTTTTCTTCCACCTTATTTCCAATGATTGGATTCAAGTCCTGTGCTTTGAGATCTTGGTCCAGACCACAAGAGAATAAATAGTAATGTCGACCTGCAAATGACCACTTTAGTTTTTCTTTGCACTTCCTCTTCGGCCAAGGAAATCCCTGCAGATCCAACTGAATTTTGTTCCAGCGGCTGCAATATCTTCTAATCTTTGGTTTTCATTTATGTAATCACTTTCATTGTTTCATATCTATATAAATACAGTGGATCATACTTCCATAAATGGATCATGGTCTTCTCTAAAAGCCTGTACCATCCATCCAATTGGGTTTCTTGCTTCTGTTCACACACAGTCAGCCGTTCTCAGACTGAAAATTGGTACTCTTCTTTCTTATTAGTATTCTTACAAACCAGAGATCACATATTTCTTGTTTTTTTTTCTTCTTCAACTCAAACAGTACCTTTCTCTTCTGATTGAGTGACATCTAGATACCATAAACTCTCTACCGGCTCTAATTTCTGACCGTTCACCCTCAGTAAGGTTTCCTGGGACTCAACAAGTAAACAGGGTTGATTTTCAATAAAATTTATCATTTCATTTCTAGAAAAATTTTAAATAAAAAAAAAAAAAAATCTGATTACACATAATGATAAAAATACTTCTTGATAAATTGTTAAGATTACTTCTTGAAAAATTTAGATTCTTGAACAGTTATCAGACTATTAGTAAACCTGCATGTAATATATTTTAGCTAAAACTCTTGTTTTGTCCTAACTCCACAAACAACTGACAATAGCTATTCCAAAATGTTTCAATTTTTCCTTCCTTTTTTTTTTTCAAAACTACTTCTTCAAACATTATGCAATTGAAATTATTTATAACATTATTCATTATTTCATACCTGCGTTAACAATTACTGTGTCACAAACAATTGGTTTGATCCTATGACCTCCATCGACAGTTATAAGAGTTACAGGATGTTTTTCAAACTGAACTGCATAAGCACATGTAAAACTGCAGCTTCCGATTAATCTTATTCGAGATCTTTTACCTTTTTCAACATCGATAACTGTAACTGGCATGAATATATTAGAAGCTTTCTGAAAATATTTCATCAATTCATTATTTTAAAATTTATTAAAATTATAGTATTAATCTTGATATATATTCTGTAGTATACATTGAGTATTAAATAACTTTTAAAATTAAAGTTAAGAATAGGTTCCACAACATCAATGTAAAGCTAAATTGAATAACGCAGAATAATTGTATATGATGTAAACTGCTCACAAATTGAAGTGGATCACACATCAGAAGTTAAGTAACACTCTTTTCTAACCATAATTCTGGCTTTTTTTTTTTTTTTTTTGTATGTGTACAATACCTTACTTATGCATTGGTAATGATATTTGTTTAAAAAAAATACAACAAACAAAATTTGAGAAAAATCTATTTTTTAAAATTAAATTAAAAAAAAAAATTACATTATAAACATTTATTTTTTTACAAAAGTTAATAGATATTGTGTTCTTTTTTCAGTAGGCTGTTGGATCCTCTCTAATTAGAATTAATACTTCACATCGTTCATACTCCTTAATCCTAAATTAAAGCGTCAGCAATTTCATTCAAGTTATCAGGACCAGTAGAAAACATGTGTTATTGGCGTTGGATTTTGTCCCAAGCATGTTTAAATGGATTTACATTATCAATCAAGTAAACAAAATTTTCGAGAAAGCCTATGACTAATATATCAAGCCTATGACTAATATCATCAGATGAGAATTGTGCCAGGACCTGATTCAAATCGGAATATCCGCCAAATTAGTACGCCTGAGTCTCTATGAAGGAAGTGCAGTGTTCGAGTGGAAGGAGAAACATCTGAGGGCTTCCACACATATAAGGGACTAAGGCAAGGTGACTGCCTTGCGTGCCTGTTATTTAACTTGGCTTAAGGAAATAAGGAATCCAGATAGGGAGTACAGTATTTAATAAATCTGCAATGATCCTAAATACTTTTACAGTACAATAATTTTGCGAATGATGTGGACTTCCAAGAGCTGCAGCTGGATTGGGACTAGTGGTAAATGAGAAAAAAACAAGTAATAGAGCGTATAAAAAAAATGACCGTTTTATCAAATTCCAGAGTTCAAAAGTCTGTAAATATCTTAAAGCTATTTATTATTTACCAATACTTAATAATCCCTTCAGAGCATTCTCTAAGCTTGTTTACTAACACTGGACTTTTTCAAAAAAAGCCTCAGTTCAGTTATGTATTTCAAAGAAGAAACATGACAGTGTCCTACGAAATTCTCGTAATGTTAAGGCATTACTCGAAAAACAATTTCACAGCGACTGAAGAACTCGTGAAATTATTAAATATGAAGGGAAATGGTGTCCTCGAAGAGCGCACTTTGCGGCCTAGGTTTGGAAAATTTAAAAGTGGAAAAAATACGACGTTGGAAAGGAAGAAGGGCTCCGGGCGGCCATCAATGGATATTGATGAGGTTCTTAAGGAAGCTGTTGAGTCAAATCCGTCCACAAGTACTCGCGAACTTGCCAGGGACTATGGTGTGTCGAAAGATACTGTTATTCGCCATCTTCTCTCCATGGGGAAGGTGAAAAAGACCTGTAGACTGGTCCCTCACGAACTTACTCCTCAACAATCAGCAGAAAAGTTTACAGAACTTCATGGGTTAGAACTCCTGCCTCATCCACCATATAGTCCAGATCTCGCACCTTCGGATTACTACTTGTTTCGATCCACGTCCCATTTTCTTCAAGGGAAAAAATTTGATAATTTTTGCGGAAGTTGAAAATGCTGTCCAAGAGTTCTTTGACAGCCATCCCAAGGAATGGTATCAGCGTGGCATAGAGCAATTGGCTAGCAGAAGGGTAATGACGGTAGATAACAATGGGCTATACTTTGAGTATTAATTTTATTTTATATTAAAGAAATAATAATACAAATATTTGTTTAAGAAATGGTTATTTTTTTTGTACACCCCATTACATGATTGCAGAACCCCACGGACGAGCCCATGACCACCGTCAGATGAAGATAGGGAGCAATACCTTTGAGAGGGTTGAAGAGTTCATTTACGTTGGCTCTCAGTTGAACTCTAATAATGACAAGAAACCGGAGATCCAGAGAAGAATCTTGTCAGCCAATAAATGCTTTTTTGGACTCCTTAAGCATTTTAAAAGGAAAGTTATCTCTCGATCTACGAAACTAATTATTTATAAGACGCTAGTCAGACCAGTGTTGACTAATGTTTGGGAATGTTAGACAATAGCGGAAACCGAGGAAGGCCATGTCCTTAGATTTGAACGACATATACTTAGGAGAATATTCGGTCCTTTACATAATAATGGCGTATCGAGGATACAAACCAACACTGAGCGAAGGGCATTGTACAGAAGCTCTGATATTGAAAAGTTAATCAAGGTGGGTCGTCTACGATGGTCAGGCCATGTTGCAAAGATGACACCAGACCAGATATCTAGGAAAATCTTTGATGAAAAAATATATGCCACCAGAAGAGTGGGAAGACCCCGGTTACGAAGTATAGATGGTGTGTCAAAACTGGAGAGCAGCAGCAGCCAACAGAGATGACTGGTAGACCAAATTGCAGGAGGCCTTAACTCTCCATGTGCTTTAGAGCCACGAAAGAAGAAGAAGAAACGAAATTATAAAACATCTTAAATTTCTTAAGTAGTCCACGTCAGTTTGTGAGCAGTTTATACATAGATATTTTTAAAGTTGTGATTTATGCAATATTTCTACATAGATTGATCTATCGTTTTAGTTAAAGCATTGTTGCATTTATTGTTACATGTATATGAAAGGCCGGGGGGAAAACAGCGGCAGTCCATTTATTGTTGATTTCAAAATTGCGGAGTCACCAGATAGTGTAGGAAGTGTACTTTATTTTCGTACATATTACAATCGGGGGGGGGGGGGGGGGGGGGGGGGGAGAAAAACCACAGTCCACATTAAGTCGATAGGGGGAAAGCGGATGAAGTCCTGAGCGTCCAATCCAAAGCCACTGAAGTATATTATTTTTAGCCAGAATATAACGATTTTTGACAAGGATATACTCTTTCTTTCCCTGTAATCGGTTTCACAAGAAACTTAAAAATACTACATTGAGAACTGCCAGGATCTAACGATTTTTGACATCCGAAGGATATTAGGGCATTGTCGTCCTTTTGAAAATTAATTAAACATCACTTGAGGTACGCATGATGGTATAGAAGGATCAATACAATTAGGCCTGATGGATTAATTGCCACTTCGATTGGAATTATTTTATTAGAAAACTAGTTTCTAATGCTAAACATTCACCTTCAGTTCTAAAACATACAATATTTTCAATACATCAGCACTTTATGGATTACATACCCCCTTCACCCTTATACGATGGATTCAGATATCTGTTAAACTGGGGTTCCGCAAGGAGCAGCCACCGTAGCTGCTGCGTCTCCCAGACGTAGCGGCTGGAGATGAGTTACTGCTTCAGAGCATTTTAATAGAACTGCCGCTGCGGTTGCGTCCAGAAAATTGAGAAGCTGAGCAGCTGCCATCAGACTGTTCTAGGAACCAGTCCAGGCGTGCTCCTTCGCGTCTGGGGTATGCAAACCCACATCGCCAAGGTTTCTTGTATTTTTTTAAACTGTATATGTATATGAATATATGGACATAATTATACTATATCTTACATAAAAAAAATTATTTAACGAAAACAGGGTTTTCAATTAAATGGCCATTGGAAAAAATGGAACTTTGTACATCATCTGAAAAAATAATAAAATTGTGGTTCCAGCAAGTTTTCTAAATTGTGTTTCTATATATTGTGAAATCACCAAAGGGTAAACGTGGAATTCACAGAAATGGAGACTTCCACGTATTGGCTTGTTTTCTGGTCTTCCCACAATTTGCTAGATTTCAGGTCTGCCCACAGTTAGATAGTTTTCATGATACGCCTAGTTGAGCTCCCGTTTATTAAAAAGGTTTGTTAAAAATGGCTCGTTTTAGCACGTTAGAAAAATAGAAATATAAAGAAATAATAAAGTCAAATTGAATGAAGTTCAGCCGGAAAAACTTCATGAATTTCTGGAGGTGCAGCTGAATCAACGAAGAGAGAAGAAAATCCTCTCCCTTCTTCGGGAAAACATTGCGTCAATTGATATCCTGTTCATTACAAGGAACTCCTGTTCCTTTATCAACAATCACATCAGTTTTCTTCTCAATATACTCCGCAGAAGCCAGAAAACGAACCGATGAACTTCCAGCCGCAGCGTTTGAAAGCTACATATGCGGAAACACCCTCTCCAGATTCTGGACGCAGCAGCTGCAGGTGGATGCAGCAGCGGCGGCTGGCTGCTCCAAGCGGAACCCCACCTTTAGATCTACTCAGGTGAGTACCAGTATTTGGTTTCTTGTCTTACGTTTTTGAAAACTTTAGTATATATCCATGTAACATAGTGCTGATGTGTTGAAAATTGTGTATGCTTTAGAACTGAAGATGAATGTTTAGCATTCGAAACTATTATTCTAATAAAATAATTCCAATAGAAGTGGCAATTAATTCATCAGGCCTAAATAATTAAATATTTTCGTTTTTGAAAGGACACTCTTTCTTCCTGTTTAATCATTTGGATTTTGGCTTCATTGTTGAACATATTTCTCGGGGGGTTGGCGATGGTCTCTCGACATTATCTACCCCTACCTGTCGAACGTTTTTAGAGATCGGAGATGGCCAGCATTACGCCCAAAGCCACTGAAAGATACTATCCTTATTCCCACTTAACCTGGATTTTTCCCTTGACCCTTAAATTTACTGGTCACAAATAAATAAGTTTTGGAATAAGCAGTTTGATGATGCTTCGTTGTTACTGAGGCATTAAGAATTAGTTTTTGGTTTTGAAATTTTTTGCTGAGGGAAACGATTATCTGGGTAAAGAGGATATTTTTTGAGAAAATAATTTTTTTACTTTTTGAAAATGGGTCACGACGAATTAAATTTTAGATACAATTTTTCTCAAAATTGACTAGGAAAGCCTACCGTGGTTTTTTATTCCTTTGGCCTTTCTATAATAGATAAATAAATAACATTAAGAACACAAAACAAAAAAAAAAAAAGTTAAACTCATACATTATAATGAGGTGCTTTCCCATTGACTAATATTGTATCTGGTGCAAGATTTCGTTTTTCCATTGTGAAACTGGATACTAGAGTTCTACAAGGTACATGAGTCCAGTCTATCATCATTATCACAGTGTCATCATTGTCGTACATACATTTAAGAGGTTCATGAATGCATCTTACGATTAAAGATCCTAGCAGACCATCTAGCCTTTGCATACCTTTACAAAAAGAACAATATAAAAAAATATATAAAAAATAAATATATATTAATTAATTTATTTATTATCTCAGAATGAAACAGATTTTTCTAGCTAATCATATGTAATAAATAATGTAAAAGATGCAACTCAAACACTTTTTAACATGGAACAAGTTTTACCGGCAATCAAATAGGTCAAAAGCGATACGTTTTAAAATAATTTTGGGGAACGCTAGGGCGTTAGGCGTAGTTTGATAGTTTGATATTAGGAGAATAAGAGCAGTTAAGAGCTCAACTCTCGTTATATTAAATAACACTATCTCAATAATGAGTGAGCTATAGTAATACTAAGCTATTTAATTTGAAATTTTATCTCTTACAGAAAACTGAACCACAGGTAAGCGAGAAAAAGAAAGAAGTAGAAAACATACCGTCGGTGGGATCGCCAATTCCGCTATTTGCATTTTAGGAATTTCTACGGTATGAAATACAAAATGTGCTTCAATCCACATGTGTAATTTTTTTGGGGGGCAAAAATCACAGAAGTGTTTCTTCAAACCCTGATCTGAGCTGAATTTGCGTTTTCGGGTTTTTACATTAGACGAGGAATTTTATTTTAAAATGAGATCACCCATCCTAGCACTGTCCTCACCACTTACGCTGATGATACATGTGTTATCAGTAAATAACCAGGCACTCCTATCCCACATCATAAACCTTCAAGAATGGAGAATTATAATAAATCCCATCAAATAACCTATACCCTCCGTTGTAAACCTACGACATCCTGTCCTACGGTATCCTTTAATTCCTCTAATCCCTGTTGAACAGATCCGCTACCTGGGACTCCATTTGGATAATCGTCACTTGGAATCCACATACAAGAATAAAACGACAAGAAACGGCCCGTCGTTATAGACTACTCCAACATTTACTAAGCAAAGATCAAAGCTTCCAATGAATTAACAGGGGACCCATTTACATGACTGTTATTAGATCTACATGGACATACGGAGTTGAGCTTTGGGGCTCCACTAAACCATCCAATGCTTCTCGAATCCAATCCTTACAATCCAAAATCCTTAATGCTCCTTACTTTGTCACGAATAAACTTATTTATAAAGACCTCAATGTTCCATATGTTGCTGATTTAGCCCAAACCAGATACCAATCCTTTCATAGTAAACTGCACTCCGCCGTGAATCCATTAGTCTCCCAACTTGCTTCTCATTCGATACCTGATAAACCACCGAGGCGTCTGAAAAGAAGATGGCCAAGAGACCTTCTAGTTAAGAACTTTTTTGAAGTGCTACTAGTGAGTAGTTCTTTACATGTCATTATAATCATTTCCTCAAATTTACTTGATGTATATTGATGTACAGTTGTAAATATCAATTAATAGTATAAAAAAAAAAAAATTAGACCTGTAAAAAAAAAAAAAAAAAAAAAAAAAAAAAAAAAAAAAAAAAAAAAAAAAAAAAAAAAAAAAAAAAAAAAAAAAAAAAAAAAAAAAAAAAAAAAAAAAAAAAATTACATAACGAAATTGGCAATCTCACCGACGATATTACTATCATTGACGGTCAGGACGGCAATCCCTAAAGCATGTTCCATCTTATTCTTTCTTTTGCCGACAGGCTAAAGGGGGCCAGTTAGTTTGTATTTTTTTTTTACGAAAAATAAAGTGAACAATAAAACATTTACCTGTATGAGAATGATACCAAAATGTTCCACACTCTGGTATCTTGAAGATATACCTAAATTTATTTCCTGGTGGTATTGGACACTGGGTGATATATGGTACGCCATCAAAATATTGAGCACCATCCATTTGCCTGAGGCCGTGCCAATGTATTGTTGTGGTACTTTCATGCATTATATTTATGACATCAACCACCAGTATGTCATTTTGGCATACCTGTAAATGAAGACAACAATTAAGAAGAATTTTCAATATTCATAAATCTGCTGAAATTTTTTATTTTTTAATTTTTTAATTTAATGTTTCATTTAGGTTCCAAAACTTACTTCGAGCTGTGGTGCTGGCATTTGCCGATTGGCAGCAATTATGCTCCTTGGAAAGCCATTTGCAGGAATGCAACCTTTTTTATAACAGGTCTCCATGTTTTCAGGACAGCCTATGCATGCCCTGAATAAATAATTTTTTATTTTAAATTTATTCATTTTATTTACTACTTTAACAGGAATAACAACCTAACATTAGACAAAATAGAAAAAAACACAAACTGTAACTTTTGGATACACCCTGCATAAAATTTGTGGACTACACCCAAATGTTATTCAGTGAATATCGACAAAACAGAAATCTATACGGACGGTAGTAAGGACAGCGAGAACGTTGGATGTGCGTGGTTATTTAAAGCTCAAGATGGCAGAACCATAGAACATCAGTATAAACTAGAATCGTACTGTTCCAATAACCAAGCCGAGAAATTTGCTGTTTTGAAAGTTACGGAATACATAATTAACGAACCTCAAAAGACTAACACACATATTACAATACATACGGACAGTAAAATTTTAATAGAGTCGATTAATAATACAGCAATACATGACTATTTGACTGACCTAATCAGACGAAATTTAATAACCATTAAGAACAAAGGGAAAATGGTCTCTATAAAATGGGTTAAAGCACACTTTGGAATTGAGGGTAACGAAAGGGCCGATTACCTAGCCAAAGAGGCGGCTAAAACAGGAATAACACAATAAATAAACGAGTAGAATGGTGGATACAATGGCATGGCAATGGATTGTAAACTTGCTATTGGTTGCACTTATTTTAAAGCTCTGAATTAGAAGATTCCAACGCCATCTATTTTTCAGTTGCCTTGTGTAATTATCAGGAATCAAGTTTAGAACTATTCCAGTCAATGAGGGGTGTAGAGTTCATGAAATATGCGATTATTGACCTCAGGGCTTCGTTAGGAGTGATTAGAAGGTAAACATACTAAAAGTCCCCGCCCCTTGGGGGTGAGCTAACGGTGAGAGGGAGGAGAGAAGGTCCCATTTTGGGTTTTTCAATTATATCTCGAAAACGGTAGACTCTAGAAAAATATGCTCAAAATAAAAATTAAAGCTAATTAAAATTTCTATAAAATTGTATATATACATATTTGTCGAAATTGTATCGTTTTCGAGATATACTTTATTAAAAATCGATCATTTTCGCAAAAAAATTATTTTTACCTTACTTTTTGTCAAACATTTGCTTCAAGTGCCAGAAGCGTATACAGTGTGAGTATCTCTTAGTGTGAAAAAAAATTGGGTTAAAATAGATCAAAAATGTAGCTAAATGCCGCAAATCTCATCTTTCTATACCAATCCGTTGCTGATATACGATAAATCAAAGACTTTTTTGAGGAAATCACGTTTTTTTTTTTTTTTTTCCCACAAAAGTTGTAATTTCTCCATTTTGTCTAAATATTTTTCAAATTTTGGCCACATTTTCGGATTTAGCATTAAATTTCCTATAAGAACAGAGTACACGTAACCTTGAATTTTACAAACTTGGTATCTAAAGAACAGCTTGATCTTCACCTTATTTGGGGAAGTCACAATGTCCGATATTACTTCAACGCTAACCGTTTTTCGAAAAAAAATATCGACAAAACGTCAAACCTCACAAAAACTTGCAAAGTTTTGAATGATATGTCAAACGTAATGATTTTGTATCAATGTCATGGTGATATTTACTTTTGAAACCAAAAAAACATGGTATTCTCATTTGGTATACAAATCAGTTACTTGGGTAAATAAAACATTATGACAATCCCTTAATGGAAATGTACATTTTTAACACAAAAAACTCTTCATTGGAATAAAAAGCAAAAAAAAAAAAAAATTATTGTTTAATAGAAAATAAAGGAAAACTGTCAATAAAGCGAAACCAGAACAGAGGATCTTATGTTATTACGTAGATTTATTTATTTATTATTATTATTTAGGATTTATTTTATTAGTTTTTCAATGTAAGGTTTAAAACTCAATGATAATGAACATAGACCTCAATTTTGCTATAAGCTTCTGAATGCAGATGATATTAAAGAATATCACTTTTTGCGGTGAATTTGTGTAATTATCATGTAATTATCATACAGTGAATTTCTACCATTCTATGTGGAGTATTGTTGGTATATTCATATTTGTATCGCTGTCGAATAGTGTTGAAAAATCAAAGTTTGCCCAACAGATTGAATGATGAAATTACTAAGATTTGTTACAAAATATCCTACCCCAACTTCATCAGGATATTCCACCTAAAGTTTGGCAAAATATGATTTACCAACACCATAGAGCTCCTTCACATTAATCGAAAGCAATACAAACCAACGTTTTACATGGATGGGTAGAAATGCCATCCCCTGTAAAAACAGACTCATCTGCCCATAAAATTCACTTCAAAAAGTAATATTCTTAGACACTATCTGCATTCAGAAGCTAACGGCAAAATTAAGGTCTATGTTCATTATCACTGGATTTTAAACATTACATTAAAAAACTAATAAAATAAATCCTAAATAATATTAATAAATAAATAAATTTAATAACATGAGGTCCTCTGATCTGGTGTCGCTTTATTGACAGTTTTCCTTTATTTTCATTAAACAATTATTTTTTTTTTTTGCTTTTTATTCCAATGAAGAGTTTTTTGTGTTAAAAATGTACATTTCCATTAAGGGATTGTCATAATGTTTTATTTACCCAAGTAACTGGTTTGTATACCAAATGAGAACACCATGTTTTTTCGGTTTCAAAAGTAAATATCACCATGAAATTGAAACAAAATCATTACGTTTAACATATCATTCGAAAGCTGATTAAATTTGAAAGTTTTTGTGAGATTTGACGTTTTGTGGATAGTTTTTACGAAAAACGGTGAGCGCTGAAGTGAATAAGACATTGTGACTTCCCCAAATAAGGTGAAGATCAAGCTGTTCTTTAGATTCCAAGTTTGTAAAATTCAAGGTTACGTGAACTCTTATAGGAAATTTAATGCTAAATCCGAAAATGAGGCCAAAATTTGAAAAATATTTAGACAAAATGGAGATATTACAGTTTTTATGGGAAAAAACGCGATTTCCTCTAAAAAGTCTTTGATTTATCGAATATCTAAAATGGATTAGAATAGAAAGGTGGGATTTGCGGCATTTAGCTACATTTTTGATCTAGTTTAACCCAATTTGTTTTTTACACTAAGGGATACTCACCCTGTATATGAAAATTAAGTAAATTTAATGCTTTACAACGTTTAATCTGACATTTTTCTGAGAAACGATCGTGAAATGCACTAGAAGCAGACGTTTGGCAAAAAGTGAGGTAAAAATTATTATAATTTTTTTTTTTTTGAAAACGGTTAGCAAAAAGTTCGACAAATATGTATATAAACATTTTTATATGAAATTTAATTAGGTTTAATTTTTTTTTTTTAAACATATTTTACTAGAGTCCACCGTTTTCGATATATAATCGAAAAACGAAAATGGGACCTTCTCCCCACCCACCACCGTTAGCTCACCCCCCAGGGCCGGGAACTTTTAATATGTTTACCTTCTAATTACTCCTAACAAAGCTGTGAAGTTAAAAATTATCGCATTTTTCATGCACTCTACGCCCCTCATTTAACTACCTCATGTAGCTACTACTTACGAAGCCCTGAAGAAAAAAATAATCGCATATTTCATGCGCTCACGTTTTACGTGAGTTTTTATTCACACGTTTTATTTGAGGATCCCTTTTTAGCACATCATGCTTCTTGATGTTTTTATATCAACGGATGATTCTTGGAGACATCTGAAAAGAAGATGGCCTCAGGGTCATCTAATAATATACAATTTTCATTTGAGTGATAGTGGTAGTTTCTCTAAGCATTTTTAACCATGTCATTATAACAATAATACTGCGGATTTAATTGATGTAAATTATTGTACATTATATATTTCAATTAATGAATGATAACAAAATGCCTTCGAAATATGTTTCTTGTTTCGTATCATAAAAAAAGAAAGAAAAAAATATATAAATAAATGCTGTCACTTACACGCCATAAGTAGTAAATTGTTCGATGTAAATTGTCTTGTGGCATACCAAAGATTTGCCATCACAAGGCCTTTTACATTCTTCTATGGGCGTCAGTTCATGATCTGAAATAGTCTTTGAATTGTAGCGGCATTTGTTGGTAGTATTAGGAGGAGTATAATGTGAATTCCAGTCGTAGTGCTTGGAACCTGAAAATTTGTTATTCATAAATTAATTATCTTTTTTAGACAATTAGGATTGATGAATTAATTGTCACTTCTATCAGGATTTATTTTATTAGAAAACTAGTTTCGAATGCTAAAAATTCATCTTCAGTTCTTAAACATACAAAATTTTCAACACATCAGTACTATGTTAGATGGATTATATAACGAAAAATGAAAATGAAAAAAAAAAAAAAAATCTTTATTCTGGGACATATTGTCCCCTAAGAATAACAAACATGTATTACAAGTTGTACAATAGTCTGGCTATCTAAAGATAATAATATGTATAAAAGGTAATAATATATGTATATACAATTGTAAATGACACTTTTGATGTAAATATATAAATAAGAAAAAGAAGAAAGAGAAAAGAAATTATGATAATAATAACGATATGATGATACAATAATTAAATGTTTATATAATTACAATGTGTTCGAGAAAAATAAATAAATATATTAAATAAATCAATAAAATAAAGTACAAATAATGAATAGCAACGAAAAATATATAGACAAAATTTAAGAACTACATGAATGTTGATAAGACGAAATATTTACAGATACATAAAAACATATATTCACACTTCTTCCAACTTATGTATATATAGGTGTTCACATATATCTGTGCACACGTATTAATATATAAAATGGCATGTATAGAGACATATGAGAAAAAAAAATTGTTAGGGAAACAAATGTCAAAAACAACAACGTATTTAAATTTATGCAATGAATACTTGTTGGTTCATTGTTGATTCATTGGCATCGGATATGCTGAGCTTGATTAACTTGACTTTTATCACTCATATTGGCTATAATGCTGGAAAGGAATATATAAGTCAATTGGATTATATTCACTAAAAAGTATGAAAAGAAATCAAACTTTAGTACTTATCTCAGGAGATCTTTGAGATACCTGAAATATATCCACCGTGGCAAGGGGAAGGGGGCAGGTAGGTTAAATACTTGGGGTTTACTATGGGGTTTTCCTTATGGCTCATTGGTTTTTCCGTTCCAATTAGAAACAAATTTAAAATGGGGCTGTTGGAAATGTTTATCTGGTCATTTAAGCAAAAATCTGGATCGGTTCTTAAAAAGAAAATTATCTTACTATTTTCCTTTTCATTTATATTTCTTATACTTATTTTTAATTTCCTGTTAAAAACATCTGTTAATAATATTGTTACATTGTATTAGTTTACACAATTTCAAATTTGTATTATTCAGTTTAATTTATTTAATTATTTTATTACAACTGTAACTTTGACTAGACTTTGCTACTATTTTGTATTCAATTATTTAATTAACTACAGATATTCTTATAATTATGTAAACAGCTATTAATTCTTTCGTTAGCTAATTTCTTTGTATAATTATTAATTTTTTATCTTTAAATTATTTGTAACCAAAATCCAATACAGGCATCATTGAATTTGCAACACCACCTACAAGATATACAAGACTGGTGTAAACTTTGGAAGACACGACTAAATCACCATAAGTCCCAACACATTACGTTTACTCTAAGACACGAAACATGTCCTCCTGTTTACATTGACAATATCCTAATTCCACAAACGGACAAAATACAATATTTAGGACTTACGTTCGATAGGAGAATGACATGGGGCCAACATATTAAGAAGAAACGGACATCATTAAATATGAGACTGAAACTGATGTACTCACTTTTCAGGAAAAAATCAAAACTACATACAAGACAAAAATTAATGACCTACACACATCTACTAAAACCTTTATGGACCTACGCATCACAAATTTATGGATCTGCTAAACAGACACACATAAAAAGATTACAAACTTTTCAATCCAAGGCGTTAAGACTAATAACACAAGCACCATGGTACGTTAACAATAAAACTATACACACCGACTTATAAATACCAACAGTTATTGAATATATACGGACCCACTACCGACTGTTCCATGAAAAATTAAAGGGGCACCCAAACAAATTCATCGATAGTATGGCCACATCTCTCATGCCAGAGAATACCAGGAGGAGACTGAAAAGAAACTGGATGAGAGACTTACTTTTATAGAAGTAAACCAAAGACAAGGAAGGTGTGCCACTAGGCACTATCTCTCCTCATGCCTAACATGCCAATTATGTTAATATCATCATTTCAGCACTTCCGCTGATTGTCAATTTTCTTTTTTTTTTGACAGGTGTGGATTCAAAAATAAAAGTGAAAAAAAAAAAAAATTAGGGATGCAGTCAAAGTAAAACCACGTCAAACAAGAATGGATTGTTAGTTGTTTTTTTTAAACGTTGGCACGTATTAAAGAATTCTTCTTTGACGTGGTTTTACTTTGACTGCATCCCTGACTATCTTCTTCTCCATTTATCATCCGGTCAACCATACTTTTATCAAAAAAAAAAAAATTATTTGTATTAATTTATTGTTTAAAATATGATTATATCTTCTTGGTCACTTCCAATTTTTTGTTATTTTAGCCCTGATGAAGACCTGAAAGGCAGATCGAAACGTCGGCACGCCAAATATAAAGTTTTTTATTTAGAAACTTGGACGTGTTTATTTATTTGACTGCACCCCTGACCATTTCTTAACTTAAATTCTATTTTATTCACCTCAGAGTTTTTTTCTCTTAATCTTATATTATAGAACAAACTATAATTAAAAATGTATGTATAATATTATTATGGATAGTATAAAATTATAAAATATAACTTACCTCCATATACACTCTCCAAGTATATACATAATACAACGAAGCAAAAAGTGATACTTTGCATAATTATATGGACTTTCTCGTTACACCAATTTATATATGAAATTCAGGAGATTGGTGTGTTTTTATTTCATCTGTAAGCAGTGAACCGTTCTTGCTGGTTATAGTTCTGAATCTGTGATAACCAGTAAAGTAGATTATGACAATTTGAGGCATTTCAGCACAATGTCACGTAGTTATAGAGAAAACTGCGTTAGAAGTAATTTTCGTTCCAAGTATATTTAAATTCTACGATTAGACTCAATAAAACGTGCTCATTTACGTGTCCATTAACACATGGAGTAAAGGCATTTTGTTTTGTCGAATTCGTATTAAGGAGAAGAAAATTGCGAACAATGGTATTTCACAAGTTCAAATATACGCATTCATCATTCTGTATTTTATTTCTAAAGAAAAATTATTATTAAAATATCCTTTGGTGTATGTTGCCCAGTATAGATGTACTCAAAAAGGATCCTTAATGTATAATTCATGATAAAAAAAGAATCTATTAGTTTTATTTGAATCTATTTCGAATCCTATGAAGTTTGATATCACTTTGAGTGATATATTTTTTTTTATAGCTTTCCAAAGCTATAACAAAAAATATGGAGGGTGTTAAGCAAGAAGGGTAATGACCGTTAGCCATAGTTCTGAAAAAAAAAAATGAAAATTGAAATCACAAATTCTATACTTTTTATCATTGGGAACGGGTTCTTAAACTCCAAAACATACGAAAATCCAGGTTGCGATGAAGTCTCAGTTTCGATTTTTTTTTACATTCCCCTTCTAGCCTAACACCTTCACTATGTAAACTAAATGACTATATTTGTTTTTATTTTTTATTTTAGCGTACGTATAAATAATATGACACTAAATTTTGTAATATTGGTAATAATACTAAGCTATTCGGGAACGGAAGTTTTCCCTGACGATGGAAGGATTATCTACTAACAGAGAGTGTAAAGAAAAAGAAAGTGTCCTATAAGCATTCCCAAATATGTTTGTATTTCAAGGTTTATCTCCCATTCCTCTCCTGCTTAGAGTTACTTATTGGTCTGAAGGAGCCAGAATTGTTAGGAAGTTAGAAAGTGTATATTATTAATAAACGAATCATGCTTTCACCTTTCCCACTTATGGCAATTAGTTTGTAAGGTAGAGGTATAGATTAAAAAGAAGGAAGAAATGATCATCAAAGCTGGAAGTTTCATATTTTTAATCATGAATTATATTTATACACATATACAACCATTTATTGTGAATTCATTTAAACTTTTATTTATCTACAAAGTAGAACAAAAACTACCTCCTTTTGATATTATATTAAAAAATAGAGAAAAAGTTTTTTATTCCCTAAAAAATCACCAAACAAGCATTTCTATGAATGTACAAGGTTTTGGACTAATGGCGACGAGTTATTGTTTGATGATAAATGTAATTTGGAAAATGAGGAAAAAAAGAACAGAAGGAAAATTTTGTAACAAAACATATGTATTTTTAATGTCAAAGACAGTAATTATATATTTTTTAGGTTTTTAAAACATTTTAGAAGAGACATTCAGAGAGAGAGAGAGAGAGAGAGAGAGAGAGAGAGAGAGTTTGTGAGAAATTATTTCTCATTTCTTAATACTAATCTAAGAATTGACAACATGTAATCACATTGACAACATAATTGTAATGTATTTACAAAAGCAGAATTTTTAAATTGAGTTTTATCTCAGTTCATCAATTATCCATTTTAAATACTCCATACTTGTACACGTGTCTTTAAAATTACTATTTCTGATCAATATTACATTCTGAAAATCTAAAAGTGAATGTTCCATGTACAATTCCAAAACACTGGAAAGCTTACAAGATAGTTGGCCAATGTATAAAAATTATAGGTAATATTATCTATCTAAACTTAAACATTTGGGTTGTATACAATGTACAGAGAAAAATGGAAGGCAGAAGTTGAAAAAGCCAGGTGCCACTATATGCATCTGTTAAGCTAGAAGAAGAAGAAGAAGAAAAAACTTAAACATTATAGTAGATCACAGCTGACTGAATATTAACAATGAAAAATATTTCTTTTCTCCAAAAAATATATTTATTATTTTTTACTGGGTATTGTTAGTATTAGATTTTTTTTTTAAATAATTATAAATAAAACAATTATTTACAGCAATACTCTACAAATAAATGTTACAACAAAAATTCATATGGAAGTCATGATTGTTTTGTAAATATAATTAAAAGTATATTCTTCTTGATTAATCTTTTTCTTTTTTCTAATCTTCTTTTTATTATTATTATACATTTTTTATCGTATTATATATGTTTTAAATAACATTTTTAGAACAAAATTATATTTTATATTTTTGCATTGTGTGTGTTTTTCATCTTAGGTGATTTTGTATATATTATATATTCATCTTTATATTATATTATTTGTATGTTATATATTTTTAGATTCAGACAGATTGTTTCTTTTATACATAGTTTATTATAAGTTTCTCTAATACAAGATAATAACTAATACTTGGTCACATTTGTTTACTTATTTTTTTTTCTTTTATTGTTTTTGAATCATTACAGACTGCATATTATTTACAAGGTGACAAGTATTCTGCAAAACACAATTAACTAAACGTTTTTGGAGGATTTTTTTTCTCCATATACAAATAATATAAAAAGAATTCAAATAAGGTTATATGAATTTAATTGATTTAATAGTCAATAGTACCAGCATCATTTCGATTACTTCAACAATATAGTTCTGCTCGAAAGAAGTATTCAAAGCTTGAATAGTTCAGAAGTCTTATATGTTTATATTTAAACACAAAATTAGAACACTAGATTACTATTGTTTCAAATACGTTTAAAAATAGTTGTATTGACATTTGACATGGAGGGGGTCGATCACTATTCATTCAAGCCAACCATTAAGAACATCACCACCTAATTTATTGCACAGCATAAAAATGGTAAGAAAATATAATTTTTTTTTTTTCATTTTTTTAATTATTAAATTATGAATGTTACTAATGTCTATTTTAATTTTTTTAGTCGGTGACACTATCAAAAAGTCAAATGAACCGTAAGTTAATTTATTATTATTTTAAAATAATATAACTCACTGTGTAGTATTTAGTTACAGAAATTTAACGTTTTCATTTGTTGACTTCAGTGTTGAAAAAAGCCTTCGGGGCTTTTGAAATTGAAGGAAAAAAAAACACGATACCTACAAATGAGCTGAGCACAATACTTGAAATGATGGGGATTCGCCAGACTCAAGAAACTATCAATTTACTGATTAATGAATTCGATCCATGGAGTAAGTACTTTGTTCGGTTTTCCATCATTTTAAAAATTCAGTTCAATATACAATTCAATGCAAAATATTTCAGAATATTAATGAATTCAATTTATCCAGCATTCACTCCTCAATCTTTTTTTACTTATTCATCATACATAAATGTTGATCATTTATTGATCAACATTTCCAATCCTCAGACTTTTTTAACAATAATTCATGCTCCAGGTCAGTTCTTTTAAAACTACTTAATTTAAACTGAAATGAGATTGAAATGAATTAGTTTAAAAAGCATTTACCTGGTGCATGCACTACAATGAAAAACGTCTGATGATGGGAAATGTTGTAACCAAAACATGTCATATTATGATGAATAAATAATAAAATATTTAGTTGTGAATGCTGGATAAATTGAATTTGTTAATAAATTAGATACTTGTTTATAACACAATAAAAATTTCAGAATATCCAAAATAATTAAAAATAATTTTTTTAATATCATTTTGCTAATGACCAGTTTTTGTTTTTAGTAATAAGGATCATCACTAACCATACATTTATACATTTCACTTTCAATAAATATCCTAAAAAATAAATGCATTTAATATAACAGCTGATTATTTAAAATAATAAAAAATCAGCTGATTATAAATGAATTGCTGAGATTGTTTTATGGATTTATTAAAAACCAATTAAATTCATAAAACTACTAATTGTTACATTCAGACTTATGAAAATTATATAAAATTTTAAAGTAATTGAGTAATTTAAAAAACGATCATTATCATTTAAAGTATAGAAATATTGATGCAATCAAGCCAATAAATACAATTCAGGTCAAATAAAAATGACATTTTTAAAATTTTTCTATTTTTAGGTACAACCCTTCTCAACAGACCTGTTTACTCATAATACTATGATCATAAATAAATAAAATTAATTATATTTATATTATTAATTAATTATTAATCATAAGTAAATATAATTATAATTAATTAATATAATATAACATATCTTAATAATAAGAACAAAAAGCTGAAAAAGGGATAGTCCATGTTTGGCAGAAATCATTGCAATAAGGCAAAGATAGTTCTGTAAAACCTTTGTACTAATATTAAGATATCAAATAAGTTTTTCTTTAATGATTTCTATCATTGAAGTAAATTATGTTTTATCAATATACCTAACATACATGCCTATGAATATTAAACTCTAAAATTTTTTTTTTTTTAATAATTAAAGTTTTTTTTTTTTATCTTGGATAAATATTATTCTGGGAGATACTGTATATAATCTTTAAAAATAGTTTGAAAAAATATTTGATTAAAAATGTGGTAATTAAATTGGAAAAAAAAAAGTTAGCCTTTTATTTAAAGCTTTTCATGTTTTGAATTGAAATACTAGTAACCAGATTTTTGTACAGTAAAGCCATTTAAAGCATTAGCAAAACCTTGTAACATTTAAAAAAGAGAATCAAAATCTCAAAGTTTGCAAAAAGGTGTAGTAACGCAAACAATGGTATTTATCTTTCTACTTAATACAAAAAACAATTTACACATTAAAGGTCAAAAAGATAGAACAATAAAATTAATCTTTTGTATTTATATGAACAAATTTTAAATTAATACTATAAAATATAAAATATGAACAATAGAAACATTAAGTAGCTAATCTTGACCATATAAACTATTAAGAAATATAAAAAACAAAAATTTTTGTTGAACTTAAATTATGTAAATTTTTAAATAAATTTGTTTCCGTTAAGTTATTCCTCCTGTCATTGTGAACTCTATTTATTTTCTGTTTTTAACACATAAATAAAATTTATTGATACAACACTAATAAATAAATTTATATGGAATTTATTTGGCATATACTGAAAACGTCGGTGACTTCTGATGTTGAAGGTACATGCAACTTAAAAGTTTTATTAACGGTGATTTTCACAACTGAATAATTTTTTTCATATAAATTGTATACAAATTAACATTTAGTATTTTAACATGTTTATTTTCATAGATTCTGGTGAAATAGACTTTGAATCATTTACTGAACTCTCTTCCCGGTACATGGCAGAAGAAGAAAATCCAGAGCAAATGCAACATGAACTGAGGGAAGCATTCAGGCTTTACGATAAAGAAGGTATGTACTACATTTAGTATAAATAAAGTTAACATAAAATATGAATACAGCAATATAAAAATCTTAATACCTAAATTAAAATTTTGAATTTTATTTATAAATTGTATAATTTTTGTTCAGGTAATGGTTATATCACCACTGAAGTAATGAGAGAAATCCTGGCTGAACTTGACGATACGATTCCTGATTATGAACTTGATCAAATGATCGATGAAATTGATGCTGATGGCTCTGGAACAGTTGACTTTGAGGGTAACTTATCATATTCAAATAATAATGTAATATTAATGTAAACATATTGGGACACAAAGTCACTTTAGAATAACAATGAAATTTTATTGAGGATGACTCCTTGAAATAAATTGTTTGTTTCGTTTAACGTCACTTTATGCTGCTATGGCTAATCAGACGATGCTAGGGTGGGAGTCCTAAATTTTGCCTATCCAGGTATAATAAGGATAGGGATCTTTAACGAGTACCTGACATCGCACAGGCTCGGGACCCCCATTTTACGTCCCTTCCAAAGGATGGCATAGCTAAGGACTTTTTTGAAAAATATCTAAGTCTAGCCGGGTTAAGATAACAAGTAGTAGTGCTGAAATAAATTAAAGTTCACATTTTTCTTGCATTATGAACAATGATTCTAAAAGTTCAAATTGCATTATGATACAAGAAAGGTAAATATAATGATAAATAAATATAATAAAAACAAAATATAATAAATGATTAAATAAAAAGAAATTGAAAAATTAATCACTTTCATTTCAAAATATTTATGCTTAGAATCCCCAAACAACTTCCTTCAACATTGTATGAAAAATTAAGCTGAGAACTTGGAGACCCTAATGCTTCTCTCATGCCGTGTCTCTGGTTCATTTTATGTTTTTATACTGGCATCTTAATCGAGTTTTTTATTTATATGAAATTTATTTGCTTTCTATGTAACTCTATCACACACCAGAGATTGTTTTGATACTTTCCTAGAATCTACTACTTCCTTTATTTGACCAAGTAGTTAGCCTATCTCTAAGTTACCTCAATGCAAGTTATGTAAACTAAACTAGAATGCGTTTTTTTTTAGTTTTTTTATCATTTACGCTGAGATTTTACTGACCTGTCTCAGGAGTCTTAACCTTAAAACTGATGTTTAAGGTAATGAAGAGAGAATAATAACTACTAAACTGATATACATACATACATATTATATATATAATATGTATATATTATATATAATAATATATATATATATATATTTAATATATTGCAAATTCATCAAAAGTAATATTTTGTTTAATGTTATAATATTTATGATTACAGAGATAATAAGTTGTCTTGTTTTAATTGTTTACTATGTTACTTTTCCTGTAAATAGAGGAATGAAAAGAATTAATTTTATGTATAAAATTATGATTTATAAATTTCATCAAAGTACCAGAAATTATCAAAGCCATTTTACCACTTTAGCAAATTTTCCCAGAGACTGCTGATATATCAATGTAATGGAGAGGCTTACTGCTAAAATAACCCAGTTCTATGTTTTTAGTATTTTGGGAAATTGAAAAAAAAAAAAAAAAAAATTCTATTTTTTGAACACATCACCCATGTATTTCAAAAGTGACAAAATTAAAAAATCAGTTTTTTTTTTTTTTGTTTTTTTTTAAAGTTATCTTCATGTTTAATTTTAATACTCTTCTATGAAATGTCAAAAATATATCAAATTAATTTCAAATCCCTCCTGATAAATCTTACTTGTAGGGATTAAAAGATAATTCAGAAAACTTTTAATATTTCATACAAGACTGTGAGAATTTCACATTTTTTTAATACAGGTTTTTGAGCTGTCATTTGTGAAATACATGTGCAATATGTACTGAGCATTTTTCATCAAATGTAAAAGGAGTAAGTTTTAAAGACTGTTACATAGCCCTCTTAACTTAAATGCAAAGAACCAGCTTATCAAAAATAAATTGTTTAACCCTTAACCGGTGTTGCGGAGTCCCTGGGACTCTAGCAGATATATACAGTTTCATAACTAATGTAATTTTCGTTCGAAGAGAATGTCTTTCCCGGTACCTTCTTAGAGTGAGGGGATGCACCATTTGTTATGTTTACTGCAGTATTTCGCGAATTTAAGTCAGCGTTACAATTGCTTCAGAGTCCGTGGGACTCCACGACGCAGTTAGTGCTATATTTTCAATTTTACAACTATGTCCAGTAATCCAGAATACATTAGAACTAAAGATGCTAACTATGAGGAGACCCTACTAAAATGGCTTGAGGAATCTGACACAGAGTTTTCAGATCAAGAGGGTGATCCTGAAAGCAAAGTTCCTGCCGAGAATGCTGTCACAAGTAATCACGACGTTCTCTGTTACTCAAGAAGTATTACCTAGAAATCATAGAAAGTATTGTTTTATTTGTGATCCAAAAAAACAATATGCTTGCAATGTTCTAAATAAACTGCATGTTCAATGAATTGAAAATCTAGATGAGTTCTAAAATAATGTTTTTTTAAGAACATTTCTACCAATGTCAATTTTTTCCGTATGAAGTTTAGAAGTTAACATATGCTAATTTATTATAGTTCAGACCTTAGGCGATATGTTTTTCGCTAAAAGTTTTTATATTTTTGGTTCGTTTTTAAAAAATAATAATCTGGGTGTAACAATGTTTATTTTCGTCAGAAAAGTTATTATTTTGAGTTTTATATCTTGATTACTTTACTTTGTTATTCAGTTGGTTGCAAATAAAGTATTTTATGTCTATAAATGCTATTGATTATTTTAACATCGAAAAAACATTATTTTTCTGGAATAACACCTACTTTAATTTTGGAGTCCTAGGGACTCTGCGACTCATGGAGTGTTAAAGTTTTTGGCCACGCCGGTTAAGGGTTAACATAGTAAAGTCTAACTGTAATGAATTCATGTTTTTCTTATATATATGGTCAATTCAATTTAAATTCATAGAAAATATTTTATAATATAGTCATATTAAATAAGTAGCATTTAAATGTATTTGATTCTATTGAAATAAAGTAAAAGTAATTATTTTTATTAAGATGATGAAATTTATGTTGCAGAATTCATGGAAATTATGACTGGAGCAGATGATTAAAAAATAGAAGCATATAAGGACAAAATAAATATCTTCATGTTGACAGATTTTCCAAATATAATTCATCATCAGTCATCTGCAACTCTTCATAAGCCATCTACTCATACAAATCAAGCAATTTATTAATTCATGCCCAATAAAATATAAATTTGAGGTTCTTTAATAAGATGCTCTGTGATATTTAAATAAATCTTTATCATCCTTCTATAATATTTCATAAATTGATAAACTTGTTCTTTATTCTTTATTCTTGATTACACTTATTAATCATCAAGTCCTGATCAAAGGACCTGCTGGTTATCTTGGTGTGTGACTGTTCTGTACCAAATGAGCCAAAAAAAAAAAAAAAGAAATCAAAACTAATAATAAAACAAATTTGTTATACATAACATGAAAAATCCTGCTTGAATTAGGTACTAAAAAGATAAAATCATCATAATTTAGATATTGTTTAAAGCGTTTTTAGAGATTTTGTTTTCTAGGTTTTTAAATGACTAAAAACAATTCTTTTAATAGAAATTAATCATAAGCAGATAATTTTAATTGTATGTAAAGGAATTATCACCTATTATTAATATAAACTATATTAATCATCATAGAAATATAAATATCATATGTAGAAACAAAAATAAACTATGAAGTTGCTTTGAAGTTAAGGTTTAGTCCAGTCAATTAAGGATTATAAAGTGTGTTTTTTCCAAGATTTTTCTTCGGAAACATGTTCAAGTAAGTCAGAAAGTAAACATACTAAAAGTCCTGGAGTTTTCGGGTTTGGGAACAGGGGGGGGGGGGGGGCGCGAAAGGTCTCTTTTTTTTGGTTTCGCGCTCATATCTCGAAAACGGTGCATCGTATTTATAACATGATTATTCACTAAATTAAATTCTCTACAACTTTTAGTGCATATACATTTTTCATATTCTGTACCGTTTCCTAATATACACGCTTGGAAAATGTGTTAAACTGTTAAACTTCCCTCCATATCTTCTAAAACGTTCATCCAACGACAAAAGTTTTCATAAATAATATTGTAGAAAATTAAATTTCCTTTAAAATACACATATATATGCCAATTTATATCTGTCAAAAGTTACATAAAAAAACTGTTCTTGGTAAAACAAATATACTAAACGTCTTTACATTTGCCAAGCGTATATCTCGGAGATAGTACAGAATATGAAAATATGTATAGAAAAAAAAGTTGTAGTGAATTTAATTAACTTTAATTTAGTTAATAATCATATTTTGCATACGGCGCACCGTTTTCGAGATATGAGCGCAAAACCAGAAAAACTCCAGGACTTTTAGTATGTTTACTTTCTAATTACCCTGGACATGTTTCTGAAGAAAAGTATATAATTATAGAAAACGCACTCTTCATCCAATTTCAGGCCTTCATTGACTGGATTATTTGATGGAGCAAAGGGTTCCTTGATTGAAACTAATAATAAACGACAGTTTTTGGAGAGCTTAGAAAAATCTACTCCAGATATGGTAAATATGGCAAATCAACGGTTGATGTTTTCTGTCGCTACATTCAATTACAAAAGCAGGACAAGATTTATCTTTTCTAAAAAATTAGTTCGTCTAATTCATCAACATAGTCCATTTTGCTAAACAAATCATAACATTTAAATTAAATTGATATTTGTTATTTTATTTTCTAATACTTCACAACAGCTTTAACCTCTCATTAAAAAAACAAAACAAAACAAAAACGATCTCTTATGATAAAATCCATTAAAGAATAAAAAAATATTAATTCTTTGATTTAGCCATGCCTGCCTTACATCAGGAAACTCATTCGATATACAGTAGAGAACAGCTTCATCACTTTACTAGTTAGCTAGTTGCTAAGTCAAGAAGGTCACTTGATTTACCTGTTCTGAACAGCTATTCCTGTTTGAGAAGCAATCGGATTACACTGCAAGTTTTGTAAGGAACCAAGAGGAAATGAAAAAAAAATAAAATATCTCAGTTATGTATTAAAAAAAAAAGAATCTAAAAATCAAAACTAATAATTATATTAAAGAAAATAAGAAGAAAAAAAGTTCTTTATTTATTCTGGGACCTTAAGTCCCTTAATAATAAAAAAATAATGTACAATCAGGGGGCCTACAGAGCCTCAAGATGGTTATGAAATATTATTAAATATAATAAAATGGTAATTAATAATTATAACAAATAAAAATTAAGCTTAAAAATATTGACAAAAGGAAACAAATATATTTTGATTCATTTTGTGAATCAATTGTGTAAAAACAATAAAATTTCGTCTACATAAGCTTTTATGTTTTATATAACTATTGAGTTGCTAATGACAGTTTTCATGGATCTGGATGGACAGTAGGTAGTTAAATAAGTGATATTTGAAAGAGGAAAGGGTGTTTGAGTGGCGAACGGTGTAAGGGATGGAGTTCCATAAGGACGAGGATCGGATTAGGAATGATCTGTCGAAAGCAGCGGAGCAATGAGCAGGACTGTACAAATCAAAGCGGGAACGGGTTTGGCGGGTAAGAACGGAGGATTTGAGCTGAAGGAGTTGAGAAATGTAAAGTGGACGTTGGAATTTCACTGTTTGGTAGAGAAAGGATGCCAGAAAATACTGGCGACGGTAGGAAGGAAAGAGCCACTTTTAGTAGTATTATAGTACTATAGTACTATTATAGTATAATTATCAAAATATTGGGTTATTATGAAATTAAATAACCTCTCTAGGTAATAAACAGTTTATGTTTAATGGATTATTTATTCAGTCTTCATTACTTAATCCTCTTTCCAACGACAAATGTTTGTTCACTTCTCTATCAAGCCACAGCATGGATATAATCCAGTTTGTACTACGATGTCAAAGTGTGATTTTCACCTAATTTCATATTATGATTTCCTCTCTCCTCTTTAATTCCTACATCAACGATCTTCCCAATTCAATTCACCATTGTCCCCACCACCTTTACGCGGATGACTTCTAAATTTACTTTTCCTTTCCTCCATCCGAGCTATTAGCTGCGTTTTACAAAATTTAGGAAGACCTAGATGAAATCTGTGCCAGGGCAAATATGAAAAAAATAACTTTAAACGCAGCTAAAACTCAAGCTACTGCCATAGGATCCCATTCCCTTCTTCATTCGAATGCCAACTTTCCCACATTATTCCTCATTGGTCATTCAATAACTTTCCGCTCATCATGTCAAAAATTTAGGCCTAACCATTAATCAAACCCTCTCCTGGAAATGCCGTATTGCCTAAATCTCCCGAAAGTCTATCGGTATCCTAAAATTATTTCACCGCTCCCGTCACCTCCTTCCCCTATCCACAAGCAAACTTCTAGTATCCTCCCTTATCTTCCCCCAATTTTGCTATGGTTGCGTGATATATGGTGGGCTCTCGATGGTTCTCGAGAGGACAGGTTAAAACGCATCATGAATTGCTTCATAAGGTTTATTCACTTCATCATGTTTAGCATCTCTACACCGAGTTAAATTGGCTCTCCCCTCCTTCCGCAGAAAATACTTACTTGACACCTAACTATTTCAAGTTACAACACCCGTCACCCTCCCTTTATTTACAGTATCCTACAATTCAAGTCCTCAATCAAATCACTGCATACAAGATCGCGTCTTACCGATCTCTGTACTCCATCCCACAGAAGTACTGCATTCCAACGGTCCTTCCTTGTCCGATCCTCTATTCTCTGGAATTCCCTCCCCTCCTGCATTCGCAATGCTTCTTCCCTCGGAACATTTAAAACACTCTTCTTTCTAACGATATGGATGTCTCACAATGTATGTAATCGAATAATGTAATCACAAAGTATGTCAGACAAGAAACATTAGCATATTTTTTTTTTTTTTTTTTAACTATTTATTGATATTTACAACTGTACATCAATATACATCAAGTAAATTTGAGGAAATGATTATAATGACATGTAAATCACTTGTGAAGGACTACTCACTAGTAACACTTCAAAAAATGTTCTAAACTAGAACTAACTAGGTCTCTTGGCCATCTTCTTTTCAGACGTCTCGGTGGGTTATTAGGTATCGAATGAAAAGCAAGTTGGGAGACTAATGGATTAGTGTGGGAGTGCAGTTTACTATGAAAGGATTGGTATCTGGTTTGGGCTAAATCAGCAACAAATGGAACATTGAGGTCTTTATGGATAAGTTTATTCTTGACAAAGTAAGGAGCATTAAGGATTTTTCGAAGGATTTTGGATTGTAAGGATTGGATTCGAGAAGAATTGGATGGTTTAGTGGAGCCCCAAAGCTCAACTCCATATGTCCATATAGGTTTAATAACTGTCATGTAAATGAGTCCCTTGTAATTTATTGGAAGCTTTGATCGTTTGTCTAGTAAGAGTTGAAGTAGTCTATAATGACGGGCCGTTTCTTGTCGTTTTAGTCTTGTATGTGGATTCCAAGTGAGACGTTTGTCCAAATGGAGTCCCAGGTATCGGTTCTGTTCTCGGATTAGAGGAATATCATTAAAGGAACCGTAGGACAGGATGTCGTAGGTTTACGACGGAGGGTAAAGGCTATTTGATGGGATTTATTTTAATTCTTCATTTTTGACACCATTCTTGAATGTTTATGAAGTGGGATTGGAGTGCCTGGGATGCAATGAAGGGATCATTATTTACTGAAAACAAACGTGTCATCAGCGTATGTGGTGAGAGCAGTGCTAGTATGGGTCGGGATGTCAGCTGTATACACTGTATAGATGATGGTAGCTAGGATACTTCCTTGAGGAACTCAGGCAGACTAAGTAAAACATAAATTTAAAGTTGTGTGAGTGAGTGCACTATTTAATGGTGGTTTCAAAAATTTCAGGAGGTAGATTTAACTATTTCTATGGCGGAATAAACTGTTTTAATAGCGAAACTCTGTTCTAACTGGATCAATACACAAGTGAGGGATAGTTCTAATTATTTTTTTCCCGATTTTTTAGGGTGCTCTAAAGCCCATAGTTATGTCTTAAAATTCTAAACATATTATAGGTAATATAAAAAAATAACACTATTAGATTGTCCTGAAATGAATGCAGGATTTCATGATTTCATTATATCATCTCTATAGAAAATAGACTGTTTACGTTTGACGGATTATTTCTTTGCATGGAAATAAGCATTTATGATAGAAGGAGGATTAACCTCCAATCATAAATGTTTATTTACCTCTGTAGAACTTGGAAATAAACCAGTTTGTTAAGGTGTTTTATTTCGCTTAAGAAGGTTAAATAGGAGTTTTTTAAAAAAAAATTTTATTTGTCAGTATAATAAGCATCTTTGAAGGATCAGTATAGGGTAACTCATAATTCATAACGGTTTCCCTTGTAACGGAAGTCAACAATAGACAATGACTATCATAACTCGACATTTCAGTTACAATAATTAATACACCGTGTTACCAACAAATATGGCGCCTAAGACAATGATTTAAAGTGACCACGCATAATACAAGGTCTTGCTCCTGTACTAAAGAGCACCTGATTATCTGTGGTGTGTGACTGGTCTGTCCCAAATGAGCCAGGAAGACCTTCAGCGGATGACAAAGAACACTACGGAAGGCAAATTACAATCAGTCCTCATGCGGAAGGGGGATTCGTGGTTGAGTACTAGACGAACAATGCCGAAGAGGAGGCAAGAAAATCTTCGGAGAACCTTTAATATTCGATTGTAAGTTTCTCTTAAATAATGTATTGGAACATATAATTACGACTGTACAATAATACCATTGGTAAAACAGTGGAACCGTGCATAATTGGCAAATGGCTTGTAAAGCAAATACCTATCGGCAGCACTTCAATAAAGTTCTGTATTTGAGGGTTCCTAGGTTTCAGACGCCTCGGAGGGTAGTCAGTAATGGAATGCAAGTTGGGAGACTAGTGGATTTGAGTGGGTAAGGAACTTACTATGGCAGAATAGGTGTCAGGTTTGGATCAATTCATATATGACATTTAGGTAGGGTTTGGCGATAGTCGATAGTTAGCACTATCGATAGGCCGATACTATCGGTTGAGAACTATCGATTGCTATCGATAGTTTTTCGATAGTTGCTTCCTTTTTTTTTCAAAGCTATTGAATAAAGAATTTTAACCAATATAATTAAATTCAATTATCTACTTACTATTTGATTATAAATTATAAGATTATACCATAAAGATGAGAGAAAAAACTAATTTATTTGAACAAACAATAATAATAAACAAATCAAATCTTCAGAAAAGAAAAATAACGAAATACTTAATTTCAAGAGTCAAGTGAGCTCCTTGAGCCACATATTTCCCGAAAGAAAAACTAGCACTTCTGATTTCCTTTGGCTTAAGAAAACCCTTGAGTTCTAGGAATTCCGAATTCAATTTTAAATGAACTCGACACTGGACAGAGACAGATCAGCATAATTCCCAGAGTTTCAAAACTTAAGGTTAAATAAGATCTATCGATAGTCGACACTATCGATAGTGACCATCGATAGGCATGGCCTATCGATATATCGATAGAAACTATCGACTATCGCCCAACCCTACATTTAGGTGATTATGGATAGCTTTATTTATGATATAATAAGAATCGCTGATGATTCTTCACGAAGAATTTTGGATCGTAAGAATGGGATATGAGAAGAATACAAAAGTTTATTGTAGCTTTTTTTTTTTTTTTTTTTTTTTTTTTTTTTTGTTTTCTTTGTTTTCTTTTTCTTTCTCTATCACCTTTGTGCCGTAAGACGTGTAGTAGCCTCACACCATCTTCGTATTGTTCTCTATTCCAAGCCATTTTCTTCATTTCTACGAGAGAGCAGCCCCTTTCGCCTCCGGGCCTCTCTATATAACAATTGTAGGTAAGCCTCGGTCTGCCTACTCGTCCCTGCCCCCGTGGTCGTGCTTCCAATAGCCACCTGGCTCTTTATTCGTCGCCCAATCTGCAGACGTGACCAAACCACTTGAGCTGCCTTTCCTGAAGAATGTATTTTGTCGGTCTCACTTTTAACGTTTCCCGAATGGTCTCGTTCCCCACTCGGTCTCGCCTTGTTTTACCAACGATTCTGCGTAGAAACCTCATCTCGGCACCAGTTATTTTACTAATATGCTTTTCTAGGATTGTCCAACTCTCGGACCCATATATATTGTAGCTTCAAAACTCAAATCCATATGCACAGATAGGTCTAATTATTGTTATATAAATGGGTCTTTTATTATGAATAAATAAGTAAATGTTGAAATAGTCGGAAAAAACAAACTAGAAATCAATAGTCGTTATATCATGTATGTAAAAAAAACATATATATAATGATATATAACTTCTTTTTTTTTATTCATGTAGTTTGAAAAACATATTCCTGTTTTTCTTTTGAAGGCGCGGAATCTAGTAGGTGCGGCACTTGACTGCCTAGCTCCCAGAGATCATGTGCGGCTTTTACATTTACTTGACAAATGCTTTAACTTTCCGATAAGTTACAAAAGACTCATTTATACCATATAACAGTAAGTAGACCTATTTGGACGCATGGAGTTTAGCTTTGGGGCTCCACTAAACCATTCAATTCATCTTTTAACCAATCCTTACGATCCAAAATCCTTAGAAAAATCTTCAATGCTCCTTACTTTGCCACAAACAAACTTATCCACAAAGATCCTAATATTCCTTACGTCTCTGACTTTGCCTAAACAGATAGCTATCCTTTCATAGCTAACTTCATAATTATTCAAGTCCATTAGTATCATAACTTGCTTCTCATTCCATTCCAGATAACCCTCTGAGGCGCCTGAAAAGAAGATGGCCTCGGGACCTGCTAATACAGCACTTTATTACACAGAACATTTATAAATGCTACCAATGGGTAGTTGCTTTCAAGCAACTGTCATGTTATTTTTATAATTATCATCATATTTACTTTTTGTAATTTATATATATTGTTTAAAGTTGTTAATTTCAGTAAATAGCTATAAAAAAAGAAGAAAAAAAAACAACATTTAATTATAAATTTATTTTCTGTTGATTCGGCCATCGCTTGACTTTGAGGTCGGGAGACACTCCTGGGGAACACCCAGCCTTAATAAAGTGGGTATCCTTAATTGGGGAAAATCTCTGGTGGTCGAGCGTTATTCACATGCCAAATCTCCTTTCACAACCGTTGGCTCAGTAACTGTACATCCTTACCTAAGTACTGAACCCAAGACCCTTCATGGGTTGTAGTCTACAGGTTAAAAAAAAAAAAATTTTATTTAATTTTTTATCAAACATATTATGTCTGGTCTTATTCAACATCTTGTATTGTTTATATTTCCACTCAATTATTTTTTCTCTTTTAAATCTTGTCTGCCATGTAGTGTAAGCCAAAAGTCTGCATACATAAAAAAGTAAACATTATTATTTAGAGTTTCTTAACCCCAGTCATCATTATTTAGATGCTAAACGAACCATTTCGATATAATTAAATTAATAATAATAATAATTTTTTTTTCGCTTATTGATATTTACAACTGTACAAAATAATATACATCAAGTAAATGTGTTGATAGTGATTACAATGGCATGTAAATAACTTGAATTAATCAATAGTAGCACTTCAAAAAAAATCTACACTAAAAGGTCTCTAGGTCATCTTCTTTTCAGACGCCTCGGAGGAATATTGGGAACGGAGTGGGCAGACTAGTGGATTAGAGTGGTTATGGAGCTTACTATGGAAGGATAGGTATCTGGTCTGGACAAATAAGAAATTAAATATAAAAATTTCATCTATGCTCAGTAAAATTTTTCATTATTTGCTGAATAATACAATGTTATGAATTCCTGTTTATTAAAAAAAAAAAAAAAAAAAAAAAAAACTTCATTTTCTGCAATTCCAATGATTCTCTTCAATTGTAAGAGTTAAAAAAGTTGATGGAGTCAGATTGGAAAAGTTTGTGAACTGAATTTTTCCGTCTCTGAAACTATGAAATTGAAAAAGAATTCGAAGCTGGAATTCGTAATATCACAATGAATTTTACATTTCCTCGTCCTGATATTCATTGCCTACGTCTAAAATATTTTTTTAATTTTTAACCACCCACACGAATCCATTAGTCTCCCAACTTGCTTCTCATTCGATACCTGATAACCCACCGAGGTGTCTATAAAGAAGATGGCCAAGAGTTTTTTGAAGTGCTACTAGTGACTAGTTCTTCACAAGTGATTTACATGTCATTATAATCATTTCCTCAAATTTACTTGATGTATATTGATGTACAGTTGTAAATATCAATAAATAGTTTTAAAAAAATAACCTAAACGAAAAAAAAAAAATGATTGTGTATAACTTTTTGAAAAATACATATTTAGTAGGTCCAGATTTATTAAATAGAGGTATTTTCATCGAGTTAGTATTTGAAGGGTATTAAGATGGAAGGGGGAAGGTAACCATAGTTCTGAAAAAAATCCAAAATTTAAATTTCAAAGTCTATATTTTTTATAATTGGGAACGGTTTTTTTTTCTTTTTCTTTTTTTAGAAACTATTTCTTGATATTTACAAGTGTTTTCATTTTATACAACTAGTAATTTTAAGAAAAATGATTACAACGACGTGTCAATAACATGTATAGAACTACTCACTAATAGCACTTCAATAGCTCTACATTAGAAGGCCTGTTTGCCATGTTCTTTTCAGAAGCCTCAGATGATCATTGGGAATAGAGTGTGAGGCAAGTTGAGAAACTAGTGGATTCGAGTGGGTATGGAGTTTTCAATGAAAGAATAGTTATCTGGTTTGGGTATGGATTTTTAAACGACCTATGTTTTTTGCAGATGCAGTAGAGATTGAAATACAACTACATTAATTTTATTTTATGCATTTATTATCGTTCTTTAAAAATTTGAAAATTAGGTTTAAAAAATAACTAAATTTAGAAAGTAGACTGAAGCCATCTTTTGGCTCCTAACCCCAAACACCATTGTTCTATGTTGTACCAATTTAGTAAAAACTTTCGACGGGAAGGGATTATTTTTTATATATACAAACGTATCAGGATACTGGTTTCAGATTTGCCAGGATCTGACGATTTTTGACGGCCAAACGACATCCTTGGCTACTTCTTCCCGACAAATTATATTTCGTCCTTTTGAAAATTGATTAAACGTTTTCGTTTTTTAAAAGACACACCCCCTTCCCGTTTAATCTTTTTTCCAGGACACTGAAGGATACTGGTTTCAGATCTGCTAAGATCTAACGATTTTTGACGGTAGAAGAACATCCTTGGCCACTCCTTCCCGACAAATTAGTTTTCTTCATTTTGAAAATTGAATAAATATTCTCGTTTTTTAAAAGCACGATCTCACTTCAGGTTTATAATTCTTTTTGCAGGACAATGAATGATACAAGTTTCAGATCTGCCATGATCTGATGACCGAGGGACATCCTTGGCCGAAAGCCTGAAGAATACTGGTTTCAGGTCATTTAATTTATTGTTAAGAATTTGATTTAGGGCATGATTAAGATAATTCAATATTATACGAAGGATTTTCGATTATTTGAATTGGGTACAGAAGTGATTTGAAAGCTTGATGGAGGTTCGAATTCCATAATTTAAAATTGGATTGATTAGTCGTGTTTTTTTTAAATTTTTTTTAGCCGTTAAAAGCGACAATGTAAAGAAAATTTAAATTTATTTCAGTTGAAGGATCCTTTAACCAGAGTAGGGCATATATATATGTACAGTAATTAATAATATATGGATTATATAAGAATGTGTTGTATAAAAGTTGTGTCAATTCTCAATTCTACCAATTCTTCAGAAAATAAAAAAAAAAAAAAAAAAAAATTGACGATTTAAAAAAAAAAGAAAAAAAAAAAAAGTATAATTATTGCATTATATGATTCCGAAATGTTTATGAAGTAGTTTAATTTTTTAAATATTTAAATCGTTGTTTTGTTTTTTCATGGATATGTCTTTTAGCTGGGGGTCTACACTTTTTTAGTATAACTTTTTTTTTTTTTTACATCCAAAAATGTAAACTTTGAAACTTTCTAGCTCTAATGGTGTTGATTGAATTAAAAATTTGCCGACAGTTTCTTTATCAGACATTTAATTTAGAATATTTCTTGTTTTATGAAACAACAAGAAACTGCCGTCGTTGCAGACTACTTCAACATTTACTAGACAAACGTTCAAAGCTCCCAATTAATTACAAAATACTCATATACATGACTGTGATTAGACCTATTTGTACATATGGAGTTGAGATTTGTGGTTCCACTAAACCATTCAATCCTTACAATCCAAAATCCTTCGAAAAATACTCAATGCTCCTTACTTTGTGCCCAATTAACTTATCCATAAAGATCTTAATGTCCCATATGTTGCTGATTTAGAAAAAACCAGATACCTATCATTTCTTAGTAAGCTCCATAACCACTCAAATCCACTAGTTTCACAACTTGCTTCCCACTCCATTCCTGATAATCCTCCGAGGCGTCTGAAAAGTAGATGGCCTAGAGACCTTCTAGTGTATAATTTTATTGAAGTGCTATTGATGAGCTGTTTTTTTCAAGTTTTGACATGTTATTTCAAGGAAATGTGATGATAAAGATTAAAATCTTTTTCAACACATTTACTTGTAATTATGAAAATAAGGGTATAGTCAGTTAGCAGGATTAAGCTATTTAACAATGAAGTTTATCTCCTTCAGACAAATGAATCACTGGTAAGCGAAAAACACAAAAACAAAACTCGAAAAGATATGAGCATCGACAGTCAGGGAGACAACCCTTTGCACGTTATCAAATTTACTTTTATTTTCTGTGTACTTTATTTTGAAAAAAATTATATATTTACATTTATTTTACGAAGGATTTATAGCGTAACCTTGAAGCTACAGTTCGAAGCTGACTATGGAAGAAAGTAACTGTTGAAAGTAACGCTGGGCGTGAGAATAGTTATTTTCTTGTTCGGTTCCGCTTCCGTTTTTCAAAGGATCTATCCCTGTCCTTTTGAACTTGATAGCGTTCGGCGTCTAGTCGCGGTTTCCGTAAATATTCTCAGATATTTCCTTATAGCAGATATAGAAATATATATTATATCATCAATATTATTACAACTGATGGATCGATGGTTTGTTGTTACTTCGACTGTTATAATAATACCATTATAGCTCAACCAGATTTTTTTTTTTTAAACATAATTGAAGGTCTAGCAGATCAAGTACACAGCGAACAGCTGTGATAAGAAAAGGTTATTGGACAGATTAGGTTACTTGTGTGGTAAGAAACTAATGAAGTGCTTGTTTCTAATTATGCTTTTAGTTTGTTGTGGCAGTTTATAAACTTTTTGTATTTATTTTTCAACTGAGCTATATTTACATTTCTTATATTGTATGTATGTTTTTGAGTTTAAATAAATTTATTCCTGTCCTACAGTATCCTTTAATGATATTCCACTAATCCCTGTTTAACAGACCCGATACCTAGGACTCCACTTGGACAAACGTCGAACTTGGAACGCACATACAAGACTAAAACGACAAGAAACTGCCCGTCGTTACAGACTACTTCAACATTTACTAGACAAAAGTTCAAAGCTCCCAATTAATTACAAAATATGTTGCTGATTTAGAACAAACCAGATACCTATCTTTTCTTAGTAAGTTCCACAACCACTCATATCCACTAGTTTCACAACTTGCTTCCCACTCCATTCCTGATAATCCTCCGAGGCGTCTGAAAAGTAGATGGCCTAGAGACTTTCTAATGTAGAATTTTTAATAAACTGCTACTGATGAGTAGTTCTTTTATTGCTTTAACATGTTATTATAATCGTTATCGATATATTTACTTGATGTATATATATTGTACAGTTGCAAATTTCAATAAATGTATATATATATAAAAAAAAAATTAAATTTCTTAAGTTAAAAATATCGACTCAATTAACCTCTTATTTTTGAAAAAATCATTTGGTGGTAAGCATAATAATTATATAGTAAAAAGGGGTTCGGTGGATGAAGGGATTATGCCCCTTTTAAAAAATATATAATGTAGTTCATTCGGTGAATAATTTATCTGCAGAAGTGTTAGGTAGAAAAATATATGAATATTTAAAAAAGAAGATATAGCGATAGGAAGAAGATAAAGAGGCTATGTAACATTTTCTTGCTAAAGGAAAAAAAAAAAAATTAAACATAAATTGCTTAAAATTGTGTTTTGTTACATAACCCCTTCATCCACGAAATCCTTGACTTGTGGAAATGTTTTCAGTGGTCTTATATGTTCTTGGTCTGCTGAATCGAAATTTCAACTGCTCTGCCATGAAAGAAGTCGGTTTTATAACGACATTCGCATATGGTTTGATATTTTGTCAGTTGTTTGCTTATTCATATATCGAAAATTGTCCATTTTTCGAAGATGTGCCTATATAAAAGGATAGACATTAATAAAGTCTAAGGTGTTTGTTCTAATATATAATAATTTCTTTCAGTATTACACTCCTTATTCATAATTTCTAATATTTCTACAACTGTTTAAAGTTCCAGAAACATGTAGAATGTAGATGAAAGAAGTTATAAGAAGATTTTTTTTTTTTTTTTTTTGGGAAGGAGTGCTAAAACTAAATTTTATCTTAGCTGCTTTGTAAAGGAAGGATCGGATTCACATAATTTAAAAACGCCCAAAAAAAAAAAAAAAAAAAAAAAAAAAGTGTCAGACCTGTCAGCAATATCAGAGAAAACCAACATTAAACTGAATATGAAATTTGTATGTTTTAATGTACATACAGTACATGGTTTCATATGATACGTTATTATTTTATATTACATAAGGATACATTAAGTATATAAAGAAATTCATAAGCAATTATATCTCCCAACTATAATTTTAGTTTTAAAAAATTATGTTAAATGACCATTTTGTGGGCGACGTTTCATGGCTTATGCCACATTTTCAAGCCCTAAAAACATAAAAACATGACATGAATAATGATTTATGAAAATTTGCAATGAGAATCATTACATCAGCTTTCTGTCTAATACACAAACTTGTTTATAAATGAGGAGGTAACTTTCAAAACGTTTTTCGTCATAGTAATCCCACTTTTCAGCAATAAAAAAAACACGTTACAACAAAGATCAGAAATATTCTGTAGTCCTAAAATTAGCATTTTTAATTCTAAATATGGACAAAACACGTTTTAAAGGAACACGGTTTGATGAAATAACAAAGGGACAAAACTCTGTTTGAAGTGGCTATGTTTTATTTTACAGAAGTCACTGTTTGCTCAAAAGTACACAAAATAAAAATTATAATTACATAATAGATGATGTATGTTAATGACTCTCATAATTTTCGGGGAATGTTTTAATTTTCTTAACAGTCACTAGTTTTTAAATATGCAGTTCACATCTTTCAGTTTCTAAACAGTCACAAGTTTCAACTTCTTCCACAACATTTTCAACACTTGAAAAGTCAAAAAGTTGTTGTACCAGTGTAAGCGATTGGCTTAGTGAACAAAGGTTTGAACTAAAAACTGGCTATGGACAAAACACTCTTTGCTTAAAATCCTGATTTTTTTTTTACTAATTTTGGCTGGAAAAAATTTATATTGTTGGCTAGTACTCATCCACATATTTTTGGGTTCTGAAAAACAAATCTAATGATACCAAAAACTCGAAAAAAATCATTTTTATGTGACAAAACACGTTTTGAAAATTACCTCTTCAATATACAAATATATTACCCTCCTGTGTGCACCTTAACACTACCAACAGAGTTAAAAATTATCATTATACATTTTTTAGATTTTTACTTGAGATTTCAAACAAAATACACGAGAAAAAAAAAATTGCATTGACAATCTAACGATCACTATTGGCGCTTGAGCGATCGTAATTAAAACAGTTTTCTTTGTTTTCCTTCTCATAACGAATTCATGCTAATAACGAATACCCTTACACCACATGAAAGTGCATTCAACTTCCTACAAGAGATTTATGTAATTATTAATATTATTATAAGCTGGAAAGAAGGAATGGGAAAGTTATAAAAATTACCTTCTGCATTTCACTATACAGATCTCCGGTCGCATCATTTTCTTAGTTACTGCGGCAAATTACGTGCCTCGAATATTATTAGAAACACGAACTATCGATAACTAAAGTTTTAATCCTTACAGCCGATATTTATTCAGCTGGCTTTCGAGAGCTTTATCGAACAGTTAGTTCTATTAATTCTAGTGCAGGGATTATGAAAAATGTTTCGGAGTTGGAGCGGTCCAGCTGATAAACCTGTTCTCTCATAGTACTCCGACATCTTGTTACGTCTATCATACGTTACGCCATATGATACGAAATATATTGTATAATGAACTATTAGACGTATAGACAAATCTTGTTTGCTTTTTATTCTGTAACTATTACAACTCTAAAAATAAAAATAAAAGAATTAATATTAAAAACAAAACTATTTATTGATATTTACAACTGTATGCATATATAAAATAAGTAAAGTTGAGGAAATTATTACATTGACTTGTGAATAACATTTAAAGAACCACTCACTAGTAGCACTTCAATAATAATTCTACATTAGAAAGTCCCTCAGCCATCTTCTATTCACACGACTCAGAGGATTATCAGGAATTGAGTGTCAAGCAAGTTGGGAGACTAGTGGATTTGAGTGGGTATGGTATTTAGTATAAAAGGACATGTATCTGGTTTGGTCTAAATCAGCAATATATGGAACATTTATCTTTATGGATTGGTTTCTTTTGTTTCGTCCAAACTTTCGCCATGTGGCGAGGTGTATTCTTTTATGTGGGAAGCAGGTACTTCCAACTATTAAGCCTTTTGATGCAGCAAATTTAACCATCCTTCGACCATTATTGTTCGTCGATTCATGTAGAGTAAATTTGCCAATAGTTGTTTGATATATTGCTTCCTTCACTTCCTGAGCATTGTGGTCTCCTACCACTAACTTTGCGTCGTATTTTGGGCATATCATAGAAAAGATCCTTTTCATCATCTTTCGGTTGATTTACAGGATTTATAAAACTCTAGTCAGACCTCTACTCACATATGGACCTGAATGCTGGACTTTTTGGACTGGAACAAAGAACACTGAGTTATCGCTCTTGAGGTTTGAAAGGAAAGTACTGCGGAGAATCTTTGGCGGTATATACTCCGGAGGAACCTGGAGAAGAAGAACTAACGTATAAGTAAAAAGTCTGTACCACGATGTGGATATCTGTAAATTTATTAAGCTCTCCCGGCTACGATGGGCATGTCATGTTGCCAGAATGTGCCCTGAAGAAATACCCGCGAAGGCGCTTACTGAACAAATTTATGGTACAAGGCGTATTGGAAGACGTAAACTACGATAAAAAGATGGTATTGCTGCTGACACATTAACTCTACTTAATATCATAAACTGGAAGGCGGCATCACTCATCCGTGAGGACTGGCGATCGATGCTAGAGCAAGCCAAGTTTCTACTATCAGGGATATAGTGCTATGTTAATAACAATAATGGATAAGTTTATTTGTGACAAAATAAGGAGCATTGAGGATTTTACAAAGGATTTTGGATTGCAAGAACTGCAAATAGGAAAAGTTATAAGGTTTAGTGGAGCCCCAAAGCTCAACTCCGTATGTCCAAAGTGATATAATTATTGTCTTTCGTAATTTATTGGGAGCTTTGAACGCTTGTCTAGTAAATGTTGAAGTAGTCGAAAACGATGAGCAGTTTCTTATCTTTTTAGTTTCGTATGTGGATTCCAAGTAAGTCCTATGTCCAGATGGAGTCCTAGGTAGCGGGTCTGTTCAACGGGGATCGGTGGAATATTATTAAAGGATACAGTAGGGCAGGAAGTCGTAGGTTTGCGACAAAGTATAAAGGTTATTTGATGGGATTTGTTTGGATTTATTTTCATTCACCATTTTTGAAACCAAGTTCATGAAGGTTTGTGATATCAGATTGTAGTGATTGAGATGCAATGAAAGTATCATTTTTACTGATAACAAACATGCGTCATCAGCGTACATGGTGAGGACGGTGACAGAATGAGTCGGGATGTCGCTGTAACAAAAAAAAAAAAAAAAAAAAAAAAAAAAAAGAAATGTTACTGGGCTAACGGTTGTGAAATGAGATTAGACCAAAATCAAGCTCAACCGCTAGGTTTTTTCCCCAATCAAGAGGAGCCACTTTATAGAGGATGAGTGTGCCCTGAAGGTCGAAGTTGACCCACTCCCAAAATAATATAAAATCAATTTTCTGCCTTCAGCCAGACTCGAATATAACATTTATCTACCGTAACCTGAGGTTATTTGGACCGTACAAAAACTGTTTTAAACCTGTATTTGACTAAAGCGACAAGAAACAGCTCGTCGTTACAGACTACTTCAACATTTACTAAATACAAGTTCAAAGCTCCCAATTAATTACAAAAGACTAATATATACATGACTTTGATTAGAGCTAATTGGACGTACGGAGTTGTGCTTTGGGGCTCTACTAAACCATCCAATTCATCTCGTATCCAATCCTTACATTTTAAAATTCTTCGAAAAATCCTAAATGCCCCATACTTTGTCACCAATAAGCTTAACCATTATGACCTTAATGTTCCATAGATTGCTGAATTAGCCCAAACCAGATACCTATCATTTCATAGTAAGCTCCATAACCACTCAAATCCATTAGTTTCTCAACTTGCTTCCCACTCCATTCCCGATAATCCTCCGAGAAAGATGGCCTAGAGATCTTCTAGTGTAGAATTTTATTGAAGTGCTACTGATGAGTAGTTCTTTTCAAGTTTTTACATGTTATTGTAATCGTTATCAGCTCATTTACTTGATGTACATATTTGTATAGTTGTAAATTTTAATAAATTGATATATATATATATATATATATATATATATATATATATAAAACTGTATTTGCTCATATCTTTGGACTTACGCTTTCCAGGTTTTCGGCCGTACAAATACACAATTACTGCAGAATCACTTGAGGTACGCATGATGATATAGAAGGATCAATACAATTAGGATTGAGGAATTAAATGCCACTTCTATTGAGACATTCAAAACATTCATCTTCAGTTCTAAAACATACAATAAAATTTTTAACACATCAGTACTATGTTACATAGATTATATATACTACACTACATGCTCTCTTAGTGTATAAGAGCATACACTAATAAGACCAAAAATTCCAATTTCGCTATCCATCTAAATGAAAATAACCACAAATTTAATAAAGACTCGGGAGTAAAAATATTACATCAAGTAGAAAATAGCCTAAAATTAAATACTTTTGAATCACTAGAAATAATAAAATCGTTTAAAAACCGATCCAATTTTTTTGTTTAAATGATCAGATTAACATATCCAATAGCCCCATTTTACATTTGTTTCCCATAGGAACGGAAAAACCCAATGAGTCATAAGGGAAACCCCGTTGTAAATCTAAAACTTAACCTACCTGCCCCCTTTTTTTTCTCACAAATTCAGTGTTTTAGTTATCTCGAAGGTGAGTGCCTATGCTTGATTTCTTGTCTTATCTTTTTAAAAAACTTTATATATAATCTATGTAACATAGTACTGATGTGTTGAAAATTTTATTGTATGTTTTAGAACTGAAGATGAATGTTTAGCATTCGAAACTAGTTTTCAAATAAAATAATCTCGATAGAAGTGGCATTTAATTGATCAATCCTAAATACTGCAGAGTTTTCAATCTAAAACTTTTAGAATCATCAAAGAAACTCATTGAAACCAAATTCCTGTCCTTTTATAATTAATTCAAAAAACAGCTGTTGCCATCAAAAGTGATAGCCACGTATATTTTGAGCTCCGAGATACTTGAGTATTTTTGAGCGGGTTAATGACAAAATCGTTTATGAAAACAAAGATGAAACCACCCCCGCCCCAGCGGAGAACAGTTTCGACCATCACACCTGAGTTATTGAAGCTGGAACAACAATCCCGTCAGCAACAACCTCCTGATCAAGGTGAGCCTTCTTTCAGTAAATCTACAATATCAAATTTCCCTTCGCCCCCAGTCGACAGTGACCATGATGACGGTTGGGAGTCAACCACACAGCCATCCAAAAGAGCCAAGAAATCGCGTACAACGACCCTCCCCCAAGTACCGACTCACAATAGTTTTGATGCCTTACAGACAGATATGGACGAGGACCCAAATAATGACGAAACAGAAACCAAACCAAAAATACCACCAATATTTCTCCTTAGCGACGAACCATACAAACATATAGTAAGAGAAATAAAAGAAAATGTTATCAATGAATTTCTAACCAAACAGTGTAACCGAAAACTCAAAATAACCTTGACAACAACACATGACTTTAGATCATTGACAAAATATTATGACACACACCACAAAAAATACTACTCGTACGTGAACCCAGAGGAAAGAAATCTTTCAGTTATTATCGAGGTGTGCCTTACTCGCTTACAAACGAAGAAATTCAGGAATTACTGACCCCCACATACCCCGTTATTAAAGTCCTTAGGCTTAATAACAGGTACAGACAGCCAACCCCTCTTTGTGCCGTAGAACTGGTGAATAATGAGGCGGGTATGAGTATCTTATCTCTCAAGTCACTGTTCCACACCATAGTAACGGTGGAACCCCGTAAAATCTCTACCCAGGTAGCTCAATGTGGAAGGTGCCTTAGGGTAGGCCACACTAAGAATTACTGCAGGCTGGACCCGCGATGTGGGAAGTGTTCTGAGGGCCACCTCACATCCAGCTGCACTAACAACCCTCAGGTTATAACCTGCGTGAACTGTGGTGAAAATCACAGCCCGAGGTAGAGGGGCTGTATTGCCTCCACACAATACAGAGCCAGGAATATAAACAAACCTCAGGCGATGAAACCTTCACACACACACAAACCACCCACTTCCAACACAAACGTACAATACCATACCACTCAACCTCTACAAAATACACAACATAAATTCCCCAGTTCCTCTACTAGATCCATACCACAAATACAAACTATTCCAGTCAATAATAATAATGCTCGATCCGAAACTAGCACATGTGCCCAGGATGAACCTATTACTGCTCCACGTTCCCCTGTGCCCCCAAGACTCTCCAACATATTTCAGCGCAGATCATCTCATAATCAACAGACCACTCAGCCAACCAATCACGAAAATAATAGCGATCTTGACAATCTAAACTTAGCTAACATTCTGACTAACCTCTTAAAACCGGTACTACCACAAATTAAACAATTTTTTATGCAGTTAATTTCCCAGATGTTTATAAATGAAAATGGAGAATTTTAATAACCAACTGACCCACACATTAACACTACTCAACTGGAATGCTAACGGTGTTAAAAAACGCCAAAACACACTGATAGACTTTTTGGCACGCTACAAAATAGACATAGCATTTATCACAGATACCCACCTCAAAGCCGGTGACAGTTTTCGAATTAGAAATTACACAATATACAGAACTGACACTGAGAATAGATTTGGAGGAGTAGCACTTCTTATTAGGAAAGACCTGGAACAATCTGAGAAAATTCTACCCCGACTTCAAAATTTAGACGCAGTAGCAGCTAGACTGAAACTAACAGATAATACATTATTGAATATTGTTTCGGCCTATCAAAGACCTAGCAAACGACTGACAGACACAGATTTCGAACTGATATTTACTGGACAGCCAACATTATTACTCGGAGACCTCAACAGTAAACATACAGACTTTGGTTGCCGGACCCGAAACTCAAATGGGACCAAACTTCTAAAAATCGCTGATAAACTTGGTCTCCAAATAAGTTCTCCAGAAGAGCCCACGTTTTATCCAACCCAGTACGGCTACCGCCCAGACATATTAGACATAGGTCTCGTCAGTAACTTTGCCACCCCTATTCATCAAACTCCCGTAACAGACTTGGACTCGGACCACCTCCCTGTGATCTGTTATCTTGGTGCCCGAGCCCAACCACCACCCTCTCTTCCTCGGCTCATCACGGGAAAGGTGGACTGGGGGATCTTCGCCGATGAAATGTGTTCCCTTCCCATCCCCACACACTACTACACGACTGACGACATAGACGCAACCATATTCCTACTCACACAACACATATACAACTCCATAAACACAGCGACTTCACGTACCTACTCTCACTCACACAAACAATATAAGACCCCCACAACACATACTCGAACTTATACACCACAAAAACCACATTCGACGTCAATGGCAACGCTACAGACTACCGGATCACAAACGTGAGATGAACCGACTCTCTAGGCAAATTAGACTAGAACTAGACAAAAGAGCGGTTCCAAGAATACAACAGCTACCTGGAGAGTTTCGTGCCAGGAGACCAACGGCTTTGGAGAGAAACCAAACGGTTGACTGGACAAACCACACAGATCCCCCCCCTAACACTTGGAACAGACACTGCAACGACTGATGACGAAAAGTGTGCAACCTTCGCTGAACATCTTTCTCATAAGTTCAGAGACTTTGACAGACAAGATGAACTAACTGACAACGAAGTAGACACATACCTCACGACACCTACCACAACAGTAGAACCCCCCTTATCCCCTTCGTCTCTCCAATTGAGCTGAAATTTCTCATACGAAGGCTGCCAAGGAAAAAAGCTCCAGGAGATGATCTGATACCTAACTTAGTTCTCAAAAGGCTGCCTAGGAAAACGATTGCGCTACTCACCAGCATATACAACGCCTGTCTCCGGTTTGGTTACTATCCTCACGCCTGGAAGAACGCTATAGTACTCCTTTTTCACAAAAGGGGGAAGCCCAAGCACGAACCAGACAGTTATCGCCCAATAAGTCTCCTCAACACACTGGGGAAATTACTGGAGAAGATTATTGAGAAGCGTCTCCGCTCACATTTAGAAGACAACGATGTAATCCCACAACATCAGTTTGGCTTCAAGCCCCACCACTCGGCAACACACCAAGTCCAACGAGTCGTCGAAGCAATTTACCGTGGCTTTGAGGCAAAAAAATATAACACAGGAGTATTCCTAGATGTGACAGCAGCGTTCGACACGGTGTGGCACCGTGGTTTACTGCACAAGCTGAAGAAAACTTGGCCTCCGCTCTACCTTTTCAGCATCATAAAATCATTTTTGACCAACAGGACGTTCCAGGTAAGAATAAACAATTCTATCAGCGAGAGAAAAGTTATCCTTGCCGGAGTACCCCAAGGGGCCATACTTAGTCCTATTTTATTCAATCTGTATTGCTCAGATATTCCCCAATTTGATGAGGACACAATTATGGCCCAATTCGCTGATGACACAGCACTCCTGTCCCAAGATAACGACCTTCACGAAGCCATCAGGAAACTTCAGAGTGGCCTCAACGGTGTCTCGATATGGTTCCGGAAGTGGAAACTTCAGCTAAACCCATCGAAGACAGAAGCGAAAATCTTCACCTTACGTCGTTTCAACATCACTGACCTGATTACACTTCGACTCGATAACCTCCCAATCCCCTGGAATCCTAAAGACCAGGCAGTGCGTTACCTAGGAGTACACCTTGACACCAGACTGACTTGGAGATTACACACTAACTACATCTTACAACAAGCTAACGCAAGACTTAAACTTCTGTACCCTCTTTTAAACAGAAAATCATTACTTCGACACAGAACTGCTATTTTAGTATACAAAACCATGTTGCGGCCCCTACTGACATACTCCTGTCCTGTCTGGTACAACACTTCAAAATCAACCAAAAAGAGACTACAGACATTTCAAAACAGAATACTGCGTATGGTGGTTAACGCACCCTGGTTTATAAGGAATTCCCAGCTTCACCGGGAACTGGGAGTTGATTGACTCGAAGAGGTCTTTAACAGGCTCACAAGGCGACACCATGAGCTTCTCCACGTCGCATCTGGAGCTGTGGAGTATAAACTTGGAAACTCCATATCAAGAAGACTAAAGCCCAGGGCTTACCAAGATTTACTTGTATTATAACATTCTCCTTTCTTCAAACAATTCGTGAATAACATTTATTTTGTTGAACCGAAATTTAAATAAAGTTTGTTTGTTTTGTTTGTTATAATTAATTCTAAACCCATCAAAACTTAGTTAAATTACTTTGTCAACTTGTCTTTTACCCTAATAAAGTATTACAGACAACTAACACATAGTAAAATATTTATCTATTTATGTTTATTGACTATATCCAATCATTATTTCTTGTATTCTTATTCATCATTATTTTTAATCTCTTTTAAATTAACTTTTCTTTCATATCTCTCTTTTTTTTCTTAGCCCGGATGAAGGCTTTATTTGTAATTTCATGTGGTTGGATTTTAATTTCAAACCATAAAAGTTTATGACAGTGTGGCAAACCTCATTTCTGCCACTCAACATTGTACATTTAAATTGTGATTATTATAAATTTTATTATTGCTAAACCTTCCTAGAATTATGTAACTACTAATGTAGTTAAAATTTGTACAGATGGTTTCAGTAGTTTTACGATTGTAAACTATATGGTACTGACCGCATGTCGTACCAGACATTTAAATTAAAAAAAAAAAATTAATTGAATATAAGTAAATTTTATTATCAATTTCAAGCTCTATATAACACCGTAACATTGTAACCTCTCATTTAGAATGGTGCTCGCTACCTATCGGCCAACTTTCAAACTTCACTGTTATTCACATATAATCGCTTTTTTAATAACAAATTAATTTAAAATCGGTAGATTTTATTATTACTTAATCTTCCTGAAACTATTAGGACGGCCACCCACTATGAAGGTACACCTAACAGGTACGCCTGAACAGTTCGCTTGTTCAGGTATACCTGACACCTGAGGAGCACACACACTCTTCATGTATACCCTGTCAAGTTTGTCACTTCACCATGGATTCTACAGAGGACGATCTGCTCTTTCTCTCCGCATTTTGTATAAGTTTTGCGAAACATAAAAACAAACAGAAGAAACGCAAACAATGGTGTAAGGAATGGTTGCAGAGAAGAAATAAATTTACTCCTATCAATCTCCTTAATGAATTAGGACATGAATCATGTGATTATAAAAATTTTCTGTGCATGAGCAAATCAGTGTACACTGTGTCATTTAGAACACAAGGAGACATCTGAAACGAACTCACAGATAGCAAAAGTCTCGATTAAAATCCCTCCAATCTGAAGAAAGTACGTTAAAATTTGGTTTATACGTCAGTTCACCATGTATTCTTCAGAAGATGATCTGCACTTTTTCTCCTTATTGTTGGAAAGAGGGGCCTACCGTTCTTGGCTGCCTACCCCTATCCCCTTTCCAGCTGGTTCTACAAATCTCAATTATTAAAACAAAAAATAGGAAACCTATAAAAAAAAAAAGAAAAAAAAAAAAAGAAATAATTCTTTCCAATTATGTAACAAAATGAGTATATATTTACACATTATACAAAAGTAACAAAAAATTAAACACACACACAAAAAAAAAATCTGAATGAAAATTAAATTAAACAAAATTCCAAATCTATCCTGAATTTTAATCTATAAATAATTTATAACAAACTAAATGAAACTTTGGCAAATTAATGAAAATTGGTTAACCTTTATATTATACAAAAAAGATAAATTAAAATAAAGTCCAGACAAACACACGATGTGAAGACTGCGTAGTTACCAAAATGATCTTCATTAAATCGATGAAAAAACAATGTCCGATGGCGATGGTTTCCAATCGAGCTTTTAAGTGTTAGCTCTAACTGTAGCGACGGAGGTGCGCACCCTGCTAATTTCAGGATCCTGAGAAAAAAAAAAATATATATATATATATATATATATATATATATATATATATATATATATATATATATATATATATACGGTTACTTCCATGCGTCCTGGTTGCGATCTATTTTCAACTGACTGTGTGAGCCACTGCCGCACAAAGTCCAGTCCTCCCGCGATAAGAGTTCAAACACTGTAAACAGGCGACCCGACGTGCGATCCCCCTTCCTCTTCTTTTTTTTTTTTTGTTTATTTAAATTATAAATACAATAAATGAGGCTAAGGTGCTAACATTAACAAAAGAAATAATATTCTAAGCTACAAACTAATTGTTTGAATTTCATAATTGGAAAGGGTAACAAAAAAGAAACAGTGATAAAATTAAAATTAAAGTTGATTCTTTTGAAACAATTAAAATTATATATTTTTTAAACCAAGCCTAAGCACTTATTTTGTGTAATTCTTCAATTTAGCCGGCCTTAGAATGGTGTGGCTAAAATTTGGTACGGTTTGGTTTACTAGTTTTAACCATTACAAATTGTTACAGAATGGTGGTAGCATATCAGTCGATTTTTAAAATTCACTTGTCGCACCACATTTTTAAATCAGTTTTAATAATTTAATAGAATATAAGTAAATTTTATTCTCATGTACAATGGCGCTCGCCACCTGTCGGTAAATTTTCAGTAGATTTTATTACTGCTAAACCTTCCTGGAACTATATAGTTTATGTGGTAAATTTTGGATATAGATTGGTTAGTGATCACAATGGTTTGTCATTTTATATATTATACTTGAAAGTACCCTGCTCCGCTACGGTTTATTATCATTAGGATGAAGGACAACTTAAATTAGTAAAAGTTAAGCTTAACGTTCATACTTATTATTACCTAAATAAACCTAAATAATTCTATTCTTAAAACTATTTCAATAAGTAATTTAAAAATTTGCAAAAGTTAATTTTATATTATTTTGATAGTCCTCCTATGAAGCTTCGAGGCAGCATTACCATCTTACCCAGCTCTGATACCAGAACATCAGCTTTTCTTATGGCATACTTTAAGTCTCAACTTCTCAACTTTGTTGATTTTTTCGAATAGAGTTTAGTCTTTCTGTTTCTATTTTCGCGTAAATATCAAGCATAAATTGGTTGAGGGGATTACGAAATTAAAGTAAATAAGGTTCTTCACCTCCTCGCTCCATCAACATTTAGGCGCAAAAATCGGTTGCAGACACAGTTTCCTTTAGTGGTGCATTGGTGCTTGGGTCACGCTGAGGGATGTTAATACTGTAACCATCTTCTCCATGGTAGAACATGAGGCGATACTGAATAGAATCATACACTTGATAGAACTCACTGATTCTTATCAGTTTTTCGTCCCTACATCGAACTGGTCTTACATGTCATCACCAGAGAACATGTCTTTTAACCTCCTCTTTAACATTAGTCTTTTAATAGCTTCTCGCCACGAAACAACTCAAACTTGTAAGGGTCCATCTCTGCAGCCACCATCACAGTTCACAGAAAGTACATTATTATAAGGTTTCGACATCGATCGTATTTTTGTTTGTTTACAACTATAAGGAATTTAATTTGTAGTCAAAGTGTGCGGCTTAAACATCTAACCTATTTTTAAATTAGCGTATCTCCAAATACCATATGACAATTAATCTTTTATTATTCACCCAATAAAAATTGTAATTGCATTTTAGGCGAATTAGCCGCGATCCAGGCCGATTTTTTAAAATTCCTTTCTTAGCGAGCACCTACGGCCCTAGAGGAAGCTACATATCGAATTTCATTCCAATCCGTTCGGTGGTTTCTGGGATTTCGTGTTAAATGAGTGAGTGGTATTTGACAAATATATAATAGTTATAAATTTATAGTATTGATCATCCACATGGTATACATATTATAAATATAAATCTCATGAGACATATTCAACTACGAGCCGAATGCGGAAGTAGTCTAAAACGAAAGTAAAAGTAGGTTCTGACATTAAACTTCTAGAACACTCTCCACTTTCCATCTCTAGTCTATCATAGAGCATATTTATCTGCAATCTCAAATGTGTTTTCTTCTAGAAGACTCTGCATACTTTCCACGATGTTTGAAATAATATATAAAGTCATATATTCAAGAACGTTTTCAAGATTATTTTAGATTTATTATTATTTTTTTTAATGTTCCACATGTTGCTGAATTCGCCTAATTCTGATAGCTATCCTGATAAGCTTCATAATCACTAGTCTCCCAACTTGCCTTCCTTTCCTGATGTCCATTAAGGTGTCTGAAAGGTGACCTAGGTACCTATTAATGAACATCTTTTATTGAAGTGCTATTAATAGGTAGTTTATTTTCAAGTTATTGTAATAAATTTCCCATGCATTTAATGGATGTATATTTTTTATACAGTTGTAAATATCTATAAATAAATAAACAAAATTAAAACAGAATACAGAAAATAAGGTATATAATGGTATACCAATGAGTTTTAGAACAAATACCTATTAATAGCCCTTAAAGTTCTATATTCAAGACTAAAACGACAAGAAACTGCTCGTCGTTACAGACTACTTCAGCATTTACTAGACAAACGTTCAAAGCTCCCAATTAATTACAAAATACTCATAAACATGAATGAGATTAGACCTAATTGGACGTACGAGGTTGAGCTTTAGGGCTCAACTAAACCATCCAATTCGTCTCGTATTCAATCTTTACAATCCAAAATCCTTCGAAAAATCCTCAAAGCTCCTTATTCTGTCACTAATAAACTTATCGATAAAGATCTTAATGTTCCATATGTTGCTGATTTAGTCCAAAACCAGATACCTATCCTTTCAGTGTAAGCTCCATTACCACTCAAATCCGTTAGTTTCTCAACTTGGTTTCCAGTCTATTCCTGATAATATATATATATATATGTAAGTTTGCTACCATGTGATAACAACACTGCTGCAACCTTAAATGTGTGTGGGACTTTTAATTAAAACATATGTGAGAGACAAAGTGTTAATAACTTTGGTTAGTTTATTGTTATATTGTTTAAAGTGTTTTATGTTATAATTACTAGTTAGAAAGAACGTGTAATTCAATTAATTTGTAATAAAAGAATAAAATCACGTTAAAACAATCTTACAAATTAAATTACAAGATTCCAACTAGTAAGAAATGGATATAATTTATGTTCAAGTTGTTAAGAAAGCTGAGGAAGAATTTGTGATCCAATGCATATCCATTGATAAAAATACTTGGTATTTAGTGCCAGAAGAATTTAAAGAGGTAAGTAACCACATTTCTCTATCAAATAAAACAACAATAAAAAATGCAATGAGGGCAATTAAGAACCAAAAAGGTTATAGAACAGTTGCGGTAAAAATCGATGAAGATATAAAAAAAGAATATTTCGATGAAGGTGATAATGTTTGCTTTCGAGAATTGTCATTAGATACAGTTGGAGGGTTTTCAGGGAACCGATCACCAAAGAGATATATGCACATTTTGGTGGATCATTTTACCAGATTCGCATGGATCTCGACTAGTAAGGGTCAAAGCGCTCACGACTTTATAAATCTAATCCATCCAATAGCAAAACATACAAATATTTCGATCCTATTAGCAGACCAATATACTTCTATAAATTCTACTCATTTTCAAAATTATTTGGATAAAAAAGGAATTCAGATTGTTTTTACCTGCATTGATCATCCTGAATCAAATGGGCTTAACGAAAGGTTAAATCAGACGCTGATGAATCGTTTAAGGTGCAAAATAAACAGCGAGACAAATAAAGCCTGGCCGATTCTCGCAAAGGAATGTGTCAATGAGTATAATGATACAATTCATAGCTCAATACAATTTGCACTATCTTACTTACTCCTAGGGAAGAAACAAGCTATATCTCCTCTTATCGAAGACAATCCATCTTCCCTTGAAGAAGACCGAAAAATAGCTTTTCAAAATTCTTTAAGGAGCTTTCAAATAAACAAAAATAGAATAGACAAGAATAGAATACAGCACGATTTCAAGATTGGCGATTTAGTGTACATCGAAAACGGAAACAAATTAAATCGCAACAAACTGGACCCCGTACGAGTTGGACCTTTTTCAATCATCCGACAGATTTCACCAACATTTTATGAAGTAGCAAGCGGAAAAAAGAAGAAGACTTCAAATTTCTTTCATTCTAGCAAGCTGCTTCCCTTTTCTCCCTGTGAATCTTCTTCAGGGGTGGAGGTGTAAGTTTGTTACTATGTGATAACAACACTGCTGCAACCTTAAATGTGACTTTTAATTAAAACATATGTGAGAGACAAAGTGTTAATAACTTTGGTTAGTTTATTGTTATATTGTTTAAAGTGTTTTATGTTATAATTACTAGTTAGAAAGAACGTGTAATTCAATTCATTTGTAATAAAAGAATAAAATCACGTTTAAACAATCTTACATATATATATATATATATATATATATATATATATATATATATATATATATATATATATATATATATTTATATAATAATTCTAATAGAAGTGACAACTAATTCATCAATATTTTTTTTCTTTCCTTTTTTTTTTTTTTTTTGACTTATTATCTTTTTTACACCTTGTCACACATTTTCCTTGTTCACTCCTTGTCAATTATAATTAGACAACCGGTGAATCTGTTCCTAATTCATTTCGTATTCAATCCTTACAATCTAAAATCCTCCGAAATTCTTACTGCTCCTTACTTTGCTGGTGACTTCTCCATAATAATTTTTATATTCTAAATGTTGCAGACTTAGCAAAAACCCACTAGTCTCTCAACTTTGTACGATAAAAATTGAAAGGGTTTCAGAGCTATTGTACGATAAAGATTACAAGACAGTTTCATGAAATAATTCATTAACATTAATATAGGTGAATATGGAGATAAGTACTGCTGAAGTGCAACTGATGTGGAGTTCTTTACTTGTTATTGACATGTCGTTGTAATAAATTTCTTGAAATTTACTTGTATATAATGTTTACGTTTATAAATACCAATAAATTAAAAAAAAAAAAACAAAAAAAAAAAACAATAAAATTTGAGTCTTATTTGACTTCATTAAGGTGGGTAGCTTAATGAATTAATCTACTTTATTGTATCGCTTGGAGGACACTCTTGCTATGTACAATGCCTGATTGGCATTAGAATGAGATGAACATACCACTTCCCTCTTAATTACAACCTGCAGTCAGTAAGAAGAAACACAACCCGGCGATGACTGTTGAGACAAGACCAAAGGTTGAACTCCCTTTCTAATACCCCACCTCGAAGACCTGGAGGGGCGGTAACATTGACATTGCTGGCGAGTTCTGCCAGGTCCTGGGTGAACGCCAGTCTTCCTCAGTCTTCGCCGTGGTCTCCTAGTGTCTGCTCTAAGGATAGGGAATGTTCGCGTGAATAGAACCAGAAGGAAATAGTTTTCAGCAGTAGTGTTTGGAGTAATAGTTCTTCACTACCACCAAGAGGTAGGTTTAAAACATGTATTTAAATATACTAACTATTCAGTAATTACACATATTACAATAAAATTAATTTTAAGAAAAAAACAAAAACCGACTTCAAGATTAAGCCTAAATAAATAAAAATAAAAATATAATAATTTAATGACTTTAAAACAAAGAACAATAAAAGACAATCAACGAAATTACTTATGTACCTATCCACAGTTTATGATCAATTATTTTTAGAGTCGGTAGCAGACATTAACAGTTGTGTCTAAACGCCTAAAACGTTTGATGAAGTTTTTTAAAATCATCAGCTTTCTTTCGATTTCTGTTGGTTGGCATCGACAAAAATAACTGATAATAAATTGTGAATTTTGGGTCTAAATTAATATTAATATTAATTTAATTAATATTAATTAAAATTAATTAATATTAAATTAATACTAAATTAATATTAATATTGTCTAAATTTTGGGTATGGGCAATAATAACCATAGCAGTTTTTTGCCCTTAAAAAACAATCAACAACAACATTAATTGTGAATAGGTATATAAGGATAGATAATTTCATTTATGGTCCTTTAATGCTCTTTTTGGTTTGACGTAATTAAAATATTTTTTTTTTTTTTTTTTACTTTTTAGTTCAAGTTTGTAAGTCAAGAAACTGCTCGTCGTTACGTACTACTTCAACATTTACTGGTCAAACGATCAAACCTCCCAATTCAGTACAAAAAACTTCTTTACACGACTGTTATTAGACCTATTTGAGGACGTACGTTGAGCTTTGGGGCTCTACTAAACCATCCAATTCATCTCGTATCCAATCCTTACAATCCAAAATCCTTCGAAAAATCCTAAATGCTCCTTACTTTGTCACCAATAAGCTTATTCATAATGACCTTAATGTTCCATATGTTGCTGTGTTAGCCCAAAACAGATACCTATCCTTTCATAGTAAGCTACATAAACACTCAAACCCATTAGTTTCTCAACTTGCTTCCCACTTCATTCCCGATAATCCTCCAAGGCGTCTGAAAAGATGATGGCCTAAAGATCTGCTAGTGTAGAATTTTATTGAAGTGCTATTGATGAGTAGTTCTTTTCAAGATTTTACATGTCATTGTAGTCGATATCAGCTCATTTACTTGATTTACATATTTGTATTCTTGTAAATTTCAATAAATTGATATATATAAAAAAAAAAGTTCAAGTTTGTACATGAAGGTTGAATCTTGAAGTGGTTGAATCTTGAGTGGTGATCGTATTTTTTTTCGTTTTCTTTTTAGTTGAAGTTTGTACATAAAGGCTTAAACTTGGAGAAGGTTTTCTTTTCTTAAAAAGCGCTGAGTTGATTTCAATACAATTTTTATGGGACTAACCCTGAAGTATGACCTACCGATCAAAAAAAAAATCATCAAAATATATTCATGAGTGACGGGATAATCGTGTAACAACCTTACAAAAAAACACACACAAAAAAATTAAAAATACAGTCTAATCTTCTGCTTTTTGAAGTTGCTTAATAATATATGAGATTATTATATAGGTGTGCGGCTGTGTCATGGACACACGTGAATGCGTTTATATAACGGGTTATATTTTTTAAATAAAATATTTTTATTTATGTTTTAGGATAAAAGCAAGGAAACTAATAATTGTTGTGTTACAATATATCATTACTAATTATTGGTCTGTGATACGTTACAGACATATTTTTACAAATATACTTAATGAGGTCATCGTTCGTCTCTTCACTGGTGTGGTTCGGGGGACCTGAAGAAAACCTGCAAGGCAGGTCGAAACGTTGGCGCGTATTAAAGAATTTCTTCTTAGACGTGGTGTTCCTCTTTGACTGCATTCCTGATCATCTTCTCCATATATTATATAATTATTTTTTTAAATATTGGCTTATATTCAGTATTGAGTCACCATTGTGATAAAGAACCTGGTGTATATGTAAAAAATTAAATACATTTTAAAAACATATATATAAGGTTATAAGCTTCATCCGATCATTGACAGTTCCTTGTAACAGAAAAAAAAAAATTAGAAAAAATTTCCCTTTCATTGAAAATTCCCCTTTCGTTTTTAGCATATAATAATATAATGTTTATTTAATTACAATTAATATTAAACAATATATATAAATAAGAAAGATATGTTTACATATTCTTTTTTATTCCTTTTTTTTTTTTTAATTTCTCTATTAATATTTATAACAGAATACAATACATTCATTAACTAAACGTTTGGAAATTTGTGACATGTAAATGAAACGTAAAGAAACTGTTCATTATTAGCACTTCAATAAAATCTACATTAGAAGATCCCTAGACCATCTTCTTTTCAGACGCCTGGGAGGGTTATCCGGAATCGAGTTTTCTATTTAAATTATGGACATTGATTTATCCCATAATTTAATGGTAAATTAACTATTATTTATACATTCTAAAATATTATATTTGTACATATAATGTATGGGGTATTAATCTATATATATAAAAATGAATGTGTGTCTCTCTATATTCGATAGATTCAAAAAAAAACCATAAATCCAATCGTGGTGAAAATTTAGGAAATTATTATGTATATCCCCGGGAAGGTTTTTGGAAAAAATTTATAAATTCAGAGTTAGGGTCCTAGGTGTATGTAAATATAAAAATAACATTTATCTATTATATATTTGTCAAATACCACTCACTCACTTAACACGAAATCTCAGAAACCACCGAACGGATTGGAATGAAATTCGATATGTAGATTCGTCTAGGGCTGTAGGTGCTCGCTAAGAAAGGAATTTTAAAAAATCGGCCTGGATCGCGGCTAATTTGCGAAAAATGCGATTTCAATTTTTATTGGGTGAATAATAAAAGATTAATTATCATATGGTATTTGGATATAAGCTAAGTTAAAAAATAATTTAGATCTTTAAGCCGCAAACTTTGACCACCATTTAAGTTCCTTTTAGTTGTGAACAAACAAAAATACGATCGATGTCGAAACCTTCTAATATTGGTACTTTCTGTGAACTCATGGTAGCTGCAGAGGTTACTTACAACTTACAAGTTTGAGTTGTTTCGTGAAGAGAAGCTATTAAAAGACTTATGTTAAAGAGGAGGTTAAAAGACTTATGTTCTCTGGTGATGACATGTAAGGCCAGTTCGATGTAGGGACAAAAAACAGATAAGAATCAATAGTTCTACCAAGTGTATGATTCTCTTTAGTATCGTATCATGTTCTACCATGGAGAAGAAAGGTACAGTATTAACATCCCTCAGCGTGACCCAAACTCCAATACATCACTTAAGAAAACTGTGTCTGCAGCTGATTTTTACGCCTAAATGTTAGTGGAGCGAGGAGGTGAAGAACCTTATTTCCTTTGACTAAACTTTCTTCAAAAAAAGTTGAGAAGTTAAGACTATATTCACTTAAAGTATGCCATAAGAAAAGCTGATGGTCTGGTATCAGAGCTGGTTAAGATGGTAGTGCTGCCTCGAAGCTTCACTGGAGGGCTATCAAAATAATATAAAATTAACTTTTGCAAATTGTCAAATTTACTTATTGAAATTATTCTAAAATGGAATTGTTCAGGTTTATTTAAATAATAATAATTATCAACGTTAAGCTTAACTTTTACTAATTTAAGTTGTCTTCATCCTAATGATATTAAACCGTAGCGGAGCGGGGTACTTTCAGCTAGTGTTTTATAAATACTACTTCAGTGCAGGTGTTTGTAAACAATCACGAATAAAACATATGTTCTAAATTAATCTATATCAATTCTATTTTTATAAGTCATTTTCCGTTTGTGATCACTAACCGCTAAACTACTGAACCAATCTTTTAAATGGTGTAGTTTACCATAATAATAATTTAAATTCACAGTGTTAAGTGGCAGAAGTTTGTCACTCTGTCATTAACTTTTATAGTTAGATAGAAATTAAAATCCAACCAAATGAAATCAATAAAATTATTTTCGCTGCACTAAACATTATTGCCTTATCAAAATATCGATTTCTTTTATATTGTGGGAAAAAAATGGGCGACCTAAACTTAGTTTTTAATGAAGGTTTTAAGAAGACTCAAATATCAATGATTTCAAATTCATTTTGATGTTTCAGGTTTATTTAATAACTCGTTGGAATGGTTGTGTAGAAGAGCAGTAATTTTACCTGCGAATACTATTGCAGAGAATATTAACAACATTATTATTGAAAAAGTAAATTGTGGTAGCCGAGAATATCTCTATTGATAGGGTTGTAAGCACTGATGATGCAGTCCATTGTCCGCCAGAGTTTCTTCTTAAAAAGTCTCTGTCCATCTGAATTACCAACTCATAGATTAGAATTAAAGATTGAATATCCAATAATGCTTTTAAGTAAATATCAACCACCTAATCATTGTAATAGTGCCGGATTAAAAATTATAGCTTTTAGTGAAAATATATGGAAATATTGTGTGAAAATAATTCTGAACTGCTTGATAAGATTTTTATTGTTAAAAAATAAAACTTCTGTTATTAGTTAAACCTATCTAAGTTCGTTACTTATAAGGGCGGGCGAAGCCGTGACTGGGGATGCTAGTTGTTAATATTTGTGGCTATTTTATCAAGTATTTTTTAAACATATTGTCCACTTTTCACTAGCTGGAATATTATTTTACCTAACTTCCATCAAAATCTATTTGGGGTTTCGAGAGGTCATAATTTGCAAGTCGATTCATCACCTTTCCGACCATATTTATCATTTTATATATTATAGTTCTGGAAATCTTGAATTGTTCTTCTTTGAACATAAGCGCTCATTTTCCGTTCGTACCTTAAACACTGAAAATTACTAAAAACTAGGCTAACTATACTAAAATAAAGTAATTTTGTTCCTTTATCTACTAATCAATCATAAGTTTAACCATGATGGTCTAAGACATAAATAAACATATAACACTATACCTCAACAAAAAAATATATCAATTTTCATGATTGATTACATAAACAGGTAAAACTCTACTGGAAAATTCCTGGATGCTGCTCTGCTTGACAGAGTTTGGCACAGTTGATATCTATTCAAACATAAATCATTCCTTCCTTCCACTTACTATCTTATCCTTCCATCTTCCCTTTCCGCTAGATTTTCCTCCGTTTCTCTTTTATACCTCTTTCATCCAACAGATAAGAGCTGGAGTACCGCAGAGATCGATTCTTATTCCTTTACAATACACTGTTTACACCACGACGTACCCATTTATCCTAGCAACATAAGCAGGCAATATAGCAATTCTGAATAGACATTCAGACATCAATCACTGGCACATCAACATTACCTACAATAATTACAATACAATAAAATTGAACTCTACAATGACAAATTACTGTACTTTACTTTTACGATACGACATTATACCTGCCCCTCCCCCACAGTTTATATTAACAATGTTTACGTTAAACAGACTAGCACTGTTCAATAATTAGATCTGATGTTCGACAAAAGGATGACCCCCAAATACAGTCTTGGCCAAAAGTATAAAGCACCTACATTAAAGTATTAGGGAATAAAAATAACATCAACCTTTTAAAACATATATATTTTTTAATCGTAAAATACACGATTTAATACTTTGTCATCAAACCATTTGCTTTCATTTCCCCAATTATTTTTTTTGGCATGGAACTAACAAGTTGTGTACAATCTTCTTTAACTATTTTTCCCCACTCTTCTTGTAATAACGTAAAAAAATTGTCTTTTTTTGTAGGATAACGCTTACCAACTCTGATTTTTAATTTAGCCCACAGGTGTTCAATGGGATTGAGTTCTAGGGACTGAGGAGGCTAGTCAAGAACATTGATATTGTTTTTTTCGAACCATCCTCTACTTTTGAGTAAAACGTGGCATGGAGCATTATCCTGTTTAAAAATAATATTGGCACTGTCATCAGGTTCAAATATTTTATCAAATGAAGACTTCGAAAATTGGTTAAATATTGATATGTAGGTATCGCTATTCATCCTACCTTCGCACAAAAACATTTCTCCAACTCCCGAAGCCCCATAAAACCCCAAATCATTATGTTTCCCCCACCATGTTTTACAGTAGGGACAACACAATCTGGGTGATAGGCTTCGTCTTCACACCTTCGTACAAAAATTGCTCCAGGAGTTCCAAACTCTGTAAAAAATTAGATATTTAAATGAATTCGAAAAAATAATTATATTCTGGCATTTGAAACTTATTTTAGGGATTTTTCGCAACTTTTAATTTCAATTTACAATAATTAAATTACCTCAACGTTGCTTACGTCTGGCCAAATTACCTTTGCCCAATCTTCAGCAGTCCAGTTTTGGTGGTTTTGCTTAGGCAAGCCTCCTCTTACGATTGGCTTCACTAAGCCACGGTTTCTTCCTGGCTTTACATCGCTTTAGACCTTTCTCTCCTAGTCTTCTTCTTACTGTCCGAGCAGATATATCGACAGAACACAAGGATTTCATCTCTTCAGCCAGTTCTTTTGATGTTTTATTGCAATTTTGAAGATATGTTCTCACATAAAAGCTCTCCTCACTTGTCCGCAGCTGTTATTTATTTTCTTGCTGCTCTAGGTACCGAGGAAAATGTGTTAAAGATCCGCTGTCTCTTAAGAACAGCACATCGGGAGCACTTCATAGTTTTAGCAATCTAAGATTGATTATACCCTTCCGACGACATCAAATCTTTGCACGTTCAATCTCACTCAGTCCTTTGAATTCAAAAAAGCTCAAACTGTAATTTTTTTGTAATATTCACAATTAAATACAACAAAAAGTTTTCTCAAGTTGATGTAAAGAGAGCAGGGACTGTACTGAGTCCTTTAGTTAATATTACGTTATTGTTTCCCCTGGTGTCTCGTATGAAGTAGGGGGCGATGGTTGAAAATAATATATTTAAAGGAAGTATTTTTGCCAACAAAACGAGTTTTGGGTGTAACAATGAACAATTACTTATTAAAATTAAAAAGAGATTTTTTCATGGTGCCGAATACTTTTGGCCAAGGCTGTATTAAACATAGAGTCTTAGCGAAAGACTAAGACATTAATTTTTTATTAATAATAAATAAATTTTTACACAAACCATCAACATCAAAAATTATGCCAATACTAGATACTTATACTTACTAACTTATTACTACAGACGCGAATCTCACAAATTTATGGAATAGCTAAAAAAATTCAAAATAAAAAAATATAGATTACCATGTCAAAAACATTTTGATTCATAACAAAATCACCCTGGTACGTTAATATCATTTTACACTGACTAACTCATACCCATATAGTCCAGTAAAATAAGGCTCAAAAAAAGGCCGTTTTCAAGACAAAACTGCGGAACTTTTATTCTAAACGGATCTTTATGTTTTTTTGGTGTGCTGAACCCGAATCTGAAGTTTGCTACCACGGCGACCATCTGCTTCATATTCAAAATCGCAAAAAAACGCCAAATAAAATTTTTTTTTTTTTTTTTTTTTATGTATAACACGATAACGAAGCTTTTTTTGAAGAAAGTCTACAAATATTAATTTTAGTACCTAGGATAGGTATATACGATATTATATATATATATATATATATATATATATATATATATACCTATCGTAGGATAGGTATAGATATATAGGAACTAGTACCAACATAATGAAAAAAAGAAATCCCAAATCGGACCATTTTTCGCGAAGTTACGTAATTGGGAAAAAATGGAGAAATTTACCAACTTGCCGTCAGCCCCACAACCCCGCGAAAACACGTTTGTTGTACTCTTTTTGCTATAATTCTGAAACTATTTGTCCGATACAACATTACTTTTTTTTTCATCTTAAAGCTGATTAAATTTATTAAAAGAATCTATAGCCCGGTCAAAAATTTAATATTTTTGTCTAAAAGCTGGTAAAATTTACTATTAGATCCTATATATGTAACTTATAATTAACATCGTGATATACCCACACCAATCTACTGAACATGTCATAATTTAGATATTTTGCCAAAACATACACATTTAGCGTGCTAGCTTGGGTGGTTTACGGGATTAAATATAATTTACATACATGTGATAGCGAATTTATTCAGCTTTGAGGTAGAAAAAAGAAATTTGGTAACTTCGCGAAAAATGGTCCGATTTGGGATTTCTTTTTTTCATTATGTAGGTACTAGTTCCAGCTAAAATTAATATTCGACTTTCTTCGAAAAAGGCTTCGTTATCGTGTTGTACATAAAAAAAACAAAAATAACGTTTTTTTTGCGATTTTGAAAATGAAGCCGATGGTTGCCGTGGTAGCAAATTTCAGATTCGGATTCAGCACCCCAAAAAACATAAAGATCCGTTGTGAATAAAAGTTCCGCCGTTTTTTCTTTGGCAAACCCTTGTTTTACTGGAATAATAGTACAAGATCACAGCCAGACATTATTCTCATGACAAACTTATCAACAATATAATACTAGCCATTGCCTTGAAAATCATTTCGGAATACCCAAAGAAGGCTAAAAATGAATTGGTTGAGGGATCTACTCGTATAAAATTAAGTAAGTACCGCTGGATACAAAGCTCCCTCTCATGGTCCGGAATGCCAGTTAACTTAAGAAAGTCAAGTTATGTTAAGAAACATCATTGCATCAGCTTAATGTTACCGGATAAGTGGATAGGTGTGGTTTATAAATGAAGGTAAACAATTTTTTTTCTGAAACTTTGTTATATAGTAATCTATCCTCGCATATATTTAATAGTTCTTGTAAATTCTTACACGTTTCTAAGTAGTCGTCGCAAACTGAGTAATCTTTTATATTATATAAGTGGACAAGCCATTTTTCGTTTGTGATCACTAACAGCAAAAACTGCCGAACCAATCTGTACTAAATTTAACCACGTCATCTTTTTAGTTCCTAGAAGGTTTAGCAATAATAAATTTTACTGGTTTTCAATTAATTTGTTATTATACCAGCGGTAATATGATAAATAAAGCCCGGATTTTCGTGCAATAAAAACTTGAAATATTGCAAAATCGTGCAATAAAACTTAAAATCATGCAAAATAAAATGCAAATGATAAAAAAGGTTGAACAAATAATTCGCTAGATACAATTCTTTCCAAAAAGTTGTTTTTGTCTTAAAATTTATTGATCCAGTCCTTAGTAAGATAGTAGTTAAATAATCATTGTCTAAAATACAATAAGAACAAATCACATATTTTTATTGTACGTGGTATACATAAGCTATATGTACGTATTACTTGGTAGTATAAATTTGTATGTTAGGAATAATTAAACTTTATTTAGTTTCCCGTCAAGAAGGCAGAAGAATAAATGTGCTTTGTTTAAAGTGAAAATGTTTACTATAATAATATAAGGTTTTAATTTAATAACTATGTTGCACTAATTAAAAAAACCGTAATTTAGGAGGGAGAGGCAAAATTTCTTGGAAGTTGGGAACCCGAGTTCCCTAGCTAAAATCAATCTAAAGTTGTTCTTAAAATTGTTACTTTTCCAAAAACACGAAAGTGTTGTGCATTCAGGATTTGAATGCAGGAGTTTTGTGTATTCAAACTGCGGAATGTGCAATTTTATGCATTTGAACTGCAGAATGTGCAATATCATGCAGTAACCCCCAAAACGTGCAATTTTGTGCAATATTAAACTAAGGTAAATTTGGCCTAATTGTCCTAATTCGTATAAATAATTTGTCTCTGGCTGATTATGAAATTGCAACAAAAAGATGCAATTGCACGAGAATCCGGGCTTTAATGATAATATCCAAACTCCAAAAATTTAGTTTGAAAATTGCACGATAGGAGGCGAGCTCCATTCTACATGAGAGGTTACACAATGCTACTTAGAGCATTATAGTGTTAGAGATTTTGACCAACACTAACTGAGTTGGAGCATGTCAAATAATTTATATGTGTTCCGTTCGTTCGATGTCACTTTTTTTCATTCAAACTAATATAGCTCCTAAACGGTAGGTCTTAGGGACAAATGTTATAAAATAAATAATATTTTCCATTTAATTTCTGACGAGTATGATGTCAAATGTCGAGTAACACCAACTAAGCTAAATTGTGCCAAAAAGGTACACATGTTCAATTCGTAACGTTCGTTTTTTGTTTGCTGTCGTTTTTTTTTTTTTTTGTTTTTTTTTTTAGTTTCTACCTTTCAGCTATCCAGCGCTGTATGTTTAGCTTCCGTTCGCCTTCCCGTTAGCTCTTCTGTTCGCTTTTTGGTTCTCTCTTTCGTTGGTTCGCTATAATTATAATCTATAATTTTAGTTCACGCCTCTCAGCGATCCAGCGCTCTGTGCGAAACCAGCGATAAGAGAGCTATATATCCAATAACTGAAAGGTAACTCAGGAAAAAAACACACTTCCCTTCTAACCGCAAAGACTGACCCAGCCTCTTTCGAAATATATAAAAAAACTTTCTTACACAGTCCCATTATACATAATCTCGGCGACATTATGCACTAGAGTTAGGTAACACGTGCGGCTGATGCATCCAGTATAACTGGTCCATATGTCGTGTTTGGGAATAGTTTTCAGTTATGCAAATTATTGTTTAAATGTCTAAAAACCTTTCTGACATTTGTTTAAAATGGAGTAAAGGGAAATCAAATAGATGTCACTGATCTATAATGTGTATGTCAAGCTACGATTTTATCTTCATAAAGTAATTTTATAAAATGTATTTATTTCAAACATAAATCACATGAAATTCATTGCCTTGTAGTGGATAGCTTTAACGCGGATTAAAATACCAAAAATGGAACGGAAATTGAGATTGAATTCCAATTTGTAGATCAATTTCATTACTTACGAAAGAAGGAGATAATCAGAGAAGCGATCGAACAGAAACAACAGGTCGAAGTAAAAATAATTTAATTGTGATGCCAAAGCGAACCACGCTGGAGAGGATACTAACAATGAATGATGCTTGTGATGATTTCATCTTTCCGACTGCCTTGAGGTGGTCAGTGATGGTCGATTTGCTGAGTGAGAAATTCTTGGCAAGTTTTCGAACAATTGCTGGGTTTTTCTTCGAAAATCTACTTTGTCTGAATCTCCCTCTTAATTTTTTTTAACCCACGCTGAAGGGTACAATCACATGCTCCGATCATTAAAGATCATTTTGTTTATGTTTTTGGCTGTTTAGGACCGAGTTTCAACTCATGAAACGAAATTAGATGAAAATCAAATTTTTACATATATTTTAATTAATTTTGGTGCTGATAGTAACTTGATCTACTGCCAAATTTTTATTATTTACTGTATTATCAATTTTTTGAAATTTACAACGGTATATATATATATATATATATATATATATATATATATATATATATTAATAACGATTTACAATAACATGTTAAAACTTGAAAAAAAAACTACACATCAGGAGTACTTTAATAAAAATTCCACACTAGAAGATCTCTAGGTCATCTTCTTTTCAGAAGCCTCGGAGGATTATCGGTAAATTGAGTGGAAAGCAAGTTGAGAAACATCTGGATTTGAGTGGTTCCGGAGCTTACTATGAAAGGACAGATATCTGGCTTGGGCTAAATAAGCAACATATGGAACATTAAGATCTTTATGGATAATTTTATTGGTGACAAAGTAAGGAGCATTTAGGATTTGTCGAAGGATTTTGGATTGTAAGGATTGGATACGACATCCAAATAGGTCTAATCACATTCATGTAAATAAGCATTTTTTAATTAATTGGGAGACGATTGTCTTGTAAATGTTGAAGTATTCTTTATCGACGAGCAGTTTCTTGTAGTTTCAGTCTTGTATGTGGATCCCAAGTAAGACGTTTGTCCAAGTGGAGTCCTAGGTAGCGGATCTGTTCAACAGGGATTAGTAGAATATCATTAAACAAAACTGTAGGACAGGAAGTCGTAGGTTTACGACAAAGGGTAAAGGTTATTTGGTGAGATTTGTTAAGATTTATTTTGATCCTCCATTTTTGGCACCATTCTTGAATGTTTAGGATATGAGATTGGAGTGTTTGAGAGGCAAGTCGTAAGGTGGTGTCGCTAAGACTTACCGTTCATGAGCTATATTGGTTTGAATGAAAAATATAACATTTTGCCAACATGTTTAGATATTGTAGCAATATATTATTGACATATCCACGATCTATTTTTTTCCTAGTGAGTAAGAAATCAAGAGTTTTTATTTTTATTTTAATGTCATTTTTTTTATTTGTAAATATTATTTTTCATATTATACAATATATAATTACTAAGGAGATATTATTATAATATAAAGGTGTAATATATAAAAAAATATAAAAACAACTATTCTCCCATCATTTACTAAACATCACAATATATATGATAGTTTATAAAAAATTTTTTCTTCAAGCGACGTTTCGTGGCATTGCCACATTATCAAGCCCTGAAAATATGCAAAAAACATACATGTATGACATAACGCGAATATGGTACAACATCAACATTCAACTACTGTACATTATATAAAAAACTTATGAATTATTGTACTTATGAGGATTGTAAGGTAATTCATAAGTTTTTATATAATGTACAGTAGTTGAATGTTGATGTTGTACCATATTCGCGTTATGTCATACATGTATGTTTTTTTGCATATTTTCAGGGCTTGATAATGTGGCAATGCCACGAAACGTCGCTTGAAGAAAAAATTTTTTATAAACTATCATATATATTGTGATGTTTAGTAAATGATGGGAGAATAGTTGTTTTTATATTTTTTTATATATTACACCTTTATATTATTTTTCATTTCATTACTTGTTTATACTGGTTTTTAAATCATTTCACTATTTAAACAATGTCCGGAAAAACAAACACTTTCCGACTAATTTTAGGACAAAATACAAGACAATTTACGAATTACAAAGGTACAAACATACTCTTACAATACATGCCAAAGACTACAAAGGAGCTAGATGAAAGACCCGTTCGACTGGTAAGACTGGGGCTGTCACTAGGTATTGTCATCCCTCTCAATCATGCCTGCTATATCATGCTGTACAACTAATAATGCCATCTGATTCTCTTGTTGTCAATATCACTGGCATCTCTTAATATAGAAATTATATTATTTTTTTCTATAAAGTAAAAATACTATAATTGTGTGCCAACGTCTTCTTCATGGATACCAAACAACACTGGAGAGGAGACGAACAATAAATGATGCTTTTGATGATTTTATCTTTCCGACTGCCTTGAGATGGTCAGTGATGGTCGATTTGCTGAGTGAGAAATTCTTTGCAAGTTCTCGAACAATTGTTTTGGGTTTTTCTTTTACAAAAGCTCTCAGAATATCTTTATAAAGGGGCGCAGTTCTTCTTGGTTTCAGTTCAGTCACTTGGTATTGTTATCCCTCTCAATCATGCCTGCTATGTCATGCTGTATAACTAATAATGCCATCTGATTCTCTTGTTGTCAATGTCACTGGCATCTCTTAATATAGAAATCATATTATTTTTTTCTACAGAGTAAAAATACTATAATTGTGTGCCATTTTAGACATGGATATCTCTTTTGGCAAGGGGTCTTTACATTTTTGGTGCAACGTTTTTCTTCACATTCATTTTAACACGTTTTAGCTCTGTTGGTATTGCACGGATCAAAAGTTTACAGTTTTCTGATGAGAAATCTAATAGAGAATAATAATAATAACGTTTTAAACCACTAATTTCTTTCAGCTTTATTTCGAACTAGCTGAAAATACCATGCTCCGCTACGGTTTAATATCATTAGGATTTAGAACAACTTAAATTAGTAAAAGTTAAGCTTAATGTTGATAATTATTATTACTTAAATAATCCTAAAGCATTACATTCTTGGAATAATTTCAATAAGTAAATTTGACAATTTGCAAAAGTTAATTTTATATTATTTTGATAGTCCTCCAATGAAGCTTTGAGGCGCCACTACCATCTTACCCAGATACCAGACCATCAGCTTTTCTTATGGCATACTTTAAGTGAATATAGTCTCAACTTTTCAACTTTTTTGAAATACAGCTTGGGCCTGGTTTGAAAAGGGCCAATTATAGTTCAGAACAATTATCTTGCAACCGGAAAGCTGAAGGAAGAGTAGTTGGGATGAAGCAAGGTGGGTTGGCTGCTCGTAAGGAATATGAACATCGAACTGGCCTTACATGTCATCATCAGAGAACATAAGTTTTACGACATTAAAGTAAATAAGGTTCTTCACCTCCTCGCTCCATCAACATTTAGGCGTAAAAATCAGTTACAGACACAGTTTCCTTTAGTGGTGCATTGGTGATTGGGTCACGCTGAGGGATGTTAATACTGTAACCATCTTCTCCATGGTAGAAAATGAGGCGATACTGAAGAGAATCATACACTTGATAGAACTCACTGATTCTAATCAGTTTTTCGTCCCGACCGACTGGTCTTACATGTCATCACCAGAGAACATGTCTTTTAACCTCCTCTTTAACATTAGTCTTTTAATAGCTTCTCGTCACGAAACAACTCAAACTTGTAAGGGTACACCTCTGCAGACACCATGAGGTCACAGAAAGTACCATACAATAGGGTTTCGACATCGATCATATTTTTGTTTGTTTACAACTATAAGGAACTTAATTTGTGGTCAAAGTGTGCGACTTAAGCTTCTAACCTATTTTTTAACTTAGCTTATCTCCAAATACCATATGACTATTAATCTATTATTATTATTCACCCAATAAAAATTGTAATCGCATTTTTCGCGAATTAGCCGCGATCCAGGCCGATTTTTTAAAATTCCTTTCTTAGCGAGCACCTACGGCCTTAGAGGAAGCTACATATCGAATTTCATTCCAATCCGTCCGGTGGTTTCTGAGATTTCGTGTTAAATGAGTGAGTGGTGTTTGACAAATACATAGTAGATAATTATTAATTGAATTTAATTGTTAATTGAATGGATTAAAAATAAACTGAAATTTTCTCCTTTTAATTACAAAAATATTAATTGGGAAAATCAGTAGAATATAGATTGACATACCATAATCTATTGTTTTTCCCAGTCAGAGAGAAATTGAGTTGTTTATTTATTTATTCTCATTTTTTTTCTCTAGAAAATCAAACTTGCACTTATTATGAAGTTATAGAGACTCAGTTTCACGGAACAAAAAATTGCAGACAGTTCGCTAGTCAGACATTTAATCGAAAATATTTTTTGTTATATAACTTTTGTCGCTAAGACCTAACGTTTAGGAGACCTATTGGTTTGAATGGAAAATGTCACGTTTTTTTTGGTTTTCAATGAAACCCCTATTTTTTTCTCAACTTTGTTTATTTTCAAATACTCATTGATCGTTTATTTTATTTTATTATTAATTGTTGTAATTTGATCCTTTTAATTCTAATATGTAAATTGGGAAATGCAGAGACTTATCCATGATGTATTGTTTTTCCCAATTTAAAGAAAAATTGATTTTTTTTTTCAAACAATAAAAGTTTATTTATGCTCATATTTAGAATTTAAGCGTTTATTATCAAAACCAGTTTCATTCACTTTTTTTCGAAATTTGTATCTTGTTTCAATTTTTTTAAAGTATTAGGCCTATTCTATAACCTCTTTGAGGTAATTCTGATAAAAAAAAGTTCCTCCGTTTTTCACAATAGTACCAGAAACCTCAGTTCAAATCTCTAGATGGGGTTTATTTGATTATCACTCCTGTAAAATGTTTGAAAATGGATCTATCTGGTTTTGGAACTAAACGCCTGAATTAAAAATTCAATTTATGAATAAATGTTCCGTCTTATATTCTCTAAGTGAATAATATATTTTTATTCGATTAAACAATAAGTTTCACGATTTAAAATTTAATTTCTAAACAGCAGGAAAAATTAAAACACCCACATAATTACAAATAAAAACAAAATTAATTAATATAATAACAAGTAAAGCGTAGAATTCCAAAATCAGCTGTTTATTTTTAAAAACTTTTCACAGCTGCTCGATAAATGTAAGGTCTGACTGTATTAGGAAGATAAATTATTTTTTGTATGGCTGTTTTATATGTGATTTAACTACTTTTTGAGAAAACCTTTCAGACCTAATAAATTATTTGTATATGTATGTATGTGAAGGTCAAGAAAAAGTGTGATATAAAATTACTTATTTTGAAAAACGTAACTGTGAAAAGTTGACAAAATGATGTCATAAGTGTGGGTACTGAGTGTAGAATCGGGGAAGGCGAAGTTCGTAAGTGATTCTACATCAGTAATAAATTGTAATTTCTGGCAATTCAATTATTCATTTATGATTTCAGTATATCATACAAATCGGAATTGCATGAATTGCAATTAATATTAATAAATTATTGATAGGATCTTAATACGTTCAAAAAATGAATAATTCTTATAAAATGATTAATTATTAATAAATGTATCATTATAATTTATGGATATAGGATTATTATTATTATTAATATTAATTTAATAATCTCTTTCAGATTAAGATGCAGTCCTTATCACCTGTGTTCGTCTTAATACTCGGTCTACACTTAGCAATCGCTCAGGACAATCTGAATTTTAATAATTTCGGTAAGTGTATTATCATAATTATTAATACAATAAATACGAATAAATTCATTTTTAGTTCTAGATATCACCTAAGTATGTTAACTGAATAAAATTATATAATATAGTATTATTATTATAATATAAAATAATTATTTTATATATCTCATGATATAAGATTAACCCCATTTGATGAGTACGATCAACGGAGTGTTAAGATCCAATGAAGATACGAAGCGAAGCTCGTTCGAAGAGAGTGCAGAGAACGAACTCAGTTGGGCAAGAAAAGTTGCAACACAGTCAGGAATCATGGCGTTCGTGAAAGTGTATTTCTTCTGCGCTATTTTTAAAAACAACACTGCATTTCAATCTGCAAACATTTTTGACCTTGTGTTTGTGAAAGCAAAATCTATAATTTCCTTGTTTATAACGGAATGCCTGAGGAATTAGGATTGATGAATTAATTGCCAATTCTATTGGAATTATTTTTATTTGAAAACTAGTTTGAAATGTTAAACAGTTTAAAAAAAATACAAAAATTATCAAAACATTAGCATTATGTTACATAGATTGTATCTAATGGGGTGTATAAAAAAAAAAAAAAATGACCGTTTCTTAAACAAATATTTGTATTATTATTTCTTTGATATAAAATACAATTAATACTCAAAGTATAGTCCATTGTTATCTACCGTCATTACCCATCTGCAGCCACTGCAGCGTGGCATCGACGCTGATACCATTCCTTGGGATGGCTGTCAAAGAACTCTTGGACAGCATTTTCAACTTCCGCAAAATTATCAAATATTTTCCCTGGAAGAAAATGAGCCATGGATCGAAACAAGTCGTAATCCGAAGGTGCGAGGTCTGGACTATATGGTGGATGAGGCAGGAGTTCAAAACCCTTGAAGTTCTGTAAATTTTTCTGCTGATTGTTGTGGAGTAAGTTCGTGAGGGACCAGTCTACAGGTCTTTTTCATCTTCCCCATGGAGAGAAATGGCGACTAAGTATTTTTCGACACACCACACTCCCTGGCAAGTTCGCGAGTACTTGTGGACGGATTTGATTAAACAGCTCCCTTTAGAACCTCATCAATATCCATTGATGGCCGCCCGTAGCCCTTCTTCCTTTCCAACGTCGTATTTTTTCCACTTTTAAATTTTCCAAACCTAGGCCGCAAAGTGCGCTCTTCGAGGACACCATCCCCTTCATATTTAATAATTTCACGAGTTCCTTCAGTCGCTGTGAAATTGTTTTTCGAGTAATGCCTTAACATTACGAGAATTTCGTAGGACTCTGTCATGTTTCTTCTTTGAAATAAATAACTTGTAACTTGTAAACTAATTTTGACCACATTTACGGATTTCGCATTAAATTTCCTAAAACACGTTTTTTGAAAAAAACAATCCACAAAACTGCAAATCTCACAAAAGCTCAGCGTTGTATGTACTGAGGAATGTCGAAGTCATTGTTCGTTGTTTTATTATGAAACGTTGGGTGAGTCAGTTTTCTAACGTTTATAACAAGAATTTTTTTCTTTGCTGTTTGTTCCATTGAAAAGTTTATTTGGTTTAAAATACAGATTTTCATCAAGCGATTATCACAATGTTTTATTTATCCAATTTACTGATTTCTATGGCCATGCTTTTTCCGATTTCAAAAGGAAACTTTCCAATGAAATCTACAAGCAATCATTAATTTGATCATACCATACAAAAGCTGGAATGTTTATATATCTGCAACGGATTGGAATGGAAAGGTGCGGTCAGCGGCATTTTTCTTAATTATTAGTCTAGTTTCATTTTTTATTTTTTTTTATTTTACAATGAGAAGGACTCACCCTGTATAACGCACTTCATATTTCTTTTTTTTTTTTTTAAATAATAATATATAACTTTTAATACAATTATAATACCCTTTTAGCTATGAAAAACACGTGCTTCATTATCATCTGCGGTTAACCCGACCTTTCAACTGTTCCGCCCTACCTTCTGATCCCTTAGAGGTTCTACTGTATTACAGACTTATTTCTTAAAATAATTAAAATTTGTACCTATCACCTTAATGAAGTTTAACTATACTAAAGCAAACACTATGTTGTCATTTGTCATTACCAACAAATGGTTCCCAAGGTAACGTAAAGAAGCAGAATAAATTGCCTCTATATGACAGCTGACTTGTAATAACAATTTAATTATTCAAGTGGAACTGGATCAGTCCTATACCGGTAAATACACTTCACCTTATAATGAAACAGCTGAAGATTAAAGTAAAAAACATTTATTTTTCTCGATTCAAACGTAGAGCATTTAAAATATGATAATTATTTATAAAAACAAATTTATTATAGCAATGAGTAAAATAAGAAATAATACTGTTTGAATAACGAAGAGTGATGAGGTTACTTTATGCGTTCGTCTTTTTAAAATGGCTATTATTATTCATGGAGGTCTTTTGTCCATCTTTGCTCGGGGTTTTGTTTGTTCAGAGGGAGGCAACGTCTCCATTTTGTGAATAGCGTGGGGAGTGTAAGCATTCATTTTTTTTTCTTTTAACATTTTTTAAAAGGATGCTGCCTGAGAATGTGGAAACTGTTTTAGCCAGGGGAGGAACATTACGTTAAATAAGATTTATGATGCAGATTAAGATAGAATTTTTTTTAGTTTATACGGGACACATTTATTTTGACAAATAATAGGATTTACCATGCTTATTTTTCATATTCTCAGCTTAAAGTTTCATTCTATTGGGCGGTTTATACCCACATACACTTAAACCAGTCCATCACCCCCTCTACCAAAAACTGAACACAATAGATAATTACATTAATACTGCAATATATCTAACCGATCATATATACCTAAAAGAAATAAAACAAGAAATTAATAACGACCTAACTGACAATATGGTCCCTGATAAAATAATAAATAAAATTTAGTATACAAATACAAATAAAACAAAAATAACAGAGGAGTCACCTGTGGTGTGGTTAGCATAGCAACCTACTAAACCCAAGATTGCGGGTTCAAAGTTCGGCAGATGACCTTAGGATTTTTTAGAGGGAGCAAAAAAACCTTAGCTATGCCGTCCTTCGGAAGGACGTAAAATTGGGGTCCCGAGCCTGTGCGATGTCAGGTACTCGTTAAAGATCCCTACCCTAATTATACCTGGATAGGCAAACATTTACGACTCCCACCGTAGCATCGTCCGATTAGCCATTGCAGCATAAAGTGACGTTAAAAAATGTAAATAAACAAATAAAAATAACAGATAAAACTATTAGAAAAAAATAATTAAATCACAGATAAAATAATAATAAAAAAAGTAGCAACACAGATAATAAATATAAGCTGTAAAAAAGTTAGGATAAATGAACAAAAGAAAATTACAGATTTTTACCAGAATAAAAAACAAAGTAGAGAGGACGAATTAAGTTATAGTAAAAAAGATTAGACAATAGAAATAATGCCAAAATTACCGAATATAAATTTAAAGAAAAGTTACAATAGAGTAAAATACATCCCAACACTCACTAGACAAATAATAAGCAAATTAAATAATGAAAATTTTAAGATTAATGGTGCCCTATATAATAATAATAAAATCAAAAACATTGTAAAACATATATATGGATATAGTTTGAGTTGTGGATCTTGAAGATGGAGCAATGTACTCCGAAAAATGTTTAAGATAAGTAAAGATTAATAGAAGTTATGCCTTTAAAAGAAATAAAATAGATATCGAATAATATTATCCTGTTGAAATTCGGGACACGAAGTATATAACTTAAAGTATATTGGTGAGAGGAAGTGATCCGTCTAACATTTAGTTAATAAAAACCTCTTATTTGAAAGAGAGATTCTTATATAACACTATTGAATACCAACTTTATTTATATTTATATTACTATTTTATTTTTTATGATAACATGTTTTATTATTACTGTTGCTATGCTCCTGCTCTTTGGAGTCCGGATCAGCATTAATCTACATACAGGGATGCCAGTCAGGCTTTGATTTCCTGACAAATTATAATTGATATTTTTTAACTAGTTAATTAAATTTATATAATCTCATCTCCACCAGGTTATCGTGGGGTCAAAAATTAAGATGTGTTAATTATATGAATAAGAATCAAAATATATTGATTAGATGAAGGACATACAACTTGGCTATAAACTGTATGGTTAAACTAAAAAACAACAAATATTTAATCAAGGGTTGACATACAAATAACAATATGGAAATCTAGATCATAACTTAATTTAAGACTTAGATAGTAACAGATAGACTTAACCTAGACTTATCTTTGAGGGATATGCTATGATGTATAAGCTCGTCATCGGTGGAAGGTCTTGGTCCTCATCCGGTGCAGCTGAACAGGTTGAGGCGGAACAACAGCCACTTTGAACAACACAAACAGACAGACCTCGATTCCTTTTTCCGGACCTTTTTGATGAATAAGCTCCGCCCCCCCCCCTGGACAAAGAACACGCCCACTGACTTCCCAGATTCTTTAATTTTAGATATACTAAAATATCGCATTTACCCCAAGTATTACCAGGGCAGGTAGAGAAATATGTCTCACGACAAAGGAACCCCTGTCCCAGACCACCCATGGGGAGCTATGAAGGGGCTAGCTTATTGCGAATCACGCGAATAGTATTTTATGAAGTAAAAACTTTTTGGTTTGATACATAGCATTACCCTCCTCTTACAAGAAAAGAAAAATTAATAAGCGAGGAAAACTTATTGATTTTTCTTTAATTAATCTACAATTATGAACAGAAATAATATATAGCTAGCCCTGAGATAAATTCAATAAACAAAATTTGGAATATAACAAAATTTAATACCACACTATTGAATAACGTAAAAATAAACGCCATTTTACCCTCATGATATCAATAAATTATTACAGTATGTCTATCTTTAAATTCTATGAATAACATGATTCACAACTTTTCTGCTAAACCAGTGATTTAGATTATAATACAAGGCTAGTTACAATTTCTAGTTTAAACAATGAATTTAATGATTACTTAAAATTTAGCAGCATTATTTCTTAAGAGAAGTCTATATTGGCAAACAAATAGCCATACATAAATTACGAATACATAAATTAAGAATAATATCAAAATATAAATAATAATTACATAAATATTACAAATTTTAATACAAACAAGGCATATAAAAAAACATTTATCAACTGGAAATGACAAACTAAACCAACAATATCAACTACATATTTTCTAGAGCAATTTAATTATATAAAAGCATCACTGTTAACTCAATATTGATGAATAAATTTAAATACTAACAAATAATAATAAATTCCAAATCTGGAATGAAATTTTAAACTGTTTATAAAAAATACAAGAAATGTGAAAAATTCTAAGCTGAACAACCCATTTAAACATCCATCTTTCCCAACATAGATGTACTTTAGGATTTTTCAATGTTACAATTTATAAACGTCACCCTTTTACCAAATAAAACATCCTTTATAAAATAAAACAATAATTTAACAGTTTTTGCCTCTTCATTAGTCAGTGACTAAACACACGAAATAATATATGGAACAAATAGTTAGGGAGCTTCTGGTTTGACGGCACTAGCACTGTAGAGCAAGGCTCTGCTGGGTTTGACCACTTTTAATTGATGTCCAACAATTTGTCATCACACAAAATTACTTTTCTTTGTAAGGAAGGAGCTTCTTTTTGGTTGCGATCTCGATAAAGAATGATTAGGTAACTTCAATCAACTGCATGATATGTTTCTTTTCTTGTTTAGCCATTTGAAGAATCTTTCTGCACGTCCTTGAACAGAAACACTAAAATGATGAGTAATTAGAGTTGAAATTTTGCGTCCAATAGTTCTTTTACCTGTTGACCCTTTCTCTTTTCCAAGCTTAAGTGGTTCTTACTATAGGTGATTGTTGTGACTATTTTGGACTAATATGTCACCTTCACTTCTTCACACCAGATGTTATTGCTCCTGTGAACCCTATTAAAAAGGGCTTGCTACCTGAGGTGGTCCATTACGCCGTTTGCAAGCTATTGCCGCGGTACGGAGGTATACCTGGAACTGCAGGTAGTCGCATATCCTTCTTCCTAAATGAAGCTATACAACACAAAATAAAATATAATGATCTTAACTCCATTTTTATATGTCAACCAGAACTTAAACCGGATAATATGAACTCATAATGTTTTGTTTACATAACCTTTAAATTACATTAGTTCTTAGCCAGATGTCTTAAGAAAAAAATAAAAAAATTATCTATTTATCTAAAGAAAGGTTTTAATAGTGAACCATGAAAAATTCCTCTTAGGTGGGTCCTTTGCTGTTTTGGGGACAGTTGTTCCCAGTTCTCCCCCTTACTTAACTCTGCCAATTTATATGTAGTATTCCCGTATTTTTCAACAATAGTATATGGCCCATCAAATACCCTAAGAAATTTAGTGCTTTGCCTAATAGGGTCACTAACAGTAGGTATTGTTCTGATCAAGACTTCCTCGCCTACTTGAAATTCATATACTTTGTGGCTGGTATTAAATCTATTCCTGGTCCTCTCTCCACTTGTCTCGAGCTTCTTTTTCACTTTTTCCCTCAAATGACCTTGCTCTATCTCTGTAAAATTCTGATCTCGGTTTCTAGATTTTCATTAATTATTTTCTCCCAGGGTGTAATCCTCTTCCGGGCACAATGCACCTCTATAGGTACCGCACCAATGGTAGTCTGATATGAATTATTAATGGTGTTGTTAATTATCTCTGTGTACTTTGGCCAATTCTTATGGGTTTCACCTATTAAGGTTCTGTAAAAATTTCCTAGGTCTCTATTTGTTCGTTCACTTGCGTTGGCTTGGGCATGCCGAACCGAGCAGAAAACATTTTTTATGCCTAACTTCTTTAAACTTTCCCTCCAGAGGTTACTAGTAAATTGTGTGCCCCTATCTGTTAAAATCCTTTCTGGCACTCCATATCTCTCACAAAACCTCTCTACGCATCTTACAGCGGACTTTGTTGTGGCGCTTTTTAAATTGTTTAATTGGACTATCTTGCTAAAATTATCTATTATGACAAAGATGTACTTCACTCCTCCTATTCCTGTTGTCAGGGGTCCTAAGAAATCTGCACTTATCAATTGTAGGGGTTCATCTACTTCTATTGTTTTAGCTTCAGCATGGTAGGTCTTGTTGGGAAATTTTGAAACCTGACATGTGAAAACACGCTCGCAACAATTTTCTTACCTTGTTTTTAGCATCTCTAATGTGAAAATATGGGTTCATGGTGTTTAACAGTTTGACCACCCCGATGTGAGTTAGCATTTCATGGCTCGTTCTAATGAATCTTTCCTCAGCACTCCGTGGTACCAAGATTCTGGGTAATTTTCCTTTCCTTTTACTAATAATAACATTTCCATTGTACTTGTAAGAGTAACCTCCCATATCGTAATCTTCGTTTGGGTGTTGTTTCAACCAGTTGATTGCTGATTGATCGATGTCATGCCCTTCATACATCTCCTTAAAACCTCTTAATAGTTTATTCATTTCAGCCTCCGGCTTTGCCCACTTCGTAATTTCGATTTTATTAATTTGTACTTCATTATCGGGTAGATAGGTAGATGTTTTACCGTTAATGTTTCGGCTCAGGAAATCTGCAACAATATTCTCCTTTCCTTTAATGTGCTGAATTTCAAAATCAAATTGCTGAAGAAATAAACTCCATCTTAACAACCGATTTGTAGTATTTCGACAGGTCTTGATGTAAGTAAGAGCATTGTGGTCGGTTTGAATTTTAAATGTTTTTCCAGCTAGGTAAGTTATAAATTTCTTTATTGCCCAAACGATTGCCAAGAGTTCCTTCTCGGTGGTGCTATATGACAACTCTGGGCCTCTGAGAACTCTACTAGCGTAAGATATAACTATTGGCCTTTCCTCATGAGTCTGTAATAGTTGAGCAGCTATTGCGTATCCGCTTGCATCTGTTTGTAATATAAATGGCATATTAAAGTCAGGGTGATTTAAAAGGACTTCCTCTATAAATGAACTTTTCAACGCATCCAATGCATTCTGTTCTTCTTCACCCCATATCCACTTTTTTCCTTTCTTTAATAGGTGAGTCAATCTACTGAGATGCTGGGCATATGAAGGGTTAAATCGTGAATAATAATTGGTAAGCCCCATCAAGCTTTGTAAGTCTCTAACACACTTAGGTGCAGGAATGTTTCTAATAGCTTCTATTTTTGTTCCTTGCGGTTTTAATCCCTCGGTAGTTAAAGTAAACCCAACATAATCTATAGATGTTCTAAAGAATTGAGTTTTTTCCAAATTTAGGGTTACTCCTCCTTGTCTTAAAACTTGAAACAATTGGTCTAATAATCTTATATGTTCATCTAGAGTTTCACTCATTACTAGTAAATCATCTACGTAAGGTCTAATCTGGTTGTTTAGTTCCCCTAATAGTCTGGTCAGCCCACGACTCAATCCAGCCAAAGATACTTTCAACCCGAATGGAAGTCTTCTAAACTCATAGACTTTCCCTTCATACATAAATGCCGTATATTTCCTGCTATTGTCACTTAATTTTATTTGATAGAAACTCTTCGTCAGGTCAATAGTCGAAAAAATTCTTTTACCGTTACAATATTTTAAGATATCGTCAATACTTTCTGATTGTTCGTAATCTGGGAACAATTTATTATTTAATTTCCGGGCGTCCAAGCATATTCTGACTCTTCCATCGGCCTTATTCACGACTACAATGGGATTCAAGAAATGGCTATCACTCTTTTGAATAATTTATCTTCCAGCATTTTCTGAATTTCTTCCCTTACCGCTTCTCTCTTGTGGAATGGGACTGGGTAGGGCTTTGCTCGCAATGGATCATCATCCATGAGCCGGAGATTATACTCATAATCCCTGATCTCCCCTGGGCTATCAGAAAACATGGTTCTATGTTTTTCTAGGACTTCTCCTAATTTCTCTACAATAGTTCTGGGTACCTGGGTTTGAAAATCTATAACTTGTTGGATTTTCTCTTTAATAGTAATTTTCTCAGGGATTCCTTCTAATATGTTTACACCGATACTAGATTTTTGCGGCTGATCTTGAGAATAATGTATGAATGGGATTTTGTTGAAATTGTCAAATACTGTTTTTTTATAATAAAAAAGTTT